>CM056055.1:97665037-98265037 GCA_029574335.1 Rana kukunoris | reverse complement strand
ATAGGCCGTATCCCCAAGTCATTCCCCCCGACGTGTAACACCAACACATCCGGGGACGATCGAGCAGAGCATAGCGCTGCACCTCCGGCAGCACCCTGCACCACCCCATCCCAGGGATACCCAACCACCTCAACGTTGCCTCCCGCCTGGAAATCCCCAACTGCCTACCATTTGGCCTAGCCTCAGCTCTCCTGGCCCCCCTACACACATACGAATGCCCCATGATCCACACGAGGCGTGTATGACCTCCATCTGAAAGACAAAAACAGCAGCCATAATAATCAGAAATCACCCCCCAACATCATAACCTGGAAAAAACCCCGCCCCCACTCAAACTTAATCCAACACCATATGTGGGCGCACATAAGAGCGGAATCTCCTTGATTCCCACCTCCCAATTCTCTTAACTGCAGCCTCATCCAACCCACACCGGGCCGCCTCAGTAGCCGCCCCGATACGGAAGGAGTGCGAGGCAAACAGCCGCTCATCAAACCCCGCCTTTTTTAAGCACCTCCTGAATATCGCCACAAATTGAAACCTCAACACAAATGAACCATCCCCATGAATCAAAAAAGGGGCCACCCATTCCTGGTCGTACCAACAAAAACTTCCGTACCACCCGCACCGGACACACCTCCGAACCCGGTAACTGATATAAAAGCACATCCACCCCTTTTCCTCTCTGATCCGTTTTAGACCGCCGCAACCGAAAAACCACCCTGTCTTCCGATGCCCTTACATCCTCGAATAAAAGGCCCCCAGCCACCCGTTTCGACGGACTGACCAGCTCCCACACACGAAAAGCGCCAAAAAACGCCACCGAAAAAATTGCCCGGAATAAACTCACCTCGTATCCGGATGAACATACCTCCCCCAGGACTCCAAAAATCCTCTGCAACACGGAAAAAGACACCGGCCTACGCGCATCTTTGCATGGGTGTCCCTTTTTGTACCCCTTAACCGCCTGTTTGACCCAAAAGCTCTTAGTGAGATCAGCCCCGCCTTCCAATTTAAACAAAAAGGCGAGACCCGCCAATTTCTTCTCCAAAGCCGAAACCGACCCCCCACTCTCCATATGTCTAACCACAAAGTATATAACCAACCATCCTGTCTCCACCTCCCCCAGTTCTGCGTCCGCCAGTCGTTTAAAACATGCCCATTCCTCCCATACCTTCCTGTACGCAGACCACGTCGGCCCACTCACCGACTTCCTGATCCAACCTGCTGCGATTCCAACGCAATTCCCCACATCCAACCCGGGCATGGGACCCCTTCCTCGTCCGCCTGTGGAGCCAGCTCTCTGAACCTGTCCCACTGAAACCGAGACAAAGCGTCAGCGAGTCTGTTGTCCACTCCCGGAATGTGCACCGCATACAGAAAAATATTCCATTGTAAACAACGCAACACGAGGTGGCGCAGCAACCGAACCACCGGCGCAGATGACCCGGAAATCCGGTTAACAACTTGCACCACCCCCATGTTGTCGCAGTTCAACCTGATTTTCAAATTCCTGCACTCCGCCCCCCATAGCTCAATTGCCACCACCACCGGGAAAAGTTCTAACAGCACCAAGTTTTTTTCAAAACCCGCTGCCAACCATGACTCGGGCCACGCCTCCGCACTCCACCGTCCTTTGAAGAAAGCCCCATAGCCAGTGGACCCGGCCGCATCTGTGGCCAGGTCCAAGTCAAAATTGCTGACCGGCCCCGACATCCAAATTGCCCGCCCATTAAATGCCTCCAGAAACGTGTGCCACACCTGCAAATCAGCTTTTAGTTCCCCCGTCAGGCGAATAAAATGGGTCGGAGACCTCACTCCCGCCGTTGCTGCCGACAGCCGTCGGCAGAAAACCCTGCCCATAGGTATGATGCGACAGGCAAAGTTCAACTTGCCCAACAGGGACTGCAACGCCCGCAACTGAACCTTGTTCCGCTCCATGAAACCCTGAATCTCCAGCCGAAGATTCTCCACCTTGTCCACCGGGAGCCTGCACTCCATCTCCTCTGAATCAATCAATATACCTAAAAAACTCAACACCGTGGTCGGGCCCTCCGTCTTGTCAGCTGCCAATGGCACCCCGAACCTGTCCGCAATGTGCTGCAACGTTGCCAACAAAATCGCACACACATTGGAGGACGGAGGACCCACGCACAGGAAGTCATCCAGATAGTGAATGATTGAATCCGAACCCGACACCTCCCTGACCACCCACTCCAGGAATGAACTGAACGTTTCAAACAAAGCGCAGAATATGGAGCAACCCATTGGCAAACATTGATCCACGTAAAATTCCTCTTGCCACCGGCAACCCAACAGCCTAAAACTGTCCGGGTGAACCGGCAACAATCGAAACGCAGCCTCAATGTCCGATTTCGCCATGAGAGCTCCCTTCCCGTAGCGCCGAACCCACCGCACCGCCGCGTCAAATGACGTGTACGACACCGTGCATTCTTCTGGATCAATCCCGTCATTCACCGACCCCCCCTTTGGAAAGGAAAGGTGGTGAATGAGGCGAAACTTGTTCGGTTCCTTCTTGGGAACCACTCCCAGGGGCGAAACCACCAAATCCGGCAAAGGCAATTCAGTGAATGGCCCTGCCATCCTACCCAACTCTACCTCCTTTGCCAACTTTGCTGACACCACCCCAGGGTTCTCCAAAGCAGACCGCAGGTTCTTCACCAAGGGAGGCACCTTCGACAAGGAACACGGAATGACAAAACCCTTGGAGAACCCTGCCGCGAGTAGCCTCGCTGCTGCCCTGTCCGCATACCTATTTAGAAAAGGCTCCATCCTTTCCCCCATCACCGGCGTCGTCCCTTTTTCCAGCAGCCTCCCCCCCCCCGCTTTCCTTTTTTGAAACACCGGGACAAGGGGTGGGCACCCCCGCAACCGGAGCACTCATGCTTAAAACGACAGGTTCCCCCAAACTTGCAGGAACCCTCGTTGTATTGCCAACACACCCCCCACTTCTTTCCGGCCGGCGATCCAGAGGTGGGTGTACCCCCGGCCCCCCCATGAAAAAACGGGCTATTAGTCCGGGGCGCAGACATCATCCGCATCCACAGAGTAATCTCCTTGTGGTCCCACCGCATCGTAGGGCGGACAGCCTGCCGTTGGCGAAACTGCTCGTCATACCGCAACCAGCCTGTCCCCCCATACGCCCGATAAGCCTCCCCTATCGCATCCATGTAGCAAAACAGCGCCGAACAGTGTTCAGGAGTTTTCTCCCCTATGACGCTGGCCATAATCGCAAACGCTTGCCACCAATTGCTAAAAGTACGAGGGATCAACCTTTACCTCCTCTTTTCTTCCTCCTCCTTCTTCGTACTGTCTGGCTTCACCCTATCTAGGTTGAACTTTTCCAGTGGCAGAAGGGAAAAAATCTCAACATACTCACCTTTTACGATTTTTTCTTTGACCTCCTGTTTCAGGTGCTCCCCTAACGGCCCATCAAAACAAACATATACCTCACCTCTTGCGGCATCATCCAAACGCACAACGTCAGTCCTACCCGCTGTTGGCTTCTCTCCCCCTTTTTTCCCCCTCCGCACCGCTGTCAGGTACCCCCCCTGTATCCCCCACCACCGTGGACTGTGCCCCCAATGTCGCTGCCCCCACACCCACGGCAGGGCCAACCCACGGCGCCGCTTGCGGAGGAATCCCAGAACCCCCCGCAAAACGTTGCAACAGGTCCCTCAACCCCCCCAACAACTCCTGCATCCCCCCAGGGGGGGCCCTGAGCGGCAGGCACCCCACCCATCACCCCGGGACCCCCGGCTGATGTCCCCACATTTTGCCCATCACCCACATTAAGCGGAGCACCCCCGCGCCCAACCCCCAACAATGCACATAAAGCAGAAGCTACATCCCCAGAAGAAGCAAGATTGGACTTACCGAGCTGGCCGGGAACATCCCTCACAGCCGTCACAGGCACATCCATCGCAGGCGACTCCTCCGGGCGACTTTCTTCCTCCGAACCGGATGCTTCACCCTCAGACCGATCTTACAAGGCCGGCGTCATCGGCGATGTCAGCCCCCCAGGCGAGGAAGGCCTGGAGGCCGAAGATCCCAGCCTCCCGGCGGATCGTCCTCTCACGCTCGACCCGGCCGTGGACGTCTCAGCACCATCACTCCCACCGGCAGGGCCCCGATTGGACCCCCCGCTGCAACCTGGGGACTCCGGCCTCCCCCCTGCCCTGGAAGTGGTGGCCGCGATCCGGGACGGCCCCCCAGTCGTGTCACTGCGCCTCACACGCTGAGTCCCCCCCTTTGCCGACCCTGTAGTGGAGGGGGGAACCGATCGATCACCGCTGCCACGCCGATCGGGCACGGAACGGGCGCCATTCCTGCCCGTAGCTCCGCCCCCCGAGGTCGTCCGTTTCCCCGTGTCCCGACCGCCTGCCCCCCACCCGAAGTGGATGTCCATTTTGCAGGAGGGGGTGACTGCACCTCCAGGGGACTCCTGCTGCGCCGCTGTGACACCGCCGTAGGCCCAGACGAATACCGATCCGGAGGCCGCGATCGGCGACCGCGTGGGGACACCACCCCGCTGTCTTGGGACCCCCCAGCCTCCTCTACCAAAAGGCCCCCCACCTGTTCCTCCAACCAACCTGGCCCCCGTGAAGCCGACGCTGAGCGCAACCGCGCCAAAATCAAGTCCACGCCGTCCATGCTTGGGCCTAGATACAGGGAGCAGAGAACAAAACCTGCCTCCCTGTGTGAATTCCTCCCGACTTGTGCCACGTGGGATGCCCCGCCCCTGTATATATAGGGCTCCTCCCCCCACTCTCCTCAGCCTCACAGCCACTCCCCTGGAGCACCTCCTTCAAACTTTAACCCTTCTGTTGTCCATCCTCCACCCCAGTCATGCCCGGCCCTCCGTTATGCTTTTTGTCCTGTCACTCTGGGCCTCCCTTGAACATTGAGCTCAGTTACTAAGCATAATTATTTTAGAACACAGGGATAAATGTTAACTAGGTCAGGTTTTTTTATATTTTTACTGCTTGAGTGTAGTTGTACCTTTTTCTGTGTTAGGTCTCGTACACACGACCGAGTAACTCGACAGAATCCATCAAGAAACTTGGTGGGAGAGCTTTTTTGCAGAGGAAAACGGTCGTGTGTATGCTTTTCATCGAGAAAACTGTTGAGGAATTCGATGAGAAAAAAAGAGAACAAGATCTCTTTTTCCTCGTCGGGACCCTCAATTTCCTCGTCGTTTGTGTGTATGCTTAGAAACCCACACATGCTCAGAATAAAGTATGAAACGGGAGCGCACCTTCGGTAAAAGTAGCGTTTGTAATGGAGATAGCACATTTGTCCCGCTGTAACAGACTGAAAAGTGCAAATCGTCTCTTACCAAACTTTTACTTAACACGCAGTAACATGAGATTAGCAAAAGCAGCCCCAAGGGTTGTGCCAGTGGAATCGAACTTCCCCTGCCGTCGTACGTGTTGAACGTCACCGCGTTTGAGAACGATGAGATTTGGTCTTGACAGTGTGTACGCAAAGACAGCTTGTCAAGATTCTCGACAAGCCTAACAAGGAATTAGTTGAGGAAAACGATGTTTCAGTTACGACGAGTTCCTCGGTCATGTGTACAAGGCCTTAGGCTAGTAACATTGAAGGGGCAGCATTATAGTTTATCTAAAGCCAAAACCTTTTTGCTACTTTTGTAGAGAAAGTTAAGAACCTCTGTCATGTTTTAATGTTGTCCTTACTGGGCAGACTCACCATTTATTTTCTCTTCATCTTCTCTAGGATTGAAACTAAGGGATAAAATAAATAAATTTTAAGTTGTTACTGGATCAGAAGTAGAGGGTAAATCTTCCAAATTCCATTTGTTCTGGTGACAACTGATTTCTCTTTTCTTGAGATTTTCTTTTACTTCCTGTTATGTCTACAGAACAAGAAAGTGAAGATAATTTTTCTTAATGGGACAACATTTTCTGTAGGGCCCTTTCACACGGGGCTTTGTGTGAGCGGGCTCCACTTTGCTCACTGGGGATCGCTCCATCGATCCCCGCTGAGCAGGCAGATGACAGGTCTGTCTCTGCACACTGGGACCGACCTGTCAGAGCGCTGCTCTCCCCTATGGGGGATCGGATGACGATGAACCGTAGAGTCCGTTGTCATCCGATCCGCAGATGGATGAAAAATAGGATTTCATCCGTCACACTTTTGCGGATCGAGTCGGATGTCAGCGGGCATGTCACTGGTGACATCCGCGACTCCATAGAGCTGCAGGGAGGGCCCGTTCAGGTCTGCCTAAAAAACTGAACGGTACGCCCTCGTGAAAAGGCCCTAAGAGGGATTTATCTATTCCCTACTGTTTTGTAAATACCCAAGCCAGCTGAAAGAAAAAGAAAAAAACAAACTACAGTATAACTAAAAATATACTCCCTCCCCGCTGCTACCTATTCTACCTAGCCATTCTGGTCTGGTCACATGATCCTGCAGCTCTGGGTAAGGGAGTGCTCCACAACGGCTGTGAATTCCAGAAGCTGAAATGTCACCTATAGACTTCCATGGTCCAACCATTGTCGGCACTCCCTCCTTTTCCTTGAAGCAGTCGCCTATTGAAACAAGTCAGCCAGAGTTGCTGGATCACACAACCATGTCCGATGAAGCATACACACGGTTGGATTTTCCAACAAGCTCACATTGAACATTTGTTAATAATAAAACAGGAAGAAGTTCAGGACAGCCGCACTTCAAAAAAGTTTTTTTCTTAGTTTATGACTAAGCACCTTTTGTTAGCGCGAAACGTGTCAACTCTTCTGTCCGTTCTGCTGTGGCATGAATTTTTGATTACATTTTTTGAATAAAAGGCAAAAACTTTTTTGGAGTGCGGCTGTCCAGAACTTCTTCCTGTTTTATTGCTATATGCATTGCCAGCACCTGGGCTTCTAAACTGGAGGAGAGGTTTTGACCTACCTAGAGCAGTGACATCCCCTTCCCTATCGAACATTTGCTGTCAGAAATTCCGACCGTGTGTACGTGGCATTAGAGTTTATTAACTGCGGCCAACCACAATGTCAAAGCACAGATATAAGTATTGTGTGATTTGGTTTTCTTTGGGAACACAAGGCATGCTTTTGGTGATACAGTCTTCAAAGAGTTATTTAACTTATTGTACATTCAGAAGGTAAAAATTAATACATTTGAAAAATACACTTTTTTTTTTCAATTTGATCTGATATCATTTAAAACAATTGTAACTACAAAGTGCTATTGTGTTCTGCAATTGGCCCAATTTATATTGACACCATAATAATAACTTCTGGACCAAAAAGTTTAAAAGTAACGTATTTATAAGCGTATAACACACACTTTTTTTCCCCTTAAAATGAGGGGGGAAATGTGGGTGTGTGTTATACGCCGATATCGCTTTTGTTTACCATTGGGGAGTGGGGTTTGGGCAGGGGTGTCATGCCGGCTGTCCCGCCTCTCCTGGCCCTGGGACAGCCCGCTGGCATACGATAAAGATAAAAAAAATCACTGCCATAGATCCTTTGAGGTGTCAATATCTCATTCTCCCGTTCTTTCTGGCCGCTCTCCTCCTCCCGCTCCTCCTCCTCTCCAAGTGTAGCTTTAGATTGGAGGAGGAGAGCGTCACATGAAACATCAGAGGAGAGCGATCATGTGACCAGCCAGAAAGTAAGTAAAATATTACAAAACGTGCGTCGGGTGGGGCGACGCGTTGACGTCACCTCGTGCTTCATCCCCACACCCAGAAGCTTAGACACTGCCCTGACGGGTCAGTATTTGGCACACTATAAATCCATTAAATCAATAAATCAGAAGGACAGGTTGTCTGTTTTATGTACCAGCCAGCACATCAGACTACAGGCTATATTTTAACTGTGAAATTGTAAAAACGTATTATATAAACTGTTAAGGGTTTTACACCATATGGAGCGTTCTTTCCTTTATGTACCATACACATCTTCTGTGGATTTGGTTGGTTTGGAGGCAAATGGCTGGTAATCCATGATTGTGTCTGCTGTTTCCCTGGAGCCAAGCGGTGACTTGTTATAAGCATTCTTTGATCCTCTGTCATGGTGGATCATTGCTAGTTGGTAAGAGTTTATTCCTGCTGGTGGTGAATTCAACACAGTTTTTTCTCACAAGTGGATATGGCAATTTATGATTATATGGACTTTTTGTCATCTTGCACTGGTGTTTAATTTATAGCCACTCACTAATTTGATTTGGTTTTTGTTTTAGAAACTCACAGACATATATATGGACTTTTTAAATCCATCTATTGACTCAATTTATGCACTATATATAATCCCAATTTTCATCAATTGATTATTATATTTTTAATTTCTTACAACTTTATTTATACATTTTTGTGTGGATTTACTATTACATGTTTTTCACTTGTTTTCGTTAAGTATGGGTTAATTATCACTAATTGATTATTGGTGTTATATTATCATATGTCACTATTATTATTGTCAAAGTTAGCGCAATTTTTTTTTCCAATATTTTAAAATGTTGTATTTATGTTATACATGATAATTGCAGCTTCCGCACATTAGCTGGGTTTTCACATTCCAGTTTTTTTGTACATTATTTCTTAGCGCGGTTTCGTTTTCTATTTTCCATTGGAAATTTTTTGTCATGGCCATGAAGCAAAGCACTGTGACAGAGCTATGTATCCATCCAGCTTAAGGGGAGCAGTCTGAAGAGGGGTAAAAATGTGAGTCTACCACCTGTTTTTTACCACCCCCAAACACAGGTGTAGAGGAGCCCATATTGTTTTTCATTTTGACAAGCACTGAAGAGGCCCAGCTGTTTATTCTTAACAACACTGGAATAGCTTCTATTATAAGCACTGATACACAAACCAGGACCTTATCTGTCAAACTAAAACAGGTCTTAGGAGCAAACAGTAATGGATTCCACATTTGCAATCGATATGTGCCACGTGCAAGAATTTAGCCCCTTAGGCAGATAAAGGGCATAATTCAGTAAGTCCACTTCAGATCCACATGAACATCATACTTTGTTACTTTGTAACTCTGGCTCTACAAAGGATTGGTATATGATCCAAAATATAGTGATAGTGATGCTTTTGAAAGCAAAGCAAAAGTTGGAAAAAAACAACCACTACATTTGAGCAAGATATTTTATTCTGCAAATAAGAGAGTTTCCATTTCCATCAATTGTTCGTACAGTGGGCTTCTATATTTAATGATTCACTGTATAAGCACCTGTAATAAATAAATATAGCTTTTTATAAAAGTGCAAGCAGGCAGCATCAAATTAAAGCCTAAAAATCTCCATTTCAAAATGTCCTGTTTCATGCCATTATCAATCATTTTCAAGCTTTGTGAACAAACACACTTTTAAATAGAGGGAGCGATTAGGCAAAAATAACCACTGCCACCACTCTGCAAGATTCAATCACAAAACACCATGTTTTAGGAACCCATACACGTAAAAAGTCAGAACTAGGAAAAAATATTTTGAGTATCAAAGCAAATTATCTCAGTGAGAGGCTGTTCGGAGTTCAGTATAATGAGCTCTTGCAAATAGTAGGGGCAGAGTTTGTGTCTAATGCCACATTTTTATTATAATACAGGATTTAAATAGCGCTGACAGTTTACACAAACGCTTTACAACTTGAGGGTAGACAGTACATATACAATACACTAATACAGTAGGAATTAGAGAGCCCTGCTCATTAGAGCTTACAGTCTAAGAGGGATAGTCAGGGGATACAAGAGTTAATAACTGTGGGGGGATGTGCTGATGGTGAAAATAAATATTGAGTTGTTAGGTGGGGGCCAGATAGGCTTCTCTGAAGAGAAAAGTTTTCAGGGAATGTCAGAAAGTAAACAAAGTAGGAGATAGTCGGATAGTTGGGATAGAGCATTCCAGAGGATGGGAGAGGCTCGGAAGAAGTCCTGGAAGTGAGCATGGGATGAGATGACAAGGGAGCTAGAGAGCAGGATGTCTTGGGAGGAGCCAAGAGGATGATTTGGTTGGTAATTTGAGACCGGGTTAGTGATGTAGTTCACAGTGACTGAATGATAATGTGTTAATGAGCGGGATAAATAGGTCTGTTTGGCAGTGTGGAGGCAGGAATAGTAGTTTAGGAGGGCAGATTTAAAATGTTTGAAGTCTTCAGTCTTACGCCACAGAGGCTCAATAGCACGGCTAAGTTTTCTGAGACTTGTGGTGTCGTCTGTTTGCCAGGGTTGTAGTGGTCGGGGCCTGATTTTGCGTATAGTGAGGGGGACGAGCTTGCCAAATCTGATGTACCGTCTGGGATGAGGGGTGGGGGGGGGGTTTATTGGTGATCAAAATAGCTTTTGGTTATATGTGGAGATGCAGTTTCATCTTTGGTCTGTGACTTTTTTAGTTTCCAATCAGGTCTGTCGGTTTGTGTGCACATTTTGCCTAAATGTTGCTTATATTTAAGGGTGTGCTTAACCACTTAAGGACCGCCGCATGTACATTTACGTCGGCAGAATGGCACCGACAGGCACATCAACGTATATATACGTTGGTGCCTTGGGGGGGATCGGGGGTCCGATCGGACCCCCCCCGTACATGCGGCGGTCCGCGCGGCTGCAGGAGCGATCCGACAAGTGGGGGCGGCTATCCGTTTTCATCCGCCCCCTCCGGATCGCTCCCAGCCAATGCGCGCGCCCGCCTGCCCTGTCACTTCCTCCTCCTGTGTAAACACAGGAAGGAGGAAGCGACGTGATCTCTCCCTCGGCGTTTGTTTCAAGCGCCGCTGAGGAGAGATCACAACACACCAAGTAAGTCTGCACCAAACAGCACACTTACACAAACACATTTAACCCCCGCGATCGCCCCCCCCCCCCTCCCCCCTGTCACAGTGTCACTGAATGCAGTAATCATACATGTATGATTACTGTATTTAGTGTCAGTGTGACAGACAGTGTGACAGTCAGTCAGTGTTAGTGTCAGGGTAGCCCCCCCACCCCCCCCAATAAAGTTTTAACCCCTTGATCACTGCCCTAGTTAACCCTTTCACTCCCTATTGCCAGCGTCACTAAGCGATCATTTTTCTGATCGCTGTATTAGTGTCGCTGTTCCCGCTAGGTAGCTAATTTTTTTTTAATGCGATTTTTTTTTTACTAAAGATATGTGGCTAAATAAATTTTGGCCTAAATGTTTGACTAAAATTTAGTTTATTGGTTTTTTATTATAACAAAAAGTAAAAAATATTGATTTTTTTTCAAAAATGTCGCTATATTTTTGTATATAGCGCAAAAAATAAAAATCGCAGAGGCGATCAAATACCACCAAAAGAAAGCTCTATTTGTGGGAAAAAAAGGACGCAAATTTTGTTTGGGAGCCACATCGCACGACCGCGCAATTGTCTGTTAAAGCGACGCAGTGCCGAATCGCAAAAACCCCTTGGGTCATTTGCCAGCGTATTGGTCCGGGTCTTAAGTGGTTATGTATGTGTTTAGACACCATGCTTGAAAATGAACTTCTTTTATGCAATGAAACAACTTTTTTCGCTATGGAGATTTCTGTGCTTTAACTTGCTGCCCTCTGTTTGTACTTTAAGTCCTCATGCACACGGGCAGAAAAAATGCTGCTGTTAGAGGCATCTGACATTTTTTTTAATGCTCCTGAAAGCAGCTCTGGGTTATCTAATGTGCATATTCACAATGGGGGTTATTTACAAACGGCAAACCCACTTTGCACTTTGCAAAGTGCACTTGGAAGTGAAGTCGCTGTAAATCTGAGGGGTAGATCTGAAATGAGGGAAGCTCTGCTGATTTTATTATCCAATCATGTGCAAGCTAAAATGCTGTTTTTTATTTTCTTTGCATGTCCCCCTCGGCTCTACAGCGACTTTCAGTGCAATTTCAAGTGCACTTTGCACTTGTAGTTTGCACTTGTAGTACAAAGTGGATTTTCCTTTTATAAATAACCCCCATTGTGTTGTTTACAGGCATATTTTAGAGCAGAGTTCAGGAGCAAAAGAAAATGCCAGTGTACGTGTAAGCGCAGCCAAACGTGCATAAATGCGTCTAATTGCGAGTATTTGTGTGTCAATTTTTTCTAATGGCTAGAATAAAATAATGTTATAAGTTTACACTCATACCAATCTAAATGCAGTACGTGTGCAAACGCACATAAGTATGTTCATAAATGCCCAAAAAATGCAACACTAGAGGCAACTTTTCTGCCAAGTTCTGACATAAAAATGCAGCATATTTTCATACGCCCTTTTGCATGAGGCCTAATAAAGAGCTATATAGATGGAATTATTTTACAAAGTCATTTGGGTGGACATCTTTGGAAATATTTGCCTAATTTATGTTATTAGGCTATTGTTTTAATGCACAAGGCATTTGATACAGGAGTGGAATGAACTTCATTAGTTTAAGACTTACTGGTCCCAGGAGCTGCACATTTGGGTAAAGGCTCAGCAGGAAAAGTACATGCTAGGTGCACCCTTGTTCCTTAAAGTGGAGCTTCAGTCTCCCACACCAAATGTTTAACTCAGCAGCTACAAATACCATAGCTGCTGACTTTTAATACAAGGACACTTACCTGTCCAGGGATCCAGCATTGTCCTCACTCCTGCCAATTATTCAATGGTCCAGGCGCTGGACCTTGCGGCTTCACAGCTGGCTTCCCACTGTGCATGTCCGAGCTGTGCTTTGTAAATAATTCCACAGTCTTCTGGGACCTGTGATGGGGGGTGAACTTCCATTCAGATCACTATGGCGATCCAGTCGGAAGTGGGAGTGGGTACCTGGTTTTGACCCCCCCCCCCCCCAAAAAAAATGTATGCCAAATGTAGTGGGAGTGAGGGGGGAAGAGGCAAATAAGTGGAACTTCAACTTTTGGGTGAAGTTCCGCTTTAACTGGTTAAGCATTGCTTTACCACGTACGGACGGCCAGCGTCATTGTACGTCGATACAATCACTAACATTCTATGCATGAAGGTAAAAAAGCCTTCAGTGTGAAGATCCCCTGTCAGCCCCCCTATACTTATCTAAGCTCGATCTCAATCCAGCGAGGTGAATGAGAACCGAGGCTCTCCCGAATCTCTCCCTCATGATAGGTTGAGTCATTGGCTTCTGCTGCTGTCAATCACAGCTAGCGAGGAGAGAGAGGGGGGCTGAGCCACACTCTCTGTGTCATATGAACACAGCGGGGCACGGGAGCAAGCACACATGACTGCCCCCATAGCAAGCGACTTGCTATGGTGGCACTCGGCAGGGGCCCAGAGTGCCAACTGGGGACCCAAAAAGAGGAGGATAGGGGCTGCTCTATGCTAAAACCCTTGGACAGAGCAGGTAAGCACGACATGTTTGATATAAAAAAAAAAATTGCCTTTACAAACACTTCTTGCTTCTATCATATTACTTTTAAAGTGTGTTGCTGCACAAGAGATTTTTAGTAGCCTGATTGAGAGATCAATCTCCCACAATTGTACAATGCTTCAGTGTAGTCGTGTATCATAAACTATTAGTGATTGACATCCTTTCTTGGCCTCCAAAGATTTTAGGGGTGCTATATGATTACTCACTCAACATTCGCACATTTAGAAAATTCTTATGTGATTTTTTTTCCCATTCAAGTATATGCAATGTGGTTACTCTTCCCATGAGAGACTAGTCCCATAACAACCACACATCAATCTGCTGCAGTAGCACAAGGAAGCGATTTGATCACTGTGAGATGTATTCAGTCTCAAAGATTAAAATCACTCTAGGTTTTGAAAACAACTATTTAAATGAACCAGCAGACCGTAAACTTTCAGTATTGCTCAAAAACAACAGTTACAGTTGCCATTGTTTGCTTTGCCCTAATTTTATATTATGCAGTTTAACAAAGAAATCTTAATTTTACATTCCAAATTTTGTAACAAATGTATACTTGTTTAACATGTGCTAGGGTTATGTTTTTTTAAATGCTCTCCCCTGATGGCTAACAGCTCACACTTTGTATATCTGCTGGCTCTCAATCCCTGCTGCCACTGACAGAGTCTCCAATGACAATGACAGAGTTGTTCCCAATCACATCATCACCATGTCAGATATGACTGCACTAGCATTTTCTGTTCTATCCATTTTAAACTGTAAATACCCATTATTAAAATAATTTAATAGATAAATATCATCTAAAAAAAATGTTTCAATATTTTTATTGAATTTCCAGTGTATAGTTAAAAAACAGAAGGGATTGAAGTGTACCAAATAAATACAATCTGTAATGCTTGAAGAAAGCATTATAAAGCCCATATTTTACAGTGGTTATTGATTAAAGACAATTTTAAGATAAAATATAATTTTACTGAACAAAATGATTCTAAATAAATATAAACTAATAACAATAGAAGTGTTGCAAACAAAATATACACAATGATGATACTTAAAGCGGATGTCCAGCGGCCATTCATTTTTTTTTTTCTGTCATTAATTTGTTTATGCCATTTTAAGATGGTACTCACTATTTCGCTGTTTCAAATCATCCGCTGTCCGATTCCGTCTGAAATTGTAACTTATATTATCAGTGTAACAATGTTTCCATTTTGCTTGTGGGCACTGTGAAGCCCACAAGCACTTATTTCCTTGTTGTGAGGAGGGATGTCAACTTCCGGGTTCCCATCAAAACGGGCGGTGTCTTGTCACATTTGGCTCTCCTATCAAAGATTGCTCCAGAAGTGACATCCCGTCGCCGTCATCTTGCTACACCGCTTGCCCCCTTCTCACTCTATCATTACTGTGCAGGAGTGTGGGGAGTAGCATGATGGCGGCGATGGAACGTCACTTTCGGAGCAATCTGTGATGGGGAGCTTGATGTGACGAGACAGCGGTGTCACGCTTTAGGAAATCCCGCGATAACTCAGAGGAAGCCTCCGCAATGAATCCTGGGAGCAATAAGAAAAGCCCCCAGGAGACATTGCGGGTAGAGTTGAGCGGACACCTGGATGTTCGCGTTTGGACCCGAACCCGAACTTTAAAAAAACCCGAACACGGACTCGGAACCCCCTCTGACGCACACTCTGCTACGTCACTGGGACAGCCCAGACATGCCCCTTGCGTCAGAGCGGGATGGGGTCACGTGACGCGTGGCCCACCTCCCCTATAAAAGAAATGTCAAAGCTCCGGCACGTCATTTGCTGAGCTGTGCTCTGAATGGATGAGTCTTCTCATCGCTTGACCGATCACCCGTCGCTGGAGAGATCACCCGGCGCTGGATTGAAGAAAAACGTTGGAGCAGGGAGCAGCATCGATCGTCTATTTTCACCACTGGATTTTTATTTGGTTTAATTAATAAAGTAATTTGTTCTACGGTGTGTGTGTTTTTTTTCCTGAAAACTACTATTTACACTTCCTTCGTGAAATGGTAGGGGTACAGTGTACCCCATTACCTTTTTACACAGGGGGGGCAGGATCTGGGGGTCCCCTTTGTTAACCACTTCCCGCCCGGCCAATAGCCGATTTACGGCCGGGAAGTGGTTATGAAATCGTGACTAGCCGTTCTCAAACGTCTAGCACGATTTCAATGCCGCGCGCGCCTGTGCGGGCGCGCAGCGCGGCGATCGGTGATGCGGGGTGTCAGTCTGACACCCTGCACCTCTGATCTCGGTAACGAGTCTCCGGTGGAGCCTCGTTACCATGTGATCAGCCGTGTCCAATCACGGCTGATCACGATGTAAACAGGAAGAGCCGCCGACGGCTCTTCCTCACTCGCGTCTGACAGACGCGAGTACAGGAGAGCCGATCAGCGGCTCTCCTGACAGGGGGGGTTCGGGCTGATTGTTTATCAGCGCAGCCCCCCCTCGGATCGCCACACGGACCACCAGGGAGTGCCCACACTAGACCACCAGGGAACATAAAAAAATAAAAAAAAAAGACAAAAAAAAAATAAAATGACAAAAAAAAAAAAATCAGCAAGAAAAAAAAAAAGGGGGGCAGTAAAAAAAAAGATGCCAATCAGTGCCCACACATGGGCACTGATTGGCAACATTGATCCATTAGTGCCACCCCTCAGTGATCATCAGTGCCACCCCAGTGTCTGTCAGTGCCACCCCACAGTGCCAATCCATGCCCAGTGCCCACCTATCAGTGCCCACCTGTGCCACCTATCAGTGCCCATCTGTGCCGCCTATGAGTGCCCATCAGTGCCGCCCATGAGTGCCCATCAGTGCCGCCCATGAGTGCCCATCAGTGCCGCCCATGAGTGCCCATCAGTGCCCCATACCAGCGCCGCCTATCAGTGCCCATCAGTGCTACCTAATTGGTGCCCATCAGAACTACCTCATCGGTGCCCATCAGTGCCACCTCATCGGTACCCATCAGTGCCACCATATCAGTGCCCGTAATTGAAAGAGAATACTCATTTACAAAAAAATTAACAGAAAAAAATAAAAACTTTATTTTTTTTTCAAAATCTTTGCTCTATTTTTAGTTGTTGCGCAAAAAAAAAAATCGCAGAGGTGATCAAATACCACCAAAAGAAAGCTCTATTTGTGGGGAAAAAAGGACGCCAATTTTGTTTGGGTGCAGTGTAGCATGACCGCGCAATTGTCATTCAAATTGCGACAGTGCTAAAAGCTGAAAATTGGCTTGGGCGGGAAGGTGCGTAAGTGCCTGGTATGGAAGTGGTTAAAGGGGTCTTCCAGATTCTGATATGCCCCCTGCCCGCATACCCCCACAACCACCGGGCAAGGGTTGTGGGGATGAGACCCTTGTCCCCATCAACATGGGGACAAGGTGCTTTGGGGGCCATCCCAAAGCACCCTCCCAATGTTGAGGGCATGTGGCCTGGTGCGGTTCAGGAGAGGGGGGCGCACTCTGTCCCCCCTCTTTTCTGCAGCCGGCCAGGTCAACGTGCTCGGATAAGGGGTCTGGTGTGGATTTTAGGGGGAACTCCATGCCATTTTTAAAAAAAAATTGGGGCGGAGTTCCCCTTAAAATCCACACCAGACCTAAAGGGTCTGGTTATGGATATTTGGGGGAAACCCCACGTCATTTAATTTTTTTTAAATTGACGGAGGGGTTCCCCTTAATATCCCTACCAGACCTAAAGGGTCTGGTTATTGAATTTGGGGGGAGCCCCGCGTATTTTTTTCCCGAACTCCGAACCCGATCCCAAACTTTCAGCAATTATTCGGGTTCGGGTCCGTGTTCGGGAAAAACCCAAAGTCTGTACCGAACCCGAACTTTACAGTTCGGGTACGCTCAACTCTAATTGCGGGTACAGGACATCACGCACTACCCGCAGACTACCCGCACATCACACAGACAGGAAGCTGAGTGACAAATGCTGATAACAAAGGTACTGTACACAAAAAAAAATTTCCTTTCTTAACTTGATTCGAGTGTACAATAGTATTAAGCTAAAGTTTTGTAATGGGGTGGAGCGCCGCTTTAAAGCTGTTATAAAGCCTTTTTTCTTCTTAAGATAAAAAAACATAATATACTTACCTGTTGGTATTGAACCCTGAACCTTCTCCTCTGGGAGACCCCTGCTGGCGCTCTTAGCTCCTCTTTTTTAGTGTCTGCCACCTTAGCAAGCTGCACGCTATGGGGCAGACATGCAGGCTCGCTCCCACGCTCAGCTGTATGCATCTATATACGTAAACACAAAGAGCATCTTGGCTCATATCTCATTGCGAACAAAATAATTCACGAAAATATAGGCATTGGTGACCCCAATGCTGCTCCCCAATTCTCCAGTGGTTGTCAGCTGCACTGCGTATCAGTTTTATCCACATATATGGACAGTTTCAGGAACTTGTTGTTTGTGTTGAATAATTTGATCATGGCAAGGATTGTTAGCTGCTCTTGTGATGTTTATTAAAAAAATATATATTTTCAATAAAAACTTTTGAAACAGAGTAATTTGTTCCAAAACATCTGCTGGTCTAGTAAATTGATTAAATTGTACTACAAGGACAAATCACATGTATCTTGTACTTCAATTTTCTTAGCTTATCCATAGACCAGCAGACCTTTTACTTAAAGTATCACTAAAGGGAAACATTTTTTCGCTAAATAGCTTCCTTTACCTTAATGCAGTGCTGTTTTCATGTTCTCATTGTTCGTTTTTGCTTTAAAGTTACTGTAATTCTGCTCTGATCTCCACACTTCCTGCTTGTCTGGCTCCTTATGAAAAATCTCATGGCAGCTTTTCACTGTGGTCCAAGCTGTGTGTCTAAAACTCCTCAGAACCAATCAGATTCATTTTAAAAACAAAACACTGCCCTGGGATTTAATTTAAAAACAAAACACTGCCCTGGATTTGTTTGTTTTTGTTTTGTCTCTCTCTCTACTTCACATAAACACAAAACCAGTTTAAAAACGAAAGTGAAACTAGAGGCTTATTATATGATTGATTTTTATCTATTTTTAATCATTTTTAAAAGGAATCAGTTAACTTTTATGTCTCTATGCCCTGTAAACAGTCATTTCAGCAAATACATTTTTTTCCTTTAGTGATCCTTTAAATGATCTGGAAAAGGTTACGTGTAACAAATATTAAGTCATACTCTTATGAGCATTATTGCAAACAGTAGCGGGATGTGACCTCAGTACTCCATATGGCAAATGTTCATCTAGTTGGAAGGATACCAGATGACATTTCATAAAATGTAGCCGTAGTTTTGGCATAATAAGCACATGTTATTTTTCATTAGGTAAAAATCAAAACCTTCTTCCCTGGATTTCATGACAGACCTACTGTAAACTCAGTATGACTCTGTTAATATAGATAGTCCTGTAATTTGCCCTCCATTCTTGTCATCTTTGTACATCATGGGAACAAGCATTCCTACAGAAGCCTCAGTAGTTCATCTGAACCACTCGATTGCAGAACAGTTTCACATGTTTCCAAAATGCTGACTTCGGCATTCCCCTTTCCCTTTAGCAGGCTGGGAATACCCTGCATTTTAGCTCAGTGTGTGGTTAACCAATTCATAAACATTGCCAGATTTTGAGAAGACAATAGAGAGATCCAACGGTTTTCTAAAAACCATTGAAGCCAATGATTGTTTCCTAAGTCAGCACAATATCCAAAAAATGCTTTACCTCCAAGGAGAAAATGACATGGTGCCTTAATAAAGGAAAACATGTTTGGTTTGGTCTTTAATTTGAGGAGAAATGCTTACTGAATAGTAATGATATTTCACAGAAAGGATTTATAAAACTTCATACATAGTAATTATTTCTTCAAACATCTCATTTGTGCACAACATAAATGGTTCCATTATATGGAACAGCTTCTTCTCTTCATACACAAGTTACTGTATGTAAATCATTTCAAACTCCAGCAGATTTTAATCAGTTCAGTGCTAAAACTTTGCATACCTCAAACCTATGCTTAAAGCTGTACCCAGGCCGGGGTAGCCCAATGAGAAATTGCATAGTGCATGGCTTCTGGGAATGCTAACCCAGAATTAGGCGTCATTCAGAAGGGTGCTGACATCCCTAGCCTGAAAATAAGTGTCTTGTTTATATGACTTCAGCCACCAGGTGCTGCATGCAGGCAGCCTATTCATATCTATTGGAGTGCAGTGGCTGCATGGACACAGCTGCTCATCCCAATTTGACAGTATTGTACAGGGCCGTTGATAGGGGGGGACCACCAGTCCTCCTGTAGGGGGCCCTGGCACACAGAGGGGCCTAAACAGCAAGTGGAATTGGTGTGGTCGGGTGGAGGGGCAATTTCAAAAACATGCCCAATGTGGCTCTCTGCAGCAGCTGAAAGACGGTTTCTCTCCCTCCCACCAGCTTTCAGCTGCTGCAGGGGGAGACACATTGCATTGTTCCTGTAATTGCTTCCCCTGCACCGATCCCCCTTCCTGTTCTATTATAGGGCTCATTTATACAGGTTCTCTGTTATGTTTGTGTCCACTAATAATGGTTTTAGTGTATTCTTAGTGATTTTTTTTTCATATATGGGGGGGGGGGGGGCCTGGTAGGCTGTATGGGTCCCCGGGATTTCTAACAGCAGCCCTGGGAATGTTGGTGAGTGGGCATGAACATAAACAGCCTGCTTTTAATGCTGCTCACCCACACCCACACAGCTGTCAAATTTGGGTCAAATTAGGACAAACAGCTGTGTCCGTGCAGTCACTGCATCCCAATAGATATAAATGGGCTGCCTGCATGCAGCATAAACAAGGCATTCATTTCCCAGGCAATGGATTTCAGCACCCATCTAAGGCCTTACAGCAATATTTGGTAGTTTTGGGAGTATAAGTATAAATTTTATTTAATCTTAAATCTTTTTCCCCTGAATTTCTTTACATTGTTATACTATCTTTCCTGCATTTTGTTAATAAGTTAAAGGGGTTGTAAAGGTAAAAATGTTTTTCCCTAAATGGCTTCCTTTACCTTAGTGCAGTTCTCCTTCACTTACCTCATCCTTCGATTTTGCTTTTAAATGTCCTTATTTCTTCTGAGAAATCCTCACTTCCTGTTCTTCTGTCTGTAACTCCACACAGTAATGCAAGGCTTTCTCCCAGGTGTGGAGTGTCGGGCTCGCCCCCTCCCTTGATGGGGGAGGGGGCGAGCAGGAGAGTCAGGACCCACTAACACACAGCTCCTTTCTCTATCTGCAATGTAGAGAGCGTCCTGACTCTCCTGCCCCCCCTCAAGGGAGGGGGCGAGCACGACACTCCACACCAGGGAGAAAGCCTCACATTACAGTTTGGAGTTACAGACAGAAGAACAGGAAGTGAGGATTTCTCAGAAGAAATAAGGACATTTAAAAGCAACATGGAAGGATGAGGTAAATGAAGGAGGACTGCCCTAAGGTAAAGGAAGCTATTTAGGAAAAACATGTTTTACCTTTACAACCCCTTTAATTCTAACTACAATATTGAATGGCATGCATTCTTTGATGGCAGTTATCATTCTTTTTCACAGCTGCTGGGCGATTATGACAAGGTCAAAGCCATATCCGAAGGAACTAACTGCAAGTGCAAATGTGTTGTGAAGCCACTGAACAGAGACTCGTGTCAAATAAAAAAGAACAGCCCTCCAGTAGAGGAAGATTACTATACTGTGGAGACTATAACTTCTGGACCAGACTGTAAATGTGCATGTGTAGCACCTCCGTCTGCCTTAAACCCTTGTGAGGGAGATTTTCGCCTAAGGAAATTACAAGAAGCAGAGAAAAATGGTTTCAAGGTAGTTGTTCCATACTAATACATACTTGTGAAACTTCTTACTCTTTGCATTACAGTTTAACCATATGGTTTATATATTCAGCATTAGAATTTACGTTTCTTGAAATGCACATTTCTACACAGAATCCCTGGGGCCAGTTTACAATATTCTACAAAAAATCTTAAGGGATATTTCAAAGCTTTGAGATATGAAGTCAGAATTTCTCAAGGCTGTTAGATAATTCAAATTCTGAAACAGTCAATATTATGGTTATGACTTATCTTGAGAGGCCACTTTGGCAGTTAATTGCTATCCTTTATGGATTAATCAAGCCCAGTATCACATAATTTAGAGCTAATGGGCCTGGTTTACTAAATTAAATGAACAAGAGCTGGGGTAAATCACTTTATTTGAATTATGGGCTTACTTGAGCATGCAGAAGTACATGCAGAGCAAACATGATGCCTGGAAGCAGACAGTCTAAAACCAGGGCTGATTATCTGCGGGTAATCGCTGCATGTTCATATATTAGAACATGCGTAAATAACTGTTGGCACTGTCAGCTCCCATTGCTTTGAACGGGGGTTCCCAAACTACAGGGTAACCCTGTGGAGTTTCACTGGGAATTCATAGTCAGCTCAGCTCCATATGCAAGGGTGAATGAGGCCTTCAAGTTTCTGGTGTTATACTGTAAAACCCACTTTAGATACCAAGTTTTTATGTTTATAGATATGAAACCAGATTTATCATAAGGTTTACAATTGTTATCTAAGAATTGAACTCATTGCTACGTAAACACTTCTCTGAGATTTCAAATAAGCATTTTTAGATATTATCAAACTTTCCTCAAATATTACTTAAAACGTTTGACATTCTACTTCAGATATCTTTACGGTCTCACTCCAGTATTATCTTAAAATCCTGACTTACAAATTCAGGACTCTAAGATAATATTTAAAGCATTCTATATAACTAGGTATAAGGATAAAAAATATAGCGCTCGTTCAAATAAATACAGTATATGTAAAGCAGCGATAAAAAAAGGTGTTAGACTACACCAAGACAATGTATAAAGCAAGAAAAAATCGCGCTAAAAAATTAATTGATCAAATTGTAGTATATCAAACAACTGCAAAATGAGGGTAAGAGCGTCCTAAATAATATACAAATAATGTGCAAAAGTCAGGAAACGTGGATTCAAATGTTCAATATCAAGTAGTTTCACAAATATGCACAGTCCACCAAAAGGTTCAAAGTTCATGTATTAGAAGGCTCCCAGGTGAGGATGATGAAAAAAACACTCTGGACACAGTGCTCAAATAGAACCTCCACCACACGTATATGTATAGCCTCTTACCATATACAAGTAAACAAACAGCATTCAGAGATAAACGTGTAATCCTGAGAGGGCTCTCGATCGCAGTCACCTGGATGAAGACAATCTCCTCGCACACTCAATACGCATCAAAGTATGTACAGGAGACAACAAAGGCTCACATAGTGTGAATCGTTCATTTAATGGAATAAATCCTGTGAACACGTCCCAGTTGAGACGAAACGTAGGGAGGAGACGTGCTGACGTCACGGCGCATACGAGCCATACCCGGAAGATACGGGCTGTGTTTGCTAGTTAGCCGGCTACATTTTATATCCATGCTTTTACTACAAAACTTTTGTAAGTGCATATTGTTATTACTATATTTATTCCATTAAATGAACGATTCACACTATGTGAGCCTTTGTTGTCTCCTGTACATACTTTGATGCGCATTGAGTGTGCGAGGAGATTGTCTTCATCCAGGTGACTGCGATCGAGAGCCCTCTCAGGATTACACGTTTATCTCTGAATGCTGTTTGTTTACTTGTATCTGGTAAGAGGCTATACATATACGTGTGGTGGAGGTTCTATTTGAGCACTGTGTCCGGAGTGTTTTTTTCACCATCCTCACCTGGGAGCCTTCTAATACATGAACTTTGAACCTTTTGGTGGACTGTGCATATTTGTGAAACTACTTGATATTGAACATTTGAATCCACGTTTCTTGACTTTTCCACATTATTTGTATATTATTTAGGACGCTCTTACCCTCATTTTGCAGTTGTTTGATATACTACAATTTGATCAATTAATTTTTTTGCGCGATTTTTTCTTGCTTTATACATTCTATATAACTAGACCTATTTTTAGAGATTAGAGATGAGATTCGGTTTCGCTAATACCATGGGTCTGAAGCAAATCTCAAAGATAAGAAAATGGATTCCCCAGTAAATTTATGTTCAGATTTGCCCAGAAGAATATATTTTTAAACCATGATGCACTGCATGGCTTTTTAACTATGGCAAGAAACTTAAAAGGGATAATAAGGGGGCTTTGACCATTTGATAAGTGCATTGGAAGCTGCTGTAGGGAAAGCAAAGTGAAAGATATTGATTACCCATTTCATAATGGGATTTTACATATGCTACAAATGAGCAACCACATTGTTACATAGTATAAAAAAACTTTATTACAGATATATATATATATTTTTAAATCAGATTTTTTTTTTTTGTGCCAGCAAAAATAGAGTACAAAATACGGACCATCATAACAAAAGTCACATATAACAACAGGAGAAAACACACATCCACGTACCATACAATAGTGGCACCAAAATTATAAACAGGACACATATTAATATAAAAAAAAGATTAAACATTACTGGGCAAGCATAAACAGCCTCACTCCCCAACCCAAACACCCATGAGGCCAACGGGCCACAACTTAAACCCTGCACCCCACAGTCTACCTACTTAGTTAGAACCATTACCCACCAGTAACCAAAGTCTTATGCCTAAAGCTTAGTGCAAAATGCATTTCAAACAACGCAAGATCTTCCTCTCGGATATAAAAAAAAAAAAAAATTCTCTCAAACCTGCAACAGTCAAAACCAGTCTCAGAGGAGCCGAACCAGGGGTCTCCAACCAGGGCTGCCAAATAGAATTAAATTTCCGGGCTGCATTTCTATGCTGATAAGTATGGTATTCCCATATAAGGATGGGATTAACCTGTTCAATTCATTGTTTCTTGGTCGGAACATGCAGGGATAACCAGAATCTAGCCACCAACTTTCGTGCTAAGTACAAAAGTCTGATGACTGCAATATTAATTGGATGAGGATAAATTTCTTCATCCACTGCACCCAATATGCATATATAAGGGTCCAAAGGGACCCTAACTTGGAACACACAGGAAATAACCTCAGTAACATTACCCCAGAACCGGTGCAGCTTAGGGCAGTGCCACATTAGATGAATAAGTGATCCCTCTTGCCCGCAGTGTTTGGGACATAGAGAAGAATCCCTCCTTCCCCAACGAAACTTTGAATAGGTGTGCGATAGGCCCTATGTAGCAAAAACAGGTGAGACAACCTATGAGATTGCGAAACTGAGGTAAGAGGTCCAGCTTGTAAACATATGTCCCATGTTTCACCAGTAATAATCCCCAGTACCTTCATCCACCCTCTCCTACACGGTAAAGTCGCGGAGTCCTGAACGGTCGATAAAAGAGTAGAATAGATATGGGATATGTCCTTACCAAAAAATATATCTTTTATCAAGTGGTGACTAGACAATTGGAGAACAGAAATCTGACCCTGGGCCTGCAAGGCATGCTGAAGCTGCAAGTATCTATACAATTGTTGTCTGGGAGGTTAAATTCATTCCTGAAATGATTTGAGTAAATTTTGGTGATATATCTGGGCAATATTGTATATACCAGCCAGTCTCCAGGACAGAAAACCGTCTAGCTTTGACACTTCCGCTAAATTGGGGTTATCCCACAGCGGAGTCTCTGCAATAAATCCTGAAACATGTAAATTAGACCTTACCATGGACCACAGTTTCCTAAGAAGAACCATGGTAGGCTCCGCCTGCAGCAGGTGAGGAAATCCCGCCTCCAAACATGCCAAAACCAAAGTATTCCGAAACCCCATGCTCAACAGAGTGTCAATGGAGTCAAATTCATTGATACACCCCATTCTACATAAATGCTGTAACTGGGAAGCCAAGAAATAAAATTTGGGGCTAGGGACTGCAGCTCCTCCTTCATCCTTACCATATTGTAATGTAGAAACCCGAATGCGGGCAGTTTTTCTCTTCCAAATTAAAGATCTAAATAAGGTATTTATCCGATTGAACCACCTACGAGGTATACACTGGGGAGAATTGTGCATGATATATAAAAGTTGAGGGCCCCAGACCATCTTAATTAGATGTATCCTACCTATAACTGAAAGCGGAAGTTTACACCAGGTGTTACATGTCATTTGTAATCTTTTGAAAAGAGGCAGGAGATTCTCCTCTAAATACTTCTGTGGACTGACCGACACCTGAACCCCCAAATATTTAAAAGAGAAAACCACCTTCAGGGAGCTTGCAGCATCCGGCAGCGAAACAATTGGGCCATCTACAGGCAAAAGGTCAGATTTACTCCAATTTATTGAAAAGCCTGACAAGGAACCAAATTGTAATCAGCGCCATGACCGCCGTAAGGGATGTGTCCACATCCCCTAAGTACAGTAGCGTGTCATTCGCGTAAAGGGAAATCTTTTCCCTATTGAAGCCAATAACCAAAGGATTTGATCTAATCAGAGCTGCCAATGGTTCAAGGGTCAGTGCAAATAACAGGGGTGACAATAGACACCCCTGCCTCGTGCCTCTAAACAAAGGAAAAGAGTCTGTGAGCTTTGGCAGCGTCCAATGAAAGAATCGCCCTCTGGCCTTCATTATCAGCAGGTATCTGGAGGTAAAGAAAGAGGCGTCTGATGTTGAGAGCCATTGACCGGGACAGAATGAACCCTGACTGATCCCTATGTACAAGTTTATGTATAACTTTAGCCAGTCTGGTAGCTAACACCCATGCCAGTAATTTCACGTCAGTAAAGAAATGGGCCTATAAGAGTCTGGAGAATGGGCCTCCTTACCAGGTTTTAATAGCAGAACGATTATGGCTTCATTCATGGACCAAGGTAGGTCCGCATCCACAAACACCTCCCTCAGAAGAGGTATCAGAAATTCCGGATAGCGCATATACACCTCCGGCGGCAAGCCATCTGAACCCGGAGACCTACCAGAAGAGGAATTCGCCAGCGCCTCCAACATCTCATCAGCCATCTCATCAGCCATCGGGGCATTCAACAGCTCCACATCCAAGGCCGACAGATGCGGTATATGACATCGGTCCAGAAAGGAGGCAATCTCCCCTCCCCCGCAGGCGACACCTTAGAGGAATACACATCAGCATAGAAATCCCTGAAAGTGGATAAAATATCTGCATGTGACGATACTAAATTCCCCGAAGGGTCGGTGATCACCTCTATGTTTGAGAACCCCCTCTGCGATCTTACCATCATAGCCAGCATATGGCCAGTACCCTCCCCCTCTTCAAAGTATTTTTGTTGGAGAAAAAAACTTTTATTGTCCGCCTTAGTCAGTACTACATGTTTAGCGATATTTTGAGCTTCATTCCATGCCCTCTCAGTTTGTTCAGAGGGAGAGTCAACAAAAGCGGACTCAGCTCTCTCAACCTCCTGAAGCACGAACCGCTCCCAAGACCTAGTCACAGTTTTAATTGCGTTGATGGATCTGATAAACTGACCCCTTAAATAGGCCTTAAGTGCCTCTCAAAAATTACTGAGCCCCGTGGAGTGTTTGTTAACCCTAATAAAATTGACCAGATCAGTATGAACAAGGTCAGGCGTAGGAAACAATAATAACCAGAATGGGTTGAGCTTCCAACAGGTCTGCTTAGAAATTCTAGAAGTCGTTACTACTACACATAAAGGGGAATGGTCTGAAATAGTTCTTGCCTCATATCGTGCGGAGGACACCAAGGGGAGCTTCTCATTATTGCCCAGGCCAAGGTCAATTCTAGAGAGGCCTCTATGCGAATGGCATGAGTAACATTTCTCCTGTGGATGGCTAAGCCTCCAAACATCCCTCAGCTTTAGCCCCTTACAAAAGCCTGGCGAAGGGCATCAGGCTCCCTCTCGAGTTGGCCGCCAATGCCCCAGGAGAAAATTTGTCAAGAGCCGTATTCAGGAAATCCCCCACAATAAGAGCTGGAACGCCCAGGTGACGTGACAGAAAGAGTGGCCAGGGTCTTAAGGACTTCCACTGAGAAAGGGGTGGTATGTATACATTCGCCATAATACATTGTAAGTTACCCAGAGTACACAGCAAAAAAATAAACCGACCACCAGGATCAATGAGCGAGGAGGTAAGAACAAATGGTACATTTGTACCAATAAGTATGCTAACCCCTCTGGCGTAGGACAAAAAGGCAGAGTGAAACTGGGTGCCATACACCCTCGGAGAGAATGGAGAAACCTGACCAGGCAGCATATGGGTCTTCTGCAGGCATACCACGGAAGAGCCCAGACGCTTAAGCATATGCCACACCACCAGTCGTTTCACTCTGTCTCCCAGGCCCCTCACATTCCAGCTAGTTAACACACACTGCGTAGCCATGAAGCATAAAAATAAACATTGTGTTCAGATAATATACAAACACAGAAATAAAGGACAATGGCAACCTTGCAGAAAAGCAGTAATTGAGAGAGCACAGTTTAAGGGAGGGAACCCCCCTAACGTCCAGAACCAGACAAAGTGGGCACAACCTGTAAAAGCAAAAGTTAGGCAGACTGCAGGTATACGGTCCTACAGGACCCCATTCAAAACGAAAAAACAGAAAGGAAAAAAAAAGTAAGGAACCATAATGTCCACAAGGGACTCTCCTCCAGGGGGCTAAGTTCACTAGCCGGCATCGAAGAGCCAACAGGCAACAGGCCTTATACAGAAACCAAAAAAAAGGGAACTCTTTTAGTCAATGCTGACACATCCTGTGAAAAAAGTCTTCCACCTTAGAAGGAGTTTGGAATGTTCAGCCACTCTGGTCCCGCAAACAAAGAACATATTCCAAGGTGACAAACACAGCAGACAACAGTTACACGTTCCTCCTCTTTCTCCCCAAATCTTCAGGAAGCGCTCTTCTCTATCCAGCCACTGCATGGCCTAGGTAGGCTTATCATAAAAATGCACTTCATCTCTGGCCACCACACACAATCTGGCAGGGTAGAGCATGGCATACTGCAACTCCAAGGCACGTAACCTCTTCTTAACATTGTTAAATTGAGCACACTGTTTTTGCACCTCTGCCGAGAAGTCTGGGAATAATGAGATTTTGGAGTTATCCATCACTAGAGAGTCCCCCAGAGAACACGCCTTAGACAAAACAACATCTCTGTCCTTGTAATTGAGCAATTTACATAGGAAAGCTCTGGGGGGGTTACCCGGGAGCAAAGGCCTAAGAAGGACACGATGTGCGTGCTCCACCGCAAACATTGGCAAAAAGGATTTTTTCCCAAACTTCTCCATCAGCCATTGCTCTATAAAAGCAACCAGGTTTTTCCCCTCCATCCTCTCTGGAATACTGATAGCTCTGGCATTGTTTGTGCGCATTCTATTTTTAAGTTCATCAAGTTTTGCGGCGTGTTTAGCAACCATTAACTGTTGGGCATGAGACTTTCTTTGCATAGGGGCCATATCCTCCATTGTGCTAACGCGCCCCCCAACATCAGATGTGCGATCCCGCAGCTTTTGCATATCTTGGCGTATAAACAAAATTTCTGCCTTTTTCCCTTTAATTTCAGATGCCAGTACAGTGATAGAGGCATTGCATGTAGTTATTGCAGCAAATATGTCTCTCAGAGTGAGCTCAGGCCCCTCCAAGCCCGAGACCGCAGTCGCCCCCAGCACATGGGACCCAGGGGTAGTACTAACTGCATCCCATGGCAGCACCGGCGCAGGGGGATCCTCCAGGGGTACTGTATCGTCGGTGTCCGACTGCGAGCCACTGTGGTTCTCTCCGCTATCCCCGGGGACCTCCGGCAATTCCCGTGCACCGATTTGGGAGAACAGATTCTGCGCTGCTGCCCTGTAGTTCTCCTTTGCAGATTGAGAGGCCGCGCGGCCATCTTGGATCGCGTGGTCCGGGCTGTGCGGCCTACTGCACATCGCCTAAACAAAGCGGAAAGTGGACGGGAAGGCAGAGAGCACCGAGCAGCACTGTGGTACCAGATTCGAGCCACCAGGGGCCCAGGAACAGGATAAATGTACGGATGTACGGCGGAGCTCACAAGATGTGCGACCGTCTACATCTCCAGCCAAGCCACCTACAGATATATTTATTTCACAATGGTTAAAACATGTCCATCCAGACAAATGGTTTAAAAACAATTTTCCATAACTTTCATATCCAGAGGTCATGACATTAACCAACGTCATCAAATATTCTGAAAAAGTTGGAAAGTTTTCCTACTAAAACTACAAAAAAAAAAAAACCACAAGAGATAAATCAGATTGGGGAGAAAAAATAAATCTTGCAGCCAAATATGCTCTGAAAGTATATACTGTTGCTATGATTGTCAAGGCATATAGGCATTTATTTAAGAAAGGCAAATCCACTTTGCACTACATGTGCAAACTACGGGCCAGATTCTCAGAGGCGCTACGACGGGGTATCTTGGATACCCCGTCGTATCGCCGTTTTTTTCCCCGGGTATCTATGCGAGTGATTCTTAGAATCACTTTGGCATAGACACGGGTGAAGATCCGACAAGTGTAATTGTATTACACTTGCGGATCGTAGATGTAATGACAACTCCGGCCACTAGGTGGCCTTTACGTTGTTTTCTCATTTGCCTATGCAAATGAGGCTACTACGCCGATTCCCGAACGCTTTTACGCCGCCCCGTCGTCGCTTACGTCGTTTTCGTCCATGTAAGGTTACCCCTGCTAATATGAGGGGTAACCTTACGCAGTACCGTCGGATGCCGTCGGGTGCCGTCGGATGCCATGTTAAGTATGGCGTCGGGTCAGCGTCGGCTTTTTCCGTCGGTTACATCGTTTTAATAAGTCGTTCGCAAATAGGGCATTGCGATCACGTCGTTTTGACGTCGGTTTCAACGACGCTTTCCGACGTGAGCTGGAGCATGCGCACTGGGCTTTTTCCCCGGCCGGCGCATGCGCAGTTCGATCGCGCTTAATTTAAATACAAGCCGCCCCCTTTGAATTACGCGGCCTTACGCTGGGCCATTTACACTACGCCTCCGCAAAGTCCACTTGAAATTGCACTGAAAGTGCACTTGAAAGTGCAGTCGCTGTAGATCCGAGGGGGACATGCAAGGAAAATATTTTTTTTAGCTTTCACATAATTGGATGATAAAATCAGCAGAGCTTCCCCTCATTTCAGATCTACCCCTCAGATTTACAGCGACTGCACTTCCAAGCACTTGTACTTTGCACTTGTAGTGCAAAGTGGATTTGCCTTTCGTAAATAACCCCCATAATGTATCTTTACCCTCATGATGACAGTCTCAGTTATATCATGGAACATTCAAAGGAATACAGGACCCCTTAAAATGCACTATGGTGCCCACTGTGCTTTGGAAACACTTACCTGCTATTTGTGCCCTACAGGAGACCCACCTTACAAGTGACCCTTTATCACGCCTGTATTTTGAATGGGCGAGGAAAGTGTACCACTCTACCCACACTAATTATTCCAGGGGTGTTAGTTCATAACTCATTGGACTTCCATGAAATGGACCACGCCATAGATACAGAAGGGAGAATTGTTTTTTTAGCTTGCCGCATATATACTTTGAAATGTATTTTAGCATTTGTGTACATCCCTCCTCCTTTCATAGGTGAGATTTTACGTGCTCTGTTGATGTACCAGCTGGGTTATCTTGATTTACCAATATAAATTTGGGGGATTTTAACTGTTACATAGATCTTTATCTTGACAAGCACCCCCCTGTTACTTCAGTGTGAGGTGCTCATCATACCGCCTTAAGGAAGTTTATGGAGGAGGTGGGCTGGATAGATCCTTGGTGGAATGTGCATCCAGGAGAGAAGTTTTTCTTCTGCTTTTCTGAAATACACACTTCCCTATCAAGGATAGATCTCTGCCTATGCTCTCCAATGGCTGAGCGATATGTGTCCGACATTACATATGCCCCTGCCCCAGACAAGGTAAAAGCAAACATTTCTGACTACTGGCAGACACACGTAGAACACTGATTGCGGAGTTCTGCTTTGCAGGCCTTCAAAGGGGGCTATCTGTCTCTGAAATTCAGGACATCAAGGGGGCCATGGCTGCTTAAGGGGACCAGGTGGTTCAGCTGGTGTGTAAATTATAGGAGATGTTTATAGCAGACCCATCTGATGAGAATAGAGATAGTTGGTTATCTGCACAGGAAGCGCTCTCCCGCATTACCACCTCTGCGACTGAGAGGAAACTATTTTTCAACAGATTGTCATTCTATGAGAAAGGGGAACAGACTGATCACCTTTTGGCTAATTTGGCACATGGTCAGCAGATATCCCTCTCAATTTTGGCCCTGTAGCAACCGGATGGTCAAATCGTTTTCCCAGACCTAGTTATGTCAGAATTGACAGCTTACTATTCTACCCTGTATCAGTCCAAAAGCGACTACACTAAGGATTCATTGCAGTCCTATATCCAAGAAATGCCATTACCCTCTCTTTCTGGTACTTAGATTTTTGGATGCTCCTCTCACTATTCAGGAACTACAATTTGTGACCAGTTGGTTTTACTAACTCCAAAGCGCCAGGTGTGGATGGGATACCCATTGAGGTCTACAACATGTATGCTGATATTTTACCACAGTTAATGAAGGATTTCAATGGGGCCAGGTCTTCACAATGTCTTCCCCACTGTATGCCCAGAGCCACCATAGTCCTCATATTAAACTTTTGTTGCCAGTGGTTTAGATATTAATGGCTGTGTATTGAGTTATTTTGAGAGGACAGCAAATTTACACTGTTATAGAAGCTGTACACTCACTACTTTACATTGTACCAAAGTGTAATCTTTTTACTGTTGTCGTATGAAAAGGTATAATAAAATATTTACAAAAATGTGAGGGGTATACTCACTTTTGTGAGATAATGTAAAAGGGGTTATTATCACAATGTTATTTCATGCTGTTAAAAATTTCCCTAGAGACTATCCGAACAAGGTGTCCTGCCGTGGGGAAAAATACTTTGTAGAGGAGTAATAGGAGGAGGCCCTCCTGGCAGTACAACAGTGTTCCCTGAATGTAGTGCAACGCCTATCACTTTACTTTATCTAGTCCATTACAGGCCTGTAAAACTCTTTCGAATGGGTACAAGAGAAAACTCTACTTTTTCCACATTACATTTTTATTGAGGATTTTACATAACAATACAATCGGAGCAATTCCGTCAAGCGGAACAGCATTGTAGGTGATGAAACCAGTTAATATCAAAAACAAATATGGCGGTCAGACAACGCCATGTCATTTCAACAAGTTATAACAGTATTCTATTATCTACAGCAGTTTTAGGTGGCAACAGAAGAGCCGGCCCGAGTGTCTTTGGTATGTATTCTAGAGGCGGACCGTCTCTAGCTCCAGACACCCCCATCTGGGTTCACGACTGTGTCCCGAGCCCGAGACGCCCCCCCCCAAGTTCTAATGTGTCCTAGAAATCTCATGGTAGGGCAAGCGGGGTCATACAATTCCTATTGTACCAGGATGTCCATAGGTACCATTTTTTAGCTGCATCATATTTGTGTTTATCCCTGAGTGCTAGCGTTTTCTCGTATACGCAGTGCAATTGGGTGGTCTGTATAGCTTCACCTACAGTGGGGGGCAGGGAGTTTCTCCATTTTCTTGTTATGCTAAGCCTAGTTGATAGTAGTATATGCAAGACAGTGTGTCTGGAATGGGCTGGGGCTTGGTCCAAGTCGAGTGACAGGAGCGCCAGTCCAGGTTGGGGGGTGATAACAGAATGTGAGGCGTCAGAGAGTACTTGGAATACTGATGTCCAGAACTGCGTCAGTCTGGGGCAGCTCCATAAAATATGAAGCAAGGTCCCCCGGGATCCACAGTTCCTCCAACACTCCATCAGTGGCTCTGCGAGCCACTGAATTTAAACAACCGCTCAGGAGTTAAGTACCATCTCTGCGTTATTTTTGTGGACAATTCCCAGAGGGTAGAGCAACTAGTAATGTTTTAAACGGCCGTGCAGGCTTTGGCCCATTGTTGGGTAGTGTAGGAGCGATCGAGGTCTGATTCCCATTTAGTCAAGGAGGTCGATTTCGTAAAAGTGGTCTTCTGTTGGAGAACAGTATAAAAGAGTGAGGTGCCTTTACGGGTGGGCGATGGATGCCTAAGAAAGGACCAGATGGGCAAGGGTATACAGCGTTCCCAGCGGGGTAAGGTAGCCAGGAAGTGGTTAGTTCTAGCATGAAATAAAAATCCGAGTCAGGTAGATTGTATTCTTTTTGTAGGTTAGGGAACGATTTAGCCTTTCCTTGTGTAAAGAGGTCATCGACAAACAGTATGCCTTTTTCACGCCAACGTTTGTAAGATATCATATCTATGTAATGCTGCAGAGTCTCAATCGGGACTTTCAGGGAGGGTTTGTCGGGGTATCCGTGGCATATACGAACAAATTTGTTCCATGTCCGGACAGTGGCTCACATAGTGGGGGAGACAAAGGAGGGGAGTTTAGTAGTAGAGGTGGTAGAAAGCAGCCATGGGGCCAGGGCAGTATTGGGGATGAGGGCAGATTCCAACCGTCCCCACGGAGTACGTGGTACAGAAGAAAACCAGTCCCTGGCGTGAGGACCGAGGACATATAATAATGTTGGAAGTCTACATACCCCATGCCTCCTGCCTTACAATGTTTGATAAGTGTGGAGTGGGCGCATCTGGCCCTTTTGCCCTGCCAAATGTAGGAGGACAAAATAGACTGAAGGGATTTAAGGTACTGGGCAGGTATGATAATTGGAAGGGTCCTGAAGAGATAGAGGATTTTGGGTAAGTGAAACATTTAGAAGGTCGCTAGGCGGCCCGTCCACGATAGTTCATGAAGTGCCAGTTTGTGTAGGTCGTTCTGAAGTTTGCTACGAAAGGGGATATAGTTATGTTGAAACAGAAGGTTAGTCGTCTTTGTCAATTGGATGCCGAGATAAGTGATGCTAACTCTACTTGAACTAAGTGCTCTAGGGATCATGGAGATCTAATTATTATTTTTATAATTATTATTATTATTATTATTCAGTATTTATATAGTGCCAACAGTTTGTGTAGCTCTTTGAAACATGGGGGCAGACAGTAAAGTTGCAATACAATTCAATACAGGACGGATCAGAGGGCCCTGCTCGTTAGAGCTTACAATCAAATTCACATTATGTGGCCGTGTATTAAATTGCACTTGTATTGGAGAAAAGTTATAGCTACTATCAATTCAATACAGTATTTCAGACCTTCCTGGGTGAGGACACTGAACAATGTATACTTGGTATTTTGGATGTTTTACTTGTAGAAGACTCAGTTAGACAAGCCATAACTAGAGCCTTCTTTCAGGCTTGCATGGGATGGGTGATACTTTTAGGATTAAAAGGCATATTTTTCAACACAGGGGGTGCTTTGGAAAAATTCAACAAATTATGGTCCCCATGGCTTGCCACTCCGGGTTTGGCTTCAATCAACCTTGTCCTGAACCGCTTACAGATTCATTCATCCCTTTTGGAGATACTGTGTCAGAGCATTTGCCACATAGTTCCTCTGATTTTTGATGTAGGTCGTATGCTAAGAGAGATATAAGATATAAGTTAAATAAAAAAGTGAACAAAACTAAAAGGGTATTGTAACGGAATGCACCGTAACAGACTGAGATATTCCTATGTCTAGGGTCACCTTATGTCCACTAGGGCCATAGGGTGACAAAGAATCATAATTCATATGTTACAGAAGACATTAATAAGGGACATTAATAATAATTCATGTTTGCAGGATGTCTTCAAATACCAAAAGCGGTTAGCTATGCAATCTGGGCACACATGCTTTTGAAAGGTGTTAATTCAGGTCAGCCAGCCAGTGAGTCATACCTTTGTATAATATGCTATTGAAATATCTGAAGGTGTGGATTGCACCCACTCTCACTAGACTTTGCCATTGTGTGATAAAGCTGTATAGATAACTTATTCAACTAGATGTCTGTGTTACTATTCAAGGTTAATTGAACACTATTGAAGATACGGTGCCGACCGGTCTACATGGTTAGCTTATCTGAATGCCTTTTAGAGTGTGATTGAAGCCCCCCATGGTGTGAAGGGGGTGGAGATTGCATTGTCCTGTGATTAACTGTATTATGCTGTACTGGATATAAGAAGCTGAGAAAATACTAATAAATGGTCATATCTTTGGAAGCAAGAACGGAGCTCTGTCTCGTCTTATTCTGGGAAAGGATATGATCGTGTATGCAATATTGTCGGAGTGTGTCAGATAAGCTTGTCGTGGTTGGATGGAAGGTTGTAAGCGGTGGTGACCGTTACATTGGTGGCACAGCAGTGGGGTGATTCCATCATCAGAAGGACAGCTACAAGGACACATGACAATGGAGACGGTGTATGAACGGATGAAGCTCTCTTCCCTCATGGACTTACTGGAGAGCTGGGGCAGACCGGCCAGAAACCGTAAGAAAAGGGACATTATCGCAGAACTGGTCGAAATGGATAGAGCTAAAAGGCCCGCCGTAACAGACAGGACACCTGAGGAAGAATTTTTTGATCGGGCTGTTAAACATGGACTGGCACAATATGGTCCTAATCCTCCGCCGGAGATCATAGACCGGGTTATAGCGGCTGTAGATGCCACCTTGCGACAGCAAAGAAGTGCTGCAGCAGCTGAAGGCACAGCGGCACCAACTAAAGAGAGAGGAGAGGTGCAGATACCAGTCTCCATGGAAGAGGGGGACCTTGTGGTAGTGGATGGGACTGTGGTCTCCACTCACAGCAACCCAGCGTAAGAGCTGGCAACAGAGCAGAGTGTCATAGGCCTCTGCTCCTCACTAACAGAAGAGGGGGATCCTGTGGTAGTGGATGGGACTATGGTCTCCACTCACAGCAACCCAGCGGAAGAGCTGGCAACAGAGCAGAGTGTCATAGGCCTCTGCTCCTCACTAACAGAAGAGGGGGTTCCTGGGGTAGTGGATGGGACTTCAGTCTCCACTGGTATACCCCAGGAAGGGGGGGCAGTTGGCCCAGACCCCCAACAGCATGATGGACTGAGCCCAGCTACCCTGCCTTCTCCCCAGCAGCAGGCGTGTTCTCTGAGAGAGGCAGAGGTTGGCGGGGTGAGTAATGCTCAGTTTGGAGCCATTTATTTGGGGTACAGTATGGATACCAGCATTGGAGGACGGGAACTACTGACGGACTTCGGAGTCAACCCGTTTGGGGTTACCACCTGTGTCCGTCTCCCACCGAAAGGGGAGAGATGTAACGGAATGCACCGTAACAGACTGAGATATTCCTATGTCTAGGGTCACCTTATGTCCACTAGGGCCATAGGGTGACAAAGAATCATAATTCATATGTTACAGAAGACATTAATAAGGGACATTAACCACTTAAGACCCGGACCAAAATGTAGGTAAAGGACCTTGCCCCTTTTTGCGATTCGGCACTGCTTCGTTTTAACTGACAATTGCGCGGTCGTGCGACGTGGCTCCCAAACAAAATTGGCGTCCTTTTTTTCCCACAAATAGAGTTTTCTTTTGGTGGTATTTGATCACCTCTGCGGTTTTTATTTTTTGCGCTATTAACAAAAATAGAGCGACAATTTAAAAAAAATGCAATATTTTTTACTTTTTGCTATAATAAATATCCCCCAAAAATATATAAAAAAACATTTTTTTTCCTCAGTTTAGGCCGATACGTATTCTTCTACGTATTTTTGGTAAAAAAAATCGCAATAAGCGTTTATCGGTCGGTTTTTGCAAAATTTATAGCGTTTACAAAATAAGGGATAGTTTTATTGCATTTTTATTAATTATTTTTTTTTTACTACTAATAGCGGCGATCAGCGATTTTTTTCGTGACTGCGACAATATGGCGGACACTTCGGACAATTTTGACACATTTTTGGGACAATTGTCATTTTCACAGCAAAAAATGCATTTAAATTGCATTGTTTACTGTGGAAATGACAGCTGCAGTTTGGGAGTTAACCACAGGTGGCGCTGTAGGGGATGTGTGCCTATGTGTGTTTGTTTACAACTGTAGGGGGTGTGGCTGTATGTGTGACGTCATCGATCGCGTCCCCCTATTACAGGGATGACGCGATCGATGCTGCGGCCACAGAGAAGCACGGGGAAGCCGTGTGTACACACGGCTCTCCCCGTTCTTCCGCTCCAGGGACGGATCGCCGCACTCCAGCGGTGATCGGGTACGCGAATCCCGCGGTCCCGGAGCTTCGGACCGGGTCGCGGGCGCGCACCCGCGGGCGCGCGCCCGTGACCCACGGCTGGGTACTAAAATCAACGTATATATACGTTGATGTGCCCAGCCGTGCCATTCTGCCGACGTAAATGTGCAGTAGGCGGTCCTTAAGTGGTTAATAATAATTCATGTTTGCAGGATGTCTTCAAATACCAAAAGCGGTTAGCTATGCAATCTGGGCACACATGCTTTTGAAAGGTGTTAATTCAGGTCAGCCAGCCAGTGAGTCATACCTTTGTATAATATGCTATTGAAATATCTGAAGGTGTGGATTGCACCCACTCTCACTAGACTTTGCCATTGTGTGATAAAGCTGTATAGATAACTTATTCAACTAGATGTCTGTGTTACTATTCATGGTTAATTGAACACTATTGAAGATACGGTGCCGACCGGTCTACATGGTTAGCTTACCTGAATGCCTTTTAGAGTGTGATTGAAGCCCCCCATGGTGTGAAGGGGGGTGGAGATTGCATTGTCCTGTGATTAACTGTATTATGCTGTACTGGATATAAGAAGCTGAGAAAATACTAATAAATGGTCATATGTTTGGAAGCAAGAACGGAGCTCTGTCTCGTCTTATTCTGGGAAAGGATATGGATCGTGTATGCAATATTGTCGGAGTGTGTCAGATAAGCTTGTCGTGGTTGGATGGAAGGTTGTAAGCGGTGGTGACCGTTACAGGTATTAAACCCAAAAGCAAAAATGTATTGTAGCTAACTAATTCTTAGGCCGCATACACACGATCAGACAGGTCCGATGAAACTGGTCTGCAGACCAGTTTCATCGGACCAGTTTGATAGTGTGTACGGGCCATCAGATTGTTGTCCGTCAGACCGAAGTTTTAAAACATGCTTTAAAAACTGTCTGATGGAACCTGTCCGTCTGACAGGAATCGATGGTTAGTACACAAAAGCATCGGACCAAAAACCTGCGCATGCTCAGAATCAAGTCGACGCATGCTTGGAAGCATTGAACTTCGTTTTTTCATCACGTCGTTGTGTTCTACGTCACCGCGTTCTGGTCTGATCGGATTTTGGTCCGATGGTGTGTACGCACATCAGACCATCAGACAAGTTCAGAGTTGTCTGATGAAAACGGTCCGTCAGTCATTTGGTGATCCAGCCAGTACATTTATTGATTTTCAACAGAACAAGCTCTCCTGCAACTGTTTCAGCTAAAAGTGTTGAGACAAGCCATTTAACACTGACAGTGGTGCTTACAAAGATTGGCTTTTGTTTATTCATGTAAAAACCTTTACCCCAAAAGAAAAAAAAACTGTTGCTGTAACTGCTTGTGTAGCTACAGTGTAAGCTGGAGTTCAGCTTCAGGTTGTTAGTGTATTTAAATTTGCTAGTACATCTAGCCTAAAAAAAGAAAACAAATACAGCTTTCACATGTAATGATTGGTAAGCTGCAACCATTTTTGGTTTTGGATTTAATATCACTTTAACAGTGACAGCATATATTGTTATAAAACTTACCAATAGTTATATTTGTATAGATAATCCAATTATTATCTTGGGCAATTAGTAATACTGCATAAATGATTGCCTTTCTTTACTGCACTAATAATAATTGTACAAATCACCATGGATTAGACTATTTTAGTTGCAATGTAGTAATTTCATAGTACTCAAATTGGCATTTATAAACAATATAAAAATCATGTTTCTTTTTTTATTTTATTGTTTGGACATTATTTTTGGTAATAAGCTTTTCCATCTAAAATTTTAACATTGCACATTTTAGGGGCGCATTTTAAAGAGTGACAACATTTGTTTGTTTTCTTGTCCCTTAGCTATCAACCATTATAGAAATGCTGGAAGGGGCTTTCTATGGATTGGATCTACTGAAACTGCATAGTGTGACTACAAAAATGGTTGGCCGTATTGAGAAACTTGAAAAGGTAAGATTTTAGATCTACAATTTCTAAGATTTTTTTTTATTTCTAAAGTATACAATAAATAATATGTTATATAATTTGATTTGTGTACATTACATTATATAAGAAAAGATTCTAATATATTTTCTTATACAAAGGAGTGTGAGAGGATCTCCTTAATTCCTTAAAAAAAAATAATAATGATGATGCAACTACGAAAAACTATGGAAAGGGTACGTTTATATTCTGCCGCCTTCGATACGGTTGACCACCCACTCCACCTTTGGTCTCTGTGACTGTACTCTTCGCTGGTTCTCTACCTACTTATCCAACCGCACCTTCAGCGTTACTTACAACTCTACTTCCTCCTATCCTTTTTCATTCTCTGTTGGGGTCCCCCAAGGTTCTGTTCTTGGACCTCTCCTATTTCCAATCTACACCTCCTCCCTGGGTCAGCTGATAGCCTCCCACGGCTTTCAATACCACCTTTACGCTGATGACACTCAAATCTATTTCTCTACCCCTCAACTCACTCCTTCATTCTCCTTACGTATCACTATTTTACTATCAGATATATCACTTTGGATGTCGCACCACTTCCTCAAACTCAATCTATACAAAACTGAAATTATCATTTTCCCTCCCCACGTGCCTCTTCCCCTGATCTCTCTGTCAAAATTGATGGCACAACTATCAGCCCATCCCCACATGTCAAGGTCCTAAGAGTAGTCCTGGACTCTGAACTGTCCTTTAAGCCTCACGTTCAATCACTGTCCAAATCTTGCCGCCTCAACCCTCGCAATATCCCCAAAATACGCCCCTTTCTAACCAATGACGCCACAAAACTCTAAATTCACTCCCTGGTCACCTCTCGCCTTGATTACTGCAACTCCCTCCTCATTGGCTTACCTCTGCATACTCTAACCCCCCCTTCAGTCCATCATGAAGGCTTCTGCCAGACTCACCCACCTTACCAACCGCTCTGTCTCTGCTACTCCCCTCTGTCAATCCCTCCACTGGCTTTCACTCACCCAACTAATTAAATTCAAACTACTAACAATTACCTACAAAGCCATCCACAACTCTGCCCCCAGCTACCTAATCGTTTTCTTTGTTCTTCTCAAGACCTCCTACTCTCTATCTCTCTCATCACCTGCTCCCATGCTTGTCTCCAGGACTTTTGCAGAGCCTCTCCAAGCCTATGGAACTCCTTACCACAATATATCCGTCTATCTCGTCTATTTTATTTTTATTTTTTATTTTAGCATTTAGAGGATCCCTGAAAACCCTCCTCTTCAGAGAAGCCTACCCTTCCCACACCTAATAACTGTATTTCCATTTGAGTCCATTTGATCATCCCCCACAGCTAACTACCCTTTGTTTCACTTGTCCCTCCATTCTAGATTGTAAGCTTTAACAAGCAGGGCCCTCTAATTCCTCATGTATTGATTTGTATTGTGACTGTACTGTCTTTACTGATGTAAAGCGCTGTGCAAACTGTTGGCGCTATATAAATCCTGTATAATAATAATAATAATATTATCTAAGAGACAGCAGTTCCTTACAGGAGAACTAGATGGGTTAGACGTATATGTTGCTATTGTGGAAATTACGGTTTTGGAAAGTGTATTAAATTCTAGTTATATTACATGTTACATAATAAGAGCTACCACATTGTTAGGGTTAAGCAATAATGTAATAAGACAAACTGTAAAAGCAGCTTTCAAGTGTACAAATCATCTGTAGAACCAACTGGACAGGGATTGAGAGGTTCGAGACTCCCAGCTGTTCAGACAGGAAAACCAAGCTCAGGTATACAGTGAGGATGCTAGAGATGTATGCTAGAGGTGCATCGTCAGAGAGGTCAGTTTTGAAACTAAACAGGCTTTTCAGTTTATAGTAACCTCCTTTACACACAGGAAAATATACAGCCATAGTAATTAAAAGGTAAGGCAGAGTCAGAGGAAGGGTACTGATAGGCTGGACAATAAAAAGGCTATAGACAAGGACAAACATACAAGGGACCCAGGATCAGAGTCAGGAGGTTGCAGGCCACACAACTTCTGACTGGACCTAATTTCAGTAAAGTTATTTCGTCATACAAGAGGCTGAAGGGACAAGTGAAAACCATAATTGGTAGTAAATTACTACAATTCTATAAGATACATTTCCTATATATGTGAAGAGACATGGTCAAACAAATGTGTACTCATTGATCCTTATCAGGATTTGATTCTACTTGGATTACTTGATCAGAACTGTAGTAAAATATTAGTCTTTGAATAACTAACTATATTAACTAACTATATTTCTGCAGGTTATTTCTAAAAATATTACAAAAACGCAAGAAAAAATTAAAGACACTGAGGTCAAAATTCAGACTGAGGCAAGCAAGAAAAATGAATATAATAGTACAAAAACTAGAGATGAAGAACTCGACAGCATTGGAAAAATTCTTCAAAGAGATGCAGCTGCAGCCTACACTGATGCACATGTAAGTCTATACCTTCACATGCTCTTCACAATTTAATGCTACATTATGCAGATAAATGTGCAGTGCATTTCCTCTCAGTAATCCTCACATATCCAAAGCAAAAAATAGTTATACTTTTAGTGAATTCTTCATTTTATATCTAAAGCTAGCCATAGATGTGTTTTTTTTTTTTTTTCATTGAATCTGCAGATTAAATAAGAAAAAACTGACCTGATTCCCCCATTCACACATTTGAGGTAGATAGGGTAATCCTCACCTCTGAATCTTTGTATTCTGACTGAGGGGAGATTCCCCCACCATCAGAAGCCACATATCAGCACTATAGTCTATACCCAGCATCTGTTGATTTAGCTGAAATTTTTCCAAAAGTGCAGTTGAATAGAAAATGAACAGTAGATTGACTTTTGTTCAACCACAGAGGACATACATGGATGTAACTTTGGCTATTCACTGCTGAAACGGCTGAATTTTGATCTATATATGGCCAGCTTAAGAGGGAGGGAAGCTTAATGACTGCATGAAGTCTCAAGCTGGACACACTAATGATTTTGGTAAGGTTATGATAGCACAGAGAAATAGAGCTACTCTAGTACACCTCATTTGCGTGCCGTAAGCACAGTACTTTGTAAAGAGGAAATGAAAGCTAGAAGCTGTGCCCAACAAAATATTGGTCGAAGGAAAGGGGCTAGTCACCATTATTGCCTGGTCTCCCTCTAGGTTATCCTTTGCCAATTCTGGCTTTCTACGACTTGTTCTGCACTGCGTCTCTGTGTGGAGGTGGCCATTTTAGAAGCAGCAGGGTTTTGCTTCCTTGAGCCTCCAGCAAGGAAAACAGTCAACAGGGCAATAGTAGGAAACTCCTGAAGTGTAATTAGCACTTGACCAGCTTTAGAAAGTAGTTTGACAAGCACAATTTAGTACAAATAGATATGTGCACTGCTTACCATTGATAAAAAAACATTGAAATGTCGAGATGTACTTGAGGGTCTTACTGATATTCTATGACAGTCCTCCTGAGCCTTGTAAGTTTTAAGTTGGCCAAAGATGGGTAGAATTTCAAATGAAAATTCTTAGGAAAAGAATGTAATTATTAGAGAGTCAAACTGATGTTCGTTTTCAACTGCAGTGACAAAACAATTAGAAAAAGCAAGATGAAAATAAATAAAATAAAAAATCTAAAGCAAAAAATGGACAGTATGTGGTTTTCATTTGGTAAAGTCTATTTATTCCAAAATCAAATGTTAAATGAAAACAACATTTCTGACTTTCCTAAGACTTTTTCTAAGACGTATTCTTTGAAATTCTATCCATCTATGGCCAGCTTTACAAATTAAATCTCTTTTATTGATCACTACATAAAAAAAACAATCAAATAATGTAGCACTATGAAATATGCCAGGGATTACTGCATGTAATGGGAGTTAATGTCAAAATGTTATATTCTCATACCTTAAGGACTATGGGGTTGATTTACTAAAGGCAAATCCACTTTGCACTACAAGTGCACTTGGAAGTGTAGTTGCTGTAGATCTGAGGGGAAGATCTGAAATGAAGGGAAGCTCTGCTGATTTTATCATCCAATCATGTACAAGCAAAAATGCTGTTTTTTATTTTCCTTGCGGCGACAAAAGGCCCTTTTCTTTTTGCTGGAGCTGGGATGTTTTACATTGTCGGCTATTGCCGAACGCGCAAGACGCCTGAAAAAAAGGGTCCGGGACTTGTTTCAGGCTTCAGGCGTCTGGCGTTTGGGCGTTCGGCGTGGAGATGTGAACCATCTCCATAGCCGACAATGTAAATTCGCCCCTCCAGCGTATGTCAGGCTCCTTCAGCGTCGGGCGTAGGGCGACAAAACGCCTAGATGTGAATGGAGCCTAAATTACCTCTGCTATTAGATGTAGGGTTTGGCCCTCAAATACTTTCAGATCACTCCCTATATTAGGCTACCATACATATATATTGTGACCAGCCAATATCGTCATAACCGAAGCTGAAGAGATGAGTCATGAGTGGGATATGTGGGGTATGCCTGTATACAAAAAAATCGGTTATCTTTAGTGTTTTTTTTTTTTTTTTTTTTTATATTCATGAAAAATTGCTGCGGAAATACAGTGTAACATAAAGAGTTGCAACACCCACCGTTTTATTCCCTAGGGTGTCTGCTAAAACATATATATATATATATATATATATATATATATATATATATATATATATATATATATCATGTTTGGAGGTTCTGAGTAGTTTTTTGGCAAAAAAGGTAGGAGAGAAATGTCAGAATTGGCCTGGGTGGCAAGGGGTTAATTATCATAAGTAATATACAAACAATTATTATATATTGTTTTTAAGGTAGTTTACTATATTTTCAAAAACTGTACCCGAGCAGGTGGCTTAACGGACAAATTACTGAAGTTTGAAGTAATAACTTCAAACCAGTAATTTTACAGTAAATAGATAAATAATAAATTATTATGTTATAACATATAGCATAAAAATACATAATTTAGCTTGATTATAACAGTACCTTTTTAACAGCAGCAGATTCTCATTCTCCCTCTTAACTGTGTGAGAAAAACATAAACCCATGTTTTTTCCTTGTAGTTAGGAGGGCTGAGCTGGAAGGGGCATTTGTCTTTTAGACAGACACATGCCCCCTTCTATGACACTGCAGTGAGTGGTGTGCCTCCACTGCCACATTATTTGGATAGCTGGGGCTAGTGGTACTTAACTGTGCTTCAAAACATGTCCTTATGCAGGTTACTAAACAGCTGATGTTTCTTGAGAACCCAGAGGCACATGCAACCAGTTGAAGTGGTATACCAGTATGGTGAACCATCTTCAGTTTAAAAAAAGTATTTTTTTTGTAAGCAGGACATTTTTGAGCATGGAGAACATTTGGGTAAACTTCTAGCTCATCTTGCCCACCACTATTCTAGATCCCCAATGGTGATTACGTTAAGAGCTCCAGATGGAGGCCTCACTACTGACCCTAAGGTAATCACCAGAGAGTTTTCCATGCCTTATACTCCACCTCTGTTTCATGTACAGAATTAGAGTTGTCAGATTCCTTGAACACCATTAAGTTTCCCAAACTGACTACAGAGCAATTTGAAGCTCATAACGTACGCCTCTCCATCAAAGAAATTGTCATAGCCATGTCACAATTTGCCTGTGGCATAGCTCTGGTTACTGACCACACTTGGAGTTTTATACACAGTATAGCGAAGCCCCTGATTCCCAGACTTTTGACTCTCTTTAATAGTATATTTGACTTATTCGCTGCCTGAGTCTATGTGGGAAGCACTTATTGATCTTATTCCCAAACATGGCAAAAACCTGAATCTTACAGACCAATTTCCTTATTACAGGATGATATTAAGATTCTGGCCAAAATTCCTGCTATTCATTTGAACCTGGTCGTCCTTTCTTAATACACCCTGACCAAATGGGCTTTATGCCCTGCAAAAACACTGCCTTTAACATTAGGAGGCTCTTCATGAATCTCCAAGGCTTTCATGACCATATTTGCACAAGGGTGATCGTTGACATAAATGTGACCAAGGCTTTCAATTTGATGGAGTACTTGTGGTAATGGTACTTACTTGTGGCAATGTCGGAGGGGTTTGGTCAACGTTTTATTAAATGGGTGCAGCTGTTATATCAGGCCCCAGTGACCAGGGTGTCTGTGAATGGGTGGGTCTCTGAATAGTTTCCCCTTCATCAGGGAACACATCATGGGTGTCCCCTATCCCACACAAAAAAGGAATAACAACAAGTTGATTATTTTTGTGCATCGATCCTCAGATGCCAAAAATGCTTATCAAGTTCTTGTTTAAATGGATTTAATTTATCCTCACTCACAACTATTTCCCTTTTTATACACTTTTTCTTTCAAACATTTGGGACAGCAATGGGTATGCATTTTGTATGCCAATTTATACATGAGGGCATTTGAGGAATACTAAAGCATTTTACAAACAAATATATTCTCGAATAATATAAAATTCTATAAACAAAACATTGATGACTTGATTTTGGCTGGAGATAGTTAAAGGAGAAGTAAAGTCTTAGATTATTTGGCTGTACTTCTCCTGTGGATCACAGGAGTGCCCTTCGTTCTGCACTCCTGTGACCCATTTTTAGCAGAGAACGGGCTGAAGTCAGTCCTGGCTCTGCATCACCACGACCACAGAGTTGGGATCCGCCAGATTCCTGGACTGACACCTGGCTCAGCCTCTTAACGAACCGCTGAAAGGCTGAGCCGGCCACTCCCACCCAGCCCAGCGCTCCAGTGAGCGAGGAGGGGCAGAGCTGAGAGCTTTGACTGACAGTTACCAGCTCTTTGCTCACAGGGGCCTGAGTCACAGGAGTACAGAACATAGTGTATGCCTGTGACTCACAGGCAAAGTAGGGCCAAAAGAGTTTTGGCTCTACTTTTCCTTTAAATGTCTCTGAAAATTAGTGTATTGAGTATGTCAAGAAAACACCTTTAGATTGATCTTCATTAGCCACATGCACCCATCCACCTCTGAGTACCTAGATGTTTTACTGAAAAACAATACAGAAAGCAAGGCGACTATCACAACCTTCTTTAAGAAGGTTTACAGCAGGGGTGCTCAACATTTTGAAGTGTAAAGGCCACTTAAGGGATTTGGTAACCAGTCGTGGGCCACAATAAATTTAAATGGGTCAGAATTTAAATTTTTTATTTTGAATAGTATAATGAACATTTTCCTGCTACAGTCGCTGAATGCTGGTATGGGGAAAAGGAGGAGAAGCCAGCTTTCAGCAGTTGCAGGATGAAAATTTAGAGGATTGGTTCCTATACATGTCATCCCTCCTATCCAAGTGTAAAACAGAATGTGACAGGGAGGCTGCATGGGCCCTCTTAGAGGTGAACTACATTTGGTGAGTCTGGACCCATTGGGGTTGGGACACAGCACACACGGAGTGAATTGAAGTGGAATAGCACTGCACTGTCGATTTAAGAGCACTGACATTGATTATTAGTGGATGTGATTGATTTATTCAGCAATCATTTTTTTTTCAATGAAAAGTTTGCACTTACTTATCACAATGGACTTTTTTTGTGGAGTCACAGATTGCACTTTAATTCATGCACTGGTACTTTTTGGCACGTTTTACTTGAATGATATTTGTATCAAACATTTGATTATTTAATACTTTAATACATATTTACAGAACAAAAAAGTAGCACAATTTATACCATTTATCTCCTATTATATCTTGTAGGTGTAGTGCACTTTATGGAAGCACACCAAAACACCTGTCTTCAAGAGTTTGGGTGCTCTTTTAGAAAGCACACCAAACCCACAGGATAAAGTAGAAGTCTATGGCTCAGTGTAGCTAACCCACAGGAAAGCAGATTAATAACCCTTATTTTAAAGTGCTACTATGCCCATTGCAAAACTATGTGATGTTTAATAAACTGACCTTTTTGTCGTTCAGCTTATGCTGACATTGCTAGGGTGTTAGAAAGGTTCCGGTCCCAGGCGGAGTGTTATGAAATTCACTTCGCCTGGGGCAGGAGCTGGCACTACAGAGGAAGCATCAGCTTATGTAGCACCTGCTCTCTCTGCAGCCACTTCCTTTATCTGGCGCCGGTTCCATTCACTTTAGTGCTTTGAGATGGCAAGTTGACAACCCACGATCTGGGCTTGCTGACCCACCATCCCAGAGCATAAGGTCACGGTCCACATCAGAGGGCTCTGTGGGCCACTGGTTGAGCACCCCTGGTTTACCGCAACAGCTATTGTGACTATAAAAGCTGTCAATATGGAGCTTGGCTCAAAAATACACCTTTAAACAATTAAAAAGACTAAGGAAAAACTGCTCTTGAAAGAAAGACCAACATGCCCTGTTAAAAATTGTTTCTCAGATAAACAATTGCCCAGAGATTTAGTCAAGAGAGTGTACCTAAAAGCAAAAAAACTCACATAGGGTAAAAGTTTTCTCTCTACGGAGAATTAACAAGCTACACTAACTACACTCCAAGTTTGATAACTCAATACAATGAGCACCACCAAATGATTCAGAATTTTCTTTACAAACTTTGGCGTGTTTTGAAGACAGACCCATTTTTAAAGAATCATCTACCAACCCTTGGCAGAATTGTCTATTGAAGAATACCAACCTTGAAAATCAGTTTAGTCCCAAAAAGAATGGTAGACATGAAAGCCAGGGACCTCATGAGAGATATATCTATTCAATCACTTGGTGTCACCCCTTTCACTATGGATATCAAGCGGCCAATCCATCATCATTTGAACTGCTTATCCCATTATGTAATTTTTGTCCTCAGATGTCCGTATGGTTTGCAATATATGGTAAGAACCAGCCAAAACTTGTCAGAAGCTAAAGAAGTATAGATAGATTATAAGGCTGGTTTTTAAAGAGCACAGTATTTCTAAACATTATTCTGTATACAGCAACAGAGACCCTCAGTAATGTTTAGCAATGATTTTGAAGCTATTGAGTCAAAACTTTATAACAGATTTATCAGGCTCTGCAAGCATGGGACTTTCTGGATACATTGCCTCAATACTTTGGTTCAAAGGGCCTCAATAAAACATTTACGTCTATGTTCTCCTATCCCCTGAGGGAGCCCAAATCATTTGCTGGTTACAGTTTAATGCACTGCGCTTTTTTTTTTTCATCAAATCACCCATTAATCTTACCCAATCCCCCCACTGTCATAATTTCCCCCACTTTCTTTGAAATCCCCTGTATTGTCCACAGATTTCTATCCTGTCAGGAACAAATATTGTACATCGCTAATCCGTTCTACACATATCAGGCCCACCTGCCATGTTCGTATTTCAGTAAGCCCCTTTTCATTTATGCCTCCATGCCCAGGCCCCGCTCCTTGTGACATCTTTATACTCTGCATTGCCTCTTTCATCCTCATGCTGTAGCCAGCCTCTTTTCACCTTTACATCCATAACCTGTCCTAAAGCATCCAGTGTCCAGTTCAGAAGATCTTATCGCTTTTCCTATTGGAATGTTCCCACCCACCTGTCACTCCAACATTTTAGTCCTCTTTCCATTGCATGATCTCACACACAGGCCCAAACCCCTGTCACTATTCCACACACTGCACTGACCCTTCTACCTTCTCATCCCACATGGTTGGCAGCAGAGCCTCTTCGCTTTCAGTACAATTGCCCTCTTCTAACACAAAACTGTCACAGCCACAGTTAGCTCACACACACACTCCTCTGTCCATCATACCACTCTTCCAGCCCTATTCCTCACACCGTTTGAAACCTTTTCTTGCATTTATATGCAGCCTATCAGCACCACTGGTTTCCACACAAACCAGCTGTAACAGATTGTGCATTCCAATAATAAATTGGTCCAGTGAAGCCGCGTACACACGTACGAGAACCTCGACGGGCGGAACACATCGTTCCGCCCGTCGAGGCTCTCGGCCGGCCGTCGAAATCGGCGACCCGCCCGTCGGGAATGGCAACCAGCCATTCATCCAGGCGGGCCGTCGAGCAAATAGAGAGCCTGCTCTCTATTCGCTCGACGGGATTCCCGATGGGCGGGGCGAGCCAGGAGCGTACACACGGCCGAGGTTCTCGCTGGAATGCAGCTTCCAGCGAGGTTCTCGCTGGTTTCCAGCGAGAACCTCGGTCGTGTGTACGCCGCCTAAGTGTTTTTTCTCCTTCAAACACACTTTGCTCTTTTAAGCACCTTAATTATTGTTCTTCTTCACACACAGGATCACCTAAGGCGGCGTACACACGACCGAGGTTCTCGCTGGAAACCAGCGAGAACCTCGCTGGAAGCTGCATTCCAGCGAGGTTCTCGCTGGTTTCCAGCGAGAACCTCGGTCGTGTGTACGCCGCCTAAGTGTTTTTTCTCCTTCAAACACACTTTGCTCTTTTAAGCACCTTAATTATTGTTCTTCTTCACACACAGGATCACCTAAGGCGGCGTACACACGACCGAGGTTCTCGCTGGAAACCAGCGAGAACCTCGCTGGAAGCTGCATTCCAGCGAGAACCTCGGCCGTGTGTACGCTCCTGGCTCGCCCCGCCCGTCGGGAATCCCGTCGAGCGAATAGAGAGCAGGCTCTCTATTTGCTTGACGGCCCGCCTGGATGAATGGCTGGTTGCCATTCCCGACGGGCGGGTCGCCGATTTCGACGGCCGGCCGAGAGCCTCGACGGGCGGAACGATGTGTTCCGCCCGTCGAGGTTCTCGTACGTGTGTACGCGGCTTCACATTCACAACTATTGCAGTTGTTCTTCTTCACACACAGGATCACCTAAGGCGGCGTACACACGACCGAGGTTCTCGCTGGAAACCAGCGAGAACCTCGCTGGAAGCTGCATTCCAGCGAGAACCTCGGCCGTGTGTACGCTCCTGGCTCGCCCCGCCCGTCGGGAATCCCGTCGAGCGAATAGAGAGCAGGCTCTCTATTTGCCCGACGGCCCGCCTGGATGAATGGCTGGTTGCCATTCCCGACGGGCGGGTCGCCGATTTCGACGGCCGGCCGAGAGCCTCGACGGGCGGAACGATGTGTTCCGTCCGTCGAGGTTCTCGTACGTGTGTACGCGGCTTCACATTCACAACTATTGCAGTTTCTAGTCCACTGTTCACATGGTAAACGCCATGAGGTTAATTTTCTAAAACCGAGTGCAAAATCTGGTGCAGCTGTGCATGGTAGGAAATCAGCTTCTAACTTTAGCTTATTCAATTAAGGTTTTAAAAAAAAAAATGGAAGTTGATTGGTTTATTTGCAGAGTTTACACTTTCCCAGTTTTAGTAAATTTCCCAACGTGTATTTTCTATAGTTTTTGTCGCTCATACAGTATGAAGCAGATTCATAAAGATAGACCAAATTCACTTCCTGTTTTGAATGTCATATTTGGAAATTTTCACATTAGATTTCATACAAATTTTAAAGGATTTTATTTGTTGTAATGCTATTTATAAAATAATAAACTGTGACCTATACCTTTTTGAATAGTTAATCCCATCACGTGTTTTAAGGATAATTTTTTTATGTTTTTACTTAATTTATATACAATTTGGTGACCATTCCCTTTGTTTTATTTTATAATGCTGTGTCTCGACATGCACAATTTTGGTGTGGCACCTCACTATTCTTCAATGGCAGGCTAGAGAATGAGTGGAGATCTCTTGGTGCAGAGAGGCAGCATGCCCCTAATATGGATACCTCAACAAAACTACTATTTTAATCCTCTACATCAAAGGGTTCTTTCACACCACTAATGAAGGCATAGCTTGAGTAAGCTCATCCATCCAGGGGGAAAATGTGGTCTTTATGTGTGGGAGTAGGGCAGTTTCATGTATTTTTATACATGTTATAAGGTTGGCTCCTGAGGGGAAAGGTGGCATTTTTTTCTTAATATTGTAGAGTTTAGAGTAAAAAATATTTTAAAAAAATCACATCAATCTATTTGGGTCTTTAACCACTTCCATACAGGGCACTTATACAACCTCCAGCCCAGACCAATTTTCAGCTTTCAGAACTGTTGCACTTTGAATGACAATTGCGCAGTCATGCTACACTGTACCCAAACTGAATTTTTATAATTTTGTTCCCACAAAGAGAGCTTTCTTTTGGTGGTATTTGATCACCTATGGGATTTTTATTTTCTGCAATTTTTTTTTTAAATTACCGAAAATTTTGAAAAAATACTTTTTTTTGTTTCTGTTATAAAACATTGTAAATAAGTAAATTTCTCCTTAACTGATGGGCACTGATGGTATTGCACTGATGGGCACTGATAAGGCGGCACTGATGGGCACCAATGAGGTGGCACTGAAGTGGTGGCATTGCTGGGCACTGATGATAGGTACTAATATGCGGCACTGATAAGCGGCACGGATGGGCACGGATAGGCAGCACGGATGGGCACTGATAGGCGGCACAGATGGGCACTGATAGGCGGCATGGATGGGCATGGATGGGCATAGATGGGCACTGATAGGTGTACTAATGGATGCCAATCAGTGCCAAACAATGCCTTCCAATCAGTGATGCCCATTGTGGGCACTGATTGGCATCCATTGTGGGCACTGATTGGCATCCTTTTTTTGTGATTGTCATCCCTGGTGGTCTAGGGTGACATACCTGTGGTGGGCATCCCTGGTGGTCTAGTGGCATCCCTGGTGGTCCAGTGTGGGCATCCTCGGGGGGCGGCAAACACCCCTGTCAGAGGAGCAGCCAATCGGCTCTCCTCTACTCGCGTCTGACAGACGCGAGGGAGGAAAAGCCGATTACTGGCTTTTCCTGTTTACATCGTGATCAGCCGTGATTGGGCACGGCTGATCACGTGGTAAAGAGTCACCCCGGTGTTGCAGGGTGTCAGACTAACACCTTACAACAATGATCACCGCGATGCGCGCCCCTGGGCGCGCATCGGCTCAAAATCCTGAGGACGTCAAACCACTTTGCCGACGTCAATTTGCAATGGGCAGGCGGAAAGTGGTTAAACCATTCTGCTTTCAGAAGACTTAGACCCCATACACACTGTTAGATTTTCTTCAGATTTTTGTCTTCAGATTTACAAAAAACATTTAATATGTAGTCAAACCATAAGATTTTCAATTTGTTTGCAATCAGGCAGGCCCTTGCATTACATATGGGGTGTATGGGGCATTAGTGAAATGTTTTAGGTTGCTTGAAAGGCAGGGATATATTTTTCTTAAAGAAAGGCCTCCCACAATTTTCTCCCAATTTGTGGTTTTGCATAATTTATCTTTCCCATATAAAGATTTTGGTCCATTCATTTTAAGATAATTTTGCGTGTGAGAGTTCCAATAGGATATCCTCTCGAAAGGTTCATTTAAGACTAGATTCTACAGTGCTGTGAAACAAAGCTTAATATTACACAAAGATAACCCACATAAATACAAAATGCGGTTTTTAAAAAACGTTATGAAAAAAGTTATGCCAGCCTCCATACATACAAGAGCGGTCTCCTCACAGAAGAGAGTCCCCATACTTCCGAGGATCTCCAGTAACTAGAATAGAGAAAGTTTCTGAAAGCAATGTACCTGAAGCCACAGAAGACTTTGTAAAAGCAGGATAATTTCTGCATTATATGGGGACCAATTAGCAGACTTAGAAGCCAATGTGTATGTGAATTCCGAACGCTACGATTCAAATGCAGTTGGCAACAGATCCAAAGCCATTGCAGCAAAGACAAAAGAAATAGAAGAGGTGTACAGACAAGATTGTGAGACTTTTGGCATGCCTTGAAAAGCAGTTCCAGTTTTCCTTACGACAGAATTTAAGCGAGATCGAACTGGCATAGCACATGAATATAAATTGTTACGTATTTTACCTTCTATAAAATAATATCTATGACAGATGCATATATCGTGCTTTAGGGGACATATTCTATCCAGTCTGCAGTGCAGTATACTATGCGGCTCATTACCTGTGCATTGACAGAAAGAGTTTTGTAAATGGCATCTTGGTAAATTGAGGGTGGTACTGTATGGTCCTTAGTCACACTCACATGATGTGGTTTGTAAATTAGCTAGCTGCAGGCAATAGGCATTTCGTAACTGCACTACAGAATGTAGAGCATGCTCTAGAGACAAAATTTGGGCTACTGAAAATTTTCTTATTCGTCACAATTTTTTTTATTTTTTTTGGAAATATCTGTGGGGTTACATGTAAATATGGGCTAGACAAACCTGTAGTTGAGTATTTTACTCATATACATTGTTTTATTTGAGGAAAAGGTCCATTTTACTGTAATGTTTGTAAAATCTCTCCCAAGTTCTCTATGTATACTGTAAGGTGAAGGCCTCTGTAGAAGGATTAAACATTATTTTGATTTTACTTCTGTAACCACCATAAAAATACCTCTTGTCCCAAAAAAAAATAAAAAATGCAGTTTTTAAATGATGATTTCATGTATTAAGGGAAAAAAGCTGTCCAACTCTGCCTGGCCCTATGTAGAAAAAGTAATTGCCCCTCCCCCTCTAAATCATGAATTAACTGGATTTAACCACATTTTTTTAGAAAGCTGAGTTAAATTTCACTTGCCATGCCCAGGCCTGATTACTGCCAGACCTGTTGAATCAAGAAATCACTTGATCACTTGCCACCTGAAATTCTGCAACATTGATTCCTACCCATCTTCAAATCACATCTCAAAACTCATCTTTTTAAACTAGCATACTCTGTCTGACTTCATTGATTTGTTTTTGCAATTTAATGGTTATGTAATGTATATTTATTTTATTTCTTTATTTTTGTTGTTGCTATCTTTGTAAGGTGATCTTGGGTAGTCTAAAAGGCACCTATAAATAAAATGTATTATTATTATTATTAAATAGAAGCTGTCTGACAAAGTGAAGTATGATAAAAGATCTCAAAAAACACATCATGCCCCAATTTAAAGAAATTCAAGAACAGGTGAGAACAGTCTGGAAAGGGTTACAAAGCCATTTCTAAGGCTTTGGGACTCTAGCAAACCACAAAAAATGGTGTAAAGTTGGAAAAGTGGTGAACCTTCCAAGGAGTGGCTGGCCTACTCCAAGAGCACAACGACAACTCATCCAGGAGGTCATAAAAGAACCCAGAACCACATCTAAAGAACTGAAGGCCTCTCTTTACTCAGTTAAGGTCAGTGTCCATGATTCAACCATAAGAAAGAGACATCTATGGGAGAGCTCCAAGGCGAAAGCCACTGCTGACCAAAAATACCACAAAGGCCCATCTCACATTTACCAAAAAACATCTTAATTATCCCCAAGACTTTTGGGCAAATACTCTGTGGACTGATGAGACACATTTTTTCATTTTTTTGTAAGGTGTGTGTCTTGTTACATCTGGCATAAAACTAGCACAGCATTTCATAAAAAGAATATCATACTAACAGTCAAACACGGTGGTGGTAGCGTGATGATCTGGGGCTACTTTACAGCTTTAGGGCCTGGACAACTTACCATAATTGATGAAACCATGAATACTGAACTCTACCAGAAGGGAGGCACAGTCAGTTATTAGGTTTAGGGGGCAATTACTTTTTTACATAGGGCCAGGCAGGTTTGGACAGCTTTTTGCCCTTAATAAATTAAATCATCATTTAAACACTGCATTTTGTATTTACTCAGGTTATCTTTGTGTAATAATACAAAAAAAATGATGATCTGAATCATTTTAACCCGTGTACACACAATCAGATTTCTGATGGACTCAAATCTGATGGATTTTTTCGTCTTATATCCGATGAAGCTGACTTTCATCAGTCTTGCATACACACAATCAGACTAAATTCCAACTTGTTCTATTTTTTTACACCGATGGAAAAAAGACCGATGGGGCCCACACACGATCAGTTTGTCTGATGAAAACAGTCCATTGGTCTTTTTTCATCGGACAAACCGATCTTGTGTACATGGCTTAAGTGTGACAAATATGCAAAAAAAATAAAAAAAATCAGGAAGGGGCTAATACTTTTTCACAGCACTGTAGATCTCTAAGGAGTAGATTCTAGATAGCTAAAGGGGCTAAATTGAAATAAAAACAATGACATAACTGGACCATAAAATGTGGCCTATACACTTCAAGAGCAAAAGCAAGCAACTTTCAAAAGCAGATTATAGTCAAGGCTACTAAAAAAGATTTACATAAGGGTACTGAAAGAAAATGGTTATGGATGTATGTAAAACTCTGTATAATATTAGTCCAAAAACCTGAGAATAGTTAACCATCGTGGTGAGTTTTTACTGTATTGAACCCCTGAGAAAGGGCTAATCTTGGCCAAAATGTTGAGCATTTTTGGATTTCTGTTGATAGAATAAATAGTATAATCCTGGAATGGCTTACGGCAACTGAAAATAATTTTTAGCAGGGGTTTTACTGCTGACATTGCAATTGGAGATTTATGAACATTTGAAGAGCGCTAAACTTATAACGGAAACCCTACCTGACCTGTCTGCTGATGTAGAATGATTTAATTTTTCTTTTAAACAACAAATGTGAATGGTTACTGTTGCTGTTGTTAATTTTGAGAAAAACAAAGTGTAGTATACAAAGTGAACAGGGCTTTGCAGAAACAGAATATTACCAAGGCAACAGTGTGCAAAATGGGACATTGTCTGTAAATGTAGCAGAAGTAGATTGGCGGCTGAATCAGTTACGTTTGGCAAATATTGTTTACCAGTTGCTCATTTTATAAGAGTGGATATTGTTTATTTCCCATAAGAGAAGAGGATAAGCCAAAATTCACCAATGTCATTTTTGTGGATTTATTTTACACTTAACAGAATGCTATTCAACATGACTAATGCTCTGGGCATGTTCAAAGGACTGATGTAACAAGAGTTGGAAAATCTCAATTTGAAACTATTTTGAAATGCCTAGATTACGTTGTTTGTTTTATAAATGCCCAATTAATATGTATGCATTCGGGTTGCATCCAAGCAGCCAGGCATTTAAGTTAGCCAAGATAAAATAAGTAGTGAGGCCATATGCTATATACAGTTTGTCATGATTGTGTCCTTTGTGGACCTGTAGAGCATTGAAAGTAGAACAACAAAGACTTGTAAAAAAAATAGCAGAAATGTTTAATCTGCTATTAAAGGGTAGTGAAAGGGATGGAGTCTTAAAGGAAGAAGGTTGGAACTGGTGAACAATGGGCTCAGCAGGAATCTTTGTTACCTGCACAGATTCTGACCTGGCTATGCAGACTACAAGTCTATTTATTTAATATAAACTGATAGAAGTCTGCAGGAATTATGATCCATATTAACCCCGAAACAGGGTAATGTGGAAAATGTGATTATTTTAGGCTGTAGGGGGCTGAGACCTTTTTGGTGAAACTCTACCAACTGTTGTTTGTTTAAGTTGGAACTTCTTGCAGTAGTGCTGCCAATTACAAAGCAATTCAAGGAATACTTGGCAGGAAGTAAGGTACAGCTTTTTGTGGACAATAATCCTTTGGCCTATTAGTGCACAGTTAAATTAGTGGATAGGAGTTTCCAGTTCAGCTCAGTTTGATTACACTACATCATTACAAGCCTGTGCTGATGCACAAAATGAAAATAAATAAATAACAATAATAACAATAATAATTAAAAAAAAGGTTATTATATTTTTATATCCTCATGAGAAGTGTACAACTGAACTACATGAAGTACCAGAAGAGCTCATTAGTGACATTGACAAGGCATTTAAACATTTCAGTGCAGAGCAGCTAAAATGATTGTTACAGTCATCCTTAGCACTAGGTATAAGCAAATCTGCATGGGTTTGATTCTCAGAGGGTTAATTGAGGCCGATGATGGGTTTATTGAACTAAAAACAGGTTAACCCCTAGAGGACCAGCCGCCGCACTTTGTCAGGTTGGCTCTTCTGGGCAAATTGCCCTAGCTATACATTGGCCGCTTTAAGACCACTAGGGGGGCGCGCAACGATGGAGCTGATGTGCGTTCTCCGCGGCCGCTTTCTCTGGGAGAGACAGAACGGAGATCTGTCAATGTAAACATAAAGATCTCTGTTCTGTGAGGGGTGAGGAGACTGATCTGTTGTTCAACCTAAGTGTGAACAATGATTGGTCACCTCCCCAGGCAGTCCCATCCCCCCACAGTTAGAATCACTCCCTAGGACACACATTTAACCCCTTGATCACCCCCTAGTGTTAACCCCTTCCCTGGCAATAACATTTATACAGTAATCAGTGGCTATTTTTAACTATAATTGCTGTATAAAGGTCAATGGTCCCAAAAATGTGTCAAAAGTGTCTGATCTGTCCGCCGCAATGTCGCAGTTCATTAAAAATTGCAGATCGCTGCCGTTACTAGTAAAAAAATATTTTTTTTTTTCAAAATTGTCGCTCTTTTTTTTATAGCGCAAAATTTTTTAAATCACAGAGGTGATCAAATATCATCAAAAGAAGGTTCTATTTGTGGGGAAAAAAGGACGTCAAATTGTTTTGGGTACAACGTCGCACAACCGTGTAATTGTTAGTTAAACTGACGCAGTGCCATATCGCAAAAAATAGCCTGGTCATTAAGAGGGCAACTCTTTCCGAGGCTGAATTGATTAAGGATAGTTGAAATGAGCTTCAGTAACTCCCATCTTCATAAAACACTTTAATTTTGACATCTCCAATGACATCAATGCATTTATCGAAATTTGGCCAACATTTCATGATTGTCACCAAAATTCTCAATTTCACTTGTCTCCACTGTGGACTAATATGTGAGTAAGCTGTGCTTAGTGCAAATACAATGACAAATGATCAACTAAATGAACTAATTATTGAAATCAGCAGCACTCACAGATATCTGAACGCCCCATTATCTGTACTAAATACTGTATATACAAATGTGTTGCGTTGATAAAAATAAATTAAAAATGGCATATTACATTCCAACATAACCAGCTGTGAATAGTGATAAAAAGTCCAGAATAAAATTATTATTTTTTTATTCCACTGTGAAGTTCAACTTCCAGCCACCTTCACCAGCTCCAGTGCTCCAGCCCCCACCAAAAAAAAAATAGCTTAGCAGAAAATCACACTTGAGCACACAGGAGGTCCCAAATTGCTTTATACTGCTCACAGAAGGATTGATGGCTTTCCCATCTGTGCAGAGTGATGGTAACCACATATTTTACACTATGTGGAGTGTCTGCTCTTGTGTTTCCTTCTGCGCATGTGTGACTGAAAGGGAAAATGTTTATGAGCAACAAGGCCATTTGAGGACACTAAGAAGGACCGGTAAGGGGTGCTGTTGGTTCCTGTAACATATGCTGTTTATGACTTCTCTATATAAGAGGGTCATATATATCTGGTAAGCCTTCATTTTTGACAATTCTGGTGAAGGTTCCCGGTCTGGTGTGACACTTCTCAAGATCTTTTGATGGAATGTCTCTATTTAATCACACAGTGTGTGGACTTATTATTTTGGGGACATTCCTTTTTTTCTCTCCATTTTTTACTGTATTGTTCACATTTGGTTATATATTTTATTGATTAGTGCACTGCAGAGGATTTACATGAAGGTGGATAGAAGGATGAGCTTAACAGTGGGCTTTTCCTTGAGTTTTTCTTTATTCAGGATTTTTTATCACTATATTTACAGTATATTTTGTTGGAATGTAATATTCGATTTTGAATGTGTTTTTAACAGCATAACACATTGTTTCTATAAATTTGTGAAAAAAATAATGCGCAACCTAACAAAAACGCATTAACAAGCGACTATACAAGTGTTTATATACTTTGAAAAACACTTATGAGAATTGATGTGAGTACCCCTCATATGCAAATAATGAAAAAAAGCAGAGCAATGTAAATGAATAAAAATTGCTGCACACTTTCAAAAAAACAACACTTATGAAAATTAAATGTGAGTACCCCTCATATGCAAAAAAAAGGCAGAGCAATATAAATGAATAGAGATTGCCGCATACATTCAGCAATAATCTTAGGTGATCACTTAAAGTCCAAAAGGAGCATCAACAAAAAGAGCAATATAAAGTCCAAAAAAAGAAGGAAAAAACCCCACAAGGAATCAATCAAACACAGGAGCAGGGATGCGATTCTTCAGTTTTATGCTTCCATCAGATAAAGGTAGATAAATTAGCCGCTTAATAGCTCAGATGGATCCCTACTACGAAGATCAAACAGGCTCAGAACACCGGGGTTTCTTTAGCAAACTCTCTCCCCTCTCTAAGGGCTACCAAGCGAACCTTTGTATCAGCTGGATCTTTGTCCAGGGACGATGATAGGTAAAAGGGTTCACTGAGCAGGTTTTTGGGCATATTATGAGTGAAAAAAAAAGGAAAACTTCATGGTGCAGTAAATCAAAAAAGACACCCTTTATTACAATATACGAGTTACTGACATGCAGATAAAAACAAATAAAAACAGATTACCAGTGGCAGCTCACGCCAAGCCAGCTGGTGTGTGATGATGTCAAAAATTCTTAGCTCCACTATATATTTTTATATCCTATATATTTACAAGGTGTTTCACATCGGCAAGGTGTTTTGACATTTCTGCAGCTAGAAGCATGGTTGCTGATGTCCTCAGCAGTCGTGATGAGAGAATATGCATGGGTTTGTTTCTTACATGGTTCAGTAAATCTTGTTTGAAATTCAGAGAATCCAAACTTAGCAGCAAAGCTTGGAAACTTGAAACTGTGGTGTTACAAAACAGTATGATTTTCAAACTTCAGTACCCTATATTTTCTATATGCGCAGCTTCAAAGGCCCCCTATAGGTATCAGTTTAGTGTTACGGAGGAGGTCTGGTGCTAGAATTATTGCTCTCACTCCGGTATATGCAGCGATGTGTAACATGTGTATCGCAATCAAAGTTTTTACGTGTAGGCACTCCGAAGCATGCTTTTACATTCATGTGTGTGTGTGTGTGTGTATATGTGGGGGTGCGGGGGCCTCAAATATTTTGGGGGGGTTATACTTGTTTGGATGTAAGCGGGTTCTCTTTATTGAGATATGTAGGGTCTAAAAGACTAAAAGACTCATTAAGTGTTACAAGGTCTGAGGTGTGAATGGGGAGCAGTGTTAAATTTGGTGTTATCGCTCTCACTCTCTCATACTGGTTACTCAAAAATCAACATGGCAACTCATGGCAATGAACTCTATGAGGATCTGAAAAAAAGAATTGTTGCTCTACATCAGGGGTGTCCAAACTTTTTTCAAAGAGGGCCAGATTTGATGAAGTGAACGTGCGTGAGGGCCGACCATTTTGCCTGACATTCTTTGAACAATTAAAATTCGGTCTAAGGCCGCGTACACACGATCTAATTTGTCCGCTGAAACTGGTCCGATGGACCGTTTCAGCAGACAAATCCGATCGTGTGTATGGGCTAGCGGACATGTTTGTCCAGCGGACAAATTTCAGAGAATGCTTTAAAATTTGTCCACCGGAGACATGTCCGTCGGATATGTCCGCTGGTTAGTACACTAACCAGCGGACATATCTGCCCGCACATTCGTCGAATGGATTTGACGCATGCGTGGAAGTTTTTCTCTTCCTGGTTCGGTGACATGGCGGCATCAACGTCACCGCCACGTCACCGCGCTGTCTGCCGGCTTGGATTTTGATCCGATGGTGTGTACACGGCATCGGACCAAAATCCGATGAGACATGTCCGCTGCAAACAGTCCGTCGGACATGTTTGAGCGGACATGTCTCATCGTGTGTACGCGGCCTAAGTGTGTTTGTCCGAGCACTAATACACTGCCCAATAAGAATTCTCTTGTCTTTGTGGCTGTGTGTGAGTAAAGAGATGAGCTTGGGCGTATTATTTGGATATACCGTATTTATTGGCGTATAACACGCACCTTCACTGTAAGGCCGCGTACACACGATCAGTGTATCCGATGAGAACGGTCTGATGTACCTACACACCATTGGTTAAAAAAACTGATTGTGTTAGAACGTGGTGACATTTACGTGTTTTAACACAACGACGTGCAGAAAAAATGAAGTTTAATGCTTCCAAGCATGCGTCGACTTGATTCTGAGCATGCACAGCCTTTTAACCGATGCTTTTGCATACTAACGATCGGTTTTGACCCATCGGTCAGGCGTCCATCGGTCAAATTTTAAAGCAAATTCTCTTTTTTTTGACTGAAGGATAACGGACCGATGGGGCCCACACACGATCCGTTTGGACCGATGAAACGGTCCTTCAGTCCGTTTTCATAGATTTTGACCGATCGTGTGTACGCGGCTTAAGAGCGAAGTTTTAGGAAAAAATAAATACAATTAAATAAAGAACTGTGAAGCAAAATAAGGGTCAGTGCCCATCTGCAGCCTCACAAGTGCCCATCTGCAGACCCACAATTGCCATGAATGTAGCTTCACCATTGCTAGGAATGCAGCACTTAGCATTGCCAGGAATGCACCCACCATTGCCAGGAATGCACCACCATTGCCAGGAATGCACTCACCATTGCCAGGAATGCACTCACCATTGCCAGGAATGCAGCACCATTGCCAGGAATGCACTCACCACTGCCAGGAATGCACTCATCATCGCCAGGAATGCAGCACCATTGCCAGGAATGTACTCACCATTGCCAGGAATGCACTCACCATTGCCAGGAATGCAGCACCATTGCCAGAAATGCACTCACCATTGCCAGGAATGCACTCACCATTGCCAGGAATGCGGCCACCATTGCCAGGAATGCACTCACCATTGCCAGGAATGCAGCATCATTGCTAGGAATGTACTTACCATTGCCAGGAATGCACTCACCATTGCCAGGAATGCAGCACCATTTCCAGGAATGCACTCACCATTGCCAGGAATGCACTTTCGAGCGCCAAAGATTAATTACAGTAGAATCTCCTGTTCCTGGCCTCTTTAATAGAAAGTCCTGCTTCTTTTGATGGGCAGAACAGTCGTCCAATGGCAGCACGGCACTTTCTATTACAGAGGCCATCCGTAAACAGGAAATTCTCCTGTGTGTCTACGGCGCTCGTCCCACCTCCTCCCTGTCCTGTTCCAAGGCATATGCATCTTTTGTGGCCCCGGCGATGGGAGATTGTCGGGGGCCACAAAAGATATATATGTCCAAGTAACCAGGCGGGCCGTTCAAAACCGATTGGCCGGCGGGCCAGACTTTGGACATGCCTGCTCTACACAAAGATGGCATAGGCTATAAGAAGATTACCAAGACCCTGAAACGAGCTGCAGCATGGTGGCCAAGACTATACAGCAGTTTAACAGGACAGGTTCCACTCAGAACTGTAATTGATATAATATATAGATTGTGCTACCCTGGTGGGTGACCTACATCCACCTAATCTTGTTCAATAATTACGGTTATTAACACCTATAAATATCACCTTGTGCTATTCCACCACAAGTTTACTGATAAATGACAATACACAAAAAATATGTGTGTATATAGATGTGTGCCAAGTGTCTATATACAAATATTCTTCTAAAAAGGGACTATGTATATACGTATGAAAAAAACACATAAATATACCATGCACGTGTTAATATATCCAGATAGTGCTCTTTACATCTAAAAAAGCGTGTGCTACCCTTTTGCGGGTTCACAAATAATACAGTGTCACAGAACCAAAAAAAATATATTGACAAATAAAGAATATTAGAAAATATTAGAAAATATATATGTGGGGGAGAATTCCTATATGAATCCTCTTCCCTTTAGTATTAGAGTCCCAATGTGATAACCAAGTGCTCCTGGACAATAGATATTCCTCCTGCAGAGTGTTCAATAGCAACGTGATTTAACCACTTCTGTAATTATCCCATCACCATTAAAAAGCCTTTCTTACGATCGGCGTGTTGTCCTGTGGGTATCAGCAGCATCTATTTCGCAAACTATGTTACGTCATCAGGAAGCTTCCTGATGACGCAACATACGCAACATACTTTGCGAAACGCGTAGAGGCTGCTGATACCAACAGGACAACACACCGATCGTAAGAAAGGCTCTGGGAAACACCAGAGAGGAACGCTTTTTCTTTTATATGTTTGGAAAGGCTCTGGGAAACACCAGAGAGGAACGCTTTTTCTTTTATATGTTTGCATACATGGCTGGAGAAGCTTGGTGCCGGCATACAGGCACAATAAGATGTGAGTGCAATATATGCTTTTGTATTTTAAACTTTAAACTATTTTAAACTAATAAATTCTTTTACCTACTACACTATGAGTGAGTGAGTGAGTGAAAAACTTATAGAGCGCAACACTAGCGAACTGAATCGCCTCTGGGCGCTATTTTCATTCCTTCGATAAGGAAACGCTTTTCCCTCAGAAGAGATGAGTTTTAATCATTCTCCTGAAGGTCAAGTGGTCGGACTCCAATCGGATGGCGGTTGGTAGTGCATTCCACAGTCCCGGACCTTGGACAGCAAATCTCCTATCTCCTTTGGACTTATATCTTGCCTTTGGGATGTACAGTAAATTTTGATTTGTGGATCGCAGAGTGCGATTGGGGTTGTGGGCTTTTATTTTTTCGCATAGATATTTGGGAGCGTTTCCTTGAATACACTTATGTGTAAGGCAGAGAGCCTTAAAAGTGATTCTGTCCTTCACTGGCAACCAGTGAAGAGATCTCAGCGAAAGGGAGATTGACTCCCATGGTTTTTTCCCAGTCACTAATCGAGCAGCCGTATTTTGAACGACTTGCAGGCGAGTGATTTGGTATTTGGGGAGTCCTAAATAGAGGGCATTTGCATAGTCGAGTCTGGAATTGATGATTGTGCCCACCACTACTGCAATGTCCTCTTTAGGGATGAAGGGGGTGAGTCGGCGTAATTGGCGTAGCAGATGGTGGGATCCGCTGACTACCGCCCCTATTTGTGCATCCATTGTCATGTGGGAGTCAAAAATAACTCCGAGACTTTTGACTTTGGTGCTCGGGGCGATAATTTTTCCCAAGATGGGCGGTGGGGCCCAAGTTGAGGTGGGGAGACTTTTCCTGTTTGCGTTAAACAGGAGAAGCTCTGTTTTTGATCCATTAAGTTTTAGATAACTGGATGTCATCCAGCTATCTATAAGGGTGAGGGATCTCTCTAGTCCCAGCGAATGATCCTTTCCGTTGCTAAGGCGGAGATACAGTTGAGTGTCGTCTGCGTAGGAATGTTAAAGTAGCTTCTGGTTGCTGATGATCTCAAAGAGGGGACGGAGATAAATATTGAACAGTACCTGCGACAAGGGAGATCCCTGAGGGACTCCGCATGATACCGTACGCATTTCTGACGTGAAAGATCCCAATTTCACTGTTTGTGATCTGTTTTTCAAGAAGGAAGAGAACCAAAGTAGATCCTCTTCCGCGACTTTGGCCACTTCAGCTAGCCTGATAAGTAGTAGTCCGTGATCTACCGTGTCAAAGGCCGCACTTAGGTCCAACAGGATCAGGAGAGAAGATTCCCCTTCATCTGCGGCCTCTAGGACGTCATCCCATATTTTTACCAGAGCCGTTTCAGTTCCGTGCCCGGGCCGGAAACCTGATTGAAACGTATCGAGTAATTTTTGGGTTTCTAAATGCTGTTGTAACTGTTGTACAACTTCTTTCTCCATGACCTTGGAGAAAACATTTAGACCCGTTATGGGCCTCCTATTGTTTGGGTCTTTCGGGTCCAGGGTGGGTTTTTTCAGGATAGGTCTTATTGTACCTTGTTTCAACAAGGAGGGCACCATGCCCTCCTTGAATGATTGGTTTATGAGTTGCGTGATAGCTGGTGCCAGTATATCGGCACTTTCTTTCAGCAGTTTAGTGGGAATAATGTCATTAGGTGCTGTGCTGTTGCGCAGAGTCCCAATGATATTTTTAGTGGCAGCGATGGAGATGGGTTTTAAGGTGAATTTCTGTGCTTGAGGCGGGTATATAATGGTATCAGGGTTGGGATTCATGCAGATTCCATTTTGCTCAATGCTCACCCGGATTTTTTCAATTTTATTAATGAAATAATCCGATAGTTCGTTGCAAAATTCTTGTGAATCAGCATTGGGGGGCTCTAAGCAGGCTGGATTCATCGATTGCGAAACCAACTTGAAGAGTTCACGGGGGCGGTTTAGGGCCTTGGAAATGATGTTGGCGAAATGATTTTTTTTCGCCATAAAGATTTCTTTATGATATTTCTTTGTTATTGTCTTATAAATAGTGAGGTTTCTATCTGAAGAGCTCCTTTTCCACGCAGCTTCTGCTCTTCTACGCTCTTGCTTTAGCAACGTCAGCTGGTCGTTAAACCATCCGGCGTTGTTTTTCCGAAAGCAAGTTTTGCGTTTTGGTGCCACCCAGTCGGCGGACTGAAGTAGCGCCTTGTTGATGGCGTCAAGGGTTTCTACTGCTGTTAGTTGTTGTTGTATTGTGTTTATTTTATTTCCTAGGGTCGTTTTGAAGAGTTCCGAGTGGAGCTTCTTCTGGGACCTAGTCCAGTGCGTTATCACCGGTTTTCTTGTTTTATTTGGCCTGAGGTGACTGGCGAGTTTAAATTTAATGGCATGGTGATCGGTCCATGGTAGTGGCTCATTTTCCCCAATCTCTATTTCCAGATCCTGTTTGAAAATGAGATCAAGGGTATGGCCTGAGGCGTGAGAGGGGCCTCGAATTAATTGCTGCAGACCTAGTCCTTCCAGATGGTCGATGCAAGCGTCAGCGACTGGGTCCAACGATGAGTTGGCCCAGAGGTTGAAGTCCCCCAGCACCAAAAGGTGTTTGATGCTTAGGGTGTAAGAGGAAATAAATTCTGTTAATGACGCGACAAGGTCAGTTTTTGGGCCAGGGGGTCTGTAGCACAGTAACATATGGACCGTGTCTTGGGGGTTTGTTTGCAGCTGAAGAGTGAGGGTTTCCATGAATGGAAGCGAGTATTAGAGGACTGGTTTGGTGATCGAGAGGTGAATCTTGTGGATCACCGCCAGACCTCCCCCTCTTTGCCCCACTCTGTTCTGCATTTGTATGTGATAACTTGCAGGTACCAATTCTCCCAGAATGGTGTTGCAGTAGCCTGTGAGCCAGCTTTCTGTGATAAAGAGGCAATCTATATCATGTAGAAGGATGAAATCAGGGATTTCTTGTCGGTGTTTTACTGCGGATCTGGTATTGACCAGAGCGCAGGATATGTGTTTGGGCTGGAGTGTTCTGATGCGATTTTTTCCTGTTGATCGTCTATTGATTCTCAACAGATGTTCGCTTTTTAAGGCTTTTTCGGTGACCGTTGGGAGTGTTGAGGCGAACGGTTTTAATTCCCAGATGTTTTCTGCAGAGTATTTCAGATAACCCATAGTTGCAGAAAATACGGGAAGTATTTGTGGGGGGGGGGGGGTTGGGCGATGCTGGGGAGGGGGGATTAGGGAAGCGAACCTGTCACTTCCCTATGTCCTCTATTTTTTCTAATTTGGTCCAGAGGAAGGCAAAAAACCCCAGGTGTGCTGAGCCAATCTGCCTTACCTGGGGAAAAAATTCCTTCCTGATCCCAATAGGCGATCGGTTGCACCCTGGATCAATTTATGAAAAAAAGAGGGGGTGTTTAGCTTTCCAAAAAATTAAGAAGGACCTGTGTTAGGGAGAGTAAGGGAGTGGGAGGTGTATTGTGGTCCTATAGGTGTAGCAAGATGGCCGCCGACCGGGACTAGGCCCGAGCCGGGGGCTAAAGTACAGGGGAGAACCGACTGGGGAGAGAAGGGACCAATAAGGGGGTAGCGCGTGGGGGGGGGGGAGACCTCGGGGGGGCCCGAAGACAGGTGGTGAAGTGGCACTATTTTTCTGTGAGCTTTTATAGAGAAAGAGAGACCATACTAACATACCCAAGACACTTGACAGCTGTGGTGACGCAAAATAGGGGTGGTTATCCTGGGAATGAACCAAAGGCATTTATTGAATAGGATCTGGTGAGTGGCCATTTTTAATGGTGATGGGATAATCACAGAAGTGGTGAAATCACGTTGCTTTTGAACACTCTGCAGGAGGAATATCTATTGTCCAGGAGCACTTGGTTATCACATTGGGACTCTTATACTAAAGGGAAGAGGATTCATATAGGAATTCTCCCCCACATATATATTTTCTAATATTTTATAATATTCTTTATTTGTCAATATATATTTTTTTGGTTCTGTGACACGGTATTATTTGTGAACCCGCAATAGGGTAGTGCACGCTTTTTTAGATGTAAAGAGCACTATCTTAATATATTAACACATGCATGGTATATTTATGTGTTTTTTTTCATATGTATATACATAGTCCTTTTTTAGAAGAATATTTGTATATAGACACTTGGCACGCATCTACATACGCACATATTTTTGGTGAATTGTCATTTATCAGTAAACTTGTGGTGGAATAGCACAAGGTGATATTTATAGGTGTTAATAACCATAATTATTGCACAAGATTAGGTGGATGTAGGTCACCCACCAGGGTAGCACAATCCACTCAGAACTGGCCTTGCCATGGTCAACCAAAGAAGTTGAGTGCACATGCTAAGCATCATATGCAGAGTTGTCTTTGAGAAATAGATGTATGAATGCTGCCAGCATTGCTGCAGAGGTTTAAGAGGTGGGGGTCAGCCTGTCAGTGTTCAGACCATATGCCGCACACTGCATCAAATTGATCTGAATGGTTGTCATCCCAGAAGGAAGCCTCTTCTAAAGATGATGCACAAAAAAGCCTGCAAACAGTTTGCTGGAGACAAGCAGACTAAGGACATGGATTACTGGAACCATGTCCTGTGGTCTGATGAGACCAAGATAAACGTATTTGGTTCAGATGGTGACAAGTGTGTGTGGTGGCAACCAGGTGAGGAGTACTAAGACAAGTGTGTCTTGCTTACAGTCAAGCATGGTGGTGGGAGTGTCATGGTCTGGGGCTGTATGAGTCCTGCTGACACTGGGGAGCTACAGTTCATCAAGGGAACCATAAATTCCAACATGTACTGTGACATACTAAAGCAGAGAATGACCCCCTCCCTTTAGAGACTGGGCCGCAGGGCAGTATTCCAACATGAAAACAACCCCATACACACCTCTAAGAAGACCACTGCTTTGCTAAAGAAGCTGAGGGCAAAGGTGATAGACTGGCCAAGCATGTCTCCAGACCTAAACCCTATTGAGCATCTGTGGGGCATCCTCAAATAAAAAATGGAGGAGTGCATGGTCTCTAACATCCACCAGCTCTGTGATGTCGTCATGGAGGAGTGGAAGAGGACTCCAGTGAAGCTCTGGTGAACTCCATACTCCAGCTGGGCTCTGATGAAGAGGTCTTTGTAGCCTCGAAACACGTTAGCCGGCAGTGACACATCTTTATTCCCCCATTTGGAGTGTGGTTCGAGGGGTATCCACTACAGTGTTGTCTATTATGTCGCTTTCCTTGTGACTATTTTTTACTACATTTTTATTCTATTAAATTGTCAACGGTAACACACTAAGCTGGTGCGCCTTATTTTCTCTTCTCTCTTGTGAACTCCATGCCTAACAGGGTTAAGGCATTGCTGGAAAATAATGGTGACCACAAAAAATATTGACACTTTGGGCCCTATTTGGACATTTTCACTTAAGGGTGTACTCAATTTTGTAGCCAGCAGTTTAGACATTAACGGCTGTGTGTTGAGTTATTTTGAGGGGACAGAAAATTTTCACTGTTATACAAGCTGTACACTTAATATTTTTCATTGTAGCAAAGTGTCACATGATACTATGTTTACCCTCTGGATCTATTCTGCACTCTCTAAACCAAATCTTTAATCTCTCCCTCTCTTCTGGCATCTTCCCCAACTCTCTAAAACATGCACTTGTCAGCCCCATACTTAAAAAGCCCTCACTGGACTCATACAACCTAACAACCTACCTCCCAGCCCTTTGCTCCCCTTTTTATCCAAAATCCTTAAACTTCTGGTCTACAACCGACTGAGTGAACACCTTGCTGATAGTAGCCTTTTTGATCCCCTTCAGTCTGGATTTCATCCTCAACACACCACAGAAACTGCTCTCCTAAAACTAAAAATCTACTAATGGCCAAAACCAATGGACACTACTCTGCCTTTGATATTGTTGACCACCCCCTCCTCAAAAAAAAAACCTTGCCTTTGGTCTATGTGCCTGTTCTCTTCGCTGATTCTCTTCCTACCTATCCAATCGCTCCTTTAAGCGTTACTTACAATTCTACTTTCTCCTCACCTCTTCCTTTGTCTGTTAGGGTCCCCCAAGGTTCTGTTCTTGGACCTTTCCTATTTTCAATCTACACCTCCTCCCTGGGTCAGCTGATAGCCTCAGATGGCTTTCTTTACCACTTCTATGACACCCAAATCTATGTCTCTACCCCTCAGCTCACTCCTATCACTAATTTACTATCAGATATATCAATCTGGATGTCACACCACTTCCTCAAACTTAATCTATCCAAAACCGAACTTATAATTTTTCCTCCCCCACATGCCTCTTTCCCTGATCTCTCTGTCATTGATGGCACAACTGTAAGCCCATCCCCGAATGCCAAGGCCCTAGGTGTAGTCCTGGACTCTGAACTCTTCTTTAAGAACCACGTCCAAATACTGTCCAAATATTGCCGCCTCAACCTCAACAACATCTCCAAAATACGCCCCTTTCTAACTAGTTACACAACAAAGCTCTTCACTCCCTGGTCATCTCTCGCCTCCACTACTGCAGCTCCCTTCTCATTGGCTTACCTCTAAATTGTCTACCCCCCTTCAATCCATCATGAATGCTGCTGCCAGACTCACCCACTCTACCAATCTCTCTGTGTCTGCTACTCCTCTCTGTAAAACCCTCCACTGGCTTCTACTCATCCAACAAATGCAATTCAATATACTAATATTACTTACAATGCCATCCATAACTCTGCCGCCAACTACATCACTGACCTAGTCTCAGAATACCAACTGATCGCTTCATTCTTCTCAAGAAAAAAAGGGCCTATTACATAAAATAAAAAATGATACCTCTACTTTCCCAAAGAAAAAATGAAAACCCACTAAATACCACACCCTAAATCAAATAAACAAACCACTTTTTTTTAGAGAAAGCCTTACAAAAAAACAGCTTTATATTGACATGACAGCAACTAAAAGTATAAAGCACACTTTGCATGCAAATTTGCCCCAGAGCTTTGTGAATATGATGAAGTTAACTTAGCAAAAAAACACCTAATGGCGTGCAAGGAAAATCTCTTTTCCAGGAACCTTGTCGAGAAGCATACAAATACAATAACTGGCACTCCATTCTTCCTCTGATATTACTTTATTGAAGATCGTTTTATAGAGTGTAACATCTGATGCATTTTTGCCTATAAGGCCTTAGTCATAGCTAATTGAAACACTATGCAATATTGTTAAGATAGCCTTCTACACAAGGCAAGGGAGCAATTAAAAAGTTTTATATTTCACATGTTAAAAATTTTAAAACAATGAACAAAATAAATAGAGACAGCGAAGACCAAAATGAAAAGAAAGGGAAGTAACAAGTTAAGGAAATATTTACAACCAATAAACATGACACATTGTGCCCAGTCACCAATATTAATTCTTAAAAAAAAAAAACACTAATATCCCATCTATGTTTGAGATCCAATAGAATCCTAGACTGAATTCTCAAGATACACTGAGCCTCCCATCAAGCAATCTTTTATGAACATCTCCACCCTAAGATGAGAAAAGACCATTTTCATACCATAAAACAGAAATTAAGTCTTGTCCCTGCATAAACATTTTGAAAGTGGTGGGATACAATGGAGAGATGGGATCCACAAACATTCTGACCCCATAGAAATGTTCCCTAATCCTGTACGAAGGTGCCTGATGGTGCATCCAACATATTAGAAATGACATGTGGAGCACATTTTACATAAACCTTTCTTATACTGCAATTAATAAACTGCATCTTGGAGTAACTGTTACCAGATACCGCCAACCATAACTTCTTTAATTTTGGTTTGCACCCCAGGCAGGGCTTTTTTCTCAAACAATAGGTGCTGGAAATCAACCATGACCCCCCAAAACCCCACCACCCACACACAACCTCCAAATCACATGAAAAAGTGGGTGTGGTCAGACAAATTTCATGAACAGTAGGAGGGTCTTAAAGGGGCATTAAATACCAGGATTGCATTACATACAGAGTTCAGGGGGGATACACACAGAGGGCAGAGCTGTCATTTGTAAACACAGAAACCGGACTTCTGTGTTTATAAGTGATTGTGGTAAGCAGCCCCCCCAAAGGTCTTAGGCCCCATACACACGAGCAGACAGATTTGTTCAAATCGGTCGGACAGACCGATTTGAACAAATCTGTCTGCTGGGGACATATTGGTTTGATCGTGTACATACGATCAAACCAAAATCCCCGCCGGCAGACGGCGCACTGACGTGGCGGTGACGTTGACGCCGCCACGTCACCGCACCAAGAAGTAAAACACTTCCGCGCATGCGTCGAAACCATTCGACGCGTGTGCGAGAAGACATGTCTGCTGGTTAGAGTACTAACCAGCAGACATGTCGGGCGGACGGGTTCCCAGCCGACAGATTTGAAAGCATGCTTTCAAATCTGTCGGCTAGCCAAATCCGTCGGCTCGCCCGTACACACAATCGAATCTGTCTGCTGGGACGGTCTGGCAGACCGTTTCCAGCAGACAGATTTGATCGTGTGTACGTGACCTTAACCAGAGGTGGTGTAGCTGAGTTCCACCATGTTCCCCCTGAAAAAAAGCCTTGCAGGTATATAGTAAGTAAAGTTCGGTGCGCCCTCCATCTTACAAACACACGTCCTTTTTTTCAGGACCTCATTACCATATTATACTCAGGACATTATTATGCTTACTGAAGTGTGTGGTGACAAATATTGGTACATACACACTTTTTTTTATTATTATCCTCCAGGAGCTCCTCTCTGTTTCACTAGAGCCATTAATTGGTATCCGGTCGTATATTTTTCCTTTATTGTTTTAATCCGTTTATTATGAAAATAACCTTTTTAATTGCTGCCCTACTTTGAGTGGGAGACTATTTTAGCAATGTTACAGTGGTGGATAATTACGAAAGGCAAATCCACTTTGCACTACAAGTGCAAACAACAAGTGCAAAGTGCACTGAAAGTACACTTGGAAGTGCAGTCGCTGTAGATCTGAGGGGTAGATCTGAAATAAGGGGAAGAAGCTCTGCTTATTTTATCATCCAGTCATGTGCAAGCTAAAATACTGTTTACTATTTTCCTTGCATGTCCCCCTCGGATCTACAGCAAGTGCACTTCCAAGTGCACTTTCAGTGGATTTGCCTTTTAAAAAGAACCCCCATTGTTTGAATTGGCTGTGACATTAAAATACGGTGTGACTGATTTACTAAAGGAGTAGAGCATGCTTACTTTGCAAATACAATTTTTACTTTGCAAGAGAATTTTTGCTTAAATTCGTGAATGGGGTGATGCCTTCAGCCATCCAATCATGAACAAGCAAAATCCTCTTTTCTTATTTTCTTTGCACATGATTTGGTATACCTTGCAAAGTAAATTCTCACCACTTTTACTAAGGTAAGTGAAAATGACATTTCAAAGTAAAAATTACCTTTATAAAGTAAATTTGATAAAGTTGATTTACTAAAACCGGAGAATGAAAAATCTGGTGCAGCTCTGCATAGAAACCAATAAGCTTCCAGGATTTTTGTCAAAGCATAATGGAACAAGCTGAAAGAGGGGGTTCACCCTTAAAACCACGTTCTCCCATCCCATCCAGCATACTGGCGTCAGCACCAGTATGCTGTCTTTTTTTTTTTTTTAATCCGTGTACTTACTTCTAAATAGAGAATTTAATTTTCGTTCTACCGCGGTATATGGCGCCGCTATATCGCGTCACGCCTTACGAAAACAGCCGACTAGCACTCGGCTGTTCTCGGCGCCTGCGCACAGACCCAGGAGCTGACTGCGCAGGCGCCGTCCTATTTCGGCTTTTTCCGGAGGGTGTGACGCGGCTATATACGGCGCCTGCGCAGTCAGCTCCTAGGTCTGTGCGCAGGCGCCGAGAACAGCCGAGTGCTAGTCGGCTGTTTTCGGAAGGCGTGACGCGATATAGCGGCGCCATATACCGCGGTAGAACTAAAATTTTATTCTCTATTTAGAAGTAAGTACACGGATAAAAAAAAAAAAAAAAAAGACAGCATACTGGCGCTGGCGCCAGTATGCTGGATGGGATGGGAGAAAGTGGTTTTAAGGGTGAACCCCCTCTTGAAGTTTGAAGCTGATTGGTTACTATGCATAGCGGAATCAGATTTTGCACCCTCCAGTTTTAGTCAATCAACCCCAGTGTGTCATATAAATTCACAAACACTCCTCTTGCCATGCAAGCATATTGCAACACTGACCATTGGTGTTACCTTGTTGCATGTCAGCTTTCACCTCCAAGTTATTTTGGACAGTTAATTATTATTTTTAAAGGGAGGGGACCCATATTAATCAATTTCTTTTATACTAAAAGCCTCTTTTACAACCGTAATCTAACCTGGTTTATAAACCAATCCAGGGGTCAGAAACCCCCAGCACGCATGCCAGAGGTGGCACGCCGCTGCATTCATGATGGCACGCAAAGGGAATGCTGGGAGACCCATATCTCACACAACAAAGCTGTCCGGCTCTTTTCATAGAAAGCAGCGCAGATGTTTCTTACTGGCCTCAGTTTCCGCCGGCTTTAGGTCCTACCCACTTACATAGAAAGCAGCACGGATGGTCATGCCACAGTTACCACCTATCCACTTCAGCTCACATCCACCTGCTTCAGATCCCACCCATTTTCATAGAAAACAGTGCAGATGGGTCTCACCAGCCTCAGTTTCCACCTTCCCACCTCAGCTCCTTCCCACTTCACTATGCGCCTGCATTGAGTGTGGAGTCTGACATCCCATGTTGCCTGCTGTTGTGCTCTGGCTTTGGACAGGTAATTAAAGGACTGCAGGACTCTTTTTGCCCGAGCCTTCCTGTCGACGTGCTTGCTCACATCCTGAGGGCTGTTTCATTGCAGAAGCATTAAATAGGACTGGTGGTAGCTGCTCTATGGTTTTGGTACACAACTATCTATTTGAACAGCTATTGGGAACTACTACTTTAGAACCAACAGAAGTTCCAAATCCTGTTTGCAGAAATTGGGCCTAATTTGAGCTGTGAAGGTGCATGCACTGGGGCTTATATGAGATCAGAATTTTCAGAAATTAGGTAATAAGCTGAGGTGTAAATGTACATGCATTGGGGCTCATTTGAGATGTGAAGGTGCAAAAACAGCCTGATTTGAGGTGTGATGGTAAAGGAATTGGGGGCGATCTGAGATGTGATGGTGCAGAAACTGGGGGTTGATCTGAGGTGTAAAGGTGCAGGAATTGGGACCCACATGAGAACTGGGGGTTGATCTGAGGTGTGAAAATGCAGGAATTGGGCTGATCTGAGGTGTGAAGGTGCAGGAATTGGGCTGATCTGAGGTGTGAAGATGCAGGAATTGGGCTGATCTGAGGTGTGAAGGTACAGGAATTGGGCTGGTCTGAGGTGTGAAGGTGCAGGAATTGGGGGTTGTTTTAGGTGTGAAGATGCAGGAATTGGGGTTGATCTGAAGTTTAAAGGTGCATGAATTGGGACTCACATGAGATCTGAAGGTGCAGGATTTAGGCTGATTTGAGGTGTGAAGGAGCAGAATTTGGTCTGATCTAAAGTGTGAAGGTGCATGAACTGGGGCTCCTAGGAGTTCCAAAGGTGCCAAAATTTGGACTGGTCTGAAGGTACAGACATTTAAGGTGTGAAGGTGCAGACATTTAGTCTCATTTGACATGTGAAGGTGCAGCAATTGGGACTGATCTGAGGTGTGAGGGGGAAGAAATTTTTGAAGATAGACTTGGCAATGCTATCTCCATTTGCATCTACTTGCATGTGTAAGCAAATATTTCCACATATAAAATGAATATTGAACCAATATTGCACTGTGTTGACCTCTGACCACTCAGAATAGTCACCCATTTATTTTACCACTTACCACTGAACTTTGAAAGGTTAATAATCGTGATTGAGAGTATGAAGTTGACATTTATTTTTATGTAGCTGACCCTTTTAATTTCTTTGAAAACATTTTAGGCACACTATGTTCAAAAAGTGGCCTACCACTGAGTATTCATAGTAAAACCAAATAACTTTGCTACATCATAAATCATCTTGACTAATCTAATTTCATTGCCATTTATAAACATGACAAATTATAGAATAAAAAATAATGCACATTTCTTCTGACGTAACACTATGGGCTAGATTCAGGTAGAAGATAAGTCAGCTGACTTATCTTTGCGTTTTAGGCCTCCAATCTATGCCACTGATTCATAAAATCAGTTTAGCATAGATTTTCCTTAGATCAGACATGCGTAAGTCTCTTACGCTGTCTAATCTTATTTTCATATTTTAGGCTGGACGCTAGGTGGCGTTCCCGTCTAAAATATGTAAATGAGCCTATACGCCGATTCCTGAACGTACGCCCGGCCGGCGCTATTTATTTACGTCGTTTGCGTTAGCGTAGTACCGTCGTAATGTTATTCCTGCTATATGAGGCGCAGGCAATGTTAAGTATGGACGGCGTGCCGACGCTTTTTATTTAACGTCGTTTACGTAAAACGTTCACGAATAGGGCTTTGCGTAAGTGCCGTTCACGTCGTTTACACGTCGAATTGACGTCGATATTTGGAGCATGCGCACTGGGAACCAATCACGGTCGGCGCATGCGCAGTTCGTTCGGCGCGGGGACGCGCTTCATTTAAATGATACACGCCCCTACCCGCCGAATTTGAATTCGGCCGGGTGATTTACGCTGCGCCGCCTCAACTTTACAGGCAAGTGCTTTATTCATAAAGTTGCGGTGGCCTAGTTTAAAACCCAGGCACTAGGCATGCCTAAAGATAGGCATTTCTACCTGAATCTGGCCCTATTTGTTTTAAAACTAACACTTGTCAAAATATTTTGTCTGAAGATGACATAAAAACAAAGTCATTTTTTCAAGACAATATTACAAAGAAAAAGTATTGTTTGTCAAAAATAAATATATATATATATTCGTTATTTTCATAATAGCAAAGTTATCAAAAGGTCCATAGCTGAATTGTACCAAACGTATGCCTTGTACACACGATCAGGCTTTTGCACAGCCAAATCACATTGGAATTCTGACAGAATTCCATCGGAGTAAAATAGAACATGTTCTATATCCGATGAAAAAACTCAGATGGGGCATACACACGATCGGAATATCCGATGGAAAAAGTCTTTCCATCGGAAATTCAGATCGTGTGTACAAGGCATTAGGCGAAATGCAGGCTTGTAACAATGGTAATGCAGTTCCACTTACTGTTGGGCAAAGAACCACTAGCCCTACGTTCGCACCTATGTGCTTTTTGGTGCATTTTGCAATTTCTCGAAACGCACTACAGTCCATTTAATATGGATTCCTATGGTACACGTTTACATCTATGGGCCAGATTCAGGTAGAGTTATGCCGGCGTATCAGTGATACGCCGGAATAACTCACACTTTGCGCTGGCTTATCTGTTTTCTGTATGCAGAAAACAAGATACGCCGGTTTGCTGCAAAGATCCGACAGGCGTAATTGTATTACACCGTCGGATCTTAACTGCAGTTTTAAAATGGCCGCCGGGGGCGTTCTCGCTGATTTACGCCGAGAATATGTAAATCAGCGAGATACGGCAATTCATGAACGTACTCGGGCCCGACGCAGTCACTTTACGACGTTTACGTAAGGGTTTTCCCGGCGTAAAGATAAAGCAACAAAAAGCAGGCGCATCCTATGTTAAGTATGGACGTCGTGACCGCGTTGAACTGGAAAAGTTTTACGTCGTTTGCGTAACTCGTCTGTGAATGGGGATTGACGTCATTGACGTTCACGTCGAAAACACTGTCATAATTTGGAGCATGCGCACTGGGATACATTGACGGCCGGCGCATGGGCAGTACGTTCGCCGCAGGATCGCGCCTATTTTAAATACTACACGCCCCCTACCCGCCCAATTAGAATTCCGCCAGGCCATTTACGCTACGCCGTCGCAACTTTAGGAGCAAGTGCTTTGTGAATACAGTACTTACGCAAAAAGTTTCGACGGCGTAACGTAAATGAGAAACGTTACGCCGGAATAAAGAACCGCTCGCCATCCTGAATCTGGCCCTATGTGTTTTTAAGCTGGTGTGTTTTTGGAAAGGGTAGGGGACTTTTTTACAAGCAGAAAATTGCGTTTCACGTGTAATAGACTTCAATGGAGTCACACCAGAAACGCAATGGCGTGAGACCCCCCCCCCCTGACTGCATGCCCTCAACATGAGGGGGTGCTCTGCCCCCCACCCAAAAAAAAGCAGTTTGTCCCCATGTTGATGGGGACAAGGGCCTTTTCCCCACAACCCTGGGCTGTGGGGGGTCTGTGTGCGGGAGGCTTATTAGAATCAGAAAGCCCCCTCCCTATGTGAATGAGAAGGAGGTACATTGTATCACATAGAAAAAATACACAAACACAGTCTATGACAAAAATCAAAACGTAATGTCCCTCAATGTAGAACTGTTGTCAATCACGCTGACCGCCGCCGAACCCAAAAATAAAGAGCTCCACACTCGTCGAAGACTAACCTCCAACTGTCCACTGCTCCGTTTGACAGTTGTTAAATAGAGGCGGGTCCACCTGGTGATGTCACCGCCAGACGGAGGAGCGGGCAGTCGGCGGTCAGCCTCTGAAGAGTGTGGATCCTTTTTTGTTATCGGGTCTGGCAGGCGGCATAATTGACTATGAAGATACATCGGGGGAGATTATTTTAGTATTTTTGTAAAAAAATCACTCACATAGGGGTGGGGGGATCTGGGGACCCCCTTGTTAAAGAGGGCTTCCATATTCTGACAAGCCCATCTCCCATAGACATGTACACCTCTGTTATGTTCAGCCCCACTCCCACATCAACCCCCCCCCAAAAAAAAGGAAACATTTAAAAAACAAAAAAAGAAAACAGTTAAAGAATCTGATGATACCACCACTAAAACATGTGTAGAAATGTCTGCATCAACATGCCTAGTACAACACATGTACCAAACATTTAAAGTGATTGTAAAGTCTTGTTTAAAAAAATAAAAATAACAAATGTGTCATATATACCTCCTATTTGCTGTGGTTTTGCACAGAGCAGCACAGATCCTCCTCTTCTTGTGTCCCTCTTTGCTGCTTCTGGCCCCTCTTTCCTATAGAGTGCCCCTACAGTCAGCAGCTTCCTATGGGGGCACTGGGGCCGAATCATAGCTCCCTGTGTCCATTCAGACACAGAGCCCTGACCTGGCCCTGCCCTCTATCCTCTAATTGGCTGACTGACTTCGATTGACGTCGCTCCTGTGTCTCAGACATTTATAAGGAGTGTCCTGGGTGCCTTAGACCAGGGATCCTCAAACTATGGCCCTCCAGCTGTTGCAGAACTACACATCCCATTAGGCATTGTAAACCTCTGACATTCACAGACATGACTAGGCATGAAGGGAATTGTAGTTCCTGAACAACTGGAGGGTTGTAGTTTGAAGATCCCTGGCTTAGACATTCGTGGACCTGGATGGAGAGAGATGGGGCTCAGGTAAGTAATTAGGGGTGCTGGGGTGGCTACTACAACCAAAAGTTTTTTTATCTTAATGAAAAGAATGCATTACGATAAGAAAACGTATGCCTTTACTCTTTAACGTGAATGTTCTGGTTGATTTATTGAGTGATTCTTTGTATTTCTTATGTGCATTAGGAAAAGTATGAAGAAAGGTTTCTTAAAGATGAACAGGCAAAAGCTGAAGATCCAAAGCCCCATTCACCACCACCTCAGCAAGTTCGAAGGTGGCCAATTTCTTCACGTCAAATTAAAGTGAGATCAAAACCGGTCCAAAAGCCTGTTGTCCGAGGTGTAACATTTTACAAGGCCAAAGATACAGAAGATGACAGTGACATGGATGATTTGCGTAAGTGAAAATTGATGTAACTTTTGTGCCCAGTGCTCTTATTTTAGCCATATATTATTTTTCATTTTGTAGTATTTTTCAACTGCATATGCCATATGTTCATTACAGCATATTGTACAACTAAAAAAAGGTTCAAAAATAAAATACATATTATTCTAGGAAGCACAGTGCAGGCAGGGGTAAGCATTATTATTTTCTGAATAAATAATAAATATGTCTGAAATGTTTTCCTTAAAGCGGAGCTCTATCAAAAAGGTGAAGTTCCACTTGAAGGCCTCCTCCCTGACTCCTGTTTGTGAAACTAAGATTTTGGGGAGGAGGGGGGAACAGGTACCTGGTTTTGACAGTGTCATGGACCATGAAATACTGAAATCCTAATTCATGTATTACAGAAGATGTAATTCTCTCCCTGCTAATCTTAATGCCTGTGTGCCTCTAGACCTGGATAATTGGACAATGACCCTTCAATGGCATACCGGAGTCGGGCTTGTGAGATACATTTTATTGTCCAGTGTGTAGAGGTGTTAATTGTTATTCTAAACCCCAGCCAGGTCAACAGACTCATAAGTGATACTTATTGTCCATTGTGTGATAACCCTATTTAAAGCCTTTCTATTATAAGGTGTAAATTACTTCTGCCCTGTCTCAATTCTCCAGACGGCTCCATTGTTCTGTGGCTGGCTATTGTGTACATTGATTGACCCCCTGGGGCTTTTGTCTGAACACAGATATTCAGGCTTCTGGCCACACCTATTCAAGCTTTGGGACCAATCTCTGCGGAGACATTTTCAAGTCCTCATTTGCATGGTTTTTAGAGGACCAGAGTGAAGACTGAATACTTTACAATGGACCAATAGGAAAGCGGTTGTTGGGGGCGGGATGTTCCAAATCCTGTATAAAGTGTGCTGTGTACTTTCATTAAAGTGTGTCCTGTTCATCCAGTATTAAGCCATGGCTAATGTGTGGATTATTCAGCGATTCCAGGGATATTCCTAAGTCGGGGAATATTGGGTGATTTCTTTTATGGGAGAAGAAGGGAGAGGATGGCGGAGATATGTTCTAATACCGTCACACTGGATGGCAGCAGCGGGATGTTCCCTTCTACCTTCCTTTACACCAGGATTCCAAGCAGACACTGGGAACAGTGAATGGAAGACTGGTACACCCTGCTTAAAAGAAATACACGGAAAGGACTACTGGAAGTTTGTGGAAGGATTGCTAGCAGCAAAACCGAGCGTGTCATCATAGCAGAATAAATGGAGCTAGACCAGGAGAACTCGGTTGCAGCAAGGCCTGCAGTACAGAAGATGGGGACACCAGTGATTCAGGATGAGGAATCACCAGCTAACAAGCTAATAAGAGAGAAATTAGCATGGTTCGGTCCGAACCCAACGGCGGATGTGGTGCTGAAAGTGATGACCCTGGTAGCGGAGGAGGCTAAACAAATAAGAAACGCAGAACTACAGTTAAAACTGGCAGCAGTTCAACAAGCAGCCGCACATTCTCCAAACAGTGAGTACAGCACAGCAGACACAAGGAAGATTCCGTTTAGAGCTTTTAAAGCTTTTGATGAGAAAGAACGAGAGCGGCAACATGAGCTGAGAATTGCAGAAATACGACGATCGGTGACAACGCCTAAAGAAGCAGCACCAAATGAAAGACAGGAGATGGTGAACCTCTATCCCCAGACACCAGTTGCAGAGACAGGGGATCTGATAGACTTCTCTGCTGAGGAAGAACAACCTGATGGGCCTCCAACAGAAGAGCTGGTATCAGGGCCACACTTCACTGTGCTCTGCCCAGCCCCAAGAGCAGTAATTGTGGAGTTACAAGGAACTTCCCCAGCTGAAGCGCTGGTCACCGGACAGAGGGTTCAAGACCTCTGCCCCACCCCTGTGGCAGTTTTGGAGGCTCAGGGTGATAAGATGGCGATCACTCCCCAGCCACAGATTACAGAATGTATGGACTGTTCAGAGGATGTTATGGATTATGCATCCCCAGCAGAAGTGCTGGCAACAGGGCAGATTGCCAGCCATCTCTGCCCAGCACCGGGACCAACTGTGGAGTTCCAGGGAGCCGGGGCGGTTGGCCCCCCTCCCCAGCAACCAGCTGAGGTGGTAAAGCTCTTACTCCCAGCAGAATCCCTGGCAGCAGGACAAGATGCTACTGGCGGCTGCACCCCACTACAGCTTGAGCGGATATCGGTGGATGGGACTGTGGTCTCCACTCAGAGCAACCCAGCGGAAGAGCTGGCAACAGAGCAGAGTGCCCCGGGCCTCTGCTTTCACCTAACAGAAGAAGGGGTCCCTGTGGTAGTGGATGGGACTTCAGTCTCCACTGGCACAACCCCAGAAAATGGTACAGGACTGAAAGAGGAGGATGTCGGCTTTGCTTTGCAAGCACTGGGGGATTTTCACCTCACACCAGTGGATGAGACTTCAGTCTCCACTAGTATAACCCATAAATGGTGGCCAGTTGGCCCAGATCCCCAACAGCATGATGGACTGAGCCCAGCCACCCTGTCATCTCTCCAGCGGCTGAAAGGACTCCAGGGAGAAGGGCTAGTCCAGGCCTCTCCCCAGCGGCAGACGTGTTCCCTGAGAGAGGCAGAGGATGGCGGGGTGAGTAATGCTCGGTTTGGAGCAAGTGATTTGGGGTACTGTATGGATACCGGCCTTGGGGGACTGGAACTACTGACTGAATTCAGAGACAACCCATCTGGTGTCTCCGACTGGGTTAGTCCCCTGCCAAAAGGGGAGATGTGTGACAGGCCTTGCCGGGACAGGGGCTTTTGGAGAGGACTGAATGCGAGCCTCTTGCCGTCCGATTATGGGCCAGGGCCGCAAAGCAGGAAGGCGGATGGGTTATCCTGGCAGACAGTCCTGGAACCTTAAGACTACTTGCCCAACATCCTCGAGTGACCCGTTTGGGTCCCACTGCAGATGTTGAACTATTTCCCAGGGGGAGTAATGTCATGGACCATGAAATACTGAAATCCTAATTCATGTATTACAGAAGATGTAATTCTCTCCCTGCTAATCCTAATGCCTGTGTGCCTCTAGACCTGGATAATTGGACAATGACCCTTCAATGGCATACCGGAGTCGGGCTTGTGAGATACATTTTATTGTCCAGTGTGTAGAGGTGTTAATTGTTATTCTAAACCCCAGCCAGGTCAACAGACTCATAAGTGATACTTATTGTCCATTGTGTGATAACCCTATTTAAAGCCTTTCTATTATAAGGTGTAAATTACTTCTGCCCTGTCTCAATTCTCCAGACGGCTCCATTGTTCTGTGGCTGGCTATTGTGTACATTGATTGACCCCCTGGGGCTTTTGTCTGAACACAGATATTCAGGCTTCTGGCCACACCTATTCAAGCTTTGGGACCAATCTCTGCGGAGACATTTTCAAGTCCTCATTTGCATGGTTTTTAGAGGACCAGAGTGAAGACTGAATACTTTACAATGGACCAATAGGAAAGCGGTTGTTGGGGGCGGGATGTTCCAAATCCTGTATAAAGTGTGCTGTGTACTTTCATTAAAGTGTGTCCTGTTCATCCAGTATTAAGCCATGGCTAATGTGTGGATTATTCAGCGATTCCAGGGATATTCCTAAGTCGGGGAATATTGGGTGATTTCTTTTATGGGAGAAGAAGGGAGAGGATGGCGGAGATATGCTCTAATACCGTCACAGACAGGTCACCGCTCCCACTTAGGATCTGGTCGCCTTAGGCAATCAGAAATTTTCCTTCCCCCCTCCCTTCTGAAGTCTTCTGGGACACATGACAGGTCTCAGAAGACTTTGGGACCAGTCGCAGAGGGCAGCACCACTCGCGCATTTGCATTGGGCACCCAGCTGTGAAGCCGCAAGCTGTAACAGCCGGATGCCTTGTAAAGATGCAGGCGCCACCGAGGGAGGACACAGGGTGAAAACAGCTGAGGTGTGTGCACCACAGGACCATGGGATAGGTGAGTGGCCATTTATTAACAGTCAGCAGCTACACTTTTTGTAGCTGCTGACTTTTAATAAACACACAAATGATTTGCTTTAAGCAAATCTGTGCTTTGCCCGCACAGGAAAAACCAAACGGTTTGTTTTAATGCCCTCTCTCAGACAGTGCATACTTTTATTTGCTTTCTCAACCACCCTGCTTGGTGGCAGGCAGTAAAGAAAGGAGTTCTATGTTGTTCAGAGTCACTTTAGTTGGCACTTACACAAGACGCGTACACACGATCGGTTCAAACCGATGAAAACGGACTGAAGTTTGTTTTCATCGGTCCAAACCGATCGTGTGTAGGCCCCATCAGTCCATTATCCTTCGGTCCAAAAACAGATGGCTTGCTTTGAAATAGAACCGATGGACGGCTAACCGATAGGTCAAAACTGATCGTTAGTACGCACGAGCATCGGTTAAAAATCCATGCATGCTCAGGATTAAGTCGACGCATGCTTGGAAGAATTGAACTTCGTTTTTTTCATCACGTCGTTGTGCTTTACGTCACCGCGTTCTGACACGATCGGTTCATGAACCGATGGTGTGTAGGCACATCAGTCCATCAGTCAGCTTCATCGATGAACCGATGAAAACGGTCCGTCAGACCGTTCTCATCGGATTGACCGATCGTGTGTACAGGGCTTAATGTGACAGCACTTGGCCAATCACTAAGCATATGGAAGTCCTGGTATTTTTGTGGACCTGAACATTGTTGGCAGAGGATAATTTTTCCTTGACATCTATGATAATACCCTTTTATTGTGGCTATCACCAGTGCTAACTTAATGTTTGTCAAATGTTTTCAATTTCAATATTTTTTTATATTAGAAAGCGATTTCTTTAGGGATGCATCGATACCAATAATGGCACCAATTCCAAGCATTTGCGCAAGTATCGGTACTTGCGCAAATGCTCCCGATACTGAAACCGATAGTTTGCGGTGTTATTTGCATCAATACAAAATGAATGGGCGCAAATCGCATTGTAAAGATTCCCATGCAATCCGAAGAGGAATGCAGTCTGATTCCTGTCTAAATTTGCATTTGATTTCCACCACCGCTAGTTGGTAGTTTATTAAAAATGTTAGTGGTCCCACCGATGATAGCAAATTCTGGCCGCTGGAAGTACTCACAGGGCTGGAGGAGATGTAGAGCTGGTCGGCCCCCTCACTTCCGCCCCATACTCACAGGGTCGCAGAACTTCTACTCCAGCCCTGTGAGCACCTACAGTGGCTGTGTTTTGCAATCAGCAGCAGCATCAGGACTAGGTTTGCCACCTGTCCGGGATTCACCCAGACAGTACGAGTCTTAAATCATCTGCCCAGGTTTTGTACTGCCTGTAACCCGGGCACATGATTCAGCCCAGAACAGGGACAGACCATTCAGGCGGGGGGACCATCAGCACACCTGTCACCGTTCTTGTAAAGAATACGCTGTGCCTGCAGTGTGTGTCTGTCTCCCCCCCTAGTCTCGTGCAGGGTTCCTGTTATCTGACTCAACCCCCCCTCCAATCACCAGTACGGTGTGCCGAGAGAACTGGGAGGCTGAGCTTACTGTAGCTCCTGTCGGGCTGGCCAGATGAAGGGAGGAGGTGAGCTGAATTTTTTCTGGAGAAGTCTCCTATTGTGGACAGTTGCAAAGTTTCAAGAGGATGTGTTCTTTAGGAGATGCAGTGAATGAAGGGTTAAGTTGACAGGAGACCCGGTGGAGATAATGAGGGTGGGGGTGGGGGAGTCTGCAGCCCTTCATATTTGACAGATAACTTCTAACCATGAACAGCCTGTCTATGCAAACATCCCCCCAAGTGTTTAGACTAGATAATGTGAAGTAATTTATAACTATTTATGTAACCTGTTGTATATATGTGGTTCACACTTCTGATTGTACAGACTTAGAGCCTGGATAACACAGGGTTATATGAATGGTCATACATTACCTTCACATTATCTGTACATACAGAGTGCTAGGAGCTGGATTACATAGATCTGTACTTACATCTTATAACAGATTGTTTCCATCAAGTAGTACTGTTGTATGATTTATTGTTGTATATGTGTTTAGTGGATGAGCACGAGAGATTTTTTTATTATAGACGTCACTATCTGACCACTTCTCAGCCCCCAACTCCCCCCAGATTGCATCACCCCAGACCACTTCATACAGACACCTCTCTGAGCTGCTTCCTACCCCCCCCCCCCCCCAGCTGAGGGACATCATTCCATGGTCACTTTCCTTCCCTTCTCTTCCCAACATCACTACCTGGTCACCCCATAGACACTGCAAGAAATCACTCCCCATTCTGCCACTGTCATACCCTCCACACTCCTCTCTTATACATACTGCCCCCATCTTACCCTCCACATTCTTCTCATGTACATACTGCCCCCATTATCCCCTCCACACTCCTCCCCTTTACATACTGCCCCATCATACCTTCCGCACTCCTCTCCTATACATAATGCCCCCATCTTAGCCTCCACACTCCTCTCCTATACATACTGCCTCCATCTTACCCTCCACACTCCTCTCCTATACATACTGCCTCCCTCTTACACTTCACACTCCTCTTCTATACATACTGCCTCCATCTTACCCTCCACACTCTTCTCCTATACATACTGCCTCCATCTTACCCTCCACACTTCTCTCCTATACATACTGCCTCCCTCTTACCCTCCACACTCCTCTTCTATACATACTGCCTCCATCTTACCCTTCACACTCCTCTCCTATACATACTGCCTCTCTCTTACCCTCCACACTCCTCTTCTATACATACTGCCCCCACCCTTACCCTCCACACTCCTCTTCTATACATACTGCTCCATCATACCCACCACATTCCTAACTAGGGATGAGCTTTATGTTCGAGTCAAATATGAGTTCGACTTGAACATTGGCTGTTCACCCTTTCCGCGAACAGCAAACAATTTGGGGTGTTCAAAATTTGAAAACTACCCTTTAAAAGTCTATGGGAGAAATCAAAAGTGCTAATTTTATAGGTTAATATAAAAGTAATTGTCATAAACAGTGTTTGGGGATCTGGGTCCTGCCCCAGGGGACATGTATCAATGCAAAAAAAAAGTTTTAAAAACTGCATTTTTTTCATTAGCAGTGATTTTAATAATGTTTAGACCTGTCCCTGCACAAAATGTCATTTCTAAAGGAAAAAAAGCAATTTAAAACTACTCATGGCTATTCATGAATTGTCGGATCCAAAGTCATTGAAAATAACAGCAGGGGTTCCACCCCCAGTCCTTTACCAGGCCCTTTGGGTCTGGTATGATTTTTTTTTTTTTTAAAGATATTTTTATTAGGTTTAAGACAAACTAACAAACAGAAAAACATACAAAAAAAAAAACGACCAGACAACCTGGTCATAAACGTCAGGCAATACACTCAAATATAGAAAAATAAACCGACATCAGTGCAAAATATAAAGTAGGCACAGTGGTAAAAGGCTCAGGTATAATACCTGGATATAACAAAAGCGGAGGTCCAGACATTAGAGATCCGTGAGGCACGGCCCATCGATGGTCAGGCAAGAGTAGTACAATCAGTGCTGGGAGAGGGTTAGCGGACTTTTGTGGAAGGTTTTGTTCCGTTTCTGGAGTTCAAAGGTACGTTTATACAGTTGAATAGCGTCAATAATACGTTTTAACTAGGGTTGTCCAGATACCGATACTAGTATCGGTATCGGGACCGATACCGAGTATTTGCGGGAGTACTTGTACTCGCGCAAATGCTCCCGATGCCTAAATAGAATACTTTTTTTGTATTTATCAACATGTTCTGTGAAAATTCTTTGAGTTTTTTACTACTGCGTGACAAGCAAATAAAACATTTTTATTCATTTTTACTCATTTTTATTCTTTTATAATGTCTTGAGTTAGAGTTCTTTATAATTCTAAAGAAAATATCCTTAGTCTGTATTGTGGTTTGAAAACTGTCACATGACATTTAAAAAAAGTATCGGTATTCGGTATCGGCGAGAACATGAAAAAAAGTATCGGTACTTGTACTCGGTCCTAAAAAAGTGGTATCGGGACAACCCTAGTTTTAACCAGAGGGATTTCAGAGAGGTCTGTGTCCCCTTCTAGGACAGTAAAATAGCTTTTTTAACATAGAAGAAGAGTATACGGAGCAGTCTCTTGGCATGTGATGATAGGTGTAATTCGCCAAAAATGCCTAATAGGCAGTTCTTGGGGTGGATTATGTTTGGGAGGCCTAGCGCCGATGAGATGAAAGCACCCACTTCTTCCCAGAAGTCCTGGATTACCGGGCATGACCAGAAGCAGTGTAAGAAATCGGCCTCCGGCCATAGCAGCGGATACAGGAAGCTGAGGGCAGGAGACCCATCTAAGTGTAACCTTACCGGAATGAGGTGGGTTTGATGGAACATTTTTACCTGTATGATGCGGTCCCGGGAAGCAATAACAGAGGTTTTATACGTATCACTAAATTCTGGCCAGTCCTCGTCTACAAGGGAGATGTCCAAAGAGGTCCATTTTACCTGAGCTTTGTGAAACCTGGGGTTGGGTCTGCTATGAATATTAAGGGAAACACTGAACCAAAAAAAAAGTGTGGGGGTCCCCCCAAATTCCATATCAGGTACTTCAGGTCTGGTATAGATATTAAGGGGAACCCTGCAACATTTTTTTTTATTTTTTATGGCGTGGGGTATTTTGATGTTGAAAAATTCAACAATTTATTTACAGGGACTAGGTTCAGATTTTGATTAACCATACCTCTTTAAATCATGCCCTGTATGTTTGGCACAGCTTTTCTCTCTTCGGTATGCCCAATGGTTCACCAGGTTTTTTACAATCCTAGCAACAGCTGTAATTTATTTGCTCAATGTCCTTTCAGGTTCTTAGAGAAGCTAATGGAAAAACATGTTTTTAAATCAGCAACTTCCTAGTGTTAGAACGAATTATGGTCTGCTACTGGTGAAGTCACCAAATACAGACTGGCAAGTTATCTTCATACGGGGGAAAAATATTATCGTGGATGTCTGATGAACATGAGTTGAACATTGTACTGTGCAGCTAACTCATTTATTTGACATCATTATATTTACTCCACAGTGTGACTGCTTACATGCTGACATCAACAGAAGTGTGAGTGCTGTGCTGTAAAAATGATAGCCTGTCCCCACTGAAGTCACTTCATACTAGGCTGCCAACTAAGACATTGTATAAAGATGATTAATTAATTCTGAGCACACTGTAATCTGTACACTGGGCATAGAGTTTATTTTTTTTATTTTTTCTGGGCTTACAACCACTTTAACGTTTTCTTTTCTATTTAAACACAGTTTTATAGAGTTTAGGTCTTCTTCAAATCTATTTGGTGGACCAGCCGTCAACCCAAAGACACACTGTTTAATGTTTAATACATTAAAATACTTTAATTGGGATTTATGCTTTAAGCATCTGTAAACAGAGGTACCTAAATTCAAGATTGTCACTAATCGTGTATGCAGTAGCCAGAGATGTTGCTCCAGGTTAGGGATGAGCTTCGAGTTCGAGTAGAACTCTTGTTCGACTCGAACATTGCCTGTTCGCCGAACAGCGAACAATTTTTTTTGTTTGCGGCAAGTTCGTGTGAACTTTAGAACCCTGTTAAAATCTATGGGACTCGAACGTTTGAAATCTAAAGTGTTAATTTTAAAGGCGAATATGCAAGTTATTGTAATAAAAAGTGTTTGGGGACCTGGATCCTGCCCCAGGGGACATGTATCAATGCAAAAACAAGTTTTAAAAACTGCAGTTTTTTTGGCAGCAGTGATTTTAATAATACCTTTAAGTGAAACAATAAAAGTGAATAAAAGTGAAATATTCCTTTAAATTTCATACCTGGGGGGGTGTATAGTATGCCTGTAAAGTAGCGCTTGTTTCCCATGCTTAGAACTGTCCCTGCACAAAGTGTAATTTCTGAAGGAAAAAAAGTAATTTAAAATGACTATAATGAATTGTCGGCTCCCCGCAATACAGAGAAAAGTCATTCATAAAAAAAAAATGTGTGGGGGTCTACGACATTTTTTTTTTAAATATGGGGTGGAGTTCCCCTTAGAATCCATACCAGACCTGAAGGGTCTGGAATGGATATTTGGGGGGAACCCCGCGTATTTTGATTTCATTTGACGCAAGGTTCCCCTTAATATCCATACCAGACCCTAAGGTGAGTGATTTTAAATGACTTTTTTCCTTCAGAAATTACATTTTGTGCAGGGACAGTTCTAAGCACAGGAAAGTGCTACTTTACAGGCATACTATACACCCCCCTAGGTACGAAATTTAAAGGTATATTTTAATTTTATTGTTTCACTTTAAGCATTATTAACCACTTAAGGACCGCCGCATGTACATTTACGTCGGCAGAATGGCACCGACAGGCACATCAACGTATATATACGTTGGTGCCTTGGGGGGGATCGGGGGTCCGATCGGACCCCCCCCCCGTACATGCGGCGGTCCGCGCGGCTGCAGGAGCGATCCGACAAGTGGGGGCGGCTATCCGTTTTCATCCGCCCCCTCCGGATCGCTCCCAGCCAATGCGCGCGCCCGCCTGACCTGTCACTTCCTCCTCCTGTGTAAACACAGGAAGGAGGAAGCGACGTGATCTCTCCCTCGGCGTTTGTTTCAAGCGCCGCTGAGGAGAGATCACCACACTACAAGTAAGTCCTGCACCAACACTACACTACACACACACAAAATCACATTTAACCCCCGCGATCGCCCCCCCCCCCCTCCCCCCTGTCACAGTGTCACTGAATGCAGTAATCATACATGTATGATTACTGTATTTAGTGTCAGTGTGACAGACAGTGTGACAGTCAGACAGTGTTAGTGTCAGGGTAGCCCCCCCACCCCCCCCAATAAAGTTTTAACCCCTTGATCACTGCCCTAGTTAACCCTTTCACTCCCTATTGCCAGCATCACTAAGCGATCATTTTTCTGATCGCTGTATTAGTGTCGCTGTTCCCGCTAGGTAGCTAATTTTTTTTTAATGCGATTTTTTTTTTACTAAAGACATGCGGCTAAATAAATTTTGGCCTAAATGTTTGACTAAAATTTAGTTTATTGGTTTTTTATTATAACAAAAAGTAAAAAATATTGTTTTTTTTCCCAAAATGTCGCTCTATTTTTGTATATAGCGCAAAAAATAAAAATCGCAGAGGCGATCAAATACCACCAAAAGAAAGCTCTATTTGTGGGAAAAAAAGGACGCGAATTTTGTTTGGGAGCCACGTCGCAAGACCGCGCAATTGTCTATTAAAGCGACGCAGTGCCGAATCGCAAAAACCCCTTGGGTCATTTGCCAGCGTATTGGTCCGGGTCTTAAGTGGTTAAAATCACTGCTCCTGAAAAAACAGCGTTTTTTTAAAACTTTTTTTTGCATTGATACATGTCCCCTGGGGCAGGACCCGGGTCCCCAAAACACTTTTTAGGACAATAACTTGCATATTAGCCTTTAAAATTAGCACTTTAGATTTCAAACGTTCGAGTCCCATAGACTTTAATGGGGTTCTATAGTTCACACAAACTTTTGGTCTGTTCGCAGGTTCTGGTGGGAACCGAACCCAGGGGTGTTCGGCTCATTCCTACTCCAGGTAGAAGAGTTTGCATACTGTATCTGTCACAAACAGTATTTGTCAACAAGTCTAATAGATATTTTAGGTAGATTACTTTATTCAGCATCTCTTATGCCAGGATGTGGCACCCATCACGCAGCCTACTGGTCCTCTACTTGCAGCCCGACATCTCTTCTGAGCACCAGAGCAGCAGAAAAGTGTAGGGTTCTGGAAAACTCTCTGCACCTCAGCACTAATAGATTCTATTGAGAAACAGAGTGATCTTCACCCATAGTACAAGCAAATCCTGGCCTTGGGGATAGAGAGAGCATTGTGGGAGCCTGTAGTCAGCTAATTGTTCACCAATGACAGGGCGTTAAATGTCACTGTCACTGACCACCATAGAGGAGGGGGTTAGAAAACACTGACTATACCCCAATGAAGGGAGGAGATGTGGAAATGTTGTATAGTACTTTCACTGACACAGATGTTTTTTTATTGCGTCTACTAACACCAATGCTGGAGGTTAACACTGCGGTCACTGACACGAGTGCTGGATGTTATCATTGTGGTCACTGTAACCAACGCAGGGGGTTATTATTGTGGTCACTAACACCAATGCTGGGGGTTATTATTTTATCCACCCACAGCAGTGCGTACTGGTTCACTGGTTCCAGTGCTGGGGGCTATTATTGCGGTCACTGAGACCAATGCAGGGGGGTTATAAATGTGGTTATTGACACCAATGCTGCAAGTTAATACTTCAGGCATTGATATCAGTGCTGAGGGTTATTATTGTAAAATCATCCAATATATCACACTACACTAGTCACGAGCAGGTACTGTAAATTCGTGCCGGCTCTGTATGTACAGTATCTCACAAAAGTGAGTACACCCCTCACATTTTTGTAAATAACACTGAAGAAATGACACTTTGCTACAATGTAAAGTAGTGAGTGTACAGCTTGTATAACAGTGTAAATTTGCTGACCCCCTCAAAATAACTCGCACACAGCCATTAATGTCTTAACCGCTTGCCACAAAAGTGAGTACACAGTGAAAATGTCCAAATTGGACCCAAAGTGTTAATATTTTGTGTGGCCATCATTATTTTCCAGCACTGACAACCCTCTTTTGGATATGGAGTTCACCAGAGCTTCACAGGTTGCCACTGGAGTCCTCTTCCACTCCTCAATGATGACATCACAGAGCTGGTGGATATTAGAGACCTTGCGCTCCTCCACCTTCCGTTTGAGGCTGCCCCACAGATACTCAATAGGGTTTAGGTCTGGAGACTTGCTCGGCCAGTTCATCACCTTTACCCTCAGCTTATTTAGCAAGACAGTGGTCGTGTTGGAGGTATTTTTGGGGGTCGTTTACATGTTGGAATACTGCCCTACGGCCCAGTCTCCGAAGTGAGGGGATCATGCTCTATCTACTGTACTTCAGTATGTCACAGTACATGTTGGCATTCATGGTTCCCTCAATGAACTGTAGCTCCGCAGTGCCGGCAGCACTCATGCAGCCGCAGACCATGACACTCCCATCACCATGCTTGACTGTAGGCAAGACACACTTGTCTTTGTACTCCTCATCTGGTTGCACCTACACATGCTTGACACCATCTGAACCAGGGCTCAAGTCCTGTGGGAACGCATGGGAACGGCGTCCCTGCACTTTTTTCAGAGCAGGAACGCAGTTCCCTTTGCAGGACTAGAGCAGCCGAGAGGCCCGAGCCAATCCTTCACTAAGCGGCGATGCCCAGCTCGAGTCACTGTCAGGGGCAGGTGAACCTTAGTAATTCTTTATGATACTGGCCACTTCCTGTATATGGATTCATCGGGTAGTCTGCGGGTATTCCGTCACTTCCTCGATTCCGCAATGTCGCCTGGAAGCTTTTGTCATTGTTCCCAAGAGACATTGCGGAGGTCTGCTTAAAGTTCTTTCTAAATCCTGCGATAACTCGCGGCAGACCTCCGCAATGTCTCCTGGGAACAATGACAAAAGCTCCCAGGAGACACTGCGGCATCGAGGAAGTGACGGAATACCGTACACTATTCGATGAATCTATATACAGGAAGCGGTCAGTAACAAAGGATTACAGTGGATCGAAAAAAAAAAAAAACATGTGGTTTAGCAATTATGCATATGAGCATATCATTTTTTTTTGGTGGGGGGGGGATCTTGGGTGGGAGTTCCCACACTTTTTTCCTCAGGACTTGAGCCCTGATCTGAACCAAATATGTTTATCTTGATCTCATCAGACCACAGGACATGCTTCGAGTCATCCTTGTCCTTAGTCTGCTTGTCTTCAGCAAATTGTTTGTCGGCTTTCTTGCGCATCATCCTTCTGGAACGACAGCCATGCAGACAAATTTGATACAGTGTGTGGTGTATGGTGTGAGTACTGACAGGCTTACACCTCTGGATATGACGCTGAGCACATGCACTGAACTTATTTAGTCGACCATGGCAAGGCCTGTTCTGAGTGGAACCTGTCCTGTTAGTCTGCTGTATGGTCTTGGCCAACATGCCTCTGCTCAGTTTTAGGGTCTTGGCAATCTTCTTATAGCCTAGGACATCTTTATCATCTTTATATAGAGCCACAATTCTTTTTTTCAGATCCTCAGGGAGGTCCTGGCCATGAGGTGCCATGTTGAACTTCCAGTGACCAGTATGAGAGAGTGAGAGCGATAACACCAAATTTAACACACCTGCTCCCCATTCACACCGGAATCCTCAGAGTCACATGACACCAGGGTGGGAAAAGGGCTAATTGGGCCCAATCTGGACATTTTCGCTATGGGGTATTGTTCCAAGCTGGAACATAAACAGGCACAAAATATGTGTATAGGGTGAGGCAGTACCGCCACTAAACTAGCATATTTTAGGATCCATACCCCTTCATTTATTAGTTATTATTGTGGCCACTGACACCAATGCTGGTGGTTATTATCATGTCTTCCAACACCAGTTCTCATTAGTACCAAATCTGGGGGCTATTATTAGAGCCACTGACACCAATGTGGGTGGTTATTATTGCAGCCACGACACCAATGTAGGGGGTTATTATTCCAGCCACTGACACCAATATGGAGGGTTACTATTCCAGCCACTGACACCAATGCTGGGGACTTTTATTTCTGTCACTGAAATCAATGCTGAGAGTTTTTTTTTTTGCTGCCACTAATATCTGAGGTTTATTATTGTGTCTTATGATACCAGTGGTAGGGGTTACTATCACTACCACTGGCACAAATTTTAAAGGCTTATATTATTCCCCCTTCCTATACAATATGCATTGCAATTTACTGCAAAAAAATACAGCAGGACTGAAATTTTTGAACAATGAGGTAGGAGTCTTTCTTTACTGCCTACAAAAGAGGGCAAGTACAACGTACCTGGCGGGGGGGTTCACCTCGCACTTCTTGCCCAACAGTCCTGAATAGGGTTGTCATCTCACCCCTTTAAACCCAACCACATATGAATTACATAGGCTCTGAGGCTAATTTAATGCAGATAAGGCACCAAGCGAGTTTAATTACCACCTTAACCACTTAAGGACGCCCATATACGTCGGCAGAATGGCACGGCTGGCCACAATCACGTCCCCGTACGTGATTCCTTAAGCCCAGCCATGGGGTCGCGAGCGCGCCGCCGGCGGTGCGCTCGCGACCTGGTCCGAAGCTCCGTGACCGCTCCCGCGGGACCCGTGGACCCGATCGTCGCCAGTGTCCCACGATCGGTCACTGGAGCTGAAGAACGGGGAGAGCTGTGTGTAAACACACCTTCCCTGTTCCCTGTTCTTCGTTGTGGCAGTGTCATTGATCGTCTGTTCCCTGATATAGGGAAAGACGATCAATGACATCACACACCCAGCCCCGCCCCACTACAGGTAGAAACACATATGAGGTCACACATAACCCCTACAGCGCCCCCTAGTGGTTAACGCCTAAACTGCAATTGTCATTTTCACGGTAAACAATGCATTTTTATAGCACTTTTTGGTGTGAAAATGACAATGGTCCCACAAATGTGTCAAAATTGTCTGATGTGTCCACCATAATGTCGCATTCATGAAAAAAAACGCTGATCGCTGCCATTAGTAGTAAAAAAAATTATTAATAAAAATGCAATAAAACTATCCCCCTATTTTGTAAACGCTATTTATTTTTTGCGCAAACCAATCGATAAACGCTTTTTGCAATTTTTTTTTTTTTTTACCAAAAATAGGTAGAAGAATACCTATCGGCCTAAACTGAGGGAAAAAAAAAATTCTTTATATATTTTTTGGGGATATTTATTATAGCAACCAGTAAAAAATATTGAATTTTTTTTCAAAATTGTCGCTCTATTTTTGTTTATAGCGCAAAAAATAAAAACCGCAGAGGTGATCAAATACCACCAAAAGAAAGCTCTATTTGTGGGAAAAAAAGGACGCCAATTTTGTTTGGGAGCCACGTCACACGACCACGCAATTGTCAGTTAAAGCGACGCAGTGCCGAATCGCAAAAAGGGGCCTGGTCCATTACCTGCATATTGGTCCGGGTCTTAAGTGGTTAAACAGCCATAGAACCTGTGTAATAATTATGTTTTTGATTTTAAAGGGATGAGATGGCAACCCTACTGCTGATGGTGACAAAGAGTGTGAGGGCACAGAGTTGCACAAATACTGTGTTCGCAGACTGAGCTAGATCTGTGTTGTAGCCAGATGCATAGGAATGGATGCTACATAAAGTAATTTCTCTTGTTGCCATTACTTTAGCTCGTAGGGTTTCTGAACTGACTGTCCTTTCTTCTAAGGAGCTATTCCTGGCGCTCCACTTTGTCACAGTGGTTATTCAGCTTCAGCTATAATTTTTTGGCGATTACTACCTTGCATCCCCAGTAGGACATTGCATTGCCTTCTTTTTGTCATAAGCCTCAGATGCGGGGGGGGGGGGGGGGCGGCGGCGAAGCTCTTTACCTCTTGGATGTTGTTCGTGTTATCAGGGATTACCTGAAATGGACTGCCACAATTCAGCAATCAGAGTCTCTCTTTCATGTGTCAAGTCAACAGTTTCCCTTTGAATTCTTCTGATTATTTCTCAAGTTTACCATTTGAAAGGAAAGGTTCCACCTTTTTTTCAATGCTGGCTCATTCTACCAGGAGTGTAGGTGCCCCCTGAGCTATTTGTGTTCAAGCTTCAGTAGTCCTATTGTCATGTCTACCCCACACAGGTGGTCAGACACTATAGCTGGCTACTGTGTTTCTTCACCTATAGCAGCCCCCTTTCCCATAAGGCAAGCAGGCCTACCAGTACTCGGTTGCCCCCAGGACTTATACACAATGCTATAGTGCCTGGCCACCACGCCAGGACAGATGCGAACTGAGCAAAGAAAATAGATACTTGCGGTTGGCATACAGATAACGCGATTCTATGTCTATGTCTACAGTCCAGGTAAAAGGCAGGCTGAGTTCAAGGAATAGCCCAATAATACGGTCCAAAGTCATACACAGGGAGATCCAAACAAGCAAAACAGGGCAGACAGACAGGGAGCTTGATTCAGAAACAACACACCTATCACAATCACCCAAATGAGGTTTTAGCTGGCTTATAACAGGCTTGGTTTCCACCCAGAGTCTGATCACATTATCACCTTGCAGGAAGATTGACAGACAAGGAGAGTGTCATAGCCAAAACTCTGGATGCAGGAATGAGGAACAGGAGCAATAGATGCAATGAAACCTAGTTTGTAAAGCAGGTGCATGTTAGAGCCAGTGGGGACACTTTCTTTGGCCAAAGTGTTTTTTTGCAGAGTTTTTTTTCTTGTTTGGGTTTTCCTTTTGGGATCTGTTGGATAGGTCCTGCATTACCATATACGCCCCTCCCCTTCTTCCCCGGTTCAGTGCTTTGGGACATGCCTGTCTTAAAGCGGATGTCCGCTGAAAAAAAATATATTAAAAGCCAGCAGCTACAAATACTGCAGGTGCTGACTTTTAATATTGGCACACTTACCTGTCCTGGAGTCCAGCGCGGTCCGCAGCAGAGGACGAGCGATCGCTCGTCACTCTGCTGCCCCTCCGCCATCCTCAGTGAGGGAACCAGGAAGTGAAGCACTCCAGCTTCACTGCCCGGTTCCCTACGGCGTATGCGCGAGTCGCGATGTGCCGTGCTGACTGGCTACCGCTGTGTTCTGGGAGCCGAGTGTTTCCCAGAACACAACAGGGGGGACGGGAGGTGACATTATTATAGCAACCAGTAAAAAATATTAGGGCTGTGAATGATCAAAATTTTTGTGTTCGATTAATCGTTTTTTTTTTTTTAATCGATTAATCGACTAATTTCGATTAATTATAACGCACATACAGATCCAACTACTTTTAGCTGATCTCCTCACAGGCTGATTCCCAGTGCAGCTACCAACCACTGGAAAAATGGATAGCAGGATACAAAAAACACACAAAGGCAGCGCTCGATGGGAAGAGCATTAAAACTTTTATAGTCTTCAAGTAGATAACAAAATAAATATTGCACTGGAGATAAAATCGATGTAGCTACATAAACTGTAAAAATGGTGCAAGTAATACCAAACGGTACAAAAAGCAGTCATAAAAACCTGTAGCTAAGTATGATACTGGTATAAAAATGTGTACAACGATACCACTGCTGAATCCAGATGAGGAGAGGTTAACATCAGTCCATCGGCATGTAGATGTCCCATGAAGGGAACTATCACAACTCCCAGTGGATGGTTGTAGAATCCCAGGTTGACAGAGGGAAGTAATAGAGGGAAGTGTAACAGCCCTTGCGTCAGGGCTGTCTTAATGAGAGGGCACACCTGGGCACTGCCCAGGGGCCCCAGCTGAATTTGCCCAAAGCAGCTGGTCCTTGAGGCTACGCTGCCCCGAAATTGGGGGCCCCATGATGGCACTGAGAGTGATAGATACACAGGGGAGGCAGTCTGCCTTCTACCTACTTGATGTCTGTTTACCTGCACTGTCATTATTGTAGGGGCCCCAGAGCATTTCTTTGCCCAGGGGCCCAAGATGCTATTAAAACGGCCCTGGCTTGCATGTGGCAGATAGTAAGGTCCCGCCGGCATGCAGATATGAAGGCACAGCAAAGGAGCCCTTCAGATGGACACGGCAAGCCCCGCCAGTGTCCATGATGTCACCGGATCTCTGACAGAACTCCCTGAAGGCCCAGAAGCCGGCAGAGAGGTGAGTACCAGTCATAAGAATTTTTTAATCGATCAAAAAGATTTTGATCGATCAAAAAAATTAAAGATTAATCGATCGATTAAAAGTTAATTTGCACAGCCCTAAAAAATATTGATTTTTTTTTCAAAATTGTCGCTCTATTTTTGTTTATAGCGCAAAAAATAAAAACCACAGAGGTGATGAAATACTCTTTGTGGGGAAAAAAGGACGCCAATTTTGTTTGGGAGCCACGTCGCACGACTGAGCAATTGTCAGTTAAAGCGACGCAGTGCCGGAAGCTGAATTTTCACCTGGGCAGGAGGGGGGTATATGTGCCCGGTAAGCAAGTGGTTAAAATGTCTATCTTTTGACAAAAATACATTGTTTTAAAAAAAACTACAACTTAAACCTATTGACATGAGACCTTTTTATGTGTATGTTTTTTTGTGAATATATATCATTTGTTTCAAACTTTAGTTATTTAGCAAAATATAGCATATTGTCACATACTATTTACTCAAATGTTTACTGGAGCAAAGATCCACTTCAGCAAAGGAAAGCAGTGACAAGTGAGGACACTGATTTCAGCTGACTTTAGGCCGAGTTCACCGTCAAAGCAACATCACAGCAGCATGGTCTGTCCCCTTCAGTTAGAGTTATTTTTTAAGGAAATGGTGCACGTCACTGCTCCTCCATTGCAAACTCTGTGGGGCAGTTTGGGAGGAAGGAGGCCACTTCACAACGACTGTGATTTATAAGCGGTCTGTTGAATGTGTTTTTATGCTATTATCAGTGTAGACTCCTGCAGTGTATTACTGCAAGTCTGGAGAACGTATTGGATGACAGTTCTCAAAAACACTGTACTAGTCAGTGACTTGTAAACTATACACCATATGGGGCAGAGCTCTATATACTGATCATCAATATAGCAATGTTTTGAATCCTGCCAAGGTGGGTATATAGTACATCTCTAAGGAAACATCTTCAAGTTAAACTAATATGCTTAAACAGGGGAGGGCTGGCAGCCTTAGGCCTGGGGGGCAAGTCCAGTCAAGTGGCCCACTGAACCACAAATTAGCTCGCCATCCATGTTCACCCCCTATTGCCAGTGTCACTAAGCGATCGTTTTTCTGATCGCTGTATTAGTGTCGCTGTTCCCACTAGGTAGCTATTTTTTTTATTGGGATTTTTTTTTTACTAAAGACATGTGGCTAAATAAATTTTGGCCTAAATGTTTGACTAAAATTTAGTTTATTTGATTTTTTTTATAACAAAAAGTAAAAAATATTAGATTTTTTTTCAAAAATGTCGCTCTATTTTTGTATATAGCGCAAAAAATAAAAATCGCAAAGGCGATCAAATACCACCAAAAGAAAGCTCTATTTGTGGGAAAAAAAGGACGCAAATTTTGTTTGGGAGCCACGTCGCACGACCGCGCAATTGTCTGTTAAAGCGACGCAGTGCCGAATCGCAAAAAGGGGCCTGGTCCTTTACCTGCATTTTGGTCCGGGTCTTAAGTGGTTAAACTCTTTCACTGTATTACCCTCTACCACTTCTGCAGGAAGACTATTCCATGCATCCACCAACCTAATACTTCCTGATATCACATAAAAACACAACAATATCATACTGAAAATATAATGCAAAATTGAATCCAATGCCATGTATTATATTACAGCAACAAGAATATGCAAAGTGCTGCTTATACTTTTACATACAAGGAAAATCCACATACAGAACAAAGTGAAAGTATAGAGAATTAGATGTGAATTATATAAATATACACATCAAACAAATGATTTAGGGCCCTTTCACACGGGGCTGTCCATGTGCCGGCTCTGCATTGCTCAGCAGGGATCGCTCCTTCGATTTGTCTCTGCACACTGTGGAGGAACCAACCTGTGAGAGCGCCACTCTCCCCTATGGGGGATCGGATGGCGATGGACCGTAGAGTTCATCGTCATCCGATCCGATCTCTTCCAGACGGATGGAAAAGTAGGGTTCACTCTTTGGCAGATCAGATGTCAGCAGGCATGTCACCGCTGACATCCGTGGCTCCATAGAGGAGCATGGAGCGTCCGTTCAGGTCCCCCTTAAAAACTGACAGGTGGACCTGAACGGTCGGCCCGTGTGAAAGGGGCCTAAAGGGATACAGTTATTTGGATATCACCAAAACAAATTTGTTGCCAGGAGGTTAAAAACATACCAAGCAGAACCTGTCGGTAAAAGCCAAATTACTCATCTTTATGTGGACACAATTTTTATTTATTTTTTTACCTGGGATTTGACTCATAATACCTCTGCATCCTTCAATATCTCTTTGTTACTACTGCACCTCTGGACCCCTTTACATTACACAGCCGCCTGCACCACTGGACCCCTTTACATTACACAGCCGCCTGCACCACTGGACCCCTTTACATTACACAGCCGCCTGCACCACTGGACCCCTTTACATTACACAGCCGCCTGCACCACTGGACGCCTTTACATTACACAGCCGCCTTCACCACTGGACCCCTTTACATTACACAGCCGCCTGCACCACTGGACCCCTTTACATTACACAGCCGCCTGCACCACTGGACCCCTTTACATTACACAGCCCCCTGCACCCCTTTACATTACACAGCCCCCTGCACCTCTGGACTCATTTACATTACGCAGCACCCTGCACCCCTTTACATTACACAGCACCGAACCTCTGGCCCCCTTTACATTGCACAGCCCCCACAGCTCTGGACCCCCTGCATGTTACACAGACCCCCTTCAGTGCAGACACCCCCTTAGTGCAGACACCCCCCTTTAGTGAAACCCCCCCCAGTGCAAATCCCCCCAGTGCAAACCCCCCTTAGTACAACCCCCCCCCCCTCAGTGCTGGGGGAGGGATTCTGGCTGAGTCTGCTAGCGGCAAGGGGGGGGGTGGCTGAATCTGCTGGATGGCTTCTATGGAGAGCAGAGCTGAAGGGGATACAGTGCTAAAGAGGCATGCCAGTATTACAGTCATTCACAGACTCAGACTCAGACATCCACAGACCACATGGCACCTTACTTTACTTTTGGTTCAGTGCTGTGCTGTGCAGTCTCTCTGACTCTGTCTCTTCTCTGCAGCCAGTCCACGAGTCAGATGTACGGAGCTCGCCCTGACCCTCCCCCTACGTGCCACTGCCACATGACCTTCCTGGCTTCCTACAACTCCCACAATGCAGCGCGGCAGCAGCCAGCCAATCGGCGGCCGCCGGTCCGCCGCTGCCGAGTTTTGACAAAAAAAAAACAACGCTGCGGACCGCGGCCGTTTTAAATATAATGTGAGCGGCCCGGGGGGCAAATACCACTTTTCCACCTGAGCCAGACCGCCCCTGTGCTTAAATACTTGATTCACCTAAATGTGTTAAACATATGTTAAAACTGGGCACATTTAGAGCCTAAATTATTATTCTGGCAAATTTAATGAATTAATGCCTAAGAGCTTGACCTGCCTAAACGCATCTAAATGCATTTACAAAAAGTTCACGTATTTGACACAGCATTTCTCCTGCCAGGAGAAAAGCATCAAGAAGAGCTGGGTAAACGCCCAGTGTGCATGGGGCCCTCCTGCTCAGACAGCTTCTGTAAAGTGTTTCCTGATATACTGGCAGAAAACTGTCAACAGAGCTTTGGCACAACTTTTTCTTTCTTCAGTCACCTAACAACTATGTTGCTAACCTACAGCTATGAAAAAAACACATCTTATATTTTGTTAACTCTGAGCTTGTGTCTTGGGACAAACAGAAAGCAAAGCAGTTAGATATCTGATTCCTTATGTCTGTATATGTAAAAGAAATCGTGGGGCTTGTGTACAGTATGAGAATAAAAAAGGACTCAATTTCAAATGTACCACGTATCTCTATCCAAAAAATGAGTAGAGAATGGAAATAATGAATGGAAATAATCTTTGTCAGATTTGTATTGCTGTCTGTATCCCTGATGGGGAGATTCATATGTTTAGTTGTCCTGGTCAAAATTGTCATCAGGACAGAAAGTGATTCAAAAATATTATGGCCCAGATTCAGAGAGCCATTACGCCTGTCTAACTGGTGTTAGACTGGAGTAATTTCAAATTACGCGCGTTTTCTAGCTAGTCGAAAACCTCAAACCATGAATAGACGGCTGCGGGCTTCAATTCGACTGGATTATGTGTTCATACGCCTTCGGATCTACGCTGCAATAAAATTGCGGCCACTGGGTGGACTTCCCGTCGTTTTCCGTGTCGGGGTATGCAAATGAGCTTTTGCCGGCGATCCCCGAAATTATGATCTTCAATCGCAATCTCTTACGGCACCTTTAGTCATCTTTTATTTGCGTAACACTATACCAGCTTTTTGCTGCTCTAATATTAGACAGCCCATGTTAAGTATGGCCGTCGTTCCCGCGTCAAATTTCTACGTTTTCCGACATCTTTTATTATTTTTTACGTAAGTCGTCCAGGAATAGGAATGTTCGTAAACGACACTACTCAAACAACGAATGACGTAACGACGTGATTTCGCGCAATGCACGGCGGGAAATTTCTGAACGGAGCATGCGCAGTTCGATCGCCGCGGGGACGCGCTTAATTTAAATGCTTCACGCCCCCTAATCGCGTATTTCAATTACGCGGCGAGAAATAGACTACGCCGCCGTAGCGTACGGGCAAAAATCTACCAGGATTCGGTGTAGAGCCTGGTAAAATACGGCAGCGTAGAGTATTTCGATTACGCAGCGCAATATTAAGTGTATGTGAATCTGGCCCAAGGTTTTTATGGTAGTCGCTGGAACAAGAATAGAGAGGAAATATTCCAATAATGATACCTGTTCTGGTCATAACTTGGTCAGAGGGGATTTCCCTCACTGTGGAAAGCTTTATTTTTACTATTGTATCTCTGTAACAGGAAATAAAGAAAGAAGAGATACACGTTAGAATTGATAATATCCAGAAACAATTAGACTAAATAATTAAGAGAATTAAAGTGGTTGTAAAGGCATTAGAATCCCGGTCCCTTACCACGTGATCAGCTGTCAGCCAATGACAGCTGATCACGTGATGTAAACAGAAGATCGTTAATTGGCTTTTTTTGCCCCTCACGCTGACAGTGTGGGAAAAAAAGCCAATTACCAGCTTCTGACAGAGGGACATTGGTCCAAAACAGAGAGAGCAACTGTTGCTATGCAGTGCCCTTCAGTGCCCACCAGTGTCACCTACAGGTGCATATCAGTGCTGCCTACCAGTGCCACCTATCAATGCCCACCATTGCCATCAGTGCTGCCAACCAGTTCCCATCAGTTCCTCATCAGTGCCACCTATCAGTGCTGCCTATCAGTATCACCTACCAGTGCCCATCAATGCCACCTATCAGTGCCACCTATAAGTACCCTTCAGTGCCACCCATAAGTGCCCTGCAGTGCCATCCATCAGTGTCACCTCTCAGTGCCACTTATCAATGCCCACCAGTGCCGCCTCATCAGTGCCCGCCAGTGTCACCTATCAGTGCCCATCAGTACATCCTATCAGTGTCCATCAGTGCTGCCTCATCAGCACACATCAATAAAGGAGAAAAATTACCTGTTGCCAAAATTGTACATCCTATCAGTGTCCATCAGTGCTGCCTCATCAGCACACATCAATAAAGGAGAAAAATTACCTGTTGCCAAAATTTTATAACAAACTATGAAACATTCTTTTTTTAATAATCAGTGTTTTTTTTAAGCAAAAAAAAAAACCCAACAGTGATTAAATACCCAAATAAAGCTCTATTTGTGGGAAAAAAATATATAAAATGTAATTTGGGGAACAGTGTTGAATGGCTGCACAATTGTCATTCAAACAGCGACAGCGCTGAAAATCGGCCTGGGCGGGCACAGGACGTACTCTAGGATTGATTATGCCCTGGTGGATCATAGACTCCTGGAAAGGGTAGTTGAGACCGGTATTGAAGTTATGACAATCTCTGACCATACACCTATAACTATGAAGCTTAATGTATCAGACCAGAAAACGATCCCCCTAGAGTGGAGAATAGATGAGAGCCTACTGGACGGTGAAGAAATAGTAAAAAGAGTGCAAGGAGAACTAGAAAGATACTTCAGAGAAAACGACACGGAGGGGATCTCTAGGGCCACACTGTGGGAAGCCCATAAGGCCTACATAAGAGGAATATTTATTATGGAGGGGGCAAGGAAAAAGAAAGAAAAAACAAAAGAGTTAAAGGAATTAGTGAAAGATATCTCATTATTAGAACAAGAACATAAAAATAAAGGACAAAAAATAGAAACATGGCACAAAGTAAAAATGAAAAGGGACGAGTACAGAGCGCTCATAGAACAAGAGATTAAGAAAGAACTAAATATTATCAAAAGAGAGAGATATATCTGGGGAGACAAACCTGGTAAATCCCTGGCCAGAATGGTAAAAAAAAAAAAAGGCAGGAACTATATAGAAAAAATAAGGAAAACGAATGGGGACCTAGCTTATAAAACCAGTGACATTGCAGAAGAGTTTAGAAGTTATTACGAGGGCCTATATAATGTAAAACAAAAAAAATGGAAACCGGGGGAGAAAGAAGCTAATATTGAGGAGGTACTGAGAAAAGGCAAACTCCCCAGAATAGATAACGAGGTAGCTGAAATTCTAGACCAGCCCATAACTGAGGAGGAAATAAGGAAAACCTTAAAAAACTCCAATAAAGGGAAAAGCCCCGGCCCTGATGGCTTTACGACCAGATATATACAAAAGTTTGGAACTATATTAATACCACGACTCTGCCAGTATTATAATGGACTTGGGAGTGACTATGAGCTGAGTAGAGAGGCTGCCATGGCAAACATCACGGTCATAGAAAAAGAGGGGAAAGACAACACGTTATGCTCAGGGTTTAGACCAATCTTGAACGTCGATATAAAGATTTATGCTAAAATTCTGGCAGATCGTATGAAGGAGATAATGACGTTCCTTATTCATCCGGACCAGGTGGGATTCATGTCAGGTAGGGAGGGCAAGGACAATGGAACCAGAGCCCTCCTACTCATAGAGCAAATTAAAGAAAACCGAACCCTCAGTCTACTCCTCTCAGTAGATGCTGAGAAAGCGTTTGATAGGGTAGACTGGGGGTTCATGATGCTAACACTGGAAAATGCATTGATAGGCCCAAGGATGAGAGAGAGAATTCAAACATTATACCGCCACCCACGAGCAAGAGTTAAGATCAACGGATCCCTATCGTCATCCTTTGAGATGGGGAATGGGACTAGGCAGGGATGCCCTTTGTCCCCCCTTCTCTTTGTGCTGTCACTCGAGCCCCTTTTGGCTATGATACGGAACAACCCCAATATTAAAGGGGTCAGAGCAGGAGATTAGGAACACATATTGTCAGCCTTCGCTGACGATGTGTTGTTCTTCGTGAGAAATCCAAGAGTCACGCTTCCCCATTTAATAGCGAAAATTAAACAATACGGAGAAATTTCTAATTTCAAGATAAACACGGCCAAGACAGAAATATTGAATGTAAACATTAATAAAGACGAAGTGGGATTTCTTAAAAAGGAATACAATTTTACTTGGCAGAAAGAGATCAAATACCTGGGAATAAAGCTAGCAAGATCTTTAAAAAACATATATAGATCAAATTATATCCCCCTACTAGAGGAAATAAAAGGAGAAATCAGAAAAATAAAGAATCGACCGATCTCCTGGTTTGGTAGGGTAAATTTAGTAAAATGATATTAGTCCCGAAAATCCTGTATAGGTTCCAGATGGTCCCAATCTACGTACCCCAAGGATATTTTAGAATACTCAACTCCCTCCTACTGAATTTTATATGGAATAAAAAAAAACATAGGATCTCCCTCCAAGTTTTAAAACAGGGAAAAAAACTGGGGGGTTTAGGAGTGCCGGACATTAGAAAATATTACACCGCTTCAATAATATCCCGTATAATAGAGTGGGCCAAAGAAAAGCACGATAAAAGATGGGTTCAGATCGAGTGTGCACTTGCAAATACACAATTAGGTAGAATGATATGGAATCCACCACAGTACAGAAAGTTACACACAACCACCCATGAAATGACACAGATAGCATTAAGGATATGGGATAGAACACACAAACAGTTAGGGTCAGTTTATAACTCACCACTTATTGACTTAAAAGACAATGTATTTTTTTTCACCAGGGTTAAAAGAGGAGGGGGGGAACTGGATTAAAAATCGGATCCAGGTAAAAGATATAACACAGCAAGGTAAAATAATGACACTTCACGAAATTAAAGCTAAGAGTAAATTCACAGGGTGGAATGATTGGCGAAACAGACAGCTATCCTCCTTCATCAGGATCCTACCAGGCCCCATCCGGGAACAGAAGGACTATACACCCTTGGAACAACTAAGCCTGGTGGATAGTTCAAAAGGAAATATCTCAAAACTATATAAAATCCTGATGAGGGCGGAAGAGCTGGGGATGCCTAGGTATATCCTGAAATGGGAAAGGGAACTTGAAGTCACCAGGGGGAAAACAACAGTAGAAAGAATAATGAATCTAACCCACTCTTCAGCAATTGACGTAAGAACGGCCGAGATGAATTTCAAACTTATTACGGGATGGTACTCCACCCCCGACAAAACCAGTAAATTTAAAGAAGGTGAGACAGGAGAATGCTGGAGAGGCTGCCCAACAACGGGGACAATGGCCCACCTTTGGTGGAAATGTCCCAAAATTAAAAGCTTTTGGAATAGTATTCTTTCACTAATTAAGGATATTACCAAAAAAGAGATTAAAGAAGATCCCTGGGAAGTCCTATTCCATGGAGGAGTGGTACCCTTAAAGGAGTATAAAAAGTCCTTGGTTCCCCACCTCCTCAATGCAGCAAAACGGTTAATTCCGAAAAAATGGAGGGATAAGAACAGCCCACAAATATGGGAATGGATTGACTCAGTGGAGGAAACCTATAGGAGGGAGGAGCTGAAACCTGGAGGGGTGGATGACAGCGAGGATACACACAAGAAGTGGGGACCATGGAGAGAATTTAAAAAAACCTGGAGTTATGCAGAAAATCTTAGAGTACCTTGAACATAGAGAAGGAAATTGATTTAACCTTAGGGGGTACACTCGGGTGGGAGAGATAGTGGAATCACGAGATAGAGGGTGGAAGAAGAGGGGGGGATATGGGGGGAAAATCCACATGTTAAATCAAAACGGTATGAAAAAAAAAAAAAAAAGTCATTAAAACAGAATGAAGATAAAGAGAACCACAAATGATGCAATGACTACAATGATAAGCGAAGGGCGGAAAGATCCGTGAGCTGGTCATACTGGTGGTACCTTGGGTCTAGACTGATGTGGAGAAAAAAAAAGATGCTCTGTGTTGTTTGATTTAGGACTTCCACACAATGACAGTTTTATAAATGTTAAATATTGGTAAATCATAATCATAAGTTATAAATAGTATATCATAAATTGTCCCAAAATTGTAGGGTTCAAATAGAAACCGTTATCGCAGTGGACATGATTGTATGTTTATCGATTTAACACTATAGAGAACTAAAATCAATATATAGGAGGTTAATATACAATCTTAGGGGCTAAGAATATGAAAGCATCATGCATACTAGGGGGAGTACAACTGAGAAATTAATGATGGAGAATTCCTAAGCATAATAATGGTGTGTCAAGTTGCAGTTTCAAAAGTGAGCAAAATCCTTTCTTGTATTGAAGTGTTACTAAACCCACACTAGTAAAATTAGTCTGTATATGCAGTAAAGAATGCTTGTTATACTTACTGTGTTACCCAAGGGGTTAATCATCTGCATTGTTTGATACTGTCTTCTCTTATCCTCACCTTTTTCAACTGTCCCCAATCCATCTGCTGATAGCACAGAGCCCTAGTTGGCACTCTGCACATGCTCAGTTTCATGTGTATTGCTAGAGAGTTTTTTTTTACTTGGGATGATGCATGTGATTAGCACAGGGCCAATTAGCACCGTTCAGACAGAGTGGCAGGGACCCTGCAGCCTAAGGCTTAATTTCCATGGACGTTTTTACAGCCACTTTTTTTAGCCTTTTTTACAGCTTAAAAACGCCTGTCCATGTTTATTTATTTATATATATTTTTTTTAACTGGAGCTCAAAAACGCGGCAGGTGGCGTTGTTGAGCGTTTTTGCAAGTTTTTGCAAATTTTTAACGTCTGGCGTTTTTACAGCTCTATTGCTGGAGCTTCAGAACGCACTGGTCCTGGTTTTTTTTGCAGCTTAAAAACGGCTCAGCCATCTACAGCTCAAAACCGTCATGGTGGGCATGAGGCCATAGACTAACATGGAGAGCTGTTTTTAAGCTGTAAAAAATGCTCAGAAAAGTGGCTGTAAAAACGTCCATGGAAATGAAGCCTAATAGGACAGTCAGAGTTTAATGAAAACTTCTCCTACAAACTTTAACCAGACACCGATAGAAGTCACAAGACTGCTATATACTGCTGATGAGAAAAGGTGTTTAGCAGTTTAGAGTTACTAAAATAATTGCCTTTCCATGTTCTGTGTACTGTGGGAGATCAGATATAGTGAATACAGGTCCTGGGTTTAGCAACACTTTAAGAGAGGTATGTACTCCAGAGAGAGCGATATCATTTTACCCCTGTACAAATCATTAGTAAGACCTCATTTGGAATATGCAGTTCACAAAATGGATATTGGGGAACTGGAGAACGTGCAGAGAAGGGCAACCAAACTGATAAGAGGCATGGAGGAATTCAGCTGTGCTAAGATGCATTTGGCCTCGTACACACGAGCGGATATGTCCGCTGAAAACGGTCCGATGGACCGTTTCAGCAGACATCTCCGATCGTGTGTATGGGCTAGCGGACAGATTTGTCCACCCGACAGATTTCAAAGCATGCTTTGAAATCTATCGGGTGGGAATGTGTCCGCCCGACATGTCTGCTGGTTAGTACACTTACCAGCAGACATGTTGTCCCGCACCGCTGCCGCGCCGCCGCCGAATGGATTCGGCGCATGCGCGGAAGTGTTTTACTTCCTGGTGCGGTGACGTCAGCGCGCCGTCTGCTGGCGGGGATTTTGGTTTGCTCGTGTGTACACGCGAGCAAACCAAAATCCCAGCAGACAGATTTATTCACTCTTGGGAAGAGGAGATTAAGAGGGGAAATGATCAACATGTACAAATATATAAGTGGTCCATATAGTGAATTTGGTGTTGAGTTATTCACTTTAAGGTCATCACAGAGGACAAGGGGGCACTCTTTATAATGTATATATTTTTTCCCTTTTATTGGTTGAACTAGATAGACTTGTGTCTTTTTTTCAACCAGACAACCAGACAAACTATGTGATACAGTATGTGACAATTGTTTGTACTGTGATAACAGGTTTTATTTAAACCCAACAGTTTTGAGACAATTGGTGGTTTACATTTAATTGGGTATGTCATGAATTGTAGTAATTTGGACTGGATGATGCTCTGTGTTGTTTGATGATGTACCCCAACAGCAGGGTAAGAAATTGGATCATATATAAACAAGTCACGACACCCACAGTTTGAAATTTATGGTGGTAATGTATTTTCTCAGCAGTTTTAAATTGCATATATCACATAAGAGTTCCACCTGGGATCCCCCACAGTCCCCACGTCAGACAGTGGAATATACACAAGTATGGATAAAGTTTTTTTTAAGCGTAAAATGGGCTGATAAACGATAATCCATGTTCATTCTCTGTGCGTATGGGATGTATGGCTGAATATAAGAATGCAGCATTGTATGTAACTCTAATTAAATGTTTGTATGCATGGATACGTTGTATCTCCTGTGCCATCGTGAAGAAGTGACCCTTGGTTCATAAAAAAAGCGTTGAGAAATGATCTTCACATCCATGAATTATACAGTGATGTGTTGAAAAAACAGTAATTTATTATTTGTGTTACAGAAATTTTGATGTATATATGATATACAGTATATGGTATAGTGGCAGACAGAGGTTTTGCTATGGTAGAAACATTTCATTTACAATATCTAATCCGTTTGTGTTTTGTGTTCACACTTTTAATATGCACTCTTAACAAGTGATTTTTAACAATGTTTGGATAAAATGTGCACCTGAAAAGTCACACTTTTTTTGGCTTCCAATTTTTTTTATATAAAAGAGTACTTGAGATTTTGCTACATATTGGAAAAAGTCAAACAAGAAAGAATATATTTATTTGAACAATTAGTCGAGAAGCATTCAACGTTTGCATTGCGGGGTGGTCTTACTGCAAGGGGATTTTTTTTTATTTTTTTTATTTGAGATTTAACTGAATTGTTGAAGGTGGAAGTAGAGTGATGGCAATTGAGATATTTTTTTCTAGTTGCTAATCTACAAATCTTATTAGAAAACAGAATACAAATGAGCAAGCATATACTAATGTGAAAGTCATACAAAAAGTTACAGATACTGTAGACTCTGAGGCCGCGTACACACGATCAGACCAGTCCGATGAAATTGGTCTGAAGACTAGTTTCATCGGACCAAATTGATCGTGTGTACGGCCGTTGTCCGTCGGACTAAAGTTTTAAAACTTGCTTTAAAATCTGTCAGACGGACACCTGTTCGTCGGACCAAAACGATGGTTAGAACACAAATGCATCGGACCAAAAACCTGCGCATGCTCAGAATCAAGTCGACGCATGCTTGGAAGAACTGAACTTAGTTTTTTCAGCACGTTGTTGTGTTCTACGTCACCGCGTTCTGACCCGATCGCATTTTGGACTGATGGTGTACGCACATCAGACCATCAGACCACTTCAGCGGTGACCCGATGAAAACGGTCTGTTGGACCAGTCTCATCGGACCGGTCTGATCGTGTGTACGTGGCCTGATAGTACACTGTACATTCCCTTTAAACTGTAAGAACAGAAAACAGAACCCATAAACAAACAAATTGGTGGTTTGTGAAATTGACAAATATATTATTGTGTTAGAACCTCTAAAATCAGCCTGTTAGCTACTTATGCAGGGTACACACTGACAGTTCAATGTACGAACATTAACGATTTTAGTACGGTACATTGATATTCCCCACTTTGCTATTATTTTCTGACATGGGGAGATCTCCCCCGCCTCCAAGGACACACTGATCAGCACTTCAGCCAATGGCTGCGAGCGCTGATCAGATGCTAATCGGATGCTGCCTTTCCAGCATATTCGTTGAGGCCAGCTTCTGTAGAACAGGTTGCTGAACACAGTGGCCGAATGTTGGCTGGTTTACGTGGAACTGGCGGAAACTCGGCCCGTGTGTACCAACCTTTAGGGTCAAAGCAGCATCATATTGACATCAGATATTGGATTTCCTGCTTGTAATGTGTCTGATTCTTTATAAATCTTGGCTTCTAAAGATTACTAAATTTTTATTTTTTTCCGTTTCAAAATTCCTGGGTTCAATACAAATCTATGTATTTATTTGCTGCTCTTGGCATACATATATTGACTATACTGTATTTTAATAAAATGTGATTTTCCACACCCATTAGGTCACAGTAATAAAAATATTATTTTTGCAGGATAATTTTCAGTCAATATAGAGGGCAGTCACATATTCATATTTTTGTGTACTATGTCAAATAAAAGAAGGCTTTATGTTTTTTTTTTTTTTTTAAGTTTTACTAAACTGAGGTTTGTCTACATATAATTAAATTATTCCATTCTTCAGATATAAGACACTTAGGCTCCTTACACACGGAGCGGTCCGTTTTTCGGTCCGCTCCGTGTGTCCGTCAGCTCAGCGGGGGGTCTCCGCTGAGCTGTCGGGCGGACAGGGCGGTCCCCGCACACTGTGCAGGGACCGCCCCGTCTCTCCTCCGCTCTCCCCTATGGGGAGTCGGATTTTAAATGGACCGTCTGTCCGTTTGCATCCGATCCGTTTGGCCGGACGGAAGAAAAATAGGACATTCTTCCGTCCGCAAAAACGGATGCGGATCTGGCGGACGTTAGCGGATGCATCATCCGCTAACGGATTCGCTCCCATAGGGGTTCATTACAAGTCCGTAAACGGACTTGTAATGAACGGATGAACGGTCCGCTAGTGTGAAAGGACCCTAAAGCTGGGAAATGTTCTAGGGGAGGGGGCGTGGGGGTATGGAAATGTGGGCGGGGGGTAACGATCTCTCCATCCACCTCATTTGTGTGGGTAATGGGACCCTGTCTGTTGTGGCTGAACATAAAAAACTGTCTATGCCTAACTTAAACTTGTAATGACTTGGTCAAATTCAGACACAAAGGCCTGGATTTACTAACGTTTTACGCCGGCGTATCTAGAGATACGCCGTCGCAAGTACAAATGTGCGCCGTTGTATTGCTACGCTGATTCGCAAAGCTAGAAACGTCGTAAAACAAGGCTTCACCCGCCCGACGTAACTTGCCTACACCGCCGTATCGTGGGCGCATAGTTACGCTGGACGCATTCGGCGTTCCCATTTAAAATATGCAAATGAGTAAGCTACGCCGATTCACAAACATTGATGCGCCCGGCCGCTTCATATACGCGATTTGCGTAAGGCTTACGTCCGGCGTAAAGTTACCCTTCATATAGGAGGCGCAGGTAATGCAAAGGTATGGGCCAGGGAACGACGCCGTCAAATTTTACATTGCGTACGCCGTTTACGTAGTACTACGTGAATAGGGCTGTGCGTAGGTTACGTTCACGCCGTAGGCAGTGTTCGACGTATCTTAGGCAGCTATTTCGACGTAACTGTGAGCATGCGCACTGGGATGCGTCCAAGAGACGACACATACGCAGTTCATTTTTTGAAGCTGTGGCCATCATTTTCATGGGGTCACGCTTCGTTATAATATATCACGCCCACGTTTAGTCCACTTCCACCTTCTTTGACTTACGTCGGCTTATGCCGACAACTTTACTCTATGCGGGCGTAGCGTAAAGTAGATATGCTATGCCCGCACAAAGATGCACCGCTCTACCTGAATCCGGGCCAAGATCTCTAACAAACACTATTATGCCGCGTACACACGATCACTTTTCGGCATTAACAAAAAAAAAATGTTTTTCAGCATGTAGAAAAAACAACGTTTTTCCAACTTCATCATTAAAAACGATGTTGCCCACACACCATCGTTTTTAAAAAAAATTATGAGCAAAGCGCGGTGACATACAACACGTACGACGGCACTCTAAAGTGGAAGTTCCATTCAAACTTCCATCTCATAACTTGCTTCTGAGCATGCGCGGGTTTACAACACAAACAACGACATTTTCAAAAATGACATAAAAAATTGAAGCATGTTCGAATTTTTTTTTTGTCGTTTTTGAGAAGACAAAAAACGATGTGAAGCCCACACACGATCATTTTAAATGACGTTTTTAAAAATGTCATTTTATTTCATCACAAAAAAACGACCGTGTGTACGCGGCATTAGAAAGATCAGTTTCAGATGTAACTGGAGAAGAAATACCACTCATTTTGTTGTAGGTTTTCATTTCCCAAATTTCTTCCTTTTTAAAATCTCCAGAGACAGGGCTGTGTCTTTGTACTGTAGACTGTGAACACTCCATGAGCAAAGTATACCTATGTAGCGCTCACCCCTGAAGGAGCCGCTGGATGATCGGGTCTTCTGTTTTACCTCTGTGACACACCACAAATAATGAATCCACAGCACACCAGCACACCTTGTGAGAGTTTAAATAACTATTTACTATATATATATAATAATCTGAATAGCAATATACAACATCAACATTTATCTCTACACAGCATAACACAGAGACTGCATATGAGACACCAGCATAACAGTGATGAACGATAAATGCGGTTATTCTAACTGTGAACTTATATATATATATATACTTAGTCCCAATGTACCCGGGTACCTAACCCACTGGCCAGTGGTAGTTTCTTCAGCTAGCCAACGTTGGGGCCCAATATGAACGGTAAAAATCTGTGTGTATGGTTAATGACAACGGGCCGGAGGCCTCTCACCCATCCACGGAGGGAGATGTCCGTCTGTAGCCGGCAGGGATGTCAGCAATTATCTTCTGCGATGAAGAGCTGTATATAGGAGCTGGAGTCTGATGTCATCAGGGGTTCTGGTCATCAAATTTGGCGTCCGTCCGGGCCGAGTCGCCCCCGCAGTGTCCTCTCAGCAGGATGGCACCTTACTCACAGCCCCAGAGGATCCTCTTCCAGCCAGGAACAAACAGCCGTTTACCCTGTGTAGCAGATGTCACTTCAGGAAGGCACGTGTGACAAGTCAGCACAGTCTCTCCACAAACAGGCGGCACCCCCAAGCGACAGCAGTCTGTTCTCCCTGTCTCCTCACATCCGACTCCCCTCTCACCCGGAACGTCCTGTCTGTACCTGACATCACTTCCTGTCTTTCTCCTGTAGCACTCTGGGAACTGTAGTCTAATTATCCGTTTTCATTTGTAATTCCTCAGTGGCTGTGCCTACAATCCCCACAAAGCTGTGCTCTCCGGCTCCACCTGCAGCTGCAATATCTTTTCTCTTAAAGGAGCTGAAATCAACAACAGGGCTACATTCTCCCCCTACTTAAAGTCTTTGGGTCCCTCCAAAGGGTAAACTGCGTTTGTAGGTTCTACAGACAGCATATACAATATAAAGGCACATATAAAGTTTATACTAAACTACTTGAATACCTTTACTGCGTGCAGATAGATGCAGTTTATGACAGCGTCTAGCAAGTGGGGTGGGTAGAGGGACACTCCACCAAGGTGTGCTGATGGCCTGAGTTGGACACAAGTCCTTTGATACTTCTGTGGTCAAGGTGGACACCTCGGGTGATCTTCGCACAGTAGTTACAGCTTCCTCTGTGCTATTCCCTGGTGAGTCATAAGTGAGTCTCTGAGGGGGTCGCACTGGTCGTTTGGACCTTGATTCTAAAAGCCATGATGGGCCCTCATCTGCGGAGTCCCCTTCTACTTGAAGTGTTGGCTGAGAGAATTCAGTTTCCTCTTCGACTGGCTGAACAAGAGCATCCTCTAGCACTGAGGTTTCTGGCAAGAGACTTTCCACTTGATAAGGTACAGAATTATCTTCCATGGGCATATCCTCGTTTGTTTGAGGCACAAATTCAGGGGCATCCGGTCTCAAATTGCTCAAGTCCTGCTCAGGAGCCATAATAGTTGGATGGACATCCATAGGTTCAGATGGCCACATCCAACTCGGACACACATCTTCCTCATCGCTGTCGTCCTCACTTTCTCTTGTAGAAGGTGGCTGTTGTGACCGGGTAACAGGTGCTTGACGGGAAGTGGATGGAATGGGTGAAGGAGACTCATCTCTATCTGGTACCCGCACAGCTTCATTCAGAGGTAGGAGATGATTCCGGTCTTTCCCTCTGGTCGAATCTGGTACACTGGCAGGCCAGGTAATTGTTTACAGACAATGTAGATCTGAGAACTCCATCTATCAGCTAGCTTGTGTCTTGCAGACGCACCCAAATTTCTCAACAAAACTCGATCATCTGGCTGTAGGTCCTGTACCCGAACCCTCAGGTCATAGTTTTGTTTGTTTCTTCGTTCTCTACCCTCAGAGGTCGAACGGGCCTTCTCAAATGCAGAAGCCAGGTTCTTCCTGAGTCTATCCACATAGCCCTGATGAGACGCAATAGACGTCTGGTCAAGGGAGAGGCCAAAAGCTAAATCTACTGGCAATCGGGCTTCTCTTCCAAACATGAGGCGGTACGGTGAGTATCCGGTAGCATCACTTTCTGTGCTATTGTAAGCATGCACAATGGTAGAGATATGCCGACTCCAGTGCTGTTTCTCCCTGGTCGACAGTGTTCCCAACATGTTGAGTAGAGTACGATTGAATCTCTCCGGTTGTGCATCACCCTGGGGGTGATAGGGGGAGGTCCTCAACTTCTGAATCCCCAATAGATCCAAGAGCTGCCTGATGAGCCGACTTTCAAAGTCTCTGCCTTGATCAGAATGGATCCTCTGAGGTAGACCATAATGAACGAAGAACTTTTCCACTAGGACTTTGGCTACAGTAGGAGCACGTTGATCTTTGGTTGGAAAAGCTTGAGCATAACGGGTAAAGTGATCTGTCACCACCAAGATGTTTCCCTGTCCACTAGTGTCAGGCTCTAGGCACAGGAAGTCAATGCACACCAGGTCCATGGGTCCTTGACTCTGTAGATGGCTCATTGGAGCATTCCTCGAAGGTAAAGTTTTCCTCTGGATACATCTTAGACAGGAATGGCAGTAACTTTCAACTTCAGATCTCATGCAGGGCCAATAGAATCTGTCTCGGACCAGTTTGAAAGTTCTTTCTGATCCTAAGTGACCATGGTCATCATGCAAAGCTCTCAGTACATTTTCTCTATGCTTCTCTGGGAGGAACAACTGCTGCTTTTCTTCCAAATCATCCGAGGGGCCCCTTCGGTAGACCACCCCGTCCAGCAGTTTCAGCCGTTCCCACTCTTTGTGGACCAGACGAGCCTCTTTTGGTGAATCAATTAGTAGGAGCCCTCTTTGACCCGCTTTCATTGCTCTTAGAGTTAACCCAATCAGAGGATCTTCAGCCTGATCTACTCTCAGGTCCTTCTTCGTGAAAGTAGGCAGGCCCTCACTCCTCAGCTGTGTAGGGTTACAATACATTTTAGGGACACCGGCAGCCATGACTCCTATGGCCTCTGCTCCAATCACTCCTTTGGTTCGGTATTCCACCCCTTGGCATAGGGCTTGAACTCCATCTGGAGTCAATTGAGTCCACTCTGTTTCTGGGACCCCTGTGCTATAGGGTCTTCTGGACAAGGCATCCGCGTCTTGGTTATTGACCCCAGGGCGATATTTGAGGCTGAAGCGGAATCCTGACAGGGCAGCCAACCACCTGTGCCCAGTGGCATCCAGTTTTGCCGTAGTGAGAATGTAAGTGAGTGGATTGTTGTCGGTTCTGACCACGAACTTGGCCCCGTACAGGTAGTCTTTTAGTTTGTCCACCACTGTCCACTTCAAGGCCAGGAACTCCAACTTGTGAGTGGGATAATTCTTCTCAGAAGGGGTGAGACCCCGACTCACATATGCCACCGGTCTCAGGAGGCCATCATATTCCTGGTATAGTACTCCTCCTAGCCCTTCTCTGCTAGCATCCACATGTAGTTCATAAGGTTTGGCAGGATCAGCGTAGGCAAGGACAGGAGCCTGTGTTAGACTTCCTTTCAATCGGAGGAAAGCCCTTTCACATTGGTCGGTCCATTCCTCCTGGATTGATTCACGAGGCTTCCTAGGCCCGTGGGCTGATGAACCCGGCTCAAAGGGCATTGATTCATCTTCTGCTCCTTCCATTCTTAGAAGTTTGTTCAGAGGCTGAGCTATCTTGGCAAACCCCTCTACGAACCTTCTATAGTATGAGCAGAATCCCAGGAAGGACCGGAGTTCAGTAATATTACGAGGTCTCGGCCATGAAGCCACAGCTTCCAACTTCTTAGGATCAGTTGATATGCCTTCTGCTGAAACAACATGTCCCAGGTACGTAACTGAAGGCAGACAGAATTGACACTTCTCCAAGGAAAGTTTCAATCCTTCTTCATGCAGCCACTTCAAGACCTTTTCCAACCGCTGCTCATGTTCTTCCAGTGTTCTTCCAAAGACTATTAGGTCATCCAGATACACTAGTACCTCAATCAGGTTCATGTCTCCCACCGTCTTTTCCATTAGTCGTTGGAAAGTTGCTGGGGCTCCTGCGAGGCCTTGGGGCATTCTATTAAACTCAAAGAATCCCAGTGGACAGATGAAAGCAGTCTTCTCTTTATCTTCAGGATGCATGGGTATCTGGTGATACCCACTTCGCAGGTCAAGTACACTAAACCACTTTGCTCCAGACAGACACTGTAAGGCATCTTCTATTCGAGGAGTAGTGTATTGGTCGGGAATGGTTCTTTGGTTGAGTGTGCGGTAGTCTATGCACAAACAGATGGAACCGTTTTTCTTGCGAACTACCACAATGGGTGAGGCATAAGGACTCCTGGATTCTTGGATTATCCTGGTCCTTTTCAATTCAGCCAGTTGTTCCCTTAGGTCATCTAGATCTCCCAATGGGACTCGCCGTGACCTTTCTCGAAAGGGCTTGTCATCTTGGAGGCGAATGTGGTGTCGAGTGCTCTTGGCACATCCCACATCAAACTCATCCTTGGAGAACAAATCCTGCCGCTTGAGGAGTTGAGATTGAATTTGCTTCTTCCACTCAGGCGAGATTGGAGCGTCTTTAGGATAGAACCGTTCAGCTGGGATCTCTCTGTCTACTCCCTCCACCAATTCAGTGGGTGAGAGGGGTGTGGCAGTGGCCACTTGTCCAATCGGCATCCGTGCCTTCAAGGTCACTGGGTAGTCTGACACATTGCATACACTTACAGAGACTCTCCCACGGGCCCGCTGTAGGGCTCTGGTGGATATTATCTCCGGCACCAATTCCACTCCAGATCGCTTCTCATTTCTGGGATCAGTTTCCAGGACCACATAGGGGCCTGGTTGTGACCAATTCAACTTGACTGAGGCCCGGAAACTAGTCATTTCTCCTGGCTGTAAGACCTTCTCCGCTCTTTCTAATCTCCAAAGCCGTCCCACTTCTGCAGGGGCCCTCTGTTCTTGTATAATCCGCTGGTAGATTGGCCGCAACATCGGGTGCATCTCCTCAGAAGTAGAACTCTCTTCCGTCACTAACGGAGTTATAAGGCGTCTCACCAAGTCAGTATTTGTCCCCACTATTATAGAACTCCGATTAGCTCCTGGTGGGCGGGGACATACAATGGCCAAGGCGTCACAGACCCCTGGTTGCCCAACAGTTGCCGAACTGAACTCCAGCTTCACTTGTAGACACCCATCATATGGAAGCTTCTGAGTCCCAATACCCCAGATTTCGAGATCCTCTAACTCCATCAGGGGTAGATGCTTCAAATGCTTCTGGTAGAAGTCCCGGTAAATCAGTGTTACTTGAGCACCTGAATCGAGGAGAGCCTTCGTGTAAACCCCTTCTACTTGAACTGGGATAATGGGTAAAGGACCTATCAACTTGTCAGGGAACTTCTTCGGAGTAGTAGAAGGCATAGACCCAGTCGACTGCACTCCAGCCTTCTTCCTAGCTCGTGGTGGTTGTTTTCTTCCCCCTAACTGGGGTTTAGGTTGTGGGTGTGCATTGCTTCCCTGTGACACAGGACCAGACACCAAGGGAGGGGATCTTTTTGTCGTAGCAGGGGGGGCTCTGGGTAAAGACTTGGGCCTCTTATTGGTATCCTGGGAATCAGAGCAGTCTTCAGTAGTTGGGCACCCAATTTGCTCCCTCACTGGGGCCCTCTGTAGTTTCCCGCCGGTAGATAACTTCCTCTTGAATTCGATGGGCTCGGACAGATACTTCGGTAATGACCCACTCCTCCACAGTTATAGCAGCTGTTTGACGGTTTCTTGATAGGCACCACCTGAGTGGTAGAATCAGGAACTGGTTCTGACGTGACTTTTTCAAGGGGCGACTTGACACCTGCAGACAATAGGGTTAGCATTTGCGTCAGCTGGGAAACTTGCGCCTTTAATTTCTCTATTTCTGAATTCCCATTCGACACATTGAGCGTTCGAACCTCAGCAGGAGATGAAAATCCTGAGCCCTTTTTTTCTCCTCTAGGATAGCCTCTTCCTCCCTTACCATCTTAATGAGATCAGAGTATCGCAAAGAGGTACCTCCTTGTAAAGTTTTCAACTGGATCCAGATAGGGTCAGAACTCAGAGCGCCTCTCAGGATCTGTTTCATTCTTACTTGATCCATATCCCTGGGCTCTATTCCTTTCTTTAGTACAATCTGGTATAGCATTTTGTTTAGTCGTCGAATATACTCGGAAAGCTGCTCATTTTCCCATTGAAACATGTGTTTAAAGAGGAAGATTAAATCTGTACCTTTCTCTGTGCGCCCAAACTCATCTTGCAACATGCGAAGATAGTCATATGCTGTACAAGACTCCTGACTGAATTTCAAATTTCGGATGGCTTCTGTTGCAACGCCTTTCAGACTTTCAGTAATGCGCTGTTTCTTTTGAGCCTCTGGAACATCCCATTCTTCCAGTGCTTGCATAGCCTGTTCCATCCAGGTTTCATACTCTTCTTCTCCAGTAGGTACAGGCTGCACTCCAGAAAAGATTCTCAACTTCCTGTAGCCATAGTTCACAGAGGGCGAGGAAATTTTTATAACGCTCTCTACCAGTTTTCCTATGTCCATGAAGAAGGAAGCTGGGGGGTAGTTAGTGGTTGGCACAGAAGTGGTAGTTACTTCCACTGTGTCTGACATGGTCTGGCTTGGTCCCTCCAAACAACTTGCTGAGGTGACTAGAGGGAGTAACCGTGCTTTAACTTCTCCGGTTAGCTGGATGCTATCACCCTGGAAGCAGGTTGGGACTCCTTTCTTCCATTCTAGTAGGGCATAGGTATGGGAGATTTCTTGATCTATTTTTGTGTCTATTACAAACACTTTCTGGTCAGGTGCTAGTGTAGTTACTGCTTGACGGATCTGTTCCTCTGTCCATTTGTCAGCAGGAATGTCCATTACTACACTCAGCCCTAATTGGCCATTTTGTTCCTCGCACCACTCTGCTGCTGTGTTTGGATCCATTGCTGGCTCGTTTGTGTGGTTATCACTTTGCGAGAGGTATCAGAAAAGATCCCGGACGAGAACCCCACGTGTAGCGCTCACCCCCGAAGGAGCCGCTGGATGATCGGGTCTTCTGTTTTACCTCTGTGACACACCACAAATAATGAATCCACAGCACACCAGCACACCTTGTGAGAGTTTAAATAACTATTTACTATATATATATAATAATCTGAATAGCAATATACAACATCAACATTTATCTCTACACAGCATAACACAGAGACTGCATATGAGACACCAGCATAACAGTGATGAACGATAAATGCGGTTATTCTAACTGTGAACTTATATATATATATACTTAGTCCCAATGTACCCGGGTACCTAACCCACTGGCCAGTGGTAGTTTCTTCAGCTAGCCAACGTTGGGGCCCAATATGAACGGTAAAAATCTGTGTGTATGGTTAATGACAACGGGCCGGAGGCCTCTCACCCATCCACGGAGGGAGATGTCCGTCTGTAGCCGGCAGGGATGTCAGCAATTATCTTCTGCGATGAAGAGCTGTATATAGGAGCTGGAGTCTGATGTCATCAGGGGTTCTGGTCATCAAATTTGGCGTCCGTCCGGGCCGAGTCGCCCCCGCAGTGTCCTCTCAGCAGGATGGCACCTTACTCACAGCCCCAGAGGATCCTCTTCCAGCCAGGAACAAACAGCCGTTTACCCTGTGTAGCAGATGTCACTTCAGGAAGGCACGTGTGACAAGTCAGCACAGTCTCTCCACAAACAGGCGGCACCCCCAAGCGACAGCAGTCTGTTCTCCCTGTCTCCTCACATCCGACTCCCCTCTCACCCGGAACGTCCTGTCTGTACCTGACATCACTTCCTGTCTTTCTCCTGTAGCACTCTGGGAACTGTAGTCTAATTATCCGTTTTCATTTGTAATTCCTCAGTGGCTGTGTCTACAATCCCCACAAAGCTGTGCTCTCCGGCTCCACCTGCAGCTGCAATATCTTTTCTCTTAAAGGAGCTGAAATCAACAACAGGGCTACACCTATCTTAGATTAATTCATGGAAAATGACATGCTGTAAAAATGTACAGTGCCTTGAAAAAGTATTTATACCCCTTGATATTTTCCACATTTTGTCATGTTACAACCAAAAAAAGTAAATGTATTTTATTGTGAATTTATGTGATAGACCAACACAAATTGGCACATAATTGTGAAGTGGAAGGAACCTTTTTACAAATAAACTTGTGAAAAGTGTGGCATGCAATTGTATTCGGTCCCCCTGAGTCAATAATTTGTAGAACCCCCTTTCCCTGCAATTACAGCTGCAAGTCATTTTGGGGATGTCTCTAATAGCTTTGCACATCTATAGAGTGAAAATTTTGCCCATTCTTCTTTGCAAAATAGCTCAAGCTCTGTCAGATTGGATGGAGAGCGTCTGTGAACAGCAATTCTTAAGTCTAGCCACAGATTCTTAATTGGATTTGGTCTGGACTTTGACTGGGCCATTCTAAAAAAAAGGAATATGCTTTGATCTAAACCATTCCATTGTAGCTCTGGCTGTATTTTTAGGGTCACTGTCCTGCTGGACTCTAACAGGTTTTCTTCTAAAATTGCCCTGTATTCGGCTTCACCCATCTTCCCATCAACTCTGACCAGCTTCCCTGTCCCTTCTTAAGAAAAGCATCCGCAGAACATGATGCTGCCACCACCATGTTTCACGGTGGGAAAGGTCTGTTCAGGGTGATGTGCAGTGTTAGTTTTCCAGCATACTGCGTTTTGTTTTTAGGCCAAAAAGTAAAATTTTGGTCTCATCTGACCAGAGCACCTTCTTCCACATGTTTGCTGTGTCACCCACATGGATTCTCGCAGCCTGCAAACAGGCTTTCTTTGAACAATGGCTTTCTACTTGCCACTATTTTACAAAGGTCAGATTTGTGGAGTGCGCGATTAATGCCCTGTACACACGATTGGAATTTCCGATTGGATAAAATCTGATGGAATTTTCCGTTGGAATTCCGTTCAAGCTGTTTTGCATACACACTGTCAGACCAAATTCTGACCGTCCAAAACGCGGTGACGTAAAAGACTGCGACGAGCCATGAAAAAATAAGTTCAATGCTTACAAACATGCGTCGACTTGATTCTGAGCATGCGTGGGTTTTTTCTTCGTGGGAGTTCCACACAGATGATAGAAACTCAGATGAAAAAAGTCTGTCTGACTTTTTTCATCGGAAATTCCGATTGTGTGTACAGGGCATAATAGTTTTCCTGTGGACAGATTCCCCCACCTGAGCTGTGGATCTCTGCAGCTCCTTCAGAGCTACCATGGGCCTCTTGGCTGCTTCTCTGATTAATGCTCTTCTTGCCTGGTCTGTCAGTTTAGGTGGACGGTCATGTCTTGGTAGGTTTGCATTAGTGCCATACTCTTTCCATTTTCAGATGAATTGAACTCCATGAGATGTTCAAAGCTTGGGATTTTTTTATAACCTAACCCTGATTTAAACTTCTCCACAACTCCCTGACATGTCTGGTGTGTTCCTTGCCCTTTATCTTTTAATCCTTACCTATGTTTTAATTTAAGCTGGTTCAATGACCGCTTTCCCAGCTTTCTTGTTTCAGTGTGGCTACTTTCTCTTGCTGCATGTTATGGAGCCATGTTGCATGTGCCTCTGTACACAGTGGTCATCAATAGACCCCACAACTCCATAGCCTAGGATGGCAAGGCACTCCCCTGCTCGTCACTCCCTCTCCCCACTCACTTTTCAAAGCTAAAAGACTGGCACAAGATCACACTATCCACTGTCAACTTACTCCTTTGAGGAGCAGAAGATTACATTGCACAGTCTAAGATATGTCAGGTAAGGAGGGCTCCCTTTATAAATTCAATAGTACAGAGTTAGGGATCTGCAAACCAAGTTCATGGTAGTCTTCAAGGTATTAAGGGGCATAGGAGAACTGGTGCCAGAGAATTATGGCATTCTAACAGAAAACAGAGTGGGGCAAAGAGGAGGAGGCCTAGCGGTGATCTTCAATGCTCACCTCTTGGTCACCAAACCAGATCTACAGACCTCACTACCATTCATGGAAACCCTCACTTTGCAACTGCAAACATTACCCCAGGACACCATTCACATACTATTCTGCTATAGACCACCAGGACCAAAAACGCAGCTCATCACATCGTTGACAGAATTCATCTCTACCTATACCTTAAACATCAAACATCTTCTGTTACTCGGGGACTTTAACCTCTGGGCCAACGCCTCACAGGACTCCATCGCCGACGCCTGCATTGACCACTTGGAAGGATTAGGTCTGCAGCAACTGGTGTGTGGTCCCACACACTTTTCAGGTCACACGCTCGATCTTATCTGCAAACAAGATTTGAATATCAATATACTGGAAAATCAGCCCCTACCATGGACAGATCACCATGCAATGAAGTTCAAAATCATTACAAATGCCCCCTTAAAAAAAATCAACCAACCCATTAACAACACATTGGACAAGATCCCAGAAGAAGCTCCACTCGGAACTCTTCAAAATAACATTATTTAACAAAATAAAAACAGCAGAACAACGCCAAACAGCAGCAGAAACACTCAACTCCATCAACAAAGCTCTACTACAGACAGCAGACATAGTAGCTCCGAAAACGCAGAACGCTCATCAGGAAAAACAACTCCGGCTGGTTTAACGACAAGCTCACGTTGTTGAAGCAAGAACGCGGAAGAGCGGAAGCAGCCTGGAGAAGAAGCTTAACCGAGAAAATACACACAATTTACAAACTAATAACCAAGAAATATCATAAAGAAATCTTTAAAGCAAAAAAAGAGCACTTTTCTAACATCCTCGCAAAAATCCCGTAATCGTCCCCGCAAACTCTTTGACCTAGTCGCTCAGACCATGAACCCAGCCTGCCTAGAGGCTCTGAACTTTGAATCGCAAGAGTTTTGCAACGAATTATCGAATTATTTCATTAATAAAATTGAAAAAATCTGTGAAATTATTCAGCAAAATAGAACCTCCACCGACTCCCCTTTAGATCAAAAAGGCAAGGTTTACACAATGATGCCGCAATCAACTAAATTCACACTAAAGTCCATTTCCATCAACACCACCAAAAATATCCGTGGGGCCCTACAAGACAGCACAGTGCCTAACGATATCATCCCCACCAAATAAACCAATCATTTAAGGAAGGCATGGTGCCGACCCCACTGAAACAAGGGGTAATTAAACCGATTCTAAAAAAAACACCCTCGACCCCAAAGACCCAAACCATTGTCGACCCATAACATGCCTAAACATCCTCTCCAAGATAATGGAGAAAGTAGTAGTACAACAGCTACAACAGCATCTAGACACCCACAAACTACTGTATCCACTTCAATCGGGTTTCGGTCCGGGTAACGGGACAGAAACAGCACTTCTCAAAATATGGGATGACATTTTTGGAAGCAGCAGACGAAGGAGAATCTTGCCTTCTGGTACTGTTGGACCTAAGCGCAGCTTTTGATACAGTAGACCACAAATTATTGCTGACTCGCCTAGCCGACATAGCTAGAGTGGCAGACTCCGATCTACTATGATCCTCCTCCTTTCTGGAAAACCGATCACAAATAGTGAAACTATGACCTTTCACTTCTGAAAAATGCACGGTGTCATGTGAAGTATGTACCTGTACTATTTGACATTTATCTCTGCCCTCTCCTAGAAATCATCAGCAACCAGAATTTACTCTACTTTCGCATTAGCAACAAAAAGGATCATTATTTCGGACTAGAGAAATGCCTTACTCAAAAGCAGAACTTATTCTGCTCCGCGCCAATCGAAAGAGACTTGCCACGACAACATGGACACCCCCGCACATTTTGGGAAAAACCATCACCCCCAGCACCAAAGTCAAAAATCTCAGAGTCATTTTTGATACTGACATGACAATGGATGCACAAATAAGCTCAGTAGTCAGCGGATCCCACCATCTGCTGCGCCTGCTACGTAGACTCATCCCCTTTATTCCAAAAGACGACATAGCAGTCGTGGTAGGAACAATATTCAACTCCAGACTCGACTATGCCAACGCCCTTTACCTCGGACTCCCAAAATATCAAATTGCTCGTCTACAAGTCGTCCAGAATACGGCGGCACGACTAGTAACAGGGAAAAAGCCCTGGGAATCAATCTCCCCTCCCTGAGATCCCTTCACTGGTTGCCCGTAAAAGACCGAATTACGTTTAAGGCACTATGCCTGACGCACAAATGTGTTCAAAGTGAGGCCCCCCAATTTCTATGTAAAAAAAAAAAAAAGTCACAACCCCAAACGCGTTCTTCGTTCTACTAACCAAAATCTACTCCAGATACCCAAGGCCAGATACAAGTCCAATGGAGAACAAAGATTTGCAGTTCAAGGACCTAGACTGTTGAACGCATTACCAACCAGCATCTGAACGGAAGTGAATCACCATGCCTTCAGGAAAAAACTCAAAACCCATTTATTCTGAAGGCAAAACATAGTAGGAAATGGATAGCAATCGCCCTGAGGCGATTCAGTTCGCATGTGTCGCGCTATACAAGTTTCTCACTAGATATAGATATAAAACTTCAGAGACTATACAGGCGGAAAAAGCCTTAAGATCTAGGAAGAGGAATTCCAAGCTGAAGTGTAACGCAGCGTAGACATGTCACACGAGGAGACATGTCCGCGGAAACATGTCCGACGGACCGTTTCCAGCGGACATGTCTGAAGGGATCTTTTGGTCTGATGTGTGTACACACCATCAGACCAAAATCCCTGCGGCGGACCAGAACGCGGTGACGTAGAAGACACCGACATGCTGAAACACGGAAGTTCAATGCTTCCACGCATGCGTCAAATCAATTCGACGCATGCGCAGGATTTCGGTCCGATGGTTGGGCGTACTAACCATTGGACATGTCCGACGGACAGGTTTCCAGCGGACAAGTTTCTAAGCATGCTTAGAAACTTTTGTCCGCTGGAAACCTGTCTGCTAGGCTGTACACACGATCGAACATGTCCGCTGAAACTGGCCTGCGGACCAGTTTCAGCGGACATGTCTCCTCATGTGTACGCGGCCTAAGGCTCCATGCTCACTGACCATTTAGCCTGGTGCATGGGGCTCTGGTTTTTAACTGTAAGAAGAGGCCACAAGTGTGCTGTCCAGCTCTGCTGCAGGCAGCCTGTCTAACCTGGATGCCGCGTACACGCGATTAGAATTTCCGACAAGAAAAGTTTGATGTGAGCTTTTGGTCTGAAATTCCGACCGTGTGTAGGCCCCATCTAACATTTTCTGTTTCTGTTGGAATTTCCGAACACGCATGCTCGGAAAGCATTGAACTTAATTTTTCTTGGCTCGTCGTAAAATGGCCCGGTCATTGAGCAACCAAATTTTCCAGGCTGAAATGGTTAAAAACATCTCTTGGCTCATAATTTTTTTTATAATATAAAGGGTCTAGGCAATAAAATATCCTGTAACTTGTTACTTAAAAAAAAAACTCTCTGACAAGTGGTCTGTTCTATGGGTCAAAGTCTGCGATGTTGATGAGTTGTCTGTTGCTACTACACACCTGGAAAATCAATTAAGAATGATCTATTCTCTATTTCCAAAACTGTGCCTTCTACTTTGTGAGTGAAAGTCCATAAGTTGTTCTACATTATTCATTGTGGAAAATCCTAAAAGCAATCCTAAATTCTTTTCTTTTCCAAATGCTGGTGTCAGTCAGTGGATGGATCCATTAAAAGCAAGAGTATACTGTATTAACTCATCCTTGTCGCGCAATGCCTGTCAATTACTGCCTGTTACAGACAGTGGCCAGATACCTTTACATTGTGTATGAAAACGCTTATGGTGCTGTCAAGGTCGATGCTATGCTTTGTTCTACTGTGCCCCCCCCCCCCCAATCTAATGCACTTTTTATAAATTCTCTACTATATATATTATATTATTTCTATATGAATGCTCTATTCTATATATTAGTTCAGCTTCTGTAAATTGAAACCACATTTATCAGAAGGATACATCTGTAGTGAATATTTAGTAAATGTCACATTTACCATTTTATAAATACACCCCCCACAGTGTGTAAAAATATATATTTTTTCCAAAATACATTCTTTTTTCAACTTTGTCCAGTCGCCAAATATCTTTTTTCTACATACATTTTTTTGTTTTTTCACAATGAATGTGTCTGTTGGTCTACAAGGATAAATTATGTGATGCTCATCTCAACCATTTTAGGGATTTTTCCCAGAATGTATCCTTTGAGGCCGGAATCACACTTGTGCCGTGCGAATTTCAGCTCTCTTATCTCTGCAGATAGATAAGGGAAGTGTTCAGCAGATTAGCAACGTTTTAGCTGCGAATTTGGAGACCTGGGAGAGGTTCCGGGTGAGAAGAGAGTGGGAGAGAAGTGTATTGAGCTGAATGAGAGAAATTCCTGAAGAGAAATGAACACATCTGCGAATCAGCTGCGTACCCATATAAGATAATGGGACTGAATTCGCACCTGAGGCGCACCGCAAGGCATAAAATCCGCACACATTTTTTCTGCAATGCGCAGTGCGAATGCATCGCACATATGTGAACCAGCCTCATTGAAAACAATGTATTTAGAAATGTTCTGCGTATTAGATGCGGTTTAACAATTCGCATAGGTGTGAATCCGGCCTTATCATAAAAGAACTCAGTTACAAAAAAGTAAATTAATCTGACATCTCTACTCAACCCTTCATATTGAAAGTGCATCAAAGTTGCAGACTAGACAAGTCTTCAATAAAAAATGTTGTATTCAATAAAAAATTGCAAGGATTTTTCTGAAAAATTGCTGTATGGCACAAGCAATCCCCTGAAGTCACTAGGCAGAATTGCAGCTGCTCAGTACTGGACCTGGGAGACTGATGCTGCCCATGTGGTTAGCGGCAACAGTGATTCACAGCTTACACAGGGATTGGTCAGGTATGTGATATGCGTGAACTTCACGGCGCATGCGCGGGAGCTCCTAGGATGGCAGCTTAGGACCGGAGCTCCGCTCACTATTGGCTGTCAAACGCAAATATAGAGAGTTTCAACCTGGATACAGACGACAAAAATATATCCGAGGACTGCGGATTCGACGGTGAATCGGAAGATACCGGGTAATCTATTCCTTATTCAGGGGAATTATACACAGGAGCCTTGTAAAGAACGACAGCTGGGGACGTGGTACCCGCGCTGTTTCGTTTTTCTGACGAGAATTACAGGTTCTATATACCCGTTAAGAGCAGAGAAACAACAGTAATGAATAGCTGACATACTGTGGACCCGGTTCATGCCGGGAAAATATTACAAAAAGAGCAATAAACTTAATAAAAGGCTGGCTAAGAACAATTTACTTAAGATGGCCGTCGTACCTCAGACAAGTACACTGGGTACAGTTGAGACCTCATTGACTGACAGACAAGCTATATCTCCTATAAGTCCCTCTATAGTACCTCAGACACCAAATTCTGACACTTGCCCTATTCTCTCCCCCCCCCCCCCTGCATCATTTGAAATAAAAAATCTCATGGAGTCTGGTCATTTAACTCCTCAGGTAATTACCTGACAAAGTCCTGCATATATGAATACAAAGGCTGAACAGGCTCATGAGGTAACCTTCAATGTTTCTGAATTATTCACCAGAATTTCTGAAATGCTAGATAAAGGACTGGCACAAAATGCAGAAAGGATTACAGGAGAGATTAGGCCTGATTTTCAGAGCCTGGGAAGCAGAATAGAAAATATTGAACACAAACTGGAGGTTAATACAGCACGGACTGATCAGAACTCAGAACATTTGCAGTTCATGCAGGAACAGCTGGAAGCTGCTCAGGCACGGATCGACGAATTCGAGAACAGATCAAGAAGAGATAATTTCAGGGTCAGAGGATTACCAGAATCTATCTCAGACATGCATACAGCTATACAGGACATTATCAAAATCCTGATCCTATCTATACCAACTCACAAACTAGAATTGGACCGAGCACATAGGGCCCTGGGACCTTTAAGAAAGGACGGTTTACCAAGGGATGTGGTAGTTAAACCACATTACTATTCCATTAAGGAGGAAGTGATGAAACACTATTTTCTGATATATCGCCATACACAATACAGAGAAGAAGAGCTATGAAGCCCTTATTGTCTGCCCTCATGAAAAAGGACATAAGATACAAATGGGCCTTCCCCTTTGCTTTGAAATTTGCATTTAATGGCAGGCAGTATGTAGTACAGAATTTTCAGGAAGGTGAGAGACTACTATTGGACTTGAAGATTATTTCCTGCGAGCCAGAAATGGACACTATTCCTATCCAGCAAGGCTCTGCCAAAAGACAAACCCCTATCAGCCCGACTTCCTCTGCTTGGAGCAGAGTCAAGCACAGGAAGGTTAAAGATAACTTTGCAACCTGAAGAGAAGGAACATATTTGTGGATGTGTTTTCCCCTTTCTTCAATGAGATAGATCTCACCAAAGCTACATGTTAATACTTTCCCAGGAAATGTTTATATACATATATGTATATATATGTGTATTTCTATTTATTTATTTTTTGTTTTTTCTTAGGAAAGTTAAAATAGTTTATTAAAAAACAGTGGAAAATACTGCGCAGGTCTAATGAAAATAAAAATTGGATTGGTGGCAAAACCAAACGATTTTACATAAAGATAAACGTGAATGCTGCTGCAGCACAAATGTCAGATGAACATAATATAAACAGTAAATTGGGTGTGCTGCGCTGCTAAAATTAATACATCAATAATGCAGGTGATAACAAAATGTGCATTGAGTGCAAAAAAATTGTATATAAAAAACCAACACCAAGTGTTCCAATGTATGACAAAATCATATAAGAAAACAAACTGAATTGACAAAGTTCGTAAAAAGCTCCAGGGAAAAATCAAAGTTCAGTGAGTTCAGAGAAATATCCCAAGTAGGGGATTGAGATACTGCAGGACAGAAGAGAACCTCCACCTCCACCTCTTATAGTAAATCTGCTTACCAGATAGATAATAATCATGAGCATCAACAGCACAGCAGGCTGGATTGCCTTAACGGGTATTAAAGTGGAATCCTGTGTGTATCTCCAAGCTTGGTCTCAATGCGGCTGGATCCCAGAAAAACAATCACTCCCAGAGTGTAGCCAAGGGAAGAGAAAGGAAGCCAACATAGAGTAGTAACGTTTTAAAAGTTTAATATCCCTACGCCGTTTCGTCCAATAGCAGACTTCATCCAGTCGTGCCCCTGGATGAAGTCTGCTATTGGACGAAACGGCGTAGGGAGGAACGGCGTGCTGACGACACCATTGTTTTTATCCTCACGACCATCCGGAAGGACGGGCGGATTGTGAGAGCCGGCCGGCTTACGATTTATATGCTTCCAAAGGATTCGTTTTTTGTAAGTGCAATCGAATTTCTTTTATTAAACTTTTAAAACGTTACTACTCTATGTTGGCTTCCTTTCTCTTCCCTTGGCTACACTCTGGGAGTGATTGTTTTTCTGGGATCCAGCCGCATTGAGACCAAGCTTGGAGATACACACAGGATTCCACTTTAATACCCGTTAAGGCAATCCAGCCTGCTGTGCTGTTGATGCTCACGATTATTATCTATCTGGTAAGCAGATTTACTATAAGAGGTGGAGGTGGAGGTTCTCTTCTGTCCTGCAGTATCTCAATCCCCTACTTGGGATATTTCTCTGAACTCACTGAACTTTGATTTTTCCCTGGAGCTTTTTACGAACTTTGTCAATTCAGTTTGTTTTCTTATATGATTTTGTCATACATTGGAACACTTGGTGTTGGTTTTTTATATACAATTTTTTTTGCACTCAATGCACATTTTGTTATCACCTGCATTATTGATGTATTAATTTTAGCAGCGCAGCACACCCAATTTACTAAAATAGTTTATTGTCTCTTTTAATATATCATACTGGGTTGAATTATTCATAACAGTGATTTACATTACAGATTGTTGAGCTGTCGTTGACGGCCGGTGGTGAGGCATTGGGCCTCAGCCTACCCCTTGGATCGACGTTCCGTCGCCCCGAGGAGTGGGAACATAGCCCCGTATTTTCTGGGCTATTCTATGGTCACGTGTTTGAATGGGGGGAGGGGAAATACACCCTGCCCTTATTCTGGGTCATTTTTTGACCTTATGTTACTTTACATATGGATAAAATGTCTTTGTCTATTTTCTTACTTCTCTATCATTTCTATCTCTTCTGTTTACTCTTCCCCCCCGACCTACCTGCCAATGAGAGCTCCTACGTTTAAGTGTCTACAGTCATTATTCTGCAAACCGGACAATGTACCTAAGTTGTTTATTGTGTCTCATGATACGGATATTGTTTGGGAATGCATGAGAATTAGCTTTGCAAATTTTATATCCCACGGCTGGTATGGCTAATCCTCCTGCTCCCCTTCATGTTGTTTCACACAACGCGCAGGGGCTGAATTCTCCAGTTAAAAGACGAAAGGCGCTACAAGTCTACAAATCCCTTCATGCTGATGTGGTATTTCTACAAGAGACCCACTTCCCAAAGCGGTATACCCCCTCGTTCTTACATGCTCACTTTCCATTATTCTACCTGTCAAAGGCCGAAAATAAGACTAAAGGAGTGGCAATTTTATTCTCCAAACACTGCAACTTTAACTTAATTAAGGAATACGTGGACCCAGAGAGTAGATTCATTCTGGTAAAGGGCACTTTGGAAGAAAAAACGTACACTTTTATATCATACTATGCTCCCAACCGTGGACAGAAGGGGTTCTTCTGCCAAATGCTTGAATCTTTCCAGCCTTTGTTAGAGGGAGTCATAGTTATGGGGGGAGATTCAAATCTGGCTTTTGACTCTGGACTGGATAAATCTGGCCCAGCAAAGGCTAAATTAATTAGACCTACTAAAACCAGTACCCAAGGCGAGGAATAGAGTGCTAGAATTGCCGACAGGATGGGGCCAGCGAACCCAAATTTTTACAGGACCCTGGTCATGTAACCCCAGTGAACCCTGTCGAACGCCTTCTCCGCATCCAAGGAGAGGAGCAGAGAAGGCGTCTGAGAGGTCCCAGCATAGTGTACCAAGTCAATCACCCTCCTGGTCGCGTCTGACGACTGCCTACCCGAGGTGAACCCCGTCTGGTCCGGGTTGATCAGGGAAGGTAGGATAGGAAGCAGTCTATATGCCAAAATCTTGGCATACAGTTTCACATCTGTATTTAACAGGGATATGGGTCGGAAGTTAGCAGGTGTAGTAGCCACTTTCCCTGGTTTTGGAATAGTCACAATAAAAGCATTAAGCATTTCACTTGGGAAAGAGGCAGAGAGCATCGCTTCAGAGAACACTTTACCCAATACTGGGGCCAAGATGGAGTCAAAGGCCTTGTAATAGCCGTTAGGGAGCCCGTCTGGGCCCGGGGACTTCCCAGTAGGGAGAGTACTAATTGCTCGCAAAATCTCAGGCTCTTTGATCGGCATGTTTAGGGATTCTAATTGAGAGTGGGACAAGGTGGGCAGCGCTAAATCAGCCAGAAAGGAGCAGATGACCTCCTCTACAGGTTGAGGGGTGGAGGGGTCCTCCCGTAGATTATAGAGGGAGGAGTAGAACTCCGCAAAGGAGTTTGCTATGTCCTGAGGATTATAGATTTTACTGTTATCTGAGTGCTAAACAAGAAAAGGGATAGTAGTTTTCACTCTGCGACTTTTCAGGCGGCGAGCCAGCACTTTACCCGCCCTGTTGCCGGATGTATAGTGGGTCAGTTTAAGGGATTGAACATGTTTATCATAACGTTCAAGAAGCAGTCTCCTGAGGTTCGAGCGCAACCCGAGAAGCCTAGCTGCCGTTTTGGCGTCAGGAGTTTGCCTGTTCTGTGACTCTAGAGAGCGAATTTCAGCGAGTATGGAGTCTAATTTTTGTGCTCTCTGCCTCCTTACCCGTGCACTAAGTTGGATCAAAATGCCTCTAATATAAGCCTTATGGGCACACCAGACGGAGAACGGACTGGAGACAGACCCAGAGTTTACAGTGAAAAATTCCTCCAAATGGGTAGACAGGTAAGACATGTGGGAGGGCTGTTGAAGCAGATAGGGGTCTGCCCTCCATACAAAGGGTGAGGAAACTGGGGCCCCCCCGTCCACCACCACCGACACCGGGGCATAGTCAGACCATGTGATGTCGTGGATGGTGGACGAGGACACCCTCTGCAACAAAACTTTGTCCACCAATATCAAGTCTATACGTGAGTAAGAGTTATGCCTGGAGGAATGGAAGGTGTAGTCCCTTTCACATGCGTGTTGACATCTCCAAACATCAAACACACTCTCAGCATGAAGCAGGGAGTGTAAAGCAGGCTGGGAACGTTTGGCTCTAGAGGTGGTGTCCATCTCAAAGTCAACCGTCAGGTTGTAGTCCCCACACATGATCAGAGCACCCTTCGTATCTTATTAATTTTGCAAAAAAGTTTCCTCAGGAAGCGAAGCTGGTGGGTGTTGGGTGCATAGAGGTTGACCAGTGTGTACAATTTGTTGTTAAAGGACCCAACTAGTACCAAAAACCTGCCGTCAGGGTCGACCAGTGAGTCCTGGAGAGAAAAGATAACAGTGTCTTTTATGGCAATAAGAACCCCCTTTTGCTTTTTAGGGGCGGGTGCCTGGAAGATGTGGGGGAATCTGATGTGGGAGAGGGAAGGCACGCCAGATGCCATCAGGTGTGTCTCTTGAAGGCAGAGAACGTCTGAGCATAGCTTCAGGGCCTCTTTCCACACAGAAGCCCGTTTGACCGGATGGTTCAGGCCTCGGACATTAAAAGAAGTAACCGTTAGAGCCATATATGGTCATGCAGGAGAATGATAACAGTACCTTGTGACACCACAGCAGGTCCTCCATATTCAGCCAGGTCCAGAAGGCGAGTGTGGACGGTGAACGTAACGTCTTCGTTGGAAACAGGATAGGATCCATCTCAAGGGAAGCGGGGAAAGGGAGAAAAGTCATGAAAACCGAAAATAGGGATGTTATAACACAAGCAAAAAACGGTGGGAGTAAAAAGGAAGATCCCATCTGGGATCCGAATGCAGGGTAGCTGCACATAATTCAAGGAGGGGAAGTTCGTGGGAAGGAGCTCCAGTAAGGTCAGGGAGTTAAGTAGTAAACAGAGTAACTAGATTCCTGAGGCACCAGGCTTTAAGATTTCTTCTTGTTGTTGCGTTTGTGCGACACCAGTGTCCAGTCATCATGGGTCTGAACCCTGGGAGAGGAGGAGGGGGCTGTTTCCAGTGGGGAATGCTCAGGAAGAATATCCCATTTGCGCAGGAGTGCTAGCCCCTCTTCCAGGTTCATGACTACACTTGAAGCACTGTCCTTAGTTATGATGAGTTTGGTCGGTTGGCCCCACTTGTAGATGATATTGTGGTTGCGAAGAGCTTTCGTCACTGGGATAAGGGACTTGCGTCTCTGCATAGTGTGCTGTGAGAGGTCCGCATACACTTGTAGATTGGCATAGCGATCAGATGAGTGGGGGTTTTTGCGGAAAGCCAGCATAAATTGGTCCTTTACATGGTAAAAATGTACCCGCATCAGGACGTCCCTAGGGATATTGTCCGGGAGGTGTGCAGGTTTGGGCAGGCGGTGTATCCGGTCAATTACTAGCTCAGATTCAGGCAAGGAAGGCAGAAGTGACCCCATAAGCTCACGAGCATATTGCTGGAGCTGAGCAGGCAGGACAGTCTCAGGGACACCCCGTAATTTGACGTTGTTCCTTCGAGATCTATCTTCGAGATCTGCGACTTTAGCCCTGAGCCATGCGACTTCATCTGCCTGGTCATTGTGAGAGTCTACCATCCTGAAGCTCCTCATGCATTCCATCATGTCTGAATGCAGGGAGCTCCGCAGGGAGACTAGCATGTCCTTTAAAGTAGTGTCAGAGACTGGGAGATTGGAAGTAGGGAAAGCATTGATAGGAGCTGAGAGCTCACGTGTGTCCTCCATGGACCCCTGCAGTGCACTGACCTGGAAGCCGTGTGGCTCAACAGCTGAAGATTTTACTCACTTCTCAAACCCCCACCAGTCGTATTCATGTATAGACCATATATTACTTTCCAATCACCATGTCCCCTTGGCCCAGAAGTCCTCCATTATGGACGTCCCATGGTCGGATCATTCCATGGTTCTGTTATCTCTAAGAAAAAACAGTTCTAATTAAAGAGTATCTCATTGGACCCTCAACCAGTCATTTTTGAAAGACCCAACTATAGCCACAGAGATTGAACAAGCTATAACAGATTACTTTAAAAATAATGACATAGAGGAAATCTCTCCAGAAACCTTATGGGCGGCCCACAAGGTGACAGTGAGGGGAAAACTAATACAGATCGCAGCCAGACAAAAAAGACTGAAGAGGTTGGAGGTGGAAGAACTTGAAAAGACATTTGACGATTTGAGCAAAAAAACATAAATTGGGCCCCTTTGGTTTCCCAACTTCTAAATTGGACGCTGCCAGGACAGCTCTGAATCTTGCGCTTACGGTAAGAGCAGATGAGGCACTTAAATGGTCTGGGGCTAGATTTTATAGATTAAAAGATAAAATTGGTCCAATGTTGGCGCATAAACTATCCCCTAGACTAAGGCCGAGAGTCCTCCCAAAGATTAAACAAGCCAATGGCTTATATACCCTGAACCCTCAGAAGGTGATGGATTCCTTCCAAAGCTTCTATTCAAAACTTTACGACTTTGAAACACTCTTCAATTCTAATAGCGTTGAAAAAGTACAAGTACTCCCGCAAATACTCGGTATCGGTCCCGATACCGATACTGGTATCGGTATCGGGACAACCCTACTTTGAGCCTTTGCCTGTGGAGAGTCTCCTAAATCGTTGCCAGATCAGGTGTTCCCTGAGGAGTCACAAGTAGCTTTCCTAGCTCACAGGCTTAGAGTGCAATTTCAGCTCTTATGCTGCAGTGCGTACCACCTCAAGTTGGAAAGGTAGCCTTTAGCTTTTACTAGTACTGCTACTTATCTAGGATCCTTTAGAGCAAGGATCTCCAAACTACGGCCCTCCAGCTGTTTCGGAACTACATTTCCCATGAGGCATTGTAAAATTCTGACATTCACAGACATGACTAAGCATGATGGGAATTGTAGTTCCTGAACAACTGGAGGGCCATAGTTTTAGAGCCTGCTTTAGAGCCCTAAGGTTACAAAATCTTTTCCAATGCACCTTTTTTTCCCAGGCGTCCCCTGTAAAGGCGGGGACACTTTTGTTAACCCATCGTTCTCCTTTAGGAGTATGTTATATGTTACACTCATATTTAGGGTGTAACATGCTCCTATGCACCCACCCCCCACGACCTGCTTAAGAACACTTGGAGAGTCTCTCCAAAACCTTGTTTTTGTCTAGCAAGCTCCTCCTGATGCAATGACTGAGTTGCTAATCGTCACACATTAGGGGCATGGGTTGGTCTCATGAGGCAGGATCAATTTAGGAAGCATCAAGTTCCTTCACACTACTCCTATATTTGTGAAAGCACTCATAATGGCATCCCTGAACTAATGATGTATAGCGGATATTTTCTATTTTCTTCCCGTATATTTCTTTCTTTGCACATGCAGAGACTTCTTTAGTTTCAGTGTTGGGTCACAGGACAGGCCTGTGAAAAGTGTTTGTGGTGCAGTATATTTGAGGGACGACGTCTCTTCAGAGCTATCTTGGAGTCAACATTTAATTGTGGGACAATATGTTTCTGTCTCTAATTAAATCGACTCACTTGACATTGAGGCGCAGTTTATCTCTGACTTAGTAAGTCAGGGGTCCAGTTCTGGAGCTGGGCAAATCCTTCATCTCAATTCTTGGAGGATCCTTGCAATATATTCCAGCTTGCCAGGGTTGGGAAGGTGTCCTGGACACCTTGTCAGTTCTGGGGACTTGGTCGCATGATGAATCCTGTCTCCCAATGGGGATTTTCGAGCTTTGAGAATTTTTGGTCGCATGTTCAACACTGGACCTTCTGTCTGGAGGGTCATTCAATCCGAATTCCTCTGAATCGGCTGAGGTTCTAAGTGTACAGCCAGTTTAAAAAATTAGGAATGAACATTTACATTCACTATAATGGGGATGTTCCATTCGGATGGCACCACCCTTGGGGCTGCTTTTGCTGATTTTGTGTTAATAAAGGTTTGGTGAGAGACGATTTGCGCTTTTCAGTCTGTTACAGCGTGATGAATGTGCTATTTCCATTACGAATGCTAGATTACGACGCTAAACGTTAAAAACGACAGCGTTAAATAAGCAAAAATTTAGAGCATGTTCTAAATTTTTAATGACCATTTTTAACGTTGCGAAAAATGCTCTGGAGCCCACACATGATCGTTTTTAATGACATTAAAAAAAAAAATTTACATTGCGAAAAACAGTCTTGTGTACACGGCATAAGAATAATGGGTAAACCTTCACTGATACCTTGTAAGAATAACGTTAATGAGTAAACTTTTAGGCTCCATGCACACTGGGGTTAAAAAAAATGCCAGTTCCTGTTTGTTTTTTCTTCCAGAAAGCTCCAATCAAAAACACAAACCAGAAGTTTTTTTTTTTTTCGTGCCTCTGAACGCTGAGCTTAAAATATGCCTTAAACTGTCTTAAGCCCTGTACACATGATCGGTCTATCTGATGAGAACGGTCTGATGGACCATTTTCATCGGTTAACTGATGACGCTGACTAATGGTCAGTCGTGCCTACACACCATCGGTTAAAAAAACGATCGTGTCAGAACGCGGTGACGTAAAACACAACGACGTGCAGAAAAAAATAAAGTTCAATGCTTCCAAGCATGCGTCGAGTTGATTCTGAGCATGCGTGGATTTTTAACCGATGGTCGTGCCTACAAACGATCATTTTTTTGCTATCGGTTAGGTATCCATCAGTTAAATTTAAAACAAGTTTGCTTGTTTTTTAACCAATGGATAAATAACCGATGGCGCCCACACACGATCGGTTTGGAGTGATGAAAACGGTCCATCCTCATCGGTTTAACCAATCGTGTGTATGTGGCCTTTAGTGTGCATTGACACGGGATAACATTGAGCTGCTTCTACAAGCAAAACACAGAACTCCTGTAGAAGCAGAATTTTTTAAGCCAGTGTGCATAGATCCTCACCTGTAAGAAGGCATTTGTATACATAATTGTCTACATTTTCACCTAAAAATGTGCTGCATTATCCACCTCTTGATAGTAAAGTAAAGATTTTTTTTTTTTTTTATAGTCTAGTAGAGAATTTATGTATATTGTCTGAGACTTAAATGGTAACTTTACCTTATCATATTCTTTTAAACTTTCAGAGGATGATGCATTTAGTGGGGACAACACAATAGACATGCTAATTGAAGACCAACTGATAAAACATGAAATTCAGCAGCTCAGTACGACAGAAGGTCCAATTTCAGCTAGTGAGCCATCAACTTCAAATGATTTTAAAACCAAATTGGCAACAGAACTGTATGATGTATCAAGTATAGGAATCATCTCAACATTATCTTCCTTGAGGAAGAGTTCAGAAGCCACTTTTACAACAATGGAATTAACAGAGCAAGCCACCACAGTTCAATACACAACCAACCAGGTTAAGGATGACCTAATTCCAACGACTATGGAGGCTACAACAACTTCACAGACTACAGAAAGCACTATCAGTCCTACAGTAGTCATAAAACCGATCCAGGCATCAACACTTGATATCAGCACAGAGGCGCCATTACAGCCTACTTTAGCAGCATCCAAATCAAGGAAAACTACTATTACTAAGCAGAACACTGTTGATAGTAAAGAAGAGGAAGATGATCTTGTGAAAGTTATTGGTAAGTAGAACTTTTTTTGGTATGTATGGTACAACAGTATATATTTTTATAAAAGCTAGTAGTATGAATAAAAATTTGTATTGATACTATAAAAATTATTTGTGTATTTCAGACCTGCCAGGCTAAAATGTGCTAATGATATGATCAATATGTGATGAGAGAGGTTTGAATACTAAACAGTGTAAATATCAGATAGAGTCAAACAAATGCCCTGTGTGTCTTAATGTCGTCATTGTACGACGAGTTATCCAGAAATTCCTGATTGAACTACATGTATTGATGGCCGCCCAAGAGTCAAATAATGTATTTGGATATGATGGCTTGATTTATCCCATAAAGTCCATCCATAGATTCATATTTTTCTTTATCCAGTACAATAATCATGCACGGGCACAGGCAAGGCAAACCGCCGTGTTAAATTATTTTGAGAAATTGTCCTTTACATTAAAAAAATAAAAATGTAAGTCACCTGTAAGTACACAGTTCAGAAGATGGACAGATTAGGTAGTGTTACACATAATTTTCCTGTATTAAATCACTTTTAAAATTATGTTGCAGAAGTACTGTAGGTATACATGGACATCAGGGAGGCTACTGTCCATTGCAGAACTAACAACCTTTAACCACTTCATACATTTTAACACACTGTGGTAGTTCAAGCAGCTACAGTGGCAACACAGGGTCATGACGCTGCAGTTAAATGCTTGTCGGAATCTAAGGAGAAAACAGTCATTCGTCACAGTTCAGTTAATGTTCAGTACAAACGGCTCAACCAGCCAGGAGAAAGTACAAAACATGCAAGTCCTTCAGGCAGACCAGTGTGTCAGCTTCCCACTGGAGTCCAGGCACAAACAGTTCTCCCCTCTTCAGACACAACATAAAAAACCCATGTTTCTCTGCGCTCATCTATTTATTAGGCCATATTTGCCTTCCAAAATAAACCTCCCTCCCAACCTGCCCCAGGCTGACTCTCTTCATATCACTCCACTGTTCCAGGACAGGGAATGGACACCTCAGACAAAATGGCAAATGACCCAGGAAAGGCTGTCCACACTTTGATGCACTTTCCCAGAATGCTAAACACATGAAATCCTTTTGAGAGCAAGATACCACCTGGTGATCCTGGAGATCCTGTATTTTTACTATATCATCCAGGCAAGAGGGGCATGGTCTGACACCAGCTCAAAGGGCCAGCCCAACAAGTAATACCGAAGTGTTTCTAAAGCCTATTTTATCAGGTGACAGTCCTTAACCACAATTGAACAATTATGCATACAGGACAAAGGAATTGAATCTTAGACAATACATTATATGCAGTTACCTTAAGGTGATTGGATATTGGCAAAAGCTTTGAAGGAGCACCCCCCCATTTACTCATACAACCCCCCACCACTAAGCGAAGGTCCAGTTTTTTTGATAGTGTCCTTAGGTGATGGTCTTTTCCTGTTAGAGAAGTTTTTTTCTGTTTGTCACCAGTTTTCCTTTCCTTCTTATAATGACACTTTCATTGGACTGCTTATTGCTTTATGGGTCGCTAGCAGTTTCAGGATCATTTATATTTGATTTGTACTTTTCAGGAACAATACCCAGGCCATGCAGTAAAGGGGCCAGGTAATGTTTGCTTTGTATTGCCCATAAGACTCCTAAATGTACACTTTTAGCTGTCATTTTCTGCCATCAATTCAAGCCGATCACCTGCTGTCTCATTTGTTGCCCGATACCACAAAGACACAAGCGTTGATATACTAAAACTGGAGAGTGCAAATCTGGAGCAGCTGTGCAGAGAAACCAATACATTTCTAGGCTTTTTTGTTAAAGCTTAAGTCCTCGTTCACATTGGTGCAACTTGTCATGTGATTTGTCAGGTCAAATCGCATGACAATTTGCAACTTATTGTTGGCAATGGAACTGTTCAAATTGGTGTGATGTTGTTTGCAGTGCCACACCTATTTGAAAAAGTAGTTCCTGCACTACCTTTGGCGATTTCAGGTGCAACTTGTATAGGTATCTGTGCATGGAGTCACACAGATGTCAGCCAAGTCACACCTTAAGTTGCACTGACATGCAACTTTGAAATTTTAAATGAAGTAGCTTGATTTCAAAGCCAAATTCAGTGTGAGCCAAAAGAAACAGAAAAAACTGAAGTTAGAATCTAATAGGCTACCATGCACAGCTGCACCAGATTTTGCACTTTTAGTAAGTCAACCCCACAGTCACAGGAACTTGGTTAGCACCTTTGTTATTAAAATTCCTTCATCCATACCATGAACACCCCAGCAAGGATCCTCACCTAACAATTGCGGTTTACAGGCACTTGGGAGAGGGAGCTGAGGAAACTCCAAAAATCTTTACAGGTTGATATCTTCCTCATTTCCTTTTCTTGGAGCAAGGTCCTACATTGACACCACTCCAGCCCCTGAATCAGGCTCCTTACAGAAGTGCAACATGTGGCCTGTCACACTAAAGCAGAGTTACCTCTTCAGCTTCCTGCCACATGCTGGCTTCTGTGGATTCGTACATTGAGGCAGTGCTAATCTCTGGCTAGCCAACCTAGTGCTGCACATATCCCATATATTCCTATGGGCAGGGCTCAAAATTTCAAGTCCTGAGCTACTAGCCAGGCCTCAAGAGTTACTCGCCACCAGTTGCCCCACCTAATTTATACACTGCCCTGCGCCTAATTGCACCCGTTGACACGCCCTCGTAGATTATCTCATAGAATGACACTGTTAAATGTTTTAGGCAGAATCAAGTTACACAATTAAATATTACCAACAACAACTTTAACAAAATGGAACAGGGCACTGGGGGCAGACCAGAGGGACAGGGCACAGGGGGCAGACCAGAGGGACAGGGCACAGGGGGCAGACCAGAGGGACAGGGCACTAGAACTGGGTCTCTTCCCCATTCTCTTGCTGTCTCCTCTGCAACTCCCATCCATCCCCTCTCTCTCTCTCCCTCTCCTATTCATCTCATCATCAGGAGCCTGTGTGTGCCGCTCCACACTTGCATGTCCCCACTTCCCCCTTTTATTCAGGCTGGCAGTGAGGAGAGGAGCTGCAGCACAGCGGGAGGGAGTACAATCCAGCGCTGAGATCCACACAACTGCACAGCCATTGACACCATAGCACAGCACACACTGATACTGCACAGCACACATAGAGACCAGTCTGTTCACAGTGCTCAGGCTGAACTGTTGGACACTTACATAGAGCACAAGGAGAAGAAAACTGCACAAACTGGAAGGCTGCCGCTCTCATGTCAGGGCAACTTTCAGTGAGCGCTGCACCGGAGTGGTAATTTTTACAATCCTCCACCTCACTCATGACTTCCTGCTCTCTGCTCTCCAGCTACATTGGTCGGGGGGAGGGGGGCAGGCTCAGAGAGGTCATACTGTTAGGTCCCATGGCTTAAAGAGGATTGTAAGGAGAGCACCTGTGTACTGCTCTGCCTGTGCGCGGCTCACCAGACTACTTTTCCCGAGCATGCACCTTTCCTCTTCGGCCATCAATCTCATCGGGACTCTAAGTGTAGGCACAGATTGGAGGGAGATTGGTCATGCATCACTGTCATCACTCGCCCCCAGCTTAAATCCACTCGCCAAATGCTAGTAGGCGAGTGGAAATTTTGAGGGCTGCTATGGGTACAAAAAAAGAAGCCTATTCCTAGAAACCATTTACCTATTCTTGTGCAAAAACAGTGTAGCGCTGGATAAATGTTAAGGATATGGTATAAAGACTCTGTTACTAGGGATGAGCTTCGCGTTCGAAACTAATGTATGTTCGAATTGATCATCGGCCGTTCGATCGTTCGACGAATATTGAACAAAAACGATTGTTCGCGGCAAATTCGAGTGAAACTAAACGGCTCATAATTCACTGCGGCATTGCGCCCTGATGATTGGCCAAACATGCACTATGACCCTGCATGCTTGGCCAATCACAGCACGCAAAAAAAGGAGAGCCATAATTGGCCAAAGCCTGGGTGCTTTGGCCAATTATGGCTCAGGGCTTTAGCACACGCCCCACACTATATAAGGCCACCTGCTGGGCGGCCTCGTGTAGTGTGTTCCGGCTTGTTAATGAGAGCAGTCAGAGAGACAGAGAGATTGTCTTTTTAGCTATCTAGATAGAGCAGGCAGGCAGGCTAGTTAGTTTAGCTTTATTATTACAGTGTGTAGAGAATATACTGTATATACTGTATAGCTTAGCTAGATCAGTTCTTCTTTATTTACTGGCAGGCAGGTGATTGTGCTATTTAAAGACGTTATCACAGGTATAGACACCCAGCAGGTACAATAGCAGTGATTTTAATGATGCTTAAATTTAAAAAAAAGAAAAATTCCTTTAAATATTGTACCTGCTGGGTGTCTATAGTTTGCCTGTGAAAACGTCTTTGAGAACCCGGGTCTTGCCCGAGGGAACATGCATCAATGGAAAAAAGGACTCCTGAAAAAACGACTGTTTTTAAAACTTTTTTCCATTGATACATGTTCCCTGGGGCAAGACCCTGGTTCTGAAAGACGCTTTCCAACAATAACTTGAATATTGGTCTTTAAAATGATCGTTTTTGAATTCGAACGTTCGAGTCCCATTGACTTTAATGGGGTTCTAAATGTCGGACTGTTCGACGGTTCTGGTGCGAACCGAACGCGGGGGTGTTAGGCTCATCCCTATCTGTCACATATAATAGTATAGAGTAAACAATTTAAAAATAAATATCCCCTCCTATGTATGGACGCATATACTACTTATGTTTTTTTTTTTTCACATTGACCATTCACTGGTTTATATTTATGCTTAAATTGTTTACTCTATACTATTATATGTGACAGAGTCTTTATACCATATCCTTAACATTTATCCAGCGCTACACTGTTTTTGCACATTTCTATTGACACTTTGTATCTTGGTTGTAGTGTTTAGCAGCAGGATGTCCTTCATGGACTTATTTTCTTAATTGTTCTTTACCAATTTTTTCCATCAAACGCAAATTTCCCCCACCCCTTTCCCTTTCTTTTTACATTTACCTATTCTTGATCAAGCAGACTGACACCTTGTACACACGACTGAGAATCTCGTCGTAAATGAAACATCGTTATCCTCGACGAGGTTCTTGTCAGGCTTGTCGAGAATCTTATCAAGCTTTCTATGCATACACACTGTCAAGACAAAATTTTGTCGTTCTCAAACGCGGTGATGTACAACAGCACTATAAAGGGAAAGTTTGATTCCACTGGCACAAACCCTTGGGGCTGCTTTTGCTAATCTCATGATATTGCGTGTTAAGTAAAAGTATGGTAAGAGACGATTCACGCTTTTCAGTCTATTACAGCGTGATGAATGTGCTATCTGCATTACGAAAGCTACTTTTACCAAAGGTGGGCTCCCGTCTCATACTTTATTGTGAGCATGCACAGGTTTCTAAGCATACACACGAACGTGTTTCTCATCGTAAACCAGCTCGACGAGAAACACGACGAGGAAATTGAGACTCCCGACGGGAAAAAAAAGAACATGTGGATCTCAACAAGAAAAAAAGAGAACAACAGTTTTCTCGACGAAAAACATACACACGACCATTTTCCTCAGCAAAAAAGTTCTGCCACCAATTTTCTTGATGGATTTTGTCGAGGAAAACGGTCTTGTGTATGAGGCCTTAGCCTTATACAATGACTTAATGGGGATGATTTACTAAAGGCAAATCCACTCTGCACTACAAGTGCACTAAAAGTGCAGTCACTGTAGTTTTCTGTAGATCTGAGGGGAAACTCTGAAATGAGGGGAAGCTCTGCTGATTTTATCATCCAATCATGTGCAAGCAAACATTTTGTTTTTTTATTATCCTTGCATGTCATAGTTACATAGTTAGTCAGGTTGAAAAAAGACACAAGTCCATCCAGTTCAACCATAAAAAAAAATAAACAAACAAAATAAAACTGAATGTCCACCTCAGATCGACAGCAACTGCACTTTCAAGTGCACTGGCAGTGCACTTGTAGTGCAAAGTGGATTTGCCTTTAGTAAATAACCCACGGTGTCTCAAGTCTGAGAGCTTATTTACTTCTTCTGACTACCCCATGCAAGTGGAATTTAAAAAGAAATGAACTGCTCCCACTGTGGACCTGACCATTCTTGCACTAACAATCTAGTGGGCCTATTGAGGGAATCCCCTCCTTTAAGGATTTAGTTGGCAGTCACATGAAGACACTTTTAAAGTCCTCCTTTTCACTTGCAGTTTTAGCCCTGAAGCTGGCTACTGCCACTGTGTCAGTTGCCCAGACTATGGAACACAGAACTCAATAGTGAACTGTCCTCTGAATTAGATAAACCTATTCTGGCTGCAAAACTATTCTGTGTAGATCCTAAGAAAAGTGTGATTCGTCAAATCTCTAGAATATCCTTAATTTCTATGCATGCTTTGAAATTTGTCCGCTGAGAAAACATGTCCGCTAGCCCCTACACACAATCGGAGATGTCTGCTGAAACGGTCCGTCGGACCAGTTTCAGCAGATAAATTTGATCATGTGTACACGGTCTAAGGAGTGGCAGATGTAAACCGACTTGTGTCCTACCTCCAATCAAATCCGGCTGTGTCTGCAGAGCGGACACGGACCTGCCATCCTCCCGATCTGCTCATTGTGGCCCGCGACCAGTTAAACCCAGTCGCTTAAGTGGCCCTCACACTTCAAAAGGTTGGGCGCCCTTGCTCTAAATTTTCACATTGTTTTTAACGTCGTAAAAAATTGTCGTGTGTGGGCTTTAACAACGTGAAAAAAACATGCATGCTCAGAAGCAAGTTATGAGACGGGAGCGCTCGTTCTGGTAAAACTAGTGTTCGTAATGGAGATAGCACATTGGTCACGCTGTAACAGACTAAAAAGCGTGAATTGTCTTTTACTAACACGAAATCAGCAAAAGAAGCCCCAAGGGTGGCGCCATCCGAAAGGAACTTCCCCTTTATAGTGCCGTCGTACGTGTTGTACGTCACCGCGCTTTGCTAGAACAATTTTTTTCACGATTGTGTGTAGGCAAGACTGGTTTAACAATAATCGGGATTGAAAAAAACCTTGTTTTTTCTAGACCATTAAAAATGGTCGTGTGTACGGCTGTACGCGGCATAATATTCCCCTGAGTTTTTTTATGCCTTTTTTTCTCATTTTAGGTCAAAGATTACTCAGTTGCCTGTTTTATGATCAGATAATTAATTCTGCTCTTACCTTCTCAAAGACCTGGCTTATGGTACTGGTTGACTCCACTCACTGGCTTAGTACTGGTAAAGGTTGCATTGGCCATACTCTTTGTAGGTGCATTTGTTTGCTTTTCTCACCAAATATCTTCAATTACACAATTGCTCTATATACTCTCACCTAGAGATCTGCCAGCATTTCTACATCCTCAATATTCAGCAGTTAGGTACACCCCACCTCAAGGTTGCGTGTCCCTCTTTTCTAGGGGGATGCAGATTGCACCCCCCTTATTCTGTAGTCTATAAGGTGAGGTAGTTCTCACCTAGCTTGATTATAGGGATCCCAATCCTAAAAAAATAGTTCTCGTTACTCATCCTGAAACCTCTTCTGTATGGAATTGCCAAACACCTAGCTCCTGGTTCCCTGTAGGTCTTGGTTAGGCCTTGTATATTCTTACATATTACCTTTCACACCCCCTTTTGCAAGAAGTTACTCTCCTTTGTCATGACTTTCTGTGCCCTTTTGGGGAATTCCTCAGGTGCTCTTCCCCACACAAAGGCCTCCTTTTGTGCTCAAAGATGGTACTCCCTTAAAAGAGTCTTTGTAAGAACAGAGACTTCTTTTCTCTGTTGTACTTGGCAGCTGTAGTTCTGCCTCAGCTTTCCCTGTTTACTTTCTGGGGGCAAAGTGTCCCTCTTGAAGTCCTTCTTGCTTCCATGTAGTTTTCCTATTACCTTCTGTGGAATGTCATTCTCCCTCCCCATGTTTTTTTCATCTTTATAGGTGGGATCAGGACCGTCATTTTTGACATGTATTCCCTTGCAAATGAACCCCTCTTACTTTCCTAACAGAGTAAACTCCCTATAGGATTTCATTCTACTCTTCCACCAAGCTGAGTGGTTATTTTGTCTCATTTTATAGGGCTTCTGCCCTCAGGGAATGAGTCTTTCCTTCTATAGCTGAGCCCATTCTCCCAAAGATGTTAGGGTTCTTGACCTTAGGGTGGATTCATATGAGATATGTTAGGACTGCATTGGGTGGCTATATTTAACCTTTTCTACCTATTCTACTCATTTTATTCTATTCTACTATTTCATTTCCATGCCATTTTGTGAGGAATTTGCTTGTAGCAGTTGGCTCCAACAAAAGAATCCAATCCTCTCTTGTGCAGACTGCAAATGTTCTCTGACCATAAGCATTACATCTGCCATTCAGCTATGCATTTATTCAATGTGATCCACTATGCTTTAAAGGGAAGTAGCCTCTTGTTCCCATGTCTCATTTAGAACATCCTGCAATCCAAAGGTTTGAGCATTTTATTTAGGGTTCTGTTGACTCGTTCCACTACCCCATCAGTCTGCAGATGATGTACGAAAGTCTGCATGTGCTGAATTTTAAACACTTTACAGAGCTCCTTCATAATATGTGGATGCCTATGGTACACCACTTATAGCAAACAATAAATATGACAGTAAACAATCGCAGTCTTGACAATGTTTTTCAACCACTTTCTTGAGCATTCCCTTCATGGTTCTGTTGAATCTTTTTGCTAACCTATCAGTTTGCAGATGATGTATGAAAGTCCACAAGTGCTTAATTTAAACACTTTACAGAGCTTCGTAATAACCTTAAACATAAATGGGATACCTGGATTCTGTCAGGATCTTGGACTGGAGCCATGTTTTAATGAACATGTAAAACATATCCCATATGATTACTAGAGTTGGGCCGAACACTCCCCTGTTCAATTTGCGCCAGAACTCTCAAACATTGCAAAAGTTCGGACCCGAACCGCAAACCCTATTAAAGTCTACGGGACATGAACTTGAAAAGTCAAAAGTGCCCATTTTGAAGGCTTATATGAAAGTCATTGTCAATAAAAAGGGTATGGGGGTCCGGGCACTGCCCTGGGGGAAATGTATCAATGCAAAAATAATGTTTTAAATATTGTTTTTAAAGAAGCAGTGCTTTTAATGATGCCTAAAGTGAAAAAATAAAATCGAAAAATTCCTTTAAATATAAAGTGCTGCATCTGCACCATGTATAGAGCCTGCAGCAGCAAAACTGACATATGCAAAGAAAAATAAATACATTTAAAATTGACTTGTGGTGCAGGCAGTTTTTGACAATTCCTTTTTTGAAAAAACATTTAAACAATGTAGATCCATCATCAATCATGATGCCTGTCATACCACCGGACCTGAAAAAAGAATTCTGCCCGCAACTAAGGCTACCTGCCAAATGCCTGCTCCGCCATGTGACAGTTCTTAAATAGGTAAAAGGTGGGCCACCTGGTGATATCACCTGCAGGCATTGCCCCCTAGTGGTGTCACTGACGGTCGGTGATGTCACCAAGTGGCCCTGCCCCTTACCTATTTGAGAACGGTCACATGGCTGAGCAGGCATTCAGGTCTGGGGTTTTGGCGGGCATCGTGATTGATGATGGATCTACATTGGGGGACATTGTTTTTTTTGTTTTTTTTTAATATAGGAATTGTCAAAAACTGTCTCCCATTTTTATTTATTTTTGACACTTTTTTTGTGATTGAATAGGGGTACAATGTACCCCATACTCATTTACATGGGGGGCTGGGAGGGGGGGGCCTTGTTAAAGGGGGTTCCAGATTCCAATAATACCCCTGCCTGTAGACCCCCAGAACCACCGCCCAGGGTTGTGCTGAAGAGGCCCTTGTCCCCATCAACAAGGTGCTTTGGGGCGGGGGCAGAGCCAAAGCACCCCCCCATTTTGAGGGCATGTGGCCTGGTATGGTTCAGGAGCACCCCCTCCTTTCCTGGCCTGTCAGCGCAGGGTTCACCTTAAAATCCATACCAAACCCAAAGGGCCTGGTATGGTCAGGGGGTACTCCCAAATTTTTATTTTTTTATTTTTATTTTCTATTGCCGGCTATTTTTTTTTATAATTCAGCTCTCAGTGGCTTCTTGGCCCTGCTTTTTAACAACCTATTGACTGTGCGCTCGGTGGGCAAACATCCTGTCGAGCGCACAGGAAATTTGGGTGTTCCGTGGGCAGAAATCTAAAATTTGTTGTCACCAGAACAGGAATAGAGAGGAAATCTCCCAATGTGAACCGCAGTGTAGGGGCAGCTGTCTAGGATTTCATCTTACTGTTGTGTCTACAGGACAGGAAGTGAATGGAAATGTTTCCAACAGGACATAGATGGCAAACGAAAAAAATATAAAGGTTTTAACCATTCCCTACTCCTTCTAACATGAAAAAAAGGTTTGGCTTTAGATATACTTTAGGGCCCACGTGTCTGTGGGGTGTTCTATGCCTTATTGTTACAATAGCTAATGTGTTTAGCCTGTGTATGTCATTTTCATGCAATCATCTCTTATTGTTTAGCCAGCTGTCTATAATATACCCACATCCTGTTACATCTGTGACTCTTGTAATACAGTAATGATTTCATTGATTGAATATTGCTCTAATGTGTGCTTAGGGATTATTTTCCTCAATGTTTTGGTTTAATATACTGACACCAAAATCCAAAGGAACTACAAAGATTCTGCTTTAGTGGCAGGCCCATTATACTGTAAATATAATCCTGTGTAGAGAAGGCAGGAAAGAAGACTTAAAAACAGCATCATAAAAATTCGATGTATACTACAGATGTGAGATCAACTTCAAAAGCTTTTGTAAATAACTCATATTTTTTGTCTCCTTGGAAAACATCAGGACGATGCAAAGACACTTTATCTACAATTTCTGGGCCTACAACTCAAAACACCTACGGACGTAATGAAGGAGCCTGGATGAAAGATCCTCTAGCAAAAGATGACAAAATTTATATAACAAATTACTATTATGGAAACACGTTAGTGGAATTTCGGAATCTGGACAACTTTAAACAAGGTAAAATGGAAAAATGTATACTTATTCGTTTGACATCTGGATTTCTTGGAGCTATGCTGTTATGTCAACTAATGTGTATATCCTGTTTGGTTGAGAAAAATAAATCCTTTACAAGTCATCTATATGCATTGTAAGGGTTTTCACCAGAGATGAAATGCTTATTGCTAACGGTAACAATGCCCAAAAGTACCCACAGACAGTACAATCTGACTGTTTTTTTGAGAAAAATACCAGGTATGATGTAATTATTATTTTGTGCTGATAAAAATGGACAAGTCTTTGATTTACACATAAACATTTACCAAAATTCATTGTTGCAGTGTATTCTGAATAAAACAAGGAACTGCTGTTGAGAGTGTCCAATCTGTGGTTGAGTATTTTAGTTATTGTACTGTGGACCATCCATACCTGTGTCCTTTACTGCTAGAGAAATCAAGATTTGAGGATGTGTCAACCAGGCCCTAATCATCAACAGGACCGATCCGCCCTATAGGCTCACTATGCAAGCCGCTTAGGGCCCCGCAAAGCTGCGGAGGGCCCCCCAAATTACTAGAGGCCCCGCCTGGTGTGAAGTCATTTTCGGCCCCTTACCCCACTTCTCAACTCGCTGGCTGCATGGGAGAAGAGGTAAGAAGTCAGCTCCCCCCGCTTCTCAACTTTAATGTGACATGTAGTTTTGCTTAGGGCCCCAGGGAGGTCAGGATCGGCACTGATCATCAACAATCAATAACAGCATCAAAAACAATTACTGACCACCAAAACTAAAAAAAATATGCTTGCTAATTAGTGTATTTGAATGGACACATAATATGTCAATAGTTAAATTGCTGCACTTAGCATATCATACTATTGTATAGTGACTAAATGTGGACATCTCAAACAGAAGGGAAACTCATCTCTCCAGCACTGGGGTGCCAGTTCTACACTGTATCTAGTATTATAGGTTTAGTACTTTAAGATCCTTTGATGAATTCCTGGGTTTGTTTGCTAGTTGTGAAAAAACTGTATAATGAACATAAAAAACACAATTGGCTTGTGATACTGCATACTGTATATTGTAAACTAGAAGGCTCACCCTGTAGTAGCCATGGCCATAGTAACCATGAATGAGCTGGGATACCCAGGAACTGTCCAAGCAGGTTTGTTCTACTAAATATTCCATAACTTGTGCCGTGCAAAATATGTGTATATACAGTTGTGCTTTAAAGTTTGCATACCCTGACAGAAAGTGTGACATTTTGGCATTTATATTGAAAATATGACTATTCAAGTATAGTGATCACATGATGCCATTTATTATCACGTAGTTATTTGGCTCCTTTTAAAATCATAATGATAACAGAAATCACCCAAATGGCCCTGATCAAAAGTTTACATACCCTGGAATGTTTGGCCTTGGTACAGACACAGAAGGTGGCACACACAGGTTAAAATGGTAACGGTCAGGGGTTAACGCTGTTACGATATTCCATTCCACCAACCCAAGACAGCCTTTCGACACACCACAATCCAGCAGACAGGACCCATAAGAATTCCCCAGACAAACGGATAGCTTTAATGGTAAACTCAAGCTCTTCTTATACAGTTAGAAGCCTCAAGAAACAATGGCTTAACTCCACCCATAACTTGACACTAGGAGCTCAATACACATCGTTTAGATAATGACATTCAGATAATCTACATGAGCTAATTACTAATCATCCATTCATTGTGACTCCGCAATAAGCTTTTCTCACCTTCTATACAATCCACATTCCTTTAGTAAACATAAGTCAAAAACCTAACCTTTAGATTGTGCTATCTCACAACACCCATTATAATCAATAGAACTTTCACACAATACAGTGTTAATTAGCATCACACAATGAACAGGTCTTTAGAAGCCAAACTAAGGTCAATTTACATGACAGTAGCAGACTTAATTACTTAATTGTTCCACATTGAATGAATTACTGTCCTATTGACCTGTTGGGTTCAGAATTAACCACCTGTAATATTTCGAGATATCCTGCAATACATTGTGAATTATCATTACTGTCCCATCTCATGTAATTCAAGATATCGTTTCTCAGTCATCCTATGCTCCTAGTGGACATAGGATGACCATTGACACAGGAGTCATTGGTGAAGCTGAAACAGGAGTACCCCACATTCTTCAAGAGCCTCTGGGTCCCACGGGCCATACCCTTATATGGCTATTAAAGGTTAATTTCCCACATTTATGGCTTTTTAAATCACAATTAGTGTCTTTGTATAAATAGTCAATAAGTTTGTTAGCAGGCTAGACACTGAGCCATGAGGAGGTAGAAAAGAACAGTCAATAGACCTGCGTAACAAAAGACCTGCGTAACAAAGTAATGGAACCTTATAAAGATGGAAAAGACATAAAAAGATATCCAAAGCCTTGAATATGCTAGTCAGTACTGTTACATTCCTTATTAAGAAGTGGAAAATTCAGGGCTTGTGATACCCAGCCAAGGTCCGGTAGACCAAGAATGACAAGTGGGCACAAATTAAGAGCCCACAACATGGGATAGTGGCCACCACATTATTTTATAATGTTTTTTATTTTATAAAAAAAAGAAGAAAGCCTGTCACGAGGCTTGAGGCAGGAAACATGTTTTTTCCTGCACGTGTATGGGGCTATAAAAGGCCCTGCATGACTGACCTGATTGCAGTTGTCCTGGATTGTCAGCTGTGAAGCCGCTAGTGAGGAAGGTCTTGGAGAAGGCGGCGAAGAGTGGTTGTGGCGGTGCCTGACAATGGCTGAAGATGACCCGGCATCTGAGGCAGAAGCGGTGGAGCATCAGATTCCCCCAAAAAGAGCAAAGACAGAAGAGATGACACAGCCAGCAAGTCTTACCTCAGCCCAACGCTCCCTAGCTTGCAGGCTTCAACAGAGCCTGCCATCTGAACATCCGAGGTCGGAGGAATAAACTGAAGAAAAGAACAATGACGAGCCGACCGACATATCAGGAGGTGAAGACGGGTCTTCTCTCCATCTCTGATGTGCAGTGGTGAAAGACGAGGGTGGGCATGGTGTTCCCTGCCTACACCTAGAGCTACTCCGACCACAGTAGAAGCAACACCGCCCACTTCAAGAGCTACTCCGCCCACGGCAGGATCGATTTTGCCTACAGCACAGATGACTCCGCCTACAGCTGCATTCCAGGCATGTTTTTCCAGTTTCCAGAGTGACAGCATCACAGGCATCCAGGCCGTCTAGGCTAAATACAGTGAGGGCCCCATCTCAAGCAGCATCACTAGTGAGGTCTGCAGCTAGTAATATGTTGTCACAAAGAAGACAACATTCCTGTACTTCCTATGCACTCAGAGCCTATTCAGGCAGGTGAGTCCTCTCAGAACTAATTAATTAGTCAATTAATTAATTATTTTGTCAAATTTAATGAATCTTTGTCTATTCAGCAGTTAATGTCTGTTTCACCTTCTCCTGTTAATGTGTGGTCTTCTAATTCGGTGTCTAATGTTCACCCTGTTTCTACATTTACTAACACTCCTCTTAGTATGTCTACTTCTGTCCCTGAGGTTTGTTTTAAATAAGTTTTGCCATGTGAAATATCTCCATTAGGATTTCACTTGGCTCCCTTGTTTAAAGAAAAGATTTGGAAGGGTACATTTTTGGACCTTTTTTTATCTTTTTTACCTAATATAAAATAATTTTCCAATAAGTATGAAAGAGATCAGAAGAAGGTGCTGAAAAGATAATATGAGCTGTCCAATCTCTAGATCCTTTTATAATTGGCTGCAGGCTTTCTAAATCTTCTCTGCAGTAATGGGTGAGAAGCATCCTGAAAAGTGTAGTGGGATGTTTCAACATTTGGAGCGCATACTAGAAGCTTATAAAATCTTTCCACCAGAAGATTGCTATTTATCCTAATCTTAAATGGGGGAATAAAGACGTTGGGTTGTGGTTAAACCTTTTTATTCCTTAAAAAACTTTTTTTTTAAAACAACAAACAATTAATGACTACTACTCCTAAATCAGTTTCAGTGTATAAGAAAGGTATATGCTATGCCTATAATGAAACCCAGTTCAAGTGGTTAAATTCATACTGTTACCGACATGAATGTTCATTTTGCTTTGGGAATGAGCCAGTATCCAAGTGTTTTAATAGAACTGCAAACAAACAATTCACTAAGGATAATTTGAAAAGCCTGCACACCAGTGAGGCTGTCCACAATGTATCATTGGCTAATGCTATACCTAGACAAGGGGAAGGCACAGCTATTAATTTAAAGCTTTTCCACAGGTTTTAAACTTCCTGTTTTTTCAAGCCCAGGTTGCCATTTTTCAAAAAAATGTAAAATCGGTGCTAATGCAAAAAGATATAGTGAGGGAGACATTTCAGCAGAGTTGGCCCTTTTATTTTCCCTCCTTTTCAGAATTTCCATGTGTCACCATTGGAGCTGGTTCCTAAGAAGGAGCCCAATTCTTATTGCCTCATTCATCACCTTTCCTTCCCAGCTGGAAGTTCTTTGAATGATAAAATTGATCTGTTATCAGCTTCTGTCACTTATGCTACTTTTGATGATGCAATCCAAATCATAAAAAAATGTGGCCATGGTGCGTTATTAGCTAAAGCTGATATTTAATCAGCTTTAAGATTGTAAGATTGTTGCCTATAGCTGTTGAGTCTTTTAATTTACTAGGTTTTGGTTTTGATGGATATTTTTTCTATGACAAATGCTTACCTGTGGGTTGCTCTTTGTCCTGCCATTATTTTGAAGTTTTTGCCACTTTTCTTCAGTGGGTAATTGTTTATGAATTGGGTCATAGTGGAATTATTCATTATCTCGACGATTTCCTCTTTATTGGTCCACCAGGTTCCCCTGTTTGCTCTTTAATGCTACACTTATTTTTTCTCATATCAAAATTCTTTGGTATTCCTCTTGCAATTGATAAAACAGCTTTTCCATCTCCAATTATTGAATTTTTGGGTATCAGCATTAATACTTTAATGTTTCAATATGAGCTCCCTTCTCTCAAGATTGCTAGGCTTCAATCTTTAATTTTGTTTTTTCTGTGACGGAAGAAGGTTTTATTAAACAAGCTTCAATCATTTCTAGGTCTTATTGCTTTTGCGACATGGATTATGCCAATGAGCAGGATATTTTCAAGGCCACTGCCATTTACTAGGTCAGGTTATAAATGCCCTTTTTTGCATATTCACATCACTCAAGATGACTTGTTGGTATCATCACAGTTTTTAATTGACTATAACGGATGGTAATTTTTTTGACTGATCTTAATTTATTTACAGGTGCCGCTGGCTCTCATGGTTTTTGCGGATATTTTCCGCACTCAATGTTGTTGCAGTGAATGGCCCCCCTTTTGGGTATCTAGCAAAGCTACAAGAAATATAGTTTTGTTTAAACTTTTTCCAGTCATCATTGCATTTGAAATTTAAGGACATTATATGTTAATAAAATAACTATTATTAATTCAGACAACAAGGGTGTGATTTTTGAACGAAAATTACTTTCTTGTAGACCAGGAGGTCAATTTTTAGTACATTTGGATTCTTCTATGACAAAATTAAAATTTTCATCAGTTATTAAACGTTGTCTTTCCTAGTTAGGCCTTTCTCATTTAAAAATGTCCCCACATTCTTATTGCATCGGAGCTGCTACAGAAGCTGCTAGATTGGGTATAAGTGATGTGGTTATTATGAAATTAGGTAGATGGGAATCTCAGGTTTAATATATATATATATATTCGTCATAGCCTATCTCTTTGGTTCATAGGCATCAAGTCTTACATATCTAAGACTTGTAATAGGAATACAAGTGGCCAGATTCAGGTAGACTTACGACGGCGTATCAGTAGATACGCCGTCGTAACTCAGAATCTGCGCCATTGTATCTTTAAGCGTATTCTCAAAGTGAGAATGTTGCTAAGATGCGACAGGCGTAAGTCTTCTACGCCGTCGTATCTTAGCTGCCTATTTACGCTGGCCGCTAGGGGCGTGTACGCTGATTTACGCCTAGAATATGTAAATCAGCGAGATACGCCTATTCACGAACGTACACCCGGCCGTCGCAGTAAAGATACGCCGTTTATGTAAGGAGTTTTCAGGCGTAAAGATAAACCACCAAAAAGATGGCGCTGCCAATGTTAAGTATGGACGTCGGGACGGCGTCAAATTTTTAAATTTTTCTAATTTTACGTTGTTTGCGTAAATCGTTAATGGGGCTGGACGTAAATTACGTTCACGTCAAAACCAATGAGTCTTAGCAGCGTAATTTGGAGAATGCGCACTGGGATACGTCCACGGACAGTGCATGCGCCGTTCGTAAAAAACGTCATTTACGTGGGGTCACACTTAATTTAAATAAAACACGCCCACATCAAACACATTTGAATTCGGCGGGCTTACGCCGACACATTTACGCTACGCCGCCGTAACTTAGGGAGCAATTGCTTTGTGAATTTGTGAATACAGCACTTGCCTCTCTAATTTACGGCGGCGTAGCGTATCTGAGATACGCTACGCCCGCACAAATATACGCCGCTCTACATGAATATAGCCAAAGGTGTTCAAACCAGTCATGTGATGTATCCTCAGAATCGTTAGAGTGAGAGCAATAATTCTAGCCCTCGACCTCCTCTGTAACTCAAAACACGCAACCTGTAGAATTTTTTAAACGTCGCCTATGGGGATTCTTAGAATAAAAGTTTGTCGCCATTCTCGAGCTGGCGCAATTTGGAAGAGTGATATATTGGTTCTTATTTTTTTATTTAAAAAAGTGTATTTTTAAAATACGCGCTAAAAGTGTAAAAGTGCACTTGTAGGACTTCTGCACAAATACGGTGCGACAGAAAGTATTGCAATGATCGGCATTTTATTCTCTAGGGAGGGAAAAAATATATTTATAATGTTTGGGGGTTCTAATTATTTGTTGAAGTTTGAAAAATAGGCCGATCCTTAAAGCGGTGATCCAGCCGCAATTTATATATTTATTTTTTTAAGTCAGTAGCTACACACACTGTAGCTGCCGACTTTTAATAAGGACACTTAATAAGAACACTTACCTATCCAGGGAACCCGCTATGTCGGCCCCCCGAGGCCTATCTGTCCATCGGATCGGGTTTCGGCACCACCATTTCAACTAAGGGAAACTGGCAGTGGAGTCTTGCGGCTTGTCAACATGTCAAATCGCATGCTAATGCCGGAAGCAGCACTGTCCCGATCAGTACGACATGGACTTGGGGCGCCCCACTGATTTTCAAAAGTAGTTCATTGTGCCATTTCCAACCAATCACGTTTATCCTGCTCGTATAACTCACGTCCGTTCCATACGGACGCCATGGATCTGAGGAAACAGCTGACGCTGTGAAACGCGTAATCCGATTGGCTGGCCGGGTCCCTCGCGTCACTTCCGGGGCGACGACGATACGCCGCGCTCCACGGTGGAACGCACGCCACATCAGACGGCTCTTCCTGGTTTCCTGTGTCCACTATACCACACTTGCGGCTCACAAGCCTGGGACGAAGAAACCTTTTCCGGAGGAACCTCTTATGATGACCCCGGCCTCATAGCCACACCAATGCCTATATTACTCCATGTTTGTGAGTAGTTACTTTATTGTACCAATTTACTACTGATTAAAAACGACATACTGCACTTAGTTTGGCGCATCTCTCTCTTGTATTTTTTTGAGTCTTGCGGCTTCACTGCCATTTTCCTACTGCACATGCGCAAGTCGTGCGCCGCTTTGTGAATGGCCAGCTTGACTTCTGGGACACGCACAGGTCCCAGATAACAACAGGAGAGTTCGCCGCAGAAGAGTACGTGATGTGGTGGCCCCCGGCCCGGCTGGATCAGAAGTACACTAGATACTACAAAAAAGGTAATAAAGGAAAAAAAATTGAATATTCAAAAACGAGGTGTTGAGAGGTGTTCTTTCGTTTAAAACCACCTCCCAAAAATGGGACTCCACTTTAAGTGGTTAGTAGCCATTTAAACCTGTGTGTGCCACCTTCTGTGTCTGTACCAAGGAGAGAGAGAGAGGAAGAGAGAGAGAGAGAGAGAGAGAGAGAGAGAACTGGAGCCCCTCACCACATGTAGGTGCGAATCCTAGGTGACACATATTCACCATCCACAGTCCTGCCATCTAGTGTCTTACATAGCTTCACCCTCTGCTCAAATGTTGCAAGAATGAGGTCGTGAACATGTAGCAGTTCATCAGCAACTGCCTGCTGGGTCCCTGATAACGTCTTCTGTACATCTTCTGAAATTGCTTTTCTCTGTGTTTCAGGTAATTAATAGATTTTAACTTTACTTCGACGTGAGGTTAAGTTCCAATGTCATGGAAATGTATTTTAGTTCCTGTCAGGAAATTCTGAAAATACCTCTTGCTTTTACTGCGGGAACTCTCTCAACTCCTGAATCTGACTAGCAGACCGGGTCCCTGACACCCTCACCTCTCGTAACTTTTGCTGGTGACACTTTTGCTGGTGCTGCTGTCTCCCTATTCTATAGGATTTCATTAAGTTACCATGGTATATTTGGAGGGGCTTTCTCATACATGGTGGTTGATATCACAGTTTTTTTGTGATTTCGTAGAAGCCTTGTCAATTTCGCCAGAAACGTGCTTTCTACAACCAAAACAAATTCTCCTGGGTTAAAGATTCTTATTTTAAAAGAACAGTTATAACCCTGGCCTGTGCCTTTGGGACTTGCTACTTTTGTTTTTGAAATATGGACATGACCGCTACTATCTTACCCTGCACCTGAGCAATGGATTTCATTATACTTTTGTGAGGTGTGGCCTCTTTCTCCCATTTTTCTTGGGCTATACACAGGAGTCCCATACAAAAGTTTAAATGGTAAAAACCCTGTGACACTTACCTTATTGAAAACATTAAGTTGGTGACACAAAGTCCCAGTCTTTTACATCCTTATCTACTTGTGGGCGGGGCTTGACGTGCCTCGTGGGGACACTGTGACACTGTGCTCCCTAAAGGCTGCTTTAGCATGTGACACAAATACAAAGTCATTAGCAACAGCAATTTAGCTTCTCTGCTCGTTGGACCCATGTACTGTATCGTCTCTAAAGCCTCTCACCACCTTGAATAACCTTAATTTAATAATCCTTACATGAACCCCTTTAATAACTTCAGACAAGGCAGTTAAACTGAATAAAGATATTTTAATTAAGTAGTTAAATGAGACGTTTGAGCAGTAGTTGACAACATCTTCAACACATCCCTGATAAAGTTCTCTAGGTGCCCCTGTTGTAGTGCCCCATTATGTAGTCATACCTGAGTTAGGTAGTAAAGTCCATAAAATGTTCGTTGCAGACAAGAGTCCAAAAATGCCAGTGAATCCACATGAGGTAGCAACAATCCATAAAACGTCCAGCATCTGGTAGCACAAGTCCATGTAAGTCCATACCCCTTTCAGCCCCGACTGGCTCCCACAACAGGTGGTAAAGTAGCCGAGTGGCAGCTACACCCTCAGCAGCTCTCTCCTTCTCTTCCCATGCAGAGTGCAGTGATCACCTCTCACCTAGATACAGTTCCCCTTTTTATATATTTGCCTGGGAAAAGTTGTCCAGCAGTGCTAACCCCTACCTACCAAACAGTACTACCAATACTGAGCAAAATTATCTAAGCAGCACAACTTACAAAGGAGAAAATACATTTAATCGTGAAAGCAATGAATATAACCAGCACAGAAATACCTTGGCCATCACATGTTTACAATTTTTTTTTAACATGCCTTGCAAGATTCTGTTGAGCCATTCTACTCATCGTTCGGTGGTTAAAACACTGAGGTACATATGTAAGTAATTTTAAACAACTGTCAATATTTCCTTAGGAATACCTGTAAGGGAAAACACAGGGAAAGTGCAGCTATAACCTTAAAGGGGTTGTAAAGGTAAAAAAAAAAATCCCCTAAATCGCTTCCTTTACCTGCAGTCCTCCTTCACTTACCTTATCATTTGATTTTGCTTTTAAATGTCCTTATTTCTTCTGAGAAATCCTCACTTCTGTCTGTAACTCCACACATTAATGCAAGGCTTTCTCCCTGGTGTGGAATGTCGTGCTCGTCCCTTTCCTGAAGGGGGAGGGGGCGAGCAGGAGAGTCAGGTCGCCCACTAACACACAGCTCCTTTCTCTATCTGAAACGCAGAGAGCGTCCTGACTCTCCTGTAATTCCAGGGGAGGGGGCAAGCACGACACTCTACACCAGGGAGAAAGCCTTGCATTACTGTGTTGAGTTACAGACAGAAGAACAGGAAGTGAGGATTTCTCAGAAGAAATAAGGACATTTAAAAGCAAAATCGAAGGATGAGGTAAGTGAAAGGGGACTGCACTAAGGTAAAGAAAGCTATTAAGAGGATTTTTTTCCCTTTACAACCCCCTTAAAGGGATTGTAAAGGCAGAAGGTTTTTCATCTTTTTTGTGCAGCAGTTCCCCTCAGCCCCCCCCCCCCCTATTTCTTACCTGAGGTCCATCTGATCTAGCAATGCTGCATTAGAAACTCAGCTGTTCTGGACTCCCAAACATTGGCTTTCACTGTTGTCAATCAAAGACAGTGAGTCAATGAGGAGAGAAAGGTGGAGTGAGTGGCTGGACCGCAGCTCCATATTTAAATAGACACATGGAGCTGCGGCTAGGCTCAGAAGCACTCATAGCGAGCTGCTTGCTGTTGGGGCACTCAACAGGAGAAAGGTGCCAGGAGCACCTGTAGAGGTGCACAGAGCAGGTAAGTATATCATGTTTGCTATTTTTAACAAAAAGAAATACTTTAGTATCACTTTAATGGACATGTTTCTGAGAAGGATTTCTTCTCCATCCCAGTTGGCATAGACAAGCACTATATTCAGCAGTGGTCCCACTGGATCCAAAGCACTCCTCTCAAAAGAGACCCAAGTTATTGGGAATAGTACTAGTGGACCTGAAAAAGTTTAATGTGGTGCATTCATTTGACATTCAGGGTAAGAGTTACAATACTCCGTAATAATGGCTTTAAAAATTTCAGGCCAGAGAATTGGATAGATCCAAGATGCAATGCCTTCCTCTGTGAGACAAGGAAACTACCAGCTACTTTAAAATTTGCTCCCATTCTTTCTTTATATGATACTGTAAGTAATAGGATACTGCAAAATGGGGGCATAAAAGTAGAGGTCGACCGATATATCGGCCGATTTTGGGCACTTTTTAATTAATCATCGTCGGCCGATTGTACTGAAAAAAAAAAAAAGCCGATTTACTTCAGCGCGACTTGCAAATAACTTCTGTAATATAAGTCAATGTCAAAGTTTCCCTGGAGCGACTTGTCTCTGGGCAGCCTGCCAAGTGTGAGAAAAGAATACAATGGCCCAGATTCACAGAGCGATTACGCCTGCGCAACAGGAGATGCGCGTGCGTAAGTCTAAATGTGCGCGTGCGTTTCGATGCAAGGCATCCCCAAAGCGAGATACGCAAGAAATCTATTTTTTTTTTGTCCGGCGTAATTTCGTTAGACAGGCGCATCCGTCCGCGCAAAACTGCGCTAGAGAGACCATTGATTTGCTATTCAAATATGCTAATGAGGGAGTTACGGGGATCCACAAAAGAACGTTGGGGCAGCGCAGGCTACGCAGTGTGCGCAACAGCAAAATGTCCTGTCTAAAATTAGACCATATAAAAGCTGGTCTAAAAAGAGAAAAAAAGTCTACTTGTTAGATAAAGCAACACTGTTAGTGAGGAGCTCAGCAGTCACACGTGTTGCACAACAATCTTTATGCCAACATGCCAGGGGCATCGTCGCGCATAGCTATACTACTGACTTTAGAGGAGCAAAGAAGGAGGAGGGCACGGAGGATGGCACGGGAGAGGATATACCGCACCCGCATAGACCTGTTTGGCATTAGTGATTCTGAGGTGTATCGCATCTTCAGATTCACCCCTCATGCCATCCTGGAATTAACCACAACCTTGCAGGAGGACATCACCAGCCCAACACACCGCTCACATGCAGTGCAGCCACTGGTGAAGGTCATGGCAACACTCCATTTCCTTGCCAGTGGCTCTTTTCAGCGTACAAGTGGAGTGGTGGCTGGGATGTCACAATCCTCCATGAGCAGATGTGTGCACCAGGTTGTCCCTGCAATCCTCAGATGCATGGCCAACCAAATCATCAAACCCACCACTGAGGAGCTGCGGCTGAAGGCAATGACAGATTTCTACAGAATTGCCAGATTCCCACGCACCGTGGGGGCCATTGATTGCACACATGTGGCACTCCAGCCCCCCCAGGAGACAGAGCACATGTACCGCAATCGGAAGCATTGGCATTCCATCAACGTACAGGTGATAGTCGATGCCCAAGGCCTCATATGGCACGTCCGTGCCAAACACCCAGGGTCCAGCCATGACAGCTACATATACAATCAATGCCACATCCGAATGGAATTCCTTCAGAACGTGTATGGGGGCCACCTGGCTGGTTGGTGAGTGACATGGGTGGCAGGCATGACTATCCCCTCCCATGATGCACACATCACAAGGGGCACATGCATGACTAACATCCTCCTGTCTTTTCCCTTACAGGTGACTCTGCATATCCACTGGGACCCCATCTCATGACTCCAATCCGGAACCCCCAAACCCCAGGAGAGGAAAGATACAATCAAGCACATGCCCAAACACGTGCAGTGGTGGAGCGCACCTTTGGCCTCCTGAAGTCACGTTTCCGATGCCTGGATAAGTCTGGGGGTACCGTCTTGTATTCCCCAAACTTTGTGTGCCAGATCATCGTTGCATGTTGCATGCTGCACAACTTCGCAGTAAGAAAGGGCCTGCAGATTGACCTACGTGATGACCTGACCCCTGAACCAGACATTCCCCCCCTAACCGAGGATACCCTGTCTTCTGAGGGAAGAGCAGCCAGGAGACAGCTCACATTGGGCATCTTTGCACGTTAAACACACACATTAATCATGGCACAATGAGAATGCATGCATGCACACCACTGTGGTCCCTAGCACACACACCCCACATCCTCATCAAATTGGATTGGCACCAGTCCACCATGCAGGACTTGTGAGCAGCAACGCCACACCAAGGCTCCAATTATGTCACTGTACATTCATACACCATTCACACGGACCTGGGGATCACTTCTCCCTGGTCCTGGGGAACCCTACTCCACCAAAATTGAGGGTGACAGCCCTTTTCCGGCAGGAATTTCACCCCCACATTCAAACAGCATTCACAACCCAAAAAAAAATGACCTGCAAAATCAAAAAATGTCCAGCAAAAAAAAAAAAAAAAAGGGGGGAAAAAAATTATTGCCCTTAACGTGAGCCACGCCTGGGGCGCCCCCGGCCACGGCCCCGGCTCCTCAGGGGAGACTCATGGGGGAGGGGGAAAACCGGGGAAGGAGGAGCAGCCCCTGATCTCTGCCCACCTGGCGGCCTGCCCTCCAAGGCCACGGCTATTCTGTCCAGGGCAGCACCAAGTGTTGCCGTGTTGGCCTGGATAGCCTGGGTAAGGGCCCTCACATCCTGCCCAACGCCTGCTGATGTCGTCTGCAGTTCGTTTAGGCAGGTTGTGAAAGCCCGGGAGTGGGAGTCCAGGTTCCCCAGCGTATCCTTGATGGAGGACAGGCTCTCCTCCATCCACACCAATGTCTGGCTGACCTGTCCCAGATGGCGGGTCTGGAGGAACTGGTCCCTTCTCAGAGTGGCGGGCAGGAGATCGGCCACCCCCCTGGTCTTCTGGGATGACTTCCTGCCTCCAGCTGATGCTTGTGGCCGGGAGAAGGGGAGGCCCTTGGGAGGGGAGCCATGTTGGGGGAGGAGGGGGGGTCTCCCCCTTAGGGAGGGCTGCCTGCTGCCAGCCAGAGGGAAAGAGTCCTCAAAAACCAAAAGTCCAGTGCCTGACATGGACTCCTCCTCCTCATGATTCTCCTCCTCCTCAACCTCCTCCTCCTCCTCTTGAACCTCCTCCGCGGACTCCGGCCTTGTTGGGGGGCCTCATTAGGCTGCTGTCCTGGGGATGGTGCGGTCAGGCCAGATGGCCCTGCACCCTCCTGCACATCTGTGGATGACACAAAACATTCACAGGTTGGAGGATCCACACACTTGCCACATATTCCCTTTCACCCCCTCCCCCACACATGCTACACACCTGATATTAAAAAAAATACTTACCTGGCACCACGGGCTCCGGACTTGAGTCAAAGCTGGGCAGGCCCTCCACTTCATGCCGATGAAAGGTCAGGGCCACCGCACGCTCCTCCGCTGTCAGCATAATACGGCATGGTGGGCCCCCTCCTGTGCCCCTGGCATGGGCAAGCATTTTGGACAGCTTCTGTTTGACCAGACGCCGGAGGTCATTAATTTTTTTGTCAATCCCAGACCGGGTCCGTGTCTCCCCCTCCCCAGCTGAATTGACCTGCTCAGTGATGAGGTCCAAAATCTCCCTCCTCCTGGCCGGGGTGGTGTTGGCACTGTCCGGGCCGTGGAGGAAACGCCCATAATCGCTAATGGCCCGGGCAAGAATTCTTTTTTCCCCCAAAGTAAAATTGAGTTTTCTCTTTCTCTCTGTCATACTTCCAAAAAAACTCACTCCCAGTCAACAAAAATCAGTCACAAAAACAAGCACAACCAATCAAGCAAGAACACACACAAAGAGAAAACTAACACCCCAAAAATCACACAAGCACTCAGCAAAAAAACAGTCACAAAAACAAACAGCAAAAAATCAGCAAGAAAACAAACGAACAGAAATATATCAATCAAACAAACAGTCTCTCAAACACTTATCAAAAAACACTTTCAAAGATCTACTAACAAACACTTGATCACACAGAACACTAATCTGACAAATACAAAACACAACACAACGAACAACGGGACAAAAGCACTTGGTTAAATGGGAAGGGACAAAGGGATGTACTTTTGCAATGCAAGTGCGTTTGTGTCTGTCTATTTATGCTGTCTGCGTAGTCCTTAGTCCATTTCCAATTTCACTGATTGCGCCGCTCCCGAGTTGTGAGCATGCGCACAGCGGAGCTGACCATGGTCTCCTTCAAGCACGCATGCGCAAGCCGGCCGGCCCTTCATTTGCATGGGGTCACGGCTCATTTCAATGTAACCCGCCCACGTCCTTCCCAATTTGTATTACTCCGCCTTACGCCTCTGAAATAACGTTACGCATGCGCAATTTTCTGCGCAAAAGCTACGAGAATAGGGTGATTACGCGGCTACATTGCGCAAGTCTAACGTAAAGGCGGTGCGCTACGCCGGTCCAATAATGCGCAGATGTACGTGAATCTGGGCCAATGTTTCTACTTATCAATGAACTGAACTCTGTGTGTAGAAGTTCTCCGTTTAACCATTTAAAGACTAAATCTTTTCTGACACTTTTTGCTTACAAGTAAAAATCCTGTATTTTCTGCTAGAAAATCACTTAGAACCCCCAAACATTAAATATTTTTTTTAGCAGAGACCCTAGGGAATAAAATAGCAATTGTTGCAATATTTTATGTCACACGGTATTTGCGCAGTGGTCTTTCAAATGCAATTTTTTGGGAAAAAATACACTTCAATGAACAGTAAAGTTAGCCCTTTTTTTGGGGGGGGGGGGGGGTTCGTCCAAAACTTTTGATTACCTGTTTTTGTGCCTGCTTCCTGATTCTCTTAGCGAAGATGGTGGAGCAGCACCTGAAAGCTGAGGGAGAGATCAGCTTCCGGTGCTAACATTGCGGGTGCCCAGGACAGGTAAGTATCTATATATTAAAAGTCAGCAGCTGCAGTATTTTAGTATAGGAAGTTCCATTTGGATGGCGCCACCCTTTGGGATGCTTTTGATAAATTTGTGTTAGTAAAAGCGTGTTTTGTCCATGTGCTTTTCATGTTGTTTACACCAAATTCTGACCCTACCATCTGAATACCACAGCTGAAATTGAGACTCAACAGACCACACAACGTTTTTCAAATATTCTATTGTACAATTTTGGCGAGTCTGTGCGAATTGTAGCCTCAGTTTTATTTTCTTAGCTGACAGGAGTGTCATCTGGTGTGGTCTTCTGCTGCTGTAGCCCATCTGCTGTTGTGCATTCAGAGATGGTATTCTGCATACCTTGGTTGTAAGGAGTGGTTATTTGATTTACTGTTGCCTTTCTATCACATCAAACCAGTCTGCCGATTCCCCTCTGACCTATGAGGCCGCGTACACACGATCAGTCCATCCGATGAGAACGGTCCGAAGGACCGTTTTCATCGGTTAACCGATGAAGCTGACTGATGGTCTGATGTGCCTACACATCATCGGTTAAAAAAACGATCGTGTTAGAACGCGGTGACGTAAAACACAACGACGTGCTGAAAAAAATGAAGTTCAATGCTTCCAAACATGCGTCGATTTGATTCTGAGCATGTGTGGATTTTTAACCGATGGTCGTGCCTACTAACGATCGGTTTTGACCTATCGTTAGGCGTCTATCGGGCAAGTTCTATTTTTTTTTGACCGAAGGATAACTGACCGATGGGGCCCACACAGGATCGGTTTGGACCCATGAAACGGACCTTCAGTCCGTTTTCATCGGTTTTGACCAATTGTGTGTACGCGGCTTGACATCACCCAGGTGTTTTCGTCCACACAACCGCTGCTCACTGGATATTTTCTCTTTTTTGGACCATTCTCTGTAAACGTTAGAGATGGTTATGCGTAAAAATCCCAGTAGATCAGCATTTTTTGAAATACTCAGACCAGCCCGCATGGCACCAACAACCATGCCATGTTCAAAGTCACTTAAATCTCCTTTCTTTCCCATTCTGATGCTCAGTTTTAACTTTAGCAAGGCGTCTGCACTGCATCTAGATGCCTGAATGCATTGAGCTGCTGCTATGTGATTGGTTGATTAGCAATTTGTGTTACCAAGCAATTGAACAGGTGTACCTAAAAAAGTGTCCGGTGAGTGTGTGTATCATCATGAAGGTTCTGTAACACTAGGTGATGATAGCAGCTGAACATCTGGTGATGCTGGGATTTTAAATGAAACCCTGGCATGCCCCTAAAAATTCTCAACTCTAAGGTCCAAATTCTTATGCCGCGTACACACGGTCGTTTTTTGCGATGAAAAAAAAACGACGTTTTCTGTGAAGTAAAAAACGACGTTTTTGAAACGTCACTTTTCAAAGACAATTTTGCATACACGCCATCGTTTTTTCACAAAAAGCAAGGTTACGTTCACCACTCTTTTCCATTGAAGCTCGCTTCATAACTAGCTTCTGGGCATGCGCGGGTTGAAAAACGTCGTTTTGAACGACGTTTTTGCTACACACGGTGACTTTGTGAAACAAAAAACGACGTTTTGAAAAACGACACAAAAAATTCAAGCATGTTGGAATTTTTTTTTGGTCATTTTTTTTTAAGACAAAAAACGACGTTTTGCCCACACACGATCAATTTAAATGACGTTTTAAAAAACGTCGTTTTTTTTTCATCGCAAAAAACGACCGTGTGTACGCGGCATTAGAGTTTATGGGTCTGTATATGACATATTTCCACCATAGCAGCCAAAGAACTTCTGGGAATATATAGACTTTTATGTGCTATTATAGTGGCAGAAGCCACATCTACAAAGTACAACTAGTAATCGTATTACTAGTATTTCCTGTGAATGTGCATGGCATTGGGCAGCTGTAATAACACAGCTTTAAACAATACTGTGCTTGCAGGCATTAATGCCAGGAAGTATTTCTAAATGGTTTCCAGCTGCTGTAGTAAAGATTGTATTGTCATGATGAATAGCTAGATTCAGGTGCAACCAAATGGGAAAACATTCTGGATAGAAAGCAGATTGAATCAGAAAGGATTCTAAGACAGAGAACTCAAGCTGGTATTAACATGAATTCTGTACTTATTCATTTTAGAAAAAGCTCCGCAGACACCTACAGTGCCTTGAAAAAGTATTCACACCCCTTGAAATTTTCCACATTTTGTCATGTTTCCCAAAAAACATAAATGTATTTTACTCGAATTTTGGATGATAGACCAATACAAAGTGACACATAATTGTTAAGTGTAAGGAAAATAATAAATGGTTTTAATTTTTTTTTACAAATAAATGTAGCCCTACCCCTGAAGGAGCTGCTGTTTTTTTTGGGTGGCATGTTACCTCTAATACTCCGCCGTCTAGGGTGCTTGATGAGAGCTGAAAAAGAGTCAATGTCCACATGTTGCGTTCCTTTTTCTTTGCATTATTTACCAAACCAAACCATTTACCAAACGTGGTAAAAGAACGAACAATGGATTGAAGAGGTGGAAAAGGGTATAAGTAGTGGGTTCAGGTGTAAAAATTAGTCAGAAGCACTCCTGCTTCCAGTCATAAACTTTCGTCGCCACTCTAGCCAGAGTGGGTATTGTGCCCCTGGATAGGCCTCTTTCACTAGTCCTAGCAGCCATGGCGTCACACGGAACTTTGGTAAAGTCTCTGCCACGACCTTCCCAAAGGTGGAGATATATTCGGTCCCGAATCCCCTCACTTTAGGATTAAGCACCCGGATCTCCTCTTAAAGGGGTTGTAAAGGTTTGTTTTTTATTTTCTAAATAGGTTACTTTAAGCTAGTGCATTGTTGGTTCACTTACCTTTTCCATTTCCCTTCCAAATGTTTTTTTTTCTTTGTTTTCTTTGTCTGAATTTCTCACTTCCTGTTCCTCATCAGTAAGGTGTTCAGTAAGCTGTTCTAAATGACTTTCCACCGCTCAGATGATGGTGGAAAGCTTACTGAGGAGAAACCGGAAGTGAGAAATTCAAACAAAGAAAAAAATATTTAGAAGGAAAATCTAAGGAAAAGGTAAGTAAACCAACAATGCACTAGCTTAAAGAAACCTATTTAGAAAATAAAAGACAAACCTTTACAACCCCTTTAAGGGGAGATCCGGGTGCTTAATCCTCATACTCCGTGCTCTCCAGAACAGGTACTTAATTTGTTGGCTTCCTCCCTCAGGACGGACAGTGCAGGACCACTCTGTAGATGTTGACCCAGTCTGACTACTGGGTCTACCTGGTAAATCACAACCCCCTGGACCAACGTGGTCCCGAAGCCAGGAACTCTTGGACACGCACCCCCGGCCAGGAGGGCCACACACAGGGGTGGTGGGACGACTGTCCAGGGCGGACGACGACGACCCAGAACCAGCGACATCTGTCCCTTAAATACTCTCCCCCAGCATGCACAGCGAGGCGATCAACTCTCACTGATTGGCCGCTGAGAAAGAATACCCAACACACCTTGATCTGACTGCTGCCACCCTTGGCCTGTGGTGTAACCGATACCCCAGACAACAATAGTGGCCACCTAAAGTACAGCCATGGCTGGAACAGAGGCCCGAATTTCGAAACAAATCAGTCAGAGATAACTAATCCTCTGACTAGCCTCTAAATTGAAAGCAGGGACAGCAGAGAAAAACAGCTGCCCGCTACACAAATATGTGGCATGCATTTGTATTCAGCCACTTTACTCTGATACCCCTACCTAAAATCTAGTGGAACTAATAGCCTTCAGAAGTCACCAAATTAGTAAATAGAGTCCACCTGTGTGTAATGTAATCTCAGTATAAATATAGCTGTTCTGTGAAGCCCTCAGAGATTTGTTAGATAATCTTTGTGAACAAACAGCATCATGAAGGCCAATAATAAACCAGACTGGTCAGGGATAAAGTTGTGGAGAAGTTTAAAGCAGGGATAGGTTACAGTATAAAAAAAAAAACATCCCAATCTTTGAACATCTCACGGAACACTGTTCAATCCATCATCCAAAAATGGAAAGAGTATGGCACAAATGCAAACCTACCAAGACATCGAAATCCACCTAAACTGACAGGCCGGGCAAGGAGAGAATTAATCAGAGAAGCAGCCAAGAGGTCCATGGTAACTCTGGAGGAGCTGCAGAGATCCACAGCTCAGGTGGGAGAATCTGTCCACAGGACAACTACACAGGACAGCACGCCACAAATCTGGCCTCGATTTGGGACGTTTTGTTTAGTGATTCTGAAGGGCCCAATTAATTTTGGTGCTAGCTTCTGATAGTGGATTGAGACAAATATTGTGGGTGAATAGCCATGCTGAATCACTATCTTTGAGAGTAAGATTAGCTAATTGCTGGTTATCAGCAGAGGCTTTCTGGAAATCAGAGATTTATGCTCAGGGTCATTATGCACATATTTGCAAATAGCATAAAAATGGTCCAGAACCTTGTTGACCTTTGTAAAATTAGAACTGTAAAAAAAAGAGCAGGACCTGGGGTGGTGGCCATAAACACAGAACCAGGATGAAAGCCCACGGTAGGAGTTTGTCCAACTGTTTTAGGTGAACTCCGTACATGGGAGGAAAGAGACACATTTGGTTTGCATGTTGGAGATGTAACAGATGAAGAGGCCTTCTAGGAACTGATTAGTGTGCTCCACTTTGCCTTTAAAATGGAGATGGCAGGTAGAAGAGACAAAGATATTCCCAGCTGAGAATATAAGGCCTTCTAAAAATAGGAAGTGAACTCAGATCTGGGGTCTGAAAGAATGCTTGCCAAAAGGCCATAAAGCTTGACTTGTAATAAATTACTGACAAATTGGATAAAGCCACAAAGTCAGCAATCTTGTTAAAAAGAAAAAAGTCTACCATCACCTAGATGGCTGTCCTACTCCTCAGAGGAAGGCGTGTGAACATTACAATCTACAAGGAGATGAGTCTAAGGGCATTCATAACACGTAAAAGTAAGAGCAGGCCGAATGGAAAACAATGGAAAAGAAGAGAAATAGCCTTGTGAGTGCCATTGACCGGAAATAAATTACTGTAGAATGTTATCACTGCTTAGCTCCACTTGGCATGTTTCATTAGAAATAGAATTTGTCAGGAGTGGTCAATGATGACGAAATGTGTTGGGTGGAGCAATTTGTAGTCACCTCATTCTGGCAATACCCATGCACACAAGCTGAACCATTGGTGGCTATAAATTGGTGACTAAAAATTAGATAAAAATACAAAAATACAAAAAAAAGGCAGTCACGCTAATAATACACAAACAATTACTTAATATCCACTAGTGACGTGTACACAATATCAAGTGAATGTTCAATACACAAATCTGTCACAGATGAATGTGCAAAGTCAATAAAATTTGAAAAATGAAAACAAGGGAAAAGTAATAAGCAAAGTCCATTAATAGATATGGGTCATAGTGGAAAATACCAGGTGAAAGGTAGATCCACATACAGTGTGATTGATGACGAACAAAGATCTCCACCAACAGAAAACACTGACCCTTACCAGAGTCACAGATCTCACAGAGACACAGCATATACAGAGAGACATCCACCATCCGCAATAGGAATATAGGGATACCACCCGCCCAGTGCAGTCAATCAATGAGTCAAATCTCGATTGGACACAGGTTGGCAATAATCCAGGATATGAAAAGAAATCAAGGAAACTCACATAGTGTAAAAACGTATAGATTTAATGGATAAAAAACATTTTGTGCGCACTTACAGCAATCCTCAAATAAACAGCATAAAAGGTCAGCCGGCCGGCTTGTAGAAGCATGTACCTGTCTCTTCCGGGTCCTCACACGTGATGCGGTGACGTCAAAGCGCCGCCTCCCGACGTTTCGTCTCTAATGGGACTTGATCACGGGATGAGGCGACGCTCCGAGTCACTGCTTAAATGTGAACAAAGGGGGTGGAGCTAACCTCAAGAGGGATCCCAGGCAGCCGCACATCCGCCATCTTGACTCCTGGAGAAGTCAGACAGCTAAATACAAATAAAGATAAAACAACTCTCTAAAGAGTGAGGGCAAAATAAAATGATGTATACTAATACTGACACACCGATCTATTAATACCAGCAGCGATTGGTATGTATATAACTAAGAGAAATATAAATAAATGGCTATGGAAATCAGCGATACAAAAAGAAATTGAATAGCTATTCCAACTCCTAAGTCTCCTATAACTCCATATGGATTATAAATAGCACATATAGCTAGAAGTAGTTATCATAAAAAAATATCTAATCCTTTCATTGATGGATGTGCAGCTGGATGGAACCCATCCCGAGCTTACATAAACAAAAAATAAACAAGAAAAAAAATACATAAAAAAATACATAAAACTGCAACGCATCCTTGGGGATAGGGACACATATGTCCCCCTTTTGTTGGATCCGGGGGAGAAGTATAAGAAAATCCTGCAAAAAATTGTTAATAAAGGTTTTCATAATAGGATTTTGAATGAGAAAGAATCTACATTCTTGATACCTAAGGCCCCAAGGACACCTATAATGTATTATTTCCCTAAGGTACATAAAAACCACACTTGGCCCGGGACATCCCATTGTGAGTGGGATTGATTCGATCACGTCCCGGGTGGGCAAATATATAGACTTCTTCTTACAACCCCTTGTGAGAAAGATGCCTTCATATATCAAAGACACCAAACATGTCATTAACCTGCTTTCCAACCTCAAACCTTCTTCTGCCATGTGGATGGTGACGGCGGACGTCACGTCGCTGTACACCATCATTCCACACAGTTTAGGCTTAGATGCAGTTTCATACTACCTGAACAGAGATAGTGGTTTGGCAGCGGAACAGATTTCTTTCATTATGGAACTATTGGTGTTTGCTGCGACCCACAATTTATTTTGGCACGAGGGGCATTTTTATAAACAAGAGCGAGGAGTCGCGATGGGCGCTAAATACGCCCCGAGTTTGGCAAATCTATTCATGGCCAAGTGGGAGGAGGATGTCGTCTATGATCAGCCTAGGCCCCAGATTCTTCTGTGGGCCAGATACATCGACGACATCCTCCTCCTATGGGATGGCACTGAAAACGATCTATCCCAGTTTGTTGATTCACTTAATACCAATGAATGAGGGATTATTTTGAGCTATGAGGCTAGCAGGGATAGGATTAATTTTCTAGAGTAAAGTAGAGTAGAGTAAAGTAATAATCCGCAAACCACATCAAGGGTAGAGAAACATCTAGGGCTCAAAAGGATTCAGACGTATATATTGCGTACATCTGCAAAAAGGAAAATGCAGAGAGGAAGCACAATAGTGAAGCCCGTATGTGAAAGCAACACAAAATGTATTGTAATGTACTTACAAACAAAAACAGGTTACAGGCATTAAAACATAAAAGGTTCCATGGAGTATAGCGTACATGTGTCAGGCCAGCCTTACATGTTTCATCCAACCGGATGTCTTCAGAGGCGTGGCCTGTGACACATGCACGCACCTATAATTAAAAAAATAAGCCCATGATAGGCCAATCAAAGCTGCATAAGCAGCTGATTTCAATCACTAGCCCCCCCTCCACGTCGCTAATTGCGCATGCCCAGTGCGATCGCAAGATCAGAGGGACAGGGTTAGAGGTGGTAAAAGGTTGTGCGCAAACGCAGCATCCCCGTAATCCGGGGTGATCAAAAAGAAAAGAGGAACTTTGTCCGGGGAACGGAACAGCGGCACACATCGGAAATGACAAAAAAACAGGGATGGGGCCAGGCCGCCGGAGGGGAAGCACAGCAAAAGCAATGTAGCCCAGCCGCAAATGTCCACAGAGCTGACCCACCCCTTGTATGCCAGAATGTCAGCCATCCTACAGGGACAAAATCAATACACCTATAAAATGGCAAAAAAGTAAGCTGATTGTGCAGAGAAGGTACTCTAGAGGAAAACCAGTGATACTATATACTAGACATGTGCAGACTGGAATATTTTGTTTTGTTTTTTCGTTTTCGTTTGGAAAATAAATGTATTTAGTTACTCCCGAAAATCGTTTTGATTTATTTGGTTTTTCGTTGGGGAATAGCTTTCGTCCGAAAATCCAATAATACTTGGTTTCTGTCGAATTGTCAAAAGAATATTCGACGGAACGTCGAATCTGTTTGGCTGCTGGTGAATGATCAAAAGAATATTCAACTGAACGTCGAATCTTTACGTCTCATAACTCGAAATCTATTCTCTGTAATGTCGAATCTATTATTTCTATAGTGTCGAATCTTTTCTCTATAATGTCAAATCTTTTCTCTATGATGTTGAATCTTTCCCCTATAATGTCGAATCTCTCTATATCGAATTTTTACTGCAACGAAAACGAAAATAAAGCATTTTTTATGTCGGATCTTTCGGTTTTCGTTTCTTGCAAAAAAACTGATTTTCGGACGAAAATGCATTCTAACGAAAACAAATGCACATGTCTACTATATACAAAGAATTAATACTTAATAATACAACAGTACAATACAATATAACATCATGTGTACAATCATAATGAAAAATATATAAAATATAAATCAATATATATACAGTGCGGAAAATAAGTATTTGAACACCCTGCTATTTTGCAAGTTCTCCCACTTGGAAATCATGGAGGGGTCTGAAATTGTCATCGTAGGTGCATGTCCACTGTGAGAGACATAATCAAAAAAAAAATTCCAGAAATCACAATGTATGATTTTTTTAACTATTTATTTGTATGATACAGCTGCAAATAAGTATTTGAACACCTGAGAAAATCAATGTTAATATTTGGTACAGTAGCCTTTGTTTGCAATTACAGAGGTCAAACGTTTCTTGTAGTTTTTCACCAGGTTTGTACACACTGGAGGAGGGATTTTGGCCCACTCCTCCACACAGATCTTCTCTAGATCAGTCAGGTTTCTGGGCTGTCGCTGAGAAACACGCTGTTTGAGCTCCCTCCAAAGATTTTCTATTGTGTTTAGGTCTGGAGACTGGCTAGGCCATGCCAGAACCTTGATATGCTTCTTACAGAGCCACTCCTTGGTTATCCTGGCTGTGTGCTTCGGGTCATTGTCATGTTGGAAGACCCAGCCTCGACCCATCTTCAAAGCTCTAACTGAGGGAAGGAGGTTGTTGCCCAAAATCTCGCAATACATGGCCCCGGTCATCCTCTCCTTAATACAGTGCAGTCGCCCTGTCCCATGTACAGAAAAAACCCCCAAAGCATGATGCTACCACCCCCATGCTTCACAGTAGGGATGGTGTTCTTGGGATGGTACTCATCATTCTTCTTCCTCCAAACACGGTTAGTGGAATTATGACCAAAAAGTTCTATTTTGGTCTCATCTGACCATATGACTTTCTCCCATGACTCCTCTGGATCATCCAAATGGTCATTGGCAAACTTAAGACGGGCCTTGACATGTGCTGGTTTAAGCAGGGGAACCTTCCGTGCCATGCATGATTTCAAACCATGACGTCTTAGTGTATTACCAACAGTAACCTTGGAAACGGTGGTCCCAGCTCTTTTGAGGTCATTGACCAGCTCCTCCCGTGTAGTCCTGGGCTGATTTCTCACCTTTCTTAGGATCATTGAGACCCCACGAGGTGAGATTTTGCATGGAGCCCCAGTCCGAGGGAGATTGACAGTCATGTTTAGCTTCTTCCATTTTCTAATGATTGCTCCAACAGTGGACCTTTTTTCACCAAGCTGCTTGGCAATTTGCCCGTAGCCCTTTCCAGCCTTGTGGAGGTGTACAATTTTGTCTCTAGTGTCTTTGGACAGCTCTTTGGTCTTGGCCATGTTAGTAGTTGGATTCTTACTGATTGTATGGGGTGGACAGGTGTCTTTATGCAGCTAATGACCTCAAACAGGTGCATCTAATTTAGGATAATAAATGGAGTGGAGGTGGACATTTTAAAGGCAGACTAACAGGTCTTTGAGGGTCAGAATTCTAGCTGATAGACAGGTGTTCAAATACTTCTTTGCAGCTGTATCATACAAATAAATTGTTAAAAAATCATAAACTGTGATTTCTGGAATTGTTTTTTTGGATTATGTTTCTCACAGTGGACATGCACCTACGATAACAATTTCAGACCCCTCCATGATTTCCAAGTGGGAGAACTTGCAAAATAGCAGGGTGTTCAAATACTTATTTTCCGCACTGTATATATATATATACAGTATATATATAGAAAAAAAATATAAAAAGAAGACACACAGCTAGGAGGAAAAAGAGGAGGCTCATATAATTAAAAAAGCTGAGGTCAAAAAATTATAATAAAAAATAAATAAAATAAAAAATAAACATACATAATAATACAGAACAGATTATTATTGCTTCTTGTATAAAATTGTATAAATTCCTTTAAGGAAAATATTCCTCATATATTGCTATAGAGGGGGGAATAACCCCCGCCAGGAACAATATAAAAAGCTAAAAAAAAATCGAAAAAAGAAATATAATTAATGTTGAGAACGTTTTTTAATAAATTCCCACATAGCAACTATAATAAAAGAATATAATAATAAAAAAAATATATATATATATATATATATTTGGTGTAATTATACACCTTTAAAATGACACCTAGATAAAATATATATATAAAGGAATACGTACATAAGAAAAAATCATAAACATAAATCAACTATTATTGATAAAACAATTTATATCCCAATTGACATTCAAGCCGAAAGGGGTATAACATTTCAGGTCGTAGATCCAGCGAGTTTCAAGTTTGGAAATTTCTTGCGTGGACATACTACCTCACCAATGAGGATTCAACCTGTCAATAGCTATGAACGTCGTACCCTTAGGGTTCTTTTTATGATGTTCCAAATAGTGTTGAGAGACAGAATGCTTTGGAAAGCCCTTCTTAAAGCGGAGGTTCACCCTAAATATACTATGTCCCATGTGATCCAGCATACTGGCGTCAGGGCCAGTATGCTGTTTTTTTTTTTTTAATGGTCCACTTGCTGTGTAATCCTTAATTTTCATTTATTTCCCCCGCGGTGGATGGCGCCTCTATAGCCCGTCACGGCTTCTGAAAATAGCCGATTTAGGACTCGGGTATTTCCGTTGCTATACCGTGCCTGCGCACAGACCTAGGAGCTGACTGCGCAGGCGCCGTATTTCTCCGAGTCCTATTTCGGCTTTTTTCAGAGGGCGTGACGCGCCATAGCCATAGGACTCGGAGAAATACGGCGCCTGCGCAGTCAACTCCTAGGTCTGTGCGCAGGCGCCGTATAGCAACGGAAATACCCGAGTCTTAAATCGGCTATTTTCGGAAGCCGTGACGGGCTATAGAGGCGCCATCCACCGCGGGGTAAATAAATGAAAATTAAGGATTACACAGTAAGTGGACCATTAAAAAAAAAAAACAGCATACTGGCACTGACGCATATGGGACATAGTATATTTAGGGTGAACCTCCGCTTTAATATTTCCAATGTGTTCATTAACCCGAACACTCATGGCACGTGTATTAAAGTCCACATGGACAAATCAACAAATAAACAACATTGAGAGAAGAGCAAGTGATGAAGGTATTGATATCCAGGGCCGCTGATAGGGCAGTACAGCCAGCCCTGTTGTACTGGGCCTGGCCAGCAGGGGGGGCCCGAAATCTTTAACCTCTTAGCTAAAAAAAATAAAAAAAAGCTAAATAACTTTAGTTATTAACCCGCACCCACATGATTACTAATGTATATAAGGAATATATAGTAATTTCCTGGGGCCGTCAGGTTAACAGAGGGGCCAAATAGGTGAAAGCAGAAGAGGGACTTTTTTTTTCATTTTCGGGTGCAGGGATACACACACACACGCTGCTCCTGCTGCACAAACTCAAGGTCGAGCTCTGATGAAGAGGCCCTAGATGCCTCGAAAACGCGTCAGCCGGCAGCAAAATACTCCTCGTATCCCCCCATTGTGGAGTGTGGTCCGAAGGGAATTCACCTACATTTTTGTTGACAAGCCTGTTCTATCTGCTGTTTGTGAGTAATTTTTAATACTATTTCTATCAAATAAAGTGTCAAGTGGTAATGCACTAGGCTGGTGCGCCTTTCTTCTCTCGTTTTACAAACTCAAGTTCTGCCTGCTCATTGTATGCCTTCTCCGGCGGATGGATATTACTGTAATATGGCTCCCTTCCCTCACTAAGTTCTGCAGCCTTAGGGAGAGACGTATCACTAAGGTGGCTGAGACAGACAGAGCAAGAGGAGTAATCTCGACAGCAGCAGTGGTGCACAGGCAAGAAGTCCCTTGCACATACACACACTGACAGGTCACACAGGCTATTGTAGATTGTGCAGTCCCCAGACTCTCATTGTGTGCTCATGGTCATTATCATTATGATGATCAGAGCACAACAGGTGCTGGTATGGCTCTGTCAATGTAACATGCTGTTTGGGTGCTGAGTGCTGACTTTCCTGATATATGGTTGTACTGTGTGTAACAGACTATAACACAGCACAGCTATAACAAAGTCAGCACCCAACAGCATGTTACACTGACACAGCCATACCAGCACCTGTTGTGCTCTGATCATCATTATGATAATGACCATGAGCAGACAATAAGATGCTACTTTACACATGTGATGGGGGAAGGGACAGTAAAAACACACAGCTAAGATGCATTTTTTACCACCCCTAAACCACTCCCCTTTGATAACCTTTCACCCAAGCTTTGCAATTAGGTCCGCCTGTCAGTTTTTAATGTGGACCTGATTGAAAGCTCCATGTAGGTTTACAGGTATGAATGGACTTGTGTGCATTTAGATCAGCCTACCTCTGTGTCCATTCAGGTAAAAAAAATGGAAAAGAACATTATTTTCTGTTTTTCCAGACCTAAATGTGACAGATGAAAGGTAGCCTGATGTAAATGGACACAAGTCTCTGGTGTATGCGGACACAAACTGAATGAGCACAGATGTCGAAACACTGACATCTCTCCCATTATATCCAGTTATGATTGGTGGGGCGCTGTGAATGTTACATGTTCCAGCTCCTGCCACCAGTCCCCCAGACCCCCCGACAGTGTGGGGCAGGGGCGGAGCCAGATGTGGGGTTGTGGGTGGGGTCAGAGGCAGAGCCATGGGTGGGGTTGTGGGCAGGGTTAAGGGGGCACCATCATGTAGGCTGTATGGGGCCCCATGATGTCTAACAGCGGCCCTGTTGATATCATACACTCTACCCGTAGTATGCGATTTAAATTGACATATTTTACGGCTTTTATTTTAATTGTTGGCACAAACATTGCAATTGTGACAGGGATAATATCCCTTAGATTTTTGAAAGAAAGAGACACGATTAGGAGCATCCAAGATGTTAGGTGCTATTTGAAGCTTGAGAGGAGGAACCCCTTTAAAAACAACTTGTAGACGTTCAGAAAGTACAGGGCCCAAAATCCTATCATTTCTTAAAACTCCCCAATGTCTGGTCAGGATCTTTTTGATATCCAGATGTCGATGTGAAAAGGTGGTAACCATGGAGAAACTGTAGTCAACCATTTTAGATGGGACTTTCTTGTTAGTAGAAAGAACTGACGCTCGATCCATATTGCACACTTCAGAAATGACTGCATTTAGATCATTAGCTAAATATCTATTTTCTAGGAATCTCTCCCTCAAGACAGAGGCCTGTGAGAAGAAATCCTCTTTAAGGGTGCAATTACGCCTCAGACGAAGGAACTGGCTCTTGGGCACCGACCTAAGCCAGGAGGGATGATGACAACTCTCTTGTCCAATATAGCCATTCCTGTCTGTGGTTTTAAAAAAAGTAGACAAATTAAAGGAGCCACCCTTTATTTGTATGGTGAGATCCAAAAAGTAAATTTTTGTAATGCTGATCTCAAACTGCAAGTCAATCCCCAACAGATTATTATTAAGTTCTTGCATGTATAGAGTCAGTGACTCTAGGTTGCCATCCCATAGGAGGAGGATGTCGTCTATGTATCTGCCCCAGAAGACCAACTCTGGCCTCCTGTTAGAATAGACAACATCCTCTTCCCACTTTGCCATAAACAGGTTGGCCATGCTGGGCGCAAATTTAGCACCCATCGTGACCCCCCCTATTTTGCAAATAATGAACACCACCAAACTAAAAGTAGTTGTGGGTCATCGCAAATTTCAATAAATCCAAGATACAAATCTTGCTGGGGGAGAATGGGGTTAGAATCTCTATTGAGAAAGAGCTTCACAGCCTCTAATCCGTGTCCATGAGAGATAATGGTGTACAGGGAGGCCACATCAGAAGTGGCCAGAATGTAATTCTCCCTACACACCATACCCTCAAAAACACGGATCACCTGTGCTGAGTCCTTGATGTACAACGGAGTGGCTGTCACCAAAGGCTGCAAAAAAAGTCTATATTTTTCCCGACTCTCGAGGTTATGGAATCTAGTCCACTAATGAGAGGTCTACCCGGAGGGTTAGTAAAACTCTTATGTACCTTTGGGAGAAAATACATAATGGGCTTTCTTGGAGCTTGGGGAACCAAAAAGTCTCTCTCTTTCTTATTGAGTAAGTTGGTATGATAACCCCTATCAACAAGGCTAACAAGTTCCTTTTTATAACGGAAAATAGGATCATGTTTTAACAGTATGTATGTGTCGATATCAGAAAGGATCCTATTAATTTCTGAAAAATAGGAATCCTTATCCATCACCACTATTCCCCCCCCCCCTTATCCGCATGGCAGATAATAATGTAATTTCTCTGTTTCAAGGACTCTAATCCCTCACGAAAACGAGAATCTTGATAGCCCCTTTTTATCTTGAGCTTATCGATATAATTTAGGACTAGTTCCCTGAAAACAGAGACCGACGGTGGTATAAAACCCGGGGGTGATAGAAGATTACATGATACGTAATATTTAGTGTAGCACGAATTCAAAAGATCCACACATCACCCCACTGTCTGACCATCCATTCATCCATTTCTTGAAACACAATGAAAAGTCACTTGCTTTACCTGTGAAGAGCCACTCTGAATAAGCACATGGACAGTTACTAAAATGCTGGTACTGCATCAGAGGTGTCGCTACACACCTCCCCCCGACGACCCAGTACCATAACAGCAAATAGCAACTGGTGGACTATTAGGCCCAGACAGTCCAAATTTTGCGGAGACTGTTCCCTGGTTACAGCCATCCACAATAAGCTTAAAGTCTCTCCTTGTAACATCCTACTGTGTGGGACTGACCGTGCAACATCGCGTCAAAGACACCCCCTTGTTGCGTTCCGTTACTAAGAGCAACAGCAGATATTCACAAGCTTCCTGACTTTCCTCCGGTTCCATCTCTTACTGAAGTGTACCCACTGACCTTCTCCATGGTCCCTGGTCCATAGAAGAAACGTGGTTAAACCGCACAGTCCAGCAGTAACAATCCCAGTACTCCTTTCTCTTAATCTTAAATTCCTCCTCTGTGGTGTTGAAGAAGAATGGTCCATCTCTCAGCACCTGGTAGGCCCCAGGACCAGAGCCTGGAGCCTTCACACAGAAAACACTACTGCTACATCTTCTCTCCTATCAAGATTCCTCTCCAGTGGCATGTTACCTCAGCTTATATAGGAGGTCTGCCCCCTGCCAATCCTAGTTGGGGATTGGTCAAAGCTCCTACACAAGCTGCCTGTCACCCAGAACCTCAAGTCCAACCACTTTTCCAGAACTTACTTACTGGAAACCAGGGGAGGTGTCTCTGAGTCTGAGCACAGGTGACCACACCCACTGCTGCCCTAGAACACTCCCACAAGCCTGCCTAAATTTGCATATACTAGAACCTGAGACACAAAAATCCTATTTTAGCACCTACCAAAGGGTAGTGGGTGCTACATTAGCATTTACCTGACTGAAAGAAAATAACTGTTCTTCTTTCAGTCATTGCCATATTAATCGCTTAGTGGCCGCCCCATGTACATTTATTGCGGCAGGGAGGGGCCGCTCTGTGCCAGATCACGTACCTAGTACTCGATCTGACACTTCCAGGTCTGGGGCACTCGCCAGCAGCGACCCACTTGTGCTGTGATTGGACCCACTGGGCCTGAACCCGCCAATTGTTCAGGAGAAAGGTAGAACAGCGGTCTGCCTATGTAAACAAGGCAGACCGCCGTTCTGTGACGCCACGTACACACGATCAGACCGGTCTGATGAAACTGGTCTTAAGACCAGTTTCATCGGACCAGTTCGATGGTATGTACGGCCCATCGGACCGTTGTCCGTCGGACCAAAGTGTTAAAACATGCTTTAAACCTGTCCGATGGACGCCTGTCCGTCGGACAGATTCGATGGTTAGTACACAAAAGCATCGGACCAAAAACCCGCGCATTCTCAGAATCAAGTCGACGCATGCTTGGAAGCATTGAACTCTGTTTTTTCAGCACGTTGTTGTGTTCTACGTCACCGCGTTCTGACCCGATTGGATTTTGGTTCGATGGTGTGTACGCACATCAGACCATCAGACAAGTTCAGAGTTGTCTGATGAAAACGGTCCGTCGGACCAGTCTCATCAGACCGGTCTGATCGTGTGTACAGGGCCTGAGAGGGTAATGTGCTGATCCTGTGTTCCTGCTGAGCAGGTACACGGATCTTTAAATTCCCCCAGTCAAAGCACCTCCTCCACAGTTAGTAAGCACACCCAGGGAACATATTTAACCCTTTGATCTCCTCCAATGTTAACCCCTTTCCTACCAGTGTCATTAGTATGGTAACAGTACATATTTTTTAGCACTGATCACTCTATTAGTGTTACTAGTTCCCAAAAAGTGTCAAACGTGTTAGTTAAGTGTCCAATTTATCTTCAGCAATATCACAGTCCCACTATATTGATTGCTGTAATTACTAGTAAAAAAATAAAAAAAAATAAAAATAAAAAAAAATATACCAAAGTTTGTAGTTGCTATAACTTTTGCGCAAACCAATAAATATATATGTATTGTGATTTTTTTTTTACCAAGTATATGTAGTGGAATACATATTGACCTAATTTGATGAAGAAATTAGATTTTAGTTTTGTATTGGGAATGTTTTATAGAAGAAAGAAAAAATATATATATATTTTTTTTAAATATTTTTTTTTGTATAGAGTGTAAAACCACAGAGGTTGTGAGGGAAAAAGTACAGTATTTTATTTGGGTACAGCGTCACACGACCGGGTAATTGTCAATTAAAATAACAAAGTGGCGTTTTGCAAAAAATGGCCTGGTCATGGTGGGTAAACCTTCCGGGGCTGAAGTGGTTAAACAGAGAGTGAAGAAAAAAAAACAATACATTTCATATAGAAGCACCTCTTTTTCCAAGTTTCTGCTTACTTGCTCATAAAAAGTGAGATTTATTTTACAACTTGGCTTTTTTCTATGGTGTCTATTATTTTTATGATATTATGTTTTAAGCTCGCACCCCGATGTATATAACGCATAACTCACCCCAACTTCCCTACAAACAGTTTAAACTTACAGGTCTGTTGTTTCTGGATAAAAATTGTGTTTCTTTGCGAAATAGAAGAACGCGTTTGCTTTGTTTGCACTGCATTGTTACCAAGCCAGCCATTAACCACTTCCCTACGGGCGTACGACTTTATACGGCCGTAGGGACGTCCTGAATCTCTGACAGGCCGTGTTTTTATGGCCTGTTCTTAGAGAGGCCACTGGGGGGCACTCGGGATCGGCGGCTGCAGGGACAACACATGGATCTCTGTGTGTAAACTGTACAGGACGCCAGGGATGGGTCCTGGATGGACGCTACATAGCGCCAATTTTTGGAATCTGGTCCCTTTAAGCACTAGTTCAGGAGGTCACCCAAAGGGGGTGAGAGGTTCCGGACAGATAAAATGGATCCAGAGAGGACGGGCTTAAAAGTCCTCTCTGTCTTCTTTAAATGATATTCGGGGGTCCGGGATTTCGGAGGCTCTGAAGCGACAATTGGGAGGGAAGAGAGCCTCCCCTTCTGACCCCTGGCTTCAGGCACACAATGGGTTAACCACTGCCAGGAAGTGAGCTAAAAGGAAAGGAAGTCCTGACAGAGGGTGGAGTAGTTTTGGAAGTGAAGCTGTGTCTACAGGGAAGGACTGAAGGACTTCTTACTAAAACGTATGTGCCTTTCTTTTGGTTGTTTTGCTGTGCTGAAGAAAGACTTATCTAATTTATGCTGGAAACAAGCAGGACTTTTGTTGTGACATTTTTGTGCTGAAGAAAGCATTATTTTATTTTGTTTTGTTTTGGTCGCCAATAAAGACCCTTTGCTTTACTGACACGGTTTACGCACTTGTCTCGCTGAGCTAAAGAACCCCCAAAGTTCACAAAACACAGAGATCCATGTCATGTCAGGGGAGAGAGGAGAGCGATCTGTGTCTCTTGTACATAGGGACACAGCATCGGTCACCTCCCCCAGTCACCCCTCCTCCCCCCACAGTTAGAACACAATTTGGGATACACATTAACCCCTTCCTCACCCCCTAGTGTTAACCCCTTCAATGCCAGTCACATTTATACAGTAATTAGTGTATATTTATAGCACTGATCGCTGTATAAATGTGAATGGCGCCAAAAATGTGTCAAATACCACCAAAAGAAAGCTCTATTTGTGGGGAAAAAAGGACGCCAATTTTGTTTGGGAGCCACGTCGCACGACCGCGCAATTGTCAGTTAAAGTGATGCAGTGCCAAAAGCTAAAATTTCACCTGGTCAGGAAGGGGTTTATGTGCCCAGTAAGGAAGTGGTTAAAGAATCTTTAAAAACCTAAAAACAATGCCTTAGAGAGAAAGTAAGGCTGGGCCTAAACTTTGTTAACATTTTGCAGACATGTACACTGCCTTTCTACTTCTGTCAATATTTAAAGAAAGCTTTACAGAAGCTGACCGAGCAGAAAGACAGATAAAGGAAAAAAGCAAACACTTTCTTGGAAAGGATTTCTCATGTATCCCTGCTTTGAAATAGACTAAATGTCATTTAGTGATATATTTGAATTTGTAGATGTCTCTTCAGATGCACTTCACAGCAATTCTAACAGGATTTAACAAAATTCTTATTGTAAACTATACACATCTTTGCTCCATGTGGTGTATAGTTTACAAGGCACAGAGTAGTACGGTGTTTTCCAGAACTGTCATCCAATACTTTTAGTAGTGAATATTCTCCAGACGTCCAGAAAGTTGGACAGGTGTTAGATGGTAATGGCAAAAAAACAAATTCAACATGTTCCTTGTGATTCTGTACTGAAAAGTAAACATTTTTAAAAGATAAATTATTAAGAAATTCTCTGAGGGCTATTCAAATCTAAACTGGTAATGTAAGATAACACCAAGTAACCATTTTACAGGGCCATTTTGCTCAAACCTTATCCTTTGATTTTTTTATATATATTTAACCACTTGCTTACTGGACACTTTCACCCCCTTCCTGCCCAGGTCAATGTTCAGCTTTCAGCGCTGTCACACTTTGAATGAGAATTGCGCGGCCATTCACCGCTGTACCCAAATTACATTTTTATCTTTTTTTTTTGCCACACAAAAAGAGCTTTATTTTAGGTGGTATTTAATCACCACTGTTTTTTTTTTTGCTAAACAAACAAAATATGGCAACAATTTAGAAGAATAAACAAAAAACTTTTTTTTTTAGTTTTTTATAAAATTTTGCAAACAGGTAATTTTTCTCCTTCACAGATGGGCACTGATAGGTGGCACTGATGAGGTAGTAGCCCTGGTGGGCACTGATCAGGAGGCACTGATGAGGCTGCACTAATTGGCACTGATAGGTGGCACTGATAGGCACTAATAGGCTGCACTAAAGGGCACGGAGAGTTGGCACTGATGAACCCTGATAGGCGGCACTGATAGGCACTGGTAGGTGGTAGACATGTGCAGACTGGAATATTTTGTTTCGTTTTTTCGTTTTCGTTTGGAAAATAAATTTATTTAGTTACTCCCGAAAATCGTTTTGATTTATGTCGTTTTCGTCGGGAAAGTTTTCGTCTGAAAACGAAGATTTTTCGATGCTTTGTCGAATTTTCATCGTTCAATTCCTACTTATATTCACTGTATTCACTGAATACAGTGAATAGGTAGGTATCGGACGACGAAAATTCGACAAAGCATCGAAAATTGTCGAATTTTCGTTGTTCAATTTCTACCTATTCACTGTATTCAGAACGATTTTCGATGCTTTGTCGAATTGAACGACGAAAATTCGACAAAGCATCAAAAATCATCGGATCTGAACGAAAACGAAAATAAAGCATTTTTTATGTCGGATCTTTCGGTTTTCGTTTCTTGCGCTTTCGTTTTCGTTCGTTAAAACGATAACGAAAATACCAGATTTTCGGACGATGCATTCTAACGAAAACGAATGCACATGCCTAGTAGGTGGCACTGATTGGCAGCACAGAGAAGTAACACTAATGAGGCACTGAGTGGCTGACATCTGATCACGTGGTAAAGGGTGATTGGCCCTTTATCTCATTCTGTGATCAGCCGAGTCCTGAGGACTCTGCAATCATAGAGTGCACCGCCCACATGCCACAGGGGGCAGCGTGAGCACCGAAGGATGTCCATAGATGTCCTTCTGGCATTTTAACCCTTGCGCTGTAGCCGTCTTTCGGCTATAACATGGGCGCCAAGTGGTTAAAGAATATTTGGATATTTTTCTTACACTGTTAAAGTGACACTAAATTATATCCTTATTCTCCACTAACAATCCATACATATTCACTACCTAGTGGCCTTCTAAAAAAGTTTTGTGAAATTGTTTCTTATGCCACAACCGTTTTCATGACGAGAAAAAATGTTTTAATTGGTCGTGAAAAGTGGTCGTGTGTAGGCTCCAGAGCATTTTTCGCAACGAGAAAAATGGGCATTAAAAATGTAGAACCTGCTCTATTTTTTCTTGTGTGTAGGCTTATATATGATGGTCAATGTGAACCAAACATGACCAATAGTGAATAGATGAAGTCCAAATAATGAATCTCCAAACAAGTAAATGGATCACTTCAACAGGTGAGTATTTCACAGTTCAAATGAATGAGTGATAGGTGGATATTATCTCATGTGGTATGTGGCTGTCTGTAATCATCCAAAACATCAAGGTAAATGAAGTAAGTACTCTTACCGACAGGTGTAGACTCGCATGTAATAACAGCAAGTCTAAAAGGTGTGATGGTCTCAACAGACCTGGGACTCTGCATAGATGGTCTCTCCGGGCAGTGGTGGCTGTATCAATCCAGTCGAACAAATACCTCCAAACCAGGAACCCAAACGGATGCGGTTGAACAATGCAGGTTAAATGGCCGGCGAGTGCTGTCCTGGAGATCCCTTGTTCAGGTTCTTCTATGTCTCCAAACTGCTCCTACATCACCACATGTCCCTAGCAGACTGGAAGCTGACACACATTACAGACATGCCCCCCTCTGGTCACCGTTACTTCTCTATGACACAGCTCCTCCATATACTGAACCTGTATAAAGCACATTAGATTGTCTACGCTGTGTATGTACAGCTGACCAAACCTGAGCACAGCACACTGACACTCCAGCGTGCTCCCGAAGAAACTTTCCGTATCATAATTGCTTTGAACTTTGTTTGTTTGTGTGCTAGCTGCTTTTTCATTTTTACATTTGGTTTAGCGCAGTGTTTTTCTCATTTTTCTTTCTTGTGTGTATGCTTTAACAACGGGGGAAAAAACGTGCATGCTCAGAAGCAAGTTATTAGAAGGGAAATTTGCATAACCAGGCCAAAGAGTTGCGTCATTCGAATTGAACTTCCCCTTCATACTGCCGTCGGAAGAGTTGTACGTCACCGCGCTTTGCTTGAGCATTTTTTATCACAATCGTGTGTATGCAAGGCAGGCTTGAAAGGAAACGCATCGAAAAAAACGTTGTTTTTTTCAATGACATGAATAACGGTCGTGTGTACACGGCATAACTGTTTTTTTATGCTTCCTAGCAGCCTACATGAGTTTCTGAACCTCCAATTTTCCCCCCTCACTCCCGCTTGTTTGAAACAAGCAGTGCATGTTAGTTGCAGTCATGTGCACTGCTTTTTGCACACTACAAATCCAGTAGTCCCTAGTCCTACTCATGGGCGAGCAAGAGAGTGTGTCTATGTTTCTACATGCAGTGGGACAATGAAAAACAAATGTAGCCACCCTCTAACAGGAATCCAGATCCAACAAAAAATAATAATTTGGAGATTTGGAGGAGGCTTAGAGCAATAGTTGGTACTTTTCTGAAGTAAAAATACATAAATATAATTTTTTTATTTTATAAACCAGAATTTAGTCTCATTTTAAGCAACCCATCCTTAATTTTGATTGTTTAACCTCCCAATTTTCTTTTTGCAGTTCGTGTTGACTTTTCAACTTTCAAAAAATAAGGGGTCTATTTAAAAAAAAAAAACACAACAAATAATATCCCTAATGTTTGTAATATACATGTAATGTCCGTTTTTATTTGCTACCTTTCGCTGGGCGAATGTAACATTTTATAACATTAAATTTTAACTGAAAAATAGCCATAAGAACAATTGACCATTTACAGTGGGTATAAAAAAGAATCATCATTCTTTAAAATAATCAAATTGTGTTGCTTTTCAGCCTGAAATAAAGACGGGCACAATTTTTGTTTTATCCAGCTGTATTTACTAGTTCAACTTATAACATCCAAGTGAAATATATAACACCAACATGTTAATTTTCTGCCATATTGTGGTTGTTTTGGTTATTGCACCATCCTTTTCTGTTTATTACCTGTGTCCCCTCCCATCTTCTGATGTATTTCCTGTTTCTGTTTCACTGTCTTGTGAGGAAAGAGATGGCTACTTCTGTATAGGCCTTATGCAATCTACTTGCATCCGAAAATACATTACCATGTTTTGACCTGCAGATATCGACTTTCATTCATCTGCCCCATCTTGTTGTTTGCTATACCTGCTGCTTGCAATAAAGACCAATGCTGATGAATTGGTGTCTGGTGAGTTGAAGCGACTATTACAACAGTTGGAGTCAGAATAATCAAAACATGTGGTAGAATTCCTACAGCCTGCTGTATAGATGTGTATGTTTAATATGCAATCAAGCTTAGTGCCATCTGCCATCTTGTGAAAGCACATGGTCGCAAGAGCTTTCTGCACTTCTGCGCTGAAGGGGTTAAGTGTGACCTTATTTGTGTTACTAACTGTAGGGGGGTATAGCTGTAGGTGTAACGTCATTGATTGTGTTTCCCTATAAAAGGGAACACACGATCAATCACGGCGCCACAGTGAAGAACGGAGAAGCTGTGTTTACACACAGCTCTCTCCGTTCTTCAGCTCCGGGGACTGATCGTGGGTCTCCAGCGGCAATCAGGTCCGCGGGTCCCGCGGTCATGGAGCTTCGGAGCTGGGCACTTAAAGAGGACATACCTGTACATGCTTGTGCCCAGCCGTGCCATTCTGCCAATGTAAATGAGCAGGAGGCGGTCTTTAAGTGGTTAAAGAGACAGTAAATTATTTTTCAAAAAATTTGAAAAATGTCTAGACAAGGCTCCGATGAACTCTTTTATCGCTGAATCTACACAGATATATCATGCCTCTGACCACACAGATGCGCATGGAGCAGATACAGTAGATATCGCCAAACAAAGTATGATACCCAAACGGACAATAATACTACACAGAAACTTAGGCCACCTACACGCGATCAGACCAAACCGATGAGACTGATCCGATGGACCGTTTTCATCGGACCACCGATTAAGTAGTCTGATGGTCTAATGTGCGTACACACCATCAGTCCAAAATCCCATCAGGCCAGAACGCGGTGACGTAGAACACAACGACGTGCTGAAAAAACAAAGTTCAATGCTTCCAAGCGTGTGTCGACTTGATTCTGAGCATGCGCGGGTTTTTGGTCCGATGCTTTTGTGTACTAACCATTGTTTTGGTCCGACGAACAGGTGTCCATCGGACAGATTTTAAAACTTTGGTCCGATGGACAACGGTTTGATGGGCCGTACACACGATCAATTTGGTCCGATGAAACTGGTCTTCAGGCCAGTTTCATCGGACCGGTCTGATCGTGTGTACGCGGCCTTAGAGAAAACTATGAAACCACTAGAGATGAGCTCTTCAGCAATCGGTCAGATCTCTGAAACAAAACTACATACTGCATGTCAGTCTTGCCACGCTGCCATCAACAAGCTGAATTAAGAAACCCTACAGATCACCTATCTACAGTGTACGAACGATACCAGTGGTTCTCTGCAAAATACACAGCTTTCCTAAAGGACCCTAATATAGAGGGCTTTTTAGCAGAACTGACTAAGACAGATGAACTAAACCAGAAAAGATCTCTTAGTGCAAGATGCCAAGGATAAGGCGGAACTCCGATTTGCTCAACTGCAGAAGACATATGTCATAAATCCACATCTACTAAGCTCTCAACATGTTCTTCTAGATCTTCATTAAGTGACAATCTAATAGAGGCCCATGCAAGTCTAGAAGCAAAAAAAGTGTGGAGCTCATTTGCCAGAAAGGAAGCGGAGATAGCAGCTCACCAAGCAATGGTAGAATCCCAAATAAAGACTCTGCTAATCAGACAATTCCCAGCAGCCATCTAAACCCTGCATCAAATCATGGCATGGAACTTCAAAGCTATGCTCCAGCCACTATAAACATCTCTTCTTCATGTACTGAAGTCTGTGTAGAAGGATTAGGAACAATTGCTGTGCCAAGGTATGTCTAGTAAAAAAAATATCCAAAGGATCAACCTAAGAAAGCTACAAGGATGTATGCCATAATAGATGACCAGAGCAACAGATCCCTGGTTAAACCTAAATTATTTGAGATCTTGGCATAAATGGACATGCAATGCCATATACTCTCAACACTTGTCCTGGTCAAGTGGAAACCTCCAACAGAAAGGCTGATCGGTTCATGGTCTCCCATATCAAGTCAAAGAAGGGCATACCCTTGCCAACATTAGTTGAGTGTGACCAAATACCAGACAACATGGAAGAAATTCCTACTCCAGAAGATGTGTATCACCATCCCCACTTAAGGCACCTGGTTACTAGACATGTTTTCATCCGAGTGCATTTTGGTCCAAATTTCAGGTATTTTCGTTATTGTTTAACAAACGAAAGCGAACGCACAGAATACGAAAACCAAAAGATCCGACATGAACAAATGCTTTATTTTCGTTTTGTTGGTCGAATGTGACTAACCTTAACTCTATTAGTCCAAGATTATTCTACATAGAGAGAAAAGATTCGACATTATAGAGAGAAAAGGTTCAACATTATAAAGAGAAAAGATTCGACATTATAGAGAGAAAAGATCGCTGCTGGAATTGGGTGGGGGAAGTAAAATAAAAATAACGATGATGATGAATGATTGTAACCAAAGAGTAGGAGCAGTAAAATAGCTAGAACTAACTTGACAATTCAACATGAATGACGAAGATTCGACAAAGCATTGAAAAACATACAAACGTTGAATCTGTCCATTGAAGGCTTATGGTGTCTGTTGATATTTCTATGAAGAATGGCGGGGAAGATAAACTCTACGACGCCCCAATCATACATTTTCGGTCAAATGCTCGGCCCATAGGCTATAGAAAAATTCTAATGTTAGTTGACTAGTAATAATAATTAATATAATTATTACTAGTCATACAACATTAGAATTCTACTATAGCTTGTAGGCGGAACATTCGCCTGGAAAAGTATGATTGCTGCCTTGGTACAGATTCGCTGCTCTGTCGAATCTTTTTTAAACATTCGACAGACACCATAAGCCTTCAATAACAGATTCAACCTTAATTAGTTCGGATTTTCAGACAAATGCAATTTTCATCTAAAAACGAAATAAATAAAAACAAATTTCGGGAGTAACTAAATTTATTTATTTTTTGGACGAAAAGGAAATTCCGAAAAGGAAATATTTCAGTGTGCACTGGTTACTTCAGTGCACTGGTTATTTCAGTGTCTACTGGTTACTGAGATCCCTCCAATGGACATGGATTCTAAAATCTTAGTCTTGCTGGGAAGAGACATCCTCAGAGTACATAAAGTATGCCAGCAGTGCAATGTATCTAACAATGCCCCATATGCACAAAGACTTGATCTAGGTTGGGCAATAGTGGGCGATGTACACTTGAATAGACTGTGCAAGCCATCTGAGATCAAATCCTTCAAGACTCATGTGCTAACAAAAGGGTGCAGGTCTCACTTCAGACAATGCCCTTATCATTATGAAATAAAGGAGAAGCCTCTTGACATAATCCAGGTATCTCATGTTACTCCCATCCCTGTGATGACAACTTAGGCAACACAGTAGTTTTGTACTACACATGATGACAACAAAATAGCCTTGTCAGTTGAAGATGGAGAGTTCATCACAATAAAGGACAATTAATTCTTCAAAGATGAATCTCACAGCTGTGTTACAAGAGTCAGACTTACAAATAATCGAGAACAAGCTTTTTAATTTCATTGCCCTTATGAAAAGAATCTTTGATCACGCATTATCAGCTCCACCTCTTTTAGAACATGACGAGCGCTGGTATCTGCCTTTCCTAGGAGTGTATCACCCACATAAACCAAAGTGCCAAGCATCAAGGCGTATCCTTGAATGATTTTCTTCTTACTGGTCCTAACCTAACCAAGAACCTTGTAGGAGTACTTATGAGGTTCAGAAGAGAGCCAGTTGCCATAACTGCTGACATTGAACAAATGTTTCATTGCGTTATAGTAAGAGAAGACCATAGGATCTTCCTAAGATTTATGTGGCACTATGACAACAACATACACAATGAAGTGATTAAATACTGCATTAAAGTACATGTCTTCTGAAACAGTCCCTTGCCTGCTGTTGGAACACATGGTCAACGAGGGGCTGCTTTTTATGGCGAAAAGGAGTATGGCGCATATGCTTGACACTTTGTTGAGAGAGACTTCTATGTGGACTATGGACTCAAATACTTGCCCACAGATGAAGAAGCCATAGACCTGCTCCAAAGGACTCAAGTTATGCTTTCTGAGACTAACCTCAGACTCCATAAGATTGCCTCAAATGGTGCTACTGTGATGAAAGCCTTTCAGCCTGGCGATCATGCCACAGGATTTAAAGCTTTAAATCTTGGAATGGACATGCCTCCTGTTTAGAGAAGTCTGGGCTTACAGTGGAACTTATTTAAAGACACCTTTGGCTTTCAAGTCAGCTCTGCAGGCAAGCCATTCACCAAATGTGGTGTTCTGTCTATACGATTCATTGGGATTTGTGGCTCTCATCACCATAATATAAATCCTTATTACCACAGCTATCAGAGACTATTAAAGATTGGGATACCTCACTACCAACAGACAAACATTCAAAGTGAGAGTCCTGGAAACGATCGCTACATGCTTTAGATGGAATTGATATACCATGCTGCTATACTTCAGCTTCCGTTGCTGCAAGTCAGAGAAAAGAGATTCACATTTTCTCAGATCCATCCACTGAGGTCATAGCAGCTGTTACCTCAAGGTAAGAGACTGTCTCAATCAAGCCCATATAGGGTTTCTGTTTGGCAAAGCTAAATTGGCACCCAAGCCTGAGCACACAATACCCAGGCTTGAACTTTGTGGCAGTGTGCTAACCGTAAAAATTGCAGATTTTATACTGAGCGAACTAGAAATTCAGATAGATTACATCAAATTCTGCTTCTATGCCTATGTCAGCAACCATGTACAAAGAAGCAGAAAATCCTCAACACCTGAACAATGGCATTACGTTCCATCAGAGCTTAATCACGCAGATCACGCCACCAGGCAAATGTCTGCAAGTGTCTTTGCAAATTTTTCTTGGTTAACATGACCTGAATTCTTGCTGGATGATACACAAGAAACTGCAGCTGAGGTCTTTAGTCTTCTAGATCCTGACCACGATCCAGAGATTGGTCCAGTATTCAATATTCTTGTTACCAGATCTGAGCAAACATTTATCTTGAGTTGTTAACGCTTTAAACGTTTCTTCATGTGGACAAGGCTTATATGCACAATTGCTAGTCCATATTGCTCACTGCTATCACAATAAGTCCAATGATGATGCTGACTACCATGGCTGCCACTTATGCCAAAAACCTCTTTCTGTGAAGGATATTGCTGAAAGTGAACTGATTATAACAGCACGCAGAAACCGAGGTGGTCAAGCAAATAGCAAACGATGGGCAGTGCTGTTCACCTGCATGAGTGTGCATGTGGTACACATTGAAGTAAAGGAATCCATGGATGCTTCAAGTTTTATCAATTTTTTAAGGTGATTTCTTGCCATCAGAGGGCCATTGAAGTCATTAAGATCTGACTGCGGAACCAACTTTACTGGAGCCTGCCGAGCGTTACAGCTCAATTCAAAGCCAATACAGGTATTTTTAGCTGAAAAGGGCTGTACTTGGATTTCCAATCCTCCTCATTCTTCCCACATGGGTGACTCATGGGAGGCATTATACATAAGATACTGGACTCTATAGTAATGGACTTGAACTCCACAAGGCTTACTCATGAGAGTTTAACCACTTTTCTGGCAGAAGTGTCTGTGTTGTGCTCTTGACACCTGTCAGAAGAGTGTTCATCTATACAGCACAGGATCGCTCTTACTATGGATCACACTGTACATACACAAAGCCCCCCTATCTCCTCCAAGGGCTGTGCACCTCCCGGGAGAAGGAAATGTGGATAGGGGTCGCTGTTTGTGTGTATAGAGTACGATCTACAGTAAGAGCGATTCTGTGCTGTATAGATGAACACTTCTGACAGGAGGCAAGAGCACAAACACAGCGCACCTCCATGGCTTTCAGTTGCTGGAGGGGTAGACACACATGGCATTGTTCTGTCATCCTTCATTCTCTGCTCCACCGATCTTCCTGCTCTCCAGGCCCCTCTGTGTGCTGGGCCTCCTACAGGAGGTCCGGTGGTCCCCCCTATCAGCGACACTGTCTAGGTGTGAATACCCATTCACCTATTGTTTCTGTCTGGTGGCTAATTTGACAAAACTCTTAAGGATACTCTATGATGGGATTAGCCATGAGTCAGCCTACCTCGTTACCTAAACCATTGTGTGATATTTTGGGTAAATATTTGGGTCATTGTTAACCACTTAAGGACCGGGCCTATTTTTCAAACTTGGTGTTTACAAGTACATTTTTTTTGCTAAAAAATTACTTATAACCCCCAAAAATTATATATATATATATTTTCAGACACTGTATAGAATAGAATTACGGCCATTGCAAAACTTTATTTTACATCCTATTTGCGCAGCGGTCTCCCAAGCTCATTTTTTTGGGGAAAAAATATACTTTTTTGAATTAAAAAATAAGACAACAGTAAAGTTAACCCAATTTTTATATTTATATTATGAAAGATAATGTTACACAGAGTAAATTGATACCCAACATGTCATGCTTCAAAACTGCGCCCGCTCGTGGAATGGTGACACACTTTTACGCTTAAAAAACTCTATAGGTGATGTTTAAAAATGTCTACAGGTTACCAGTTTTGAGTTACAGAGGAGTTCTAATACTAGCATTATTACTCTCACTCTAACATTCTCAGTGATAACTCACATGTGTGGTTTGAACACTGTTGATATATGTGGGCACGACTTAGGTATGCGTTTGCTTCTGCCCCCGAGCTTGGCAGGACGGAGCGCTTTATTTTATTTATTATTTATACACTGTCCTTTAAAAAAAAAAATTGGTTACTTTTATTCCTATTACAAGGAAACATCCCTTGTAAGAGAAAACAGCATGACAGGACTTCTTAAATGTGAGATCTGGGGTAAAAAAAATGCAAAAAATAATATTATTTTTTTTACAACAAAAAAATCCCCTTGTAGTCTTATAATATAAGTATAGTAGTGTATAGTCCTCTCCAATTAGATAATTGATGTTTAGAATGTTAGTATGATGATTATAAATTATGTTGTTTCGCAGCAACTCACAGATTCTCCAGAGAACGCATTTTTAATTAACTTCCAATAACGTACAAAGTCCACAGACAATATAAATCCAACAGAGTAATTCAAAGTCTCATCTTAGACCTGTGCCATATTTATCATTCAAAGAACTTTCCATTTTTAAACAGCAAGACAACAAGCCCTGCATAATACAACCTTTTCTTTTACTTTTTGAAATTTTGCTATCAAAAACACTTTTCTCTAAAAATTCCTTCATCATAGTCCATGTCTGCTTACATTTTTCTGGAATTTCATAACGACCGCCATGATGCTTAATACATTTTAATACCCATCTGTTAACTTTATCAGAACTAACACTAGCTTCACACTGAGTAATCATTTTGACTATATTATTAATAATTTAAAGAAAAAAATACATATTTTACTCACCGCATTTGAAGCTCCACCTTGCCAGTTCCAGTCTTCTGGCACACGACAGTCTTTTCTTTCTTCAGTTTCCAGTCTCCAGAGAATAATTCTGGGGTTCCAAACTTGCTTAGTCATGTATATCAGACTTTCTTATGTCACAACCAGACATTAGAGTCACAGCACAGGTCTTGGGACTCCATCAGACTTCGGTCCACCTCACAGGATTTTTGTCACCACCGACTTCTGTTACTAAGTCCTGAAAATGCGCTTCTGGTCACTTGAACGGCACCAATGTAGTCTTATAAAAGGTGTAAAATAGACTTCACCCTTCATATCAATGTAGTGATATCATGTCCAATACAGAACCATAAGAACCAAAGGTCCACAGATGATACAAATCCAACAGAGTAATTCAAAGTCTCATCTTAGACCTGTGCCATATTTCTCAGTGACAAGATCAACTGAATGCCAGCTTGACTCTCTCAAATATTAGTCTCATACTGGAGGGAGGGGTTCTTTCAGGTCAACCAAATGCTTCCCTGAATGAATGCCCCCCCTCAAGTCTAATTACCATCAATAAATACTTCCTTATGTATGTAAGGAAGTACCAGGCCATCTCACACACCTAGGTCGTCTTAGATAAGATTAACACATCAAAGGGTCCTCTGTACCTTTTGATACGTGTCGTTTGGCCACAAGATTTGGTCGGCAAATACCCTTTGATGTGTAACTTGAATGCCTGTATGTAACACATAAATACCATGCCATACAAATAAACACAATATTTTAAATACCTACACATCTATATTAATATTACAACACCCATCTTTCCCTCACTCGGCATCCACCCTGTGAGGGAAGAGGACCCGATAGTCCCTGCGCTACCGATGGCTCCAGTAAGTGGCGGAGACAACCGGAGCGTGACGGAGGTTGGGCCCTCTCCCACCACCGATTAAAGTGATCTTGCGGAGAATCTGCCGCCAAGACCACGTTTATCTGAAAGAGGACAGCCGACTCTTGAAGAGGGTACCGGGGTTATGGCAGTTATCTTCTGACATAACAACAGTATTCCTCTTCAAACAGCCGAAGTACAACTGCGGTGGCCGGTCCTTAGGTAGTTAATGTGGTGAGTGACCTCCTTCTCAAGTGTATAAAAGCCTGTATTCTTGTTCAAATAAACAGTTCTTATTCTGGTTTACTCAAAACTGGATTGCCTAGTTCTTGGGATAATTATAGCCAGATTCACTTTTCTCATGTTCCAGAGCTTGAGAAGCAGCTTCTTAGCAGAGATACCCAGTAAGGGTGTCCGGAGTCCATCACGTGTGTACTTTACTTTTGTTTAGCGTTTATAGTGTCAGATTTAACAAAGTGCTTTGTGCCAGAAATATGATTATAGTGCCTTTATAAGGGCACATTGCAAAATAAAATTTGTATTTGTTTTTTTAACTCTTAAATTTGTAATTCAAATTTAAATAACCCTTATTGTTTCCATTAATTATTTTATTACCTTTTCTTAACTTTTTTAAAAATCATTTTAAATTTGCATTTTATTTTTGGAGCGCCAAATTAAAAAACTTGACAGGGTGCACTTTTTCATCCTCGTCCTTGGTACAAGATGAGCTTGTCCCTGCACTGATCAAAACCATACTCTGCTAAGTCAACCATTCCTATGCCAATCTTTGTTTGTGTGCTTAGGCAGATTTCACACAAAAAAGGGAAGTTGGACCCAATTATAGTAGTAATACAAGCCCATTTCTTGGTAGTAACATGCAGTGCAGCTTATATCCTTATAAGAGAGTTGATGGTGAGGATCAGATATTCGCCAGACTGCTCTTCTTGATGCAAGCCCGAGCCGACCACCTGGGAAACGGAAGCTCCATGTGCACAGTTGCTTAGTGCTCACTGCTTCTGCCTTGCAGCACTGTGGTCCCTGATATGGACACTATGTACATGGAGTTTGCATGTACTCCCTGCGCTTGTGTGGATTTCCTACATGTACACTGATTTCCTCCCACATTCCAAAGACATGCTGGTATTTTATTAGGCTCCTGTCTTGATTGGCCCTAATATGTGTTTGCATGTATGTATGCATGTGAGGTAGGGACCTTAGATTGTAAAAACCCTGATTGCAGGAACTGATGTAAATGCACAGTATATAAAATGTTGTGTAAATTGTTGACACTATATAAATACCTGTAATAATAATCTGTATGAATCCTGGTGGCAGTTAAAGATGAACCCCAGGAACAAACACTTCCATCCAAATATATTCCTCAAAAGGTACAAAAGGTATTAGTAAAACTTTGTGTCCACCAAATGCCTTTGCAAACCCAGCTATTTCATTTTAGAAGTAGTAGTGACATCATCACTGCACTGCACATAGCCTACACAGAGTTCTGGAAGGGGCCCAGAAGATCCATCCACTACAGGCTGCCTACAGAAAAATACAGGAGAAGGGAAAACAAAACCACTTAGCCTACATGAGGAGAGAGAGTAGCAGTGTATTGTCCTAATAAAGATAGCTCCTGCACGGAGGTGACATTTCCCAATAGATTACTGCACCCCAAGTTTCAACTAAAAATACACACACTTCTTATAGTTAGACAACTTTTTCTTACTTATCCCAGGATTCAGCTTATAGTCTAACATTTATCAGGTGTTTTGAAGTATTTGTATGCTGCATAATGTTGCTATTTTATTTAATGATCATTATGTGTTTGCAAAACTATTTTCAGTCTTGTTTTGTACATTTTTACAGGTCGTTGGAGCAACTCCTACAAGCTTCCCTACAGCTGGATTGGCACTGGCCATGTGGTGTATAATGGATCATTCTATTATAACAGGGCTTTTACTCGTAATATCATAAAATATGACCTAAAGCATCGATATGTGGCAGCCTGGGCCATGCTCCATGATGTAGTTTATGAGGAAGCTACCCCTTGGAGGTGGAGAGGTCACTCTGACATAGATTTTGCCATCGATGAGAATGGATTGTGGGTTATCTATCCAGCATTTGATGATGAAGGTTTTCAACAGGAAGTTATTGTCCTCAGCAAGTTAAATTCAGTGGACCTTACCACTCAGAAAGAGACAACATGGAGGACTGGGCTAAGAAAAGACTTCTATGGCAACTGTTTTGTAATCTGTGGGGTGTTGTACGCAGTGGACAACTACAACAAAAAAACTGCCAATATATCTTATGCTTTTGACACACATACAAACACCCAGATTGTTCCAAGACTGCTGTTTGAAAATGAATACGCTTATACCACACAAATAGATTACAATCCAAAAGATCGGTTGTTATATGCCTGGGATAATGGACATCAAGTTACTTATAATGTGATATTTGCATACTAAAATCACCTTGAAACTTTGCCATTGAAAAAAGGGCATTTCTGAATTCTTGAAATAGTAAGTCAGAGTTTTTTGTTTTTTTTAACCTGGGCATCTGAAGACCAAAAATGTTATTTTTCTATATACCTTATATAATTTAGCAGCCAATTAAATAATACACATTTTCATCTGTAAGGTTGATAGAATCAACTTTAATTACTATACAACAAATATAAAAACTATTTTTAAAATCCAATTAATATTCACACAAATATTTTATTTTATGCAACACGTACAAACAATATTTTCAATATGAAATATGTCTTTTAATATTATTGTATTTTCACTCACAGTTTTATTATTAATAGATACACAGTTTTTAACTTAAGTATGGAGGAAATATGATTTTTCTATTGGTATTTGAAACGTTTCTTTATGGCAAGATTGGTTAAATTGGAACTCCAAGCAAAATGTTTTTTTTTTTCCTAGTATTGCATACAGTTGGGAAAGATTACATCCAGTGTCAAGTGTTATTGCTTTATAGATATAACAGACAATTTGTATGGGTGTTGTAAATAGAATTCATCCCTCATTTATTACAAACTATAGAAGAGAAAATTGTCATAATAATTTTTTTGCAGGATTCCCTGTCTACAGTATGTACATGTGCCACATTCTTTCATGTCACTGGTACATAGATGATATCTTAATGATATGAGATGGTGAGCGCCCAATACTGGTATATTTCATAAAAATATTAAATGTAAATTAATAAATAATACTGGTATATGCTGAGAGCAGACCCTCGAAAAAATATTTTTTTTTTTAACCCAATCCAAAAATAGTATAAAGGAGGGCTACCTAACTAAAACAAAGTAATAGTAGTATAATTAGGTCAGTAGTCATCTAAAAAATAGAAACAGAAACCAAAATAAAGTAAAAGGGACAAACAAATGTGGCAACTTTTAGGTATTACAAATATATTTGGGATAAAAAAACAACTACTCTTTGAAAACAATAAAATCCATGATATTTTGTAAATTGCTAAACCAAAGGAGTTATTTATGAATTATATTGTGATCATATTTTAATTATATTTTGAAGGCAGTGCTACTATGTAGGGAAGACGAAACTTAATCTGTAGTATAGGATATATGATCGCACCTACGCCATGAAGATTGGTGACTTGAATAGTCCAATAGGGATGCATACGCCCATGCACCATGAAAGCAAAAACATTCAAGTCAAAATAGTAGCTCTACATTGGATATACCCCAATCCCAGAGAAGGAGACTTAGACGGCCATCTGTTACAAGTTGAGACAAGGTAGATTAATTCACTTCGGCAACATGTTTGGCCTGGGTTGAATAAAAACTATAAGCTTCACACAAATTCTTTAGATGTAAACGAAATTAGTTCTATGTGTCTAATACTATTAGAGAACTATGCATTATTATGTATTTTATTTGCTGTCAAATTGAATTGCCGTCTCTGTCCCCATCTCGACTTTCTTTCTTTCCCCATGACCATCATTGTGACAACATTTTAAGGATAATCTAAAATTTCATAGGAGGACATCTGTTCTGTTAAAGGTGTATTTACTTCATACCCTGTTTAGTCACTGGGAAAGGAAGTGAGAGTCAATATCTCAACTTTCCCAGCAGGAAGCAGTAAAAGCCCCACAGACTTTCAAAACCTCCCCACGCTATCCAAAACTGGAAAATAATGTTTGTCTGGAGTTTCACTTATAGCTGTGTATTGTTCTACCCCATAGCAAAAACCTAATGTTATTCACAATCATAAAAGGATAAATTAGTAATATTTTGATTTAGGGATTAGAGCCAAATGCATTTAGCCACAAAGGAATTGTTAGCATACAGCTATTTGCCCTAGCTCTATGCAGTATTTTGTTTTGTCTTCCCTTTCTGGAGCTTTGGAGGGGGTACAATTAGCTAAACTGAGTTAACTGTGTAAGTATGTAAGTTATAGGCACTGTAAAGTAATGAATTTCTTATTAAGTGTGGAGATCTGTTTCTTGATTATCAATGGCACCAGCTTTGTAATATCTATCCATAACTTGCAACCCCTTTTCTTTTATTATTTTGCCATGAACACAAATTAGGTAGCAATAATGTGGTCATTCTATTTTCTTCAAAATTATTTTAACTTGGAGACGATCTGCCTATGGCAAGATTTCATTTTTAGATAATTAATATAATTGTGCAATATAACCTTAAAGCAGCATAGTGTTTTACCTGGCCCAGTGTACATTCCTGTGAAAAGGTGGTATTAAGAACTGATTTGTTCTGGAGCAGTGGAGATGAACCTGCTCATTAAATCATACTATGTTGATCATGAGTCAACACATAGCATTTGTCATCAAAATGTCCTTGTTTTTTAAGCATTTCCTGGGAGAAACCAAGAAACAGTGTTTGCCTATTATGCTAGCGATTTGGCTGCCATGTTGACTCTCAAGCATCAATATTTGAAGTTACTGATTTAGAACAAGTATGGATAAGGACTTTATTGTTGATCTTTCTTTACAAGTATTGTTACTCTGACTTTCCTGATATTCATGTTTGTATCAGATCTGTATTGAAGTCGGTAGGACAGCATAATAGCCAAGCAGCTAGCATTGTTTGTAAGTCGGCAATAGTATTCCATATATTTCTTTCAGGCTGACTTCACACTATCTTCGCATGTGGCTCACAGCAGGGTTCCGGTGCATCCGTTCACCATTTCAGATCCGATTTCCGCCTGAATTTGTTGCTGAATGTAGACCTGAAAACAAAAGAAGCACAGGGCTCCTGTGCAAATTTGTACCAGAGCCGCAGCAGAGATATGTGAACCAGCCAAAATCTCCTGCTATTGAAAATTGGATGTGGGGAACCCAGCTTCAGGCAAGGCTTTATAGGCTTGATTTTAATTAATATTTGGTGGAGCCTCTGTGTTGCAGCCTGACCATCTTTGTCACTACTACTTTTAGATTATCCTCTTAGCTTATCCTCAAAAACCTTGAGTGAGCAATTAAAATGGACTAGGTGAATGTGCAAATAATAGCTATATCAGAAATCTTTTAGACGTTTAATTTACTGTAATTTGAACTTGAAAAGACACCAGTTGTGAAACCAGCTTTTTCTAGCAAAGGGATAATGCTGTTGACAGCAGACATTTTTATGTGCAATATCATTTACTTCTATACTTTTGGGCTTTATGCACTGTGGTTGAAGGGACAGCAAAATATAATTTTTAAGCTTTAATTTAAGAATGTATTAATTTAGCAACATGGATTGCGCCAAATTTAGGAGCATTAAAACCAGTTGCGATTTATATGTTGTAGATATTACATTTACCGTAAATAGAAGAGATTTTATACTGACTGTTTCTAGCAGTCTCTAACATAAATCCTATTTTACACTCAATCTGGATTGTCAAAGACATTTTGCGGCTCATAATCAAAAATAAGGAAAATATGAGTATGATACATCACAGATAGCCATGTGATACAGCAGATCACTCACATACAACACGTACAACTATTCCAAACATGAGAACTTAAAGTTGAACTCTGGGCACAAAAACTTTCACTTAAATATTTTCCTTAAGATATAAACCCACTTTGTGTACACCAATTGCCTTTGCAAACCCCGTTATTACTATGTGGTAGTAGCAGTGACATTATGTCTGTACTGCAAATAGCTTGTGCAAAGAGCTTAGCTGTTCGAGAGACCCAAAAGGCACAGTCACTACAGGCTACCTACAGAAATCTAAAGAAGGGGGCAGAGACAAGACCAGTCATCGTGCACAGAGGGACACAAAGCACATCAAGTTTCCAGCAGGAATACACATGCCTCTGGTTTATCAGAGTCCAGCTTTAGGCTGGGTTCACACCATTGCAAATTGGATGCGGTTTTTCCGCATCCAATTTGCAATAGCAGGAGATTTAGACTGGCTCCCTATGGAGCTAGTTCACATATCTCAACAGCGCGTCCGGTGAGATTTGCACCAAAATGATGTGCGTCTCTAGGTCCGAATTCAGCCCAAAATTCAAGCTGAAATCGTACCTTAAACTGTGAACCAGGACGCACCGGACCCCATATGTGATCCCAGCCTTAAAGTTGAAAGAAGGTAATCAATAGCAGCAGATCAAGAGATGAAGGTGGCATTCAAGAAATGTCAGGGAGGCAGGTCTAGTATTGAGAAGCAGATCTAGGAAATACACTGTATTTTCAAAAGTATTGGGACACCTGCCTTTACACCCACATGAACTTTAATGGCATCCCAGTCTTAGTCCCTAGGGTTCAATATTGAGTTGGCCCAACCTTTGCAGCTATAACAGCTTCAACTCTTTTAGAAAGGCTGTCCACCAGTTTTAGGAGTGTGTCTATGGGAATTTTTGAGCATTCTTCCAGAAGCGCATTTGTGAGGTCAGGCACTAATGTTGGATGAGAAGGCCTGGCTCACAGTCTCTAATTTATCCCAAAGGTGTTCTATCAGGTTGAGGTTGAGACTATCTGCAGGCCAGTCAAGTTTCTGTACCTCAAACTTGCTCATCTATATCTTTATGGACCTTGCTATGTGCTCTTGTCCAAATCCCAGAAGAGTTGAAACTGTTATATCTGCAAATGGTGGGCCAACTCAATATTGAACCCTACGGAGTAAGACTGGGAAGGCAGCCTCCTGATACTTTTGACAATATACTGTATGTTTGAAGGCTGGATATACCGTATTTTTCGCTCCATAACACGCACCTGACCATAAGACACACCCAGGTTTTAGAGGAGGAAAACAAGAAAAAAAATATTCTGAACCAAATGATGTACTAAAATATTTAATATTATACTACTACTATAGGTGGGTGGTGGACACAGTAATACCAGCTCCCCTATAAAATCAGCTCAGCTACACTATACCTAGGTGGTGGTGGACACACAGCAACCCCCACCCCTTTCCAGATCAGCTCAGGGTGGCAGGGCAGACCCAAACACCCCTTCAGCCTCTTCTATCACAACAGTTCAGGTGATGGACAGTGGATACCATGCCAGCCCACACCTCCCACCCCCCTTATCATCAGCTCACATCAGGCAGTGGAGGACACTGCCATTACAATGCACATCCCCTCTGGCTGTCTCTCAGTGTCAGATACACCCAGGCCGCAGCTAAGGAGGAGGACTGAGGATATACTTTGCAGCAGCAGCCAGTGGAGAGAGGCAGGAAGTGATACTGAACCAGACCACAGAGCCAGGGGTGTTCCAGCTGAAAACAAAAAGCCAGCCAGGGCTCTTGTCACTTGCAGGATGGTGTCACATCTTGCGGGTGTCAACTCAACTGAGTGCAGAGCGCACCATTATAGCAATACCGCTGACACCCCCCATGTTTTGGCACCTGGGGCAGACCACCTCCCCCCGCTCCACTTGGTATGCTCTTGCAAGGACCTGCCTCACATCCTGTCCTCTCTCTCACACTGAAGAAAAGTGACACGGCGACAGGAGCCTGCGCAGTATTCGCTCCATAAGACGCAGGGACACTTTCCCCCATTTTATACTCGTCTAGCTATCAGGGATAGAATATAATTATTGGCTTAAAGCTGAACACTGTTCAAATATAAAAACAGTACCGGTGAATGTGATGTGTCTATTAAAAATCATTAAATATATTAAAGTCAACAAGTGTAACTTTGATTTGAAATCATCTTGTTGTAATCACCCTGAACATTAGAACTGTGAGAGGGAGGGGCGGCAATAATAACCAATCATTTATGCTGATTGCAAATTTACTGACAAGGAACATGCTGACAGGAGGAGGGAGCGAGCAGAAGAATGAGATCACTAGACTTCTGTTGCTCTTAATAATCTGATCACATCCTGGGGCAGTAAAATTATCTAGCATTGGCTAACTGTACTTGAGAAATGTCAGGTCATCAGCCTAGTTCTGCTGTCTGGCAAGGTTGTGTAAATATTGGGACTGAATGGACAGAAATGCAAATACTCTGGGGGTACACAAAATCCCATATATCATATCTGAACTTTTAAAATAAAATTTTTGTATGTTCAAGGTGTTTATTTATGAACTAGTTTGTTCAAAAATGTATGGTATCATTCTTACAATGGCAGGTATGTGCAATAAAAAAATACAAATAAAATGTACAACTGAAACAAGTATTACTGCTGGATAATATCTGATGCTACTTAATATTTGTTACATTAGATAATAATGCAACAGGCCCTGAACATACAGTATATAATTGGTTACTACAATTTAAAACACCAGTCCAGGGCTTTATTATGCATTGGAGAGTATTAGATTTATAGCTAAAGGTACCGTAATTAAGGTTCACTATGAATAATGTTGATCCTGCATCTGTTTTTATGCATGTGGTGGCTGTGTTAAAATTAAAGCTGTATTAAACCTAAAAGCAAATACTTATATTGCAGCTTACCAATTCTTAAATGTCTTGGCTGCATTTTTTTGTATCCTTTTTCTTTTATTTTCACCTGATGATCTAGCTAAAGGGTTTCCAAACTAGGTTCCTCCAGTTGTTTAGGAACTACAATTCCCATCATGCTTTGACATTCACAGACATGAGTTTTACAATGCCTCATGAGAAGTGTAGCTCCACAACAGCTGAAGGGCCGTAGTTTGAGATCCCTGATTCTAGCTAATAAGTCTGTTATTTTTCAATAGAACAAGCTCTCCTGCAAATGTAGTAGTTCAAGGCTTGTGAGACACCATTTACAACTGACAGTGGTATACAGAAAAAAAGGAAACTGTTCGCGCAGACACTAGTGTACCTATATGAATATAAACAGGCGATCTACGGACAGTCACAGTTCATTAGTCCATGTGGTGTAAATATACAAGGGCAAGTTCTAAAGAGGGGGGATGGTGGTAGGCGGCAGCTGTGCTCAGAGAAAAGCTGACTCTGCAGGTAGGGAGAAAAGGGAAAACAACAGGAAGCACCACCTAAGTGCAATATGTTTGATGTAGGCCTATAGAAGGAGCTGATAACTCCGAGTGCGTAGCCTGTTCTACCCAGCTCTCTCTCCTCCTCTGTGCTTCTCCTGCTTCCTTTTCCTGTGACATCACCCCCTGCATTCCACGCTGGACCTGGCTGACTTCCTGGTGGCCACAGGATAGATTTCTCCTTACATCTGCCTACCCGTGGAACCAAATGCACCTGAGGCCGAATCGAACCATTCACTGGAGACACTTTGCCAGATTCTCGTAGAATCCACAGCGGCGTAGCGTAAGCCATTTACACTACGCCACTGCAACTTACTATAGCAAGTGCCTTATTCTCAAAGCACTTGCTCGGTAACTTGCGGCGGCGTAGTGTAAATGGCCCGACGTATCCCCGTGCAATTCAAAGGGGGCATGTTGTATTTAAATTAAGCGCGCCCCCACGTCGATCGAACTGCGAATGCGCCGGACGGGAAAAAAGCCCAGTGTGCGTGCTCCAGCTCACGTCGGAAAACGTCATTGAAACCGACGTAAAAACGACGTGATCGTCACTTCCGCAATGCCCTATTAGCGAACGACTTAGTAAAACGTTGTAACCGACGGAAAAAGACGACGCTGACCCGAAGCCATACTTAACATGGCATACGACGGAACTTTCGTAAGCCTACCCCTCATATAGCAGGAGTAAGCTTACGCTTACGGAAACAACATAAACGACGACGAGGTGGCGGCGTAAAGACGTTCCGGAATTGGCGTATTAGGCTCATTTGAATAGGCAAATGAGAAATGAATGTAAAGGCCACCTAGCGGCCAGCGAAGTAATTACATCTAAGATCCGACGGTGTAAGTGTTTTACACCTGTCAGATCTTCGCTGTATCTATGCGTAAATGATTCTATGAATCAGACGCATAGATACCCGGGGAAAAAAAACAGAGATACGACGGTGTTTCCTGCGATACACCGATTACACCGATTACACCGATACACCGATTCTTGAGAATCTGGCCCACTGTCTTTAAGTGCATTACTTGTTGTACAAATAAATTGCAAACATATTGCACTTTGGTGGCGCTTCCTGTTGTTTTCCCTTTTCCCACAACTGAGAGTGGTGCACATAATGGACAGTTTTTTATAAATTTATGTAAAACCTTTATCCCAAAATAATTATTTTTTTGCTGTAACTGTTTAAAAACTGTGAGCTGGGCTCTAGCTTCCATTTGTTAGTGTATCCAAATCTGTTAGTACATCTTACATCCCCCCCCCCCCAGATTAAGCATGCTGCTGTCCAAAGGTGTCTCTTCTGCTCCTTCATACAGAGTGTAGTCACGATAGTACCAGAGGTGTGTTACTGGCCGGATCACCAGGTAAAAAGAAAGATAGAAAAGGTCTACATAAGAAAACAAATGAAATATTATTGGTTTTGGGTTTAATACAACTTTAAGGTAAACCTGTCATGAGGGATTTAAGGGGACTCTGACAGCTGACCTTCTGAAAATGCTACTTCTGTGGCTGTTCTGCTGATCCATTGACTTCAATGCTCTCCAGCCCAGAACAAGCCTGTAGATTAGAAAAGACAGAGAGAAGAACTTTATATCTACATGTTCAAGGCTAGTTTATCATAATATTAAATGAAGGGCAAGCATGAGAGGCAGCATGCATTAACAGAAGGTGAGTTCCAGAATTGCAGCCTCCATACTCCTGCCATGACAGGTTTCCTTTCAAATACATTTGCTTGTTGTAGTTTTGAAAATGTGAAACAAATGGTCTGTAAAGTGCTAACTGAATTAGATTCCACTTAAGTAAATTATCTTGACATCTCTGGCAAGTCATTAAGAATTTATTTGAAGCTGGAAAGAGCAGGAGAGCAGATTGTTTCTTGTTCCTGACCTACAATGCATTCAAACCCACTGTGCAGAGTTCTCCTTTAAGAATAAACACATGGGGGTTATTTACGAAAGGCAAATCCACTTTGCACTATGAGTGCAAAGTGCACTTGAAATTGCACTAAAAGTGCACTTGGAAGTGCAGTCGCTGTAAATCTGAGATGAGGGGAAGCTCTGCTGATTTTATCATCCAATCATGTGCAAGCTAAAATGCTGTTTTTTTGTTTTCCTTGTTTTTCTACAGCGACTTCACTTCCAAGAGCACTTTGCACTTGTAGTTTGCACTTGTAGTGCAAAGTGGATTTGCCGTTCATAAATAACCCCCCATTGTGTGATTATCCATTAATATAACATTTGTCATTGCCAAACAAAGCCTTAATTACTTTACCAATATATATGCTTCATATGTGTAACGATGGTGGTAATAAAACAATGTATGGAAATAAATCAAAATAACAAATGGTAACCAATCTTTGTACAAATATACAGAAATTGTAAGAAAAGTGCAGGACCCCCCACAAAAGTGTTTATATTAATCAGCAGGTTGTTGACCAATCTGTTATGTTGCTTTAATTGTCTGTGTGATTTAATCTGCTTTAAATATATAAATGAAATTTTATGGTAACGTGGTTTCTTTATTTGTTTTCAAGACCTGTCCCCTGTACACAAGGTAGGATCCATCACTTTATAATTACAGCAAAGTTGTCTACAAAAGTAATACATACATTTTAAGTGCTGACACTTGAAGCAAACCTGTCACAAGCTACATTTAATAGCTGTTATTATAAGTAATTAGCAGACTGAGAGCTGCCGTTTCCTTGTTTCTTCTTTCATTCATGTAAACCTGTCATTACACAAAATACTCTAAGGCCTCGTACACACGATCGAACATATCCGATGAAAACGGTCCGCGGACCATTTCCATCGGATATGTCCGATCGGGAGTTTGATCCGATGGCGTGTACACACCATCGGATCAAATTCCCCGCCGCCGGACGGCGCGGTGACACGGCGGTGACGTTGACGCCGCCACGTCACCGCCACGTCACCGCACCAGGAAGTTAAACACTTCCGCGCATGCGCTGAATCCATTCGGCGGCGGCGCGGCGGTGGTGGGGGACGACATGTCTGCTGGTAAGTGTACTAACCAGCAGACATGTCGGGCGGACAGATTCCACCGGATGGATTTCAAAGCATGCTATGAAATCTGTCGGGTGGAGAAATCTGTCCGCTAGCCCATACACACGAGCGGAGATGTCTGCTGAAACGGTCCATCGGACCGTTTTCAGCGGACATATCCCCTCGTGTGTACGAGGCCTTAGATGCATACTAGCTCCATGGTTGCTCCATGGCGGCCCCATCACTTACACTGAGGCTGGACAGATTCTTCACTGTCATAGAATAAGTATGCAGCTCTTAAGTCAGACACTGTCACCCTAATTCCCTTTAAAATGCTAGTTGGTTTGCTGTCTTTGAACTCAAACCTTTCTGACTCACTAACCACCTGAAACAAACAAGCATCTAGTGCAGTCAGAGGACATCCACAACTCCCGATCTGCATATTTGTTCTGGTCAAGTAATGAAGCAATGGAATCAAATTAATGGCACCTGCTTAAAGTGGAAGAAAGACCTATCTATAGATAGCTATTCTTAAAAATGTTCCCTCCCCCTCCTCCTACCTGCCCTGTATAAAAAAGATCTGTGTATATACCTGTTTTTAAACTGCTCCGATCATGTGATCCTGGAGCTCTAACTCCCCTATGTCAGCGGATGCTGCAGGGGAGAGGAGGGAGCACCAACAATGGCTGGGCCATGGGAGCCTATAAATTACATCACAGCTCTGAGAATTCACAGTCGTCGTTAAATGTTTCCTTATGCAATGGAGCTGTAGGGTCACATGACTAGACCAGGGTTGCCAACTTTCAGTAAATTTACGAAACAGTTTGAAAAATCTGTACTTTTTGCATCTATCTGTCCATTACAGACATGTAGGCTTCATGCCCGTAACTGACGTTTATGGACAGATGCAACAATTATGGATATTACAAACTGTATATTTACTGAAAGTTGGCAACCCTGGACTAGACTACAGGAGAGAAGGGAGCATCCACAAGAGCTGGGCCATTGGAGCCTATGAGAGACATCACAGCTCTGGAAATTCACAGCCACTGTTGAGCCTAGGTTCACACTGGTGCAGGGTTGAAATTGTATAAGTTCAGCTCAACTCGCACAATTTCAAACCCACATGTCAGTCCGACTTTGGGAATGATCTTAGAGCACAGATGATCTTCCTGCACAGATGTCTATTGAAATCACCTCAAGGTCACCATAAGTAGAGCAGGAACTACTTTTGGGAATCGGTGTGACGCCACAAAGTCAGCGTTGAACCGATTCGAATGGTGCTGTTGCCGGCAATTGTCAAAACCGCATGTCAAAACGGCCCGATGTGAACATGGGCTGTTTCCTTACATAGGGGAGCTGCAGAATCATTTGATCGGACCAGATTAAAAAAAGTAAGTAAACAGATCTTTAAAAATAAAAAAATCCTTTAACCACTTCAATACCAGACACTTTCCACCTTCCAGCCCAAGCCAATTTTCAGCTGTCAGCGCTGTCGCTTTTTAATTGACAATTGCGCGGTCATGCAATACTGTACCCAAACTAAAAATAAATACATTTTGTTCCCTGGAAGACATCCAGTCAGGATAACAGAACCACTGCCCGGCCATCATTTTGCTATAGGCCGGGCAGAATTGGTTAAATATAGTGCCTGGGGGTTCCCCTTAGTCTGCCTTTAAAGTGGCGCATCTGTGCCGTGTATAGAACTAACTGCAGCAAAACTGGGAAAAATGGCATTTAATATGCTGGCCATACAAAAACACCAAAATTCATGCCAGACCCTTATCCCAGCATGCAGCCAGGCAGATCGGGAAAGAACTATACCAGGCCACATGCCTTCAACGTGGCAGGGTGCTTTGGGGCGGGGGAGGACAATGGCCTCTTCTGACAAACCTGGGCTGTGGTTTGGGGGTCTGCGGGTCTGGGTTTATCAGAATCAAGAAACCCCCTTTAACAAGTGTGTGAGTATGAGGTACATTGTACCCTTAAAGAAAAATTTACAGAAAAAACAAACTCCTGCGCACGGGTGGAATGTCCAACAATTAGTCAATATTCTGCATGGAAAGTTCCACAGATGTCAAAAATAGTAACAGTGGCCTTGCTGCCCTTCATGAATGGGGAATATCCTGGCAGAAAACAAAAAAGGGAAAAGAAAGGCGCACCAGCCTAGTGTATTACCATTTGACGATTTATTAAATAGAAATAATATAAAAAAACTACTCACAAGAGAATTGGTATAAAAGGCTTGTCAAAAACGATAAGGTAGATACTTCTCGAACCACACTCCAGAATAGGGGGGATAGAGGTGTGTCACTGCCGGCTGACACTTTTCGAGGCGACAAGGGCCTCTTCATCAGAGCCCAGCAGTACAGACCCTTATATAGATATACAAATGTGCACAGACCCCACCCACCGCAGAGCACAGGGACTCTCCCAGGGGCCGTCCAGACTCCTCCCAATAAATGTTGGGCTGTCTCGGATGTTTAGACATAGATCAAGGAGTGAAAATGATAACAGACAAAGGAAGGTGTACTGTAGATCCAGAAGTGAGAGCAACAGCAGTGTCCCCAGTGACCCCTGTAGCAATCCCCTCCATATAACCCTGTATATAGGTGTATGGATGACGACAAACTGAACCTAAAAAAAAAGGAGTTTTAACTGTAAAACTGCATAGAAGGTTCTTTACTGTAAGAGCGGCAAGGATGTGGCAATTCCCTTCCACAGGTGGAGGTTTCAGCGGGGGGCATTGATAGTTTAAAAAAAACTGTAAGATAAGCACCTGAACAACCGCAACATACAGGGATATACCATGTAATACTGACATATAATAACACACATAGGTTAGACTTGATGGATTTGTGTCACCTACTATGTAACTATGTAACTATGTAACAGTAAGACCTTTGAAAATTAGACTCCCTCCAGAGCAGTGGTGGCTGGTGCTCAAAATTTCTGAGGGGGCGCAAACAAACTGAAAAAAAAACATCAATTACCACCAGTTTGCCCCCTCAAATACAGCCAGTTTGCCCCCTCAAATGCGGCCAGTTTGTCCTCAAATTAAGCCAGTTTGTCCCCTAATTAAGCCAGTTTGTCCCCCAAATACAGCCAGTTTGTCCCCAAATACAGCCAGTTTGTCCCCAAATGCAGACAGTTTGTCCCCAAATACAGCCAGTTTGCCCCCAAATACAGCCAGTTTGTCCCAAATGCTGCCAGTTTGTCCCCATATGCTGCCGGTTTCCCCCCAAATACAGCCAGTTTGTCCCCAACCCGGCACTTACCTTTCTTGGGTCAGCCATCCTCTCCACGCTCCCTCGATGGCTTCTCCCGCCCTTAATGTCGCTTCAGCCATTCAGATGACCGGTAACCAGACCTGGTGCACCTGATTGGCTGAGAGGTGGGTCAGTGTTTTCGTGAAGCGATTCCCTAACACAGCATTGTTTAACCATGGAACGCACAGCCTGTGATCCCACTTGTTAACCATTTGGAAGCCGATTAGAGTTCACAGGCTGTAATAGGGAAGCCTATTAGAGCCTCTCGCTCTAATCAGGTGCTTCCAAAACACACCCACCGCTGTTACTCAGGGGCGCTCAACAGGGGGCCAGACACCTAAATAGTGTGCTGCAGCGGCGACAAGTTGTTGAGTGATGGGTGCAGAAGAGAGGGGGCGACGCTCCTGCACCCACTATGGATGCACCGCCACTGCCTGCCCACATGACCAAGCCTCTGAGATCCTGCAGCTGCCATCTTGCCTGCTGCACAGTCTTGAACTCCAAATATTCTACAGTAGCTCCTGGCCCGAATTTCCTACAGGCACCTGTACCACTCTGTCCCCTGTTTATAGCATCACAAACCCCTGGGGAAATGGGACTAGGTAAAAGCAAAGCCCTCTTGTCAAATTGATCCTGACCAGGTATGTGAAGCATGGTCCATGGTTATTGCTACAGTGATGCAGATGGACCCTATGAAGTTGGCTTATGCCCCACCGAACTGGAATTGCTGGCTTATGCCCCACCAAACTTGGATTTCTAGTTTATGTACTACAGAATTGTAATTGATGACCACTAAACCGGGATTGCTAACACACGCACCATTAAACTGCGACTCCTGGCTTATATATCACTGAACTGCGATAACTAGTTTATACTTCACCAAATAGTGATCGTCAGTCACACATTACTGAAGTGAGATTGCTGGCCTTCTTTTCAGTAAACCACAACTGCTCGCTTAGGTATCACTGAACTGTGATTTTGAGCCTATACACAATCAAACTTCAAATATTAGCTTTTTGCATTGTGTTACGGCGATCGCAAGCCTATCTATTATTGAACTGCGTTTATCGGCCAGTGGAAGACATAAGAGAAGACCATGAGAGGGATATCAACAAAAGGATCAGTGCTAGCCCAGGTACAATAAAAAAATATATGACACAAGATGGAAATCAAGACAACTTAGTATCAGGAAAACAGCTGGGAGCTTGGAATAAACAATTAGATGGAACTAGTAAAAATGGACAGAATAGGAAATCTCCGGGGGTGAGTAGCTTAAATCAATCGAAAGAAGAGCATGTAATAGACAGTGACTGTGAAGGGAAGAATTTAGAAAATCAAGGTAGGAAAGCCCATCTTCCAACTATATCTGACATGGCGGATACATAAGAGAAATTAGATACTCATGCACTAGAAATAACAGAATTTAAAGAAAAAATGAAAAACAAAATTAAATTGAGCAGAGGAATATGCTATACAAAATGGAAGACCAGGAGAACCGAAATAGAAGGAAAATTTTAAGAATTAGGGGGGCTCCAGAAAGAAGATTTAAAAAGTATAATGGATAAACTTTTCTGCCCTCTAGGGTTGTGAGAAGGGAGGAGGGAGTATAGCGGTGCCTTAAACAAATCACAAAGAGAGTATGAATAATTTCAAAATTGTATTAAATATACAATATATCTAAAAAAAGCAGAGGTGATCAGAGAAGATTGACATTTAGTTATTACAGAAACCCGACATGTTTCGGCAAAACCTTGCCTTCCTCAGGGGAATGCGAATTAGTCAATACAATGGATATAATCTAGTGAAAAGTACATTCAAATAATTAGCACAAAAAATATGTTCATAAAATAATGCAGTATATGTCAAAGAAGGGTTAAACTCTCAAAAAAGGTGGACGGACAAAATGGGTCCAGTGTGTGAGATAATCAGCCCTGTAAGAGAGTGTATGCCAGATAGAGAAGCCATTACCTACCACCGATCAGATATAAGGCAGAACAATGTAAACCATAGTGACATCGGGAGCAGACCAAGACCTTTAATATGGTTGTAGGGGGCTAGTACTGCAACTGAAAAAAAGGGTACATTTTACAAAAAGTATTATACTGAATGGGGGATTCGAAGAAGCCACAGAACATACGTGGCCACAGTACAGGGCTAACAAAGCCTCCATACATACCGAGTCAGTTAGGATTTTGAGCTCATAAAGTAGGTAGGTGCTGGATGAACAGCCAAATGATTTAAAATTGGCAGTGAAGTCAGAATAGAGAGGTCTATTACAACCTGAGATGCAGCCCATACAGAGACACAAGGACAAAAACCAATCCTAAAAAAGCCAAAAATGAAGAAAAATCGTGGCTTCAAAGTCCTAAGGACAAGCAGGTCATTTGTATTGGCTGAATAAAGAAGGTGTCCCAGAAATAATGGCATATTTACCTCTATATTTTTAGAACTGGATAACAGCGCCTACCCAGGCTCAACAGCAAGCAAGTGCTGGTGAAGCCTGTTTATATAGCCCCCCAAGCTGTAGCGGTAATGATTACCGCCGCTCAGCTGCGGACAGAATTTGTCCAGTGCGCTTTCGTGCGCGCCATCCGGCGCCTACAATCCCCAGAAACCCATGCGGCGTGACGTTTGCCATTGCCAGCTCTAGGCCGGGCAGACGCACGTCGTCATTATAGGTTTTGGGGAGGCTGAACGAATACAAGGAGGGGGCGGGCAAAAGACAGGGCCAGGGGCGGGCAAAGTGTCGACAAATGACACTTTCCTTGGGTGTCCATACAACCAATAGGTAGATGGAACTACGACGAATCAGAGCCGGCATCCGAGCAGGGCTGAACAATAGCAGGCACACAATCTAACAGGGGAAAACACACGAAAAAATGGGGGAAAATCCATAATGAATGAGCACCTGAGGAAAGAAGCCTTATTTGAAATATCCTGCAGGAACAATTGAACAATAATAAAACATTAATGATCAATGTTTATATAACAAACAAATACAATAGTGTATACTAATGTGTATAATAATATTGATGAACAAAAGAAAGTATATGAAAATAATACAAAATCAGTATGATCAAAAGATTGGTGGGACAAAAAATAATATAATAAAAAATTAAAAATTAAAAATATAATAAATAAAATAAAGGGAAGGGAAATAAAGTGAGCAACCAAAAAACCAATCACAGAGATCCCAAGATGAAAAGAATCAAAACAAATAGTGAACAGTAGGGGAAAGTATATAGAAGCGGAGGATGGACAACAAAGACAAATATACTCCACAAAGATCATCATAATAAATCAAAACAACTCATAAAATGGACTTGAAACTGATGTACTCATTGAGTCCTGGATATTTGACTGCGTCCAAACTATGGATCCATCTTGTTTCGAGTTGCAACAAGGTGAGATCTATATCTCTCCCTCGGACATGTGGCAGAACATGCTCAAGGGAGTGAAATCTCACCACGTTTGCATCAAAACCATGTTGATGGCCAATATGGCGGTTCAAGGCGGTTGTAGTTAATCTTTTAAAAAGTGGCGAAATATGGTCTTTAATTCTTTTGAAAAATGGCCTCTTAGTTTTGCCAACATAAAAGCATCCGCATTAACATAGAGCAAGATAGACCACACCAATGGTTTCACAGGTTACCCGGTTTCTAATGTTGTGGACATATCCAGTAGGTAGGGGTACATCCTTCGAATTGGGTAAAAAACAACAAACATCGCACCTTCCACATGAGAAGGTACCTGTTTGCGCTGGTTGATGCACAGATTGAGGACTGAAATGACTTGATACCAGTCGGTCGTTAAGAGAAGGAGCACGACGGTATGTGATTTCAGGAAAAGGTTTGATGTATTTGTTTACTATGTTGTCGGCCCGAAGAATAGGCCAATATTTCTTAAGGACGGTATTTAGTTGGCAATGCTGTTTAGAAAATTTAGTTATTAGGCGCACAGACATATTTGGTTTGGGTGTTTTAGTTAAATGAATTAAATCATTTCTGTTTAGTTTGATAACTTTATTAAAAGATTTTTTCAAAAGAGAGCAACTATACCCCCTAACCAAAAGTCTGTCACGCAATTCACTAGCTGCTTTAACAAAATCTGATTCTAACGTACACATCCTTCTTAGTCTGAGGAACTGACAATAGGGGATACTATTCGGAAGGGGCTGGGGATGTGCACTAGCAGCGTGCAGTACCATGTTACCGGCGGAAGGCTTACGGAACAAAGAAGAATGAAGTCTACCTTCCAAATCAATATTTATCTCCAAGTCGAGAAAATTAATATGAGACTGGCTGCATTCCATAGTAAAACTAAGATTAAAGTCATTAATAGCGAGTTTGTTCATCAACTGCCGGAGCCCATCCCTAGCCCCCGACCAAAAAATCAAAATGTCATCAATGTATCTTGACCATGTAATCACATGTTGCAATAAAGGGGACAAACGATCATTGGAAAAAAGTTGCCTCTCCCACCCCCCCAGGTATAGGTTAGCGTAAGAGGGGGCACAAATGGTCTCCATAGCTACACCCTGTACCTGGAGGAAGTGGGAGGTGCCAAATAAAAAGAGGTTTCGGGTGAGAATGAACTCGAGCAGCCGAAGGACGAACTTGCTATATTTATAAAAAGGTGAACCACGTTCCTCTAACTGTGTCCGAATAGTGGCTATGCCTTTGTTGTGCGGAATGGAATTATACAGACACTCCACATCAAGTGCAACCAACCAAGTAACGGAAAGGAAGATATTTACCATCAATATTTCGAAGAAGATCAATAGTATCTTTAATGTAAGATGATAGAGCGGTAACATGGGGATGTAGATACATGTCGACCAAGGCACTCGCATTCTCAGTCAGCCCCTGGCAGCCCGACACAATCGGATGGCCGGGGGGGATGAGTTATAGATTTGTGTACCTTGGGCAACGAATAAAACGTAGGTGTTTTAGGGTCCTTAGTAATCAAGTAGCTCCAGGTGGACTGGTCAATAGTACCATCTTGGTAAGCCTTAAAAATTATGGTGCGGTATTCTTCAATGAAATTTTCAACCAATGTGCTAGAAATCGGTCGATACCAGGATTAGTTGTCAAGGATGTCGAGGCACATATGTTCAAATGCCCCGACATCCATGACAACCACATTGCCACCCTTATCAGCTGGTTTGATAACCAACCCAGGGTTTGTTTAAAGTTCTCTAAGAGCCTTACGGTGCTTAAGGGGTAGTTCAAAGTCATCAGTGTTAGATAAGTCCATGTTTTTGATTTCTAATGTTGTCTGTTGGACAAAAGCCCAGATGTTAGGGTTATTGTGGAGTGGAGGGAAGTTGCGCGATTTTGGTTTAAAAGATGTAGGAGGTGGGAAGGACACACCGGGGATGACCATACCAGGCGATTACTGCCCAGGTTTCCTGAGCCCAGTGTTTGTGCCCCACACGCTGTAATTACCTGGGGCTGGGAGGGTAACCCAGCGCTGTGATCTTGCTGACCGCTGCGATCCCTTGCTAATTCCCGCTGCCACATACGGAGTGTGTGTAGACACAGCTGGGGGACCCCATCTGTGCCCACCTACCCAGCGACGGCTTGGCTGGCTGGAATGAGGACGGATCCGGGCTCAGAGGAGAGTTCCATTGAGCGGGGGACTGAAGGCTGCACAGAGCATGGAGCTGCTCGAGATCACGCGAGATCTCGTTGTCATACAAGAGTGTGTGTTCTCTTGTTACCTTGTCGGCTTACAGCAGGAGTAGGAGCCGGTGAGGGGTTTTCAGAGCTGCTGGAGGTGTGCACAGACCATCGGGAAGGAAAGACGGTAACATCTATCCCTCCTCACTGCCTCACTGCCTATACCCTCCCCAGTATTGATAGAACTTCATTGCTTTGCTTATGGCGTTAAAGTATCTGGCATTGGAAGTAGAAACAGCCCTATGGAATGGTGTGAGAGGCTGATGGGACAATTCTAATTACAGTACACATAAATTATAGAGAGCTTGGACTTGAAAAAATTAACCCTGGAGGTACTGGGCAACAGGCAATAGGCATTGGATGAATAAATGATTGTTCTCCTCCCTTGTTTGCCAGCAAACATAAATTACCCAGTGACAAGAGGTATCTGCTGTAAGTTATAAAGGACTGTTATATAGTACTGATCTCAACAGCAGTAAAAGTATCTGAGACGCTGATCGGTAGTCTCCTGGAGCTTTTTGTTGGGGAGAAATAAATTAAAGGGAGAAAATATATATATATATATATATATATATATATATATTGTGACAGGAGGTCAGGTATAATCTGTGTGTGTTGTCCCAGACGGGAGATACTTTTCTGCCTTGTTTAGACAATACACCAATTACTATTGGGCGTCGGCTGCAGAGATGGCCAGAGAGGTTTGTGGCGTTAAAAGGTTTCAGCTGTTCAGAAGTAAGCAATTAAAGCCCATATAAAGACAGCCTAAGGATGACGACTGATTGCTGCATCCTGAGGCTGTATGAGTGAAGGAGCAGTCACAACCAGTACTGAAGAGGTGAGGTGCTGATGGATATTTCTGTGTGAGAAATATCAAAGAGACTTTTTGTTGTTTTCTGCTGTAGGACCAGCAGTGTCTGCCCAGCAGTAGGCTGTGCCAGACTCCATAGGTAGGTTCCTGTGTTGGGAAGGTAGACGCCCCAAGTGGCATTTTATGTTTTGTTTTGTTTATGCTGTTTTGATGCTTGCACGTGTATCCAGCAATATGGAAAAATAAACCATATCATTTGTTTTCAATCTTCCTCTACTGCCTTTTTGTACAGTTCAGCGTGTAGTGAACCCATCCAGGGGGTCACACACACCCGCTACCGAGCTAATCCCTCACACATGGTGGAGTGCCGCGGGCAGTTAAAGTAAACCCAAAATAGAGGAGATGCTGAAACAGCTGATTATAGCAAATGCAAATCACCAGCAGAGCCTTGCAGCTCAACAACAGGTTCACCAAGAGAGCCTTGCAGCTCACCAACAGAGCATTGCAGCTCAACAACAGGTTCACCAAGAGAACCTTGCAGCTCACCAACAGAGCATTGCAGCTCAACAACAGGCTCACCGAGAGAGAATGGCAGGTTGGAAACAGAGACACCAGCAGCAAATGGAGGCCATCATGAAACTATTTGAGAGAACAGAGGAAAAGGATAGCAAGCCCTCTCTGATTGAGAATCCAGAGGACCATAATGCTATGGAAGTTACCACATCTGTTGTTGAGACGGAATCATTACCGGAGTGTAGTACTTCACCAGAGGAACAAGAAGTGGTGCCAGAGGCGTGTGCTCTGGCAGAGCCTGAAACTCCCGAAGTGAAGGAGCTGCCATTAGTAGTAGAAGAGTCTGTAGAGCCTGTTGAATCCAATGTTGTGAATGGCGTTCCAGAGGTCAAACCAGACGAGACCAAACCAGAAGAGAAAGACCCTCATGTACAAGAAGATGCTGAGGAGGTCCCAGGTGTCCCCGCAGTAGCAGCTCCTATGAAGCTGAATCGACGGTCTGACAGTTCTGCTAAATACAGTAGAGAACCTTTAGCAAATACTTTGAAGAAACTTGATGATCCAGCTACCACAGCTGTTACCTTGGAACTGGAACCCAACAAGTTTAAGGGCAAGATTTTGGATTGCTCCAGATCTTTTCGCAAAGCCAAATTGCTGCATTACCATATGAAGTATTTCCCTGGCGTTGACAAGTCAGAGCAGGATCAGGAGTCCTGTCACGAGGCATATGCAGACAAGAGGCTTGTTAGCTCACGAAAAGGCCAGTCAGCAAAGCTCAAAGAGAAGACGCACCACAAACAGTTCAAATTCCCACCGACCGTCCCTAAAAGACAAAAGCAAGGAGAACTTAATCCAGAAGTCTCATCGCAAGCCAGACAAGCTGTCTGAAAGTGTTAAAGAAAAATTAAGAGAAAAGTTCAAAAATTAAGAGAAAAGTTCAAAGATTTCTTGAGTCAAAGAAGAAAAAGAAAGCAAAGTCAGAGCTGTCTGGTAGTGAAGAGAACATAGAGGTTTCTAAGGAGCTCTCACCAAAAAAATTACAACCTTCAAAGCTCAACAGTGATTATAAGGTCCAGTGTTCCGGTAAAAGCAGCGATCATGGATGCCGTACATATACAAGTCTAAGTGATGAGGAGACGCTCAGCGATTATTGCATGGAAAGCTTACTTTGGAGTGATGAGGATTACAACAAAGAGATCGTTGTCACGCATGCTGATGGTTTTCTAAATGTTGGCCGCGTATGGATGAGAATGCTATGGATGCAAATATGGGCGAACTGTTAGATCTCTGCTCAGGAAAGTTTAAGGAATCACAATCCAACACCAGCCAGCCTGATGCAAATGGCTCCAAGATAGGGGCTATGGATGAGTTGCTAGGACTCTGCTCTGGAAAATTTGTCTGTCAAGATGACGGTTCAAATCAAGAATCTTTTAGTTGTACAAAGGCTCATGCTGAAAATGAGAAAAGTGACCTAATGTCTGAAGCAGTTGCTCTCTGTTCCGGTTCTTTCACCAACAGAGAAAATGAAGAAAATGAGGCCGGGCTTGAGGATTTCCATCTTCTACCATGTGATGATTCTGACAGCGAAGAGTTTGCAGAAATTGAAAGTGGTGCAGAAGATGAAGAGGAGGAAGTGAAGGAGGAAGTAAAGGTGGAAATGGCAGTGAAGGAGGAGGATGACGCCCTGCAGGATGAGGCGTGTGCTGTGCTGGCAGGGAGCGATTCCAAAAAGTGCTCCTACCCCCTGGGTTATGTGAAGAGACAAGCGCTGTACGCCTGCAGTACCTGCACCCCAGATAAAGAGGAGCCTGCTGGGATATGTCTGGCCTGTGCATACAAGTGTCATGAAGGCCACGACCTGTTTGAGCTCTACACCAAGAGGAACTTTCGCTGCGATTGTGGAAATGCCAAATTTAAACAGCTGGAGTGCAAGTTATATCCGGATAAAGAGAAGAAAAACCTGGCTAATAATTATAATGACAATTTCTTTGGCATGTACTGCACATGTAAGAGACCGTACCCCCATCCTGAAGATGAGACCCCAGATGAGATGATCCAGTGTGTGGTGTGTGAGGACTGGGTTCATGGTCGGCACCCAGGGGCAGTTCCATCGAAGCACATTGAGTTTCATGAGATGGTGTGGAAGGGCTGTATGGATCACTGTTCATTTCTTTGGGCCTACTCTGCCAAGTTAGGCGTTCCTGGTGTCACCAAAATTACCAAAGCAGAAACGGAACATGAAGATGTTATAATTGATGATTGTCCTACGGAAACAGCCAACACTCAGAATGGACTAACAATAAATAATGAAGAATGTGTGGAAGATAACGACGATGAGGAGGAGGCAATTCTTAGAAAGCTAAATCTGAAGGATTTTATGGAAAATGAAGCTGAACTTTCTGGAAGTGATGTTAAAAGTGAAATCCCTGACCGCTACAGGGCAAATGAAGTCCCTGAAGTGCAGGAAGTAGGGGTTTGCACATCTTCAGTTCTCAGTCAGTTGCTTGATGGAAATAAAGCTGAAAAACTTTTTTTTTTATAATCATTTATTTTTTATTTTTTTATTACTGCTTTACACATGCATATATCCATAAGTCAAGAGTACAAGCGGTTTGATTAACAAGTTACATACTTAAATATTAACATGACTAGTGGCTATGCACCTGTATGTTTAAAGCCTTGTGCACTGTTGAGTAAGTGTTGTATTTGTTATAGGCCCCCCCCCCTTGTCCCCACCTCCCCTCTCCTACCCCCCCGCCTTCCCCTACCCCACCCTTGTGAGCATACAGACCTGGTAATAGGTAAGTTAAATGATAGTTGGTTGCCGCCTTTCTTGTTGTTTAATGTTTGACGCGGGAGAAAGCAAGTACATGGGGGCCTGCTCATAGGCCAGCCCCCATGTGCATAAGCTCTAGTGTCGGGGGTACCTACCCTAATTCCTCGTCTGTTGACTGCCATATTCTCCATATTTTTTGGAACTTATCATGCTTCCCCTGAGTGATATAGTATACCTTTTCATTTGAGATTGTTTGTTTCATCGCTGCTAACCAGTTCTCTATAGATTGGGGCGCCTGAGCTTGCCATTTTTGAGCAATTACTTTACGCGCCTGGAATAGGCATCTCAATATAGGTTCGAGGGTACCTTGCGGTACTTTGGTATCGTCCATACAGCCCAAAAGGCAGATCCTGGCTGCTGGAACAAGGGCAGAACTAAATTTCTCATTTATCCGTGTTATAATACCCTCCCAGTAACTATATAATTTTGGGCACCTCCAGACCATATGAAGAAGGTCTCCTTTGTCGTTACATCTTGGGCACTCGTTATTGAGTCTCCAACCCAACTTAAACATTTTATGGGGGGTGTGATAGACCCTATATAGCTGAAAAACTTAATTCTGACACTGCACTAAATGATGTAGAAAAAGTGTGTACAATATCCACTGAGCCTTGTGAATGTAGTAAGGCAGGTGATATTCATGACTTTCCCATAATTGATGATCAGCAGAGCAGGGTCATTGAGGAATCTGAATTGCAAGAAATATGCGCCCAGACTGAAGCTATTTTCGCCTCTGTGAATTATTTGCATGTTGAAGAGCAGTGTGTTAATTTTTATGTTAATGAAATCGGATTTGAATATAAAGGTAATTGTCACATCCTGTAAAACCCAGTCTTTAGAAAGTGTTCTGTCAGAGCAAGTAACGCAGGACAATACTTTGGACTTGACTACCAAGATTCCTTGGGAAGTCAAATCTATTTTTCAAAGTGTAGAATCTGTAATGGCAGGTGAGCCCTCTGAACGTTGTGAAACCTCCATCACTGAAGTGGTCAGAGAGGCTAAATGTACTAATTTAATGGATGCTTTTTCCAAATGTCTTGAAAGAAATAAAGAATATGAGAATTTGTGTCCAATAGTCGATGGTTTCAAAGAAACAAATACTAAAACATTTTTGGGAGACTATGAGGCAAAAATTGTTGAACAACTAGCCATAAACATAATTTCAAAAGTGATTGTATCTGCTAGAAAAAAAATGTTGTCTAGCTCAGTTAATGATGTGTCCGATAGCAGTTGTCAAGTTCTTGGTGAGAATAGGGATGTGCAAACAAGTGATGCACAGAGTAAGCAGTTGGCTCAAGAAGGTGACGAGGATTCAGTTTCTGAAAACCTTACATTGGGTTTGGTAGATTTTAACCATACTTGTGAGTCTGAACTATCACAAAGTAAGAAACTTGGAAATACAGAATTGACAAGTAATGATTTCCATTTAGAGCACCAAAGGGAAGAAAAACCGCCTAGTACATCAGTTTATCAGAGGTCATATGCGTCAGACTTTAGTCCAGTTCATAGAAGAACAGATTTTTTTGAGTGTCACCATGCCTTGGAGGATTGCAGTCTTAGTGTGTTTACATCTGAAGAAGGCATCCACATGGATGATCGCTGAGTTCTTCAGGGATTGAGCTATCGAGGGAAACCTTTGTGTCCATTGAAAAACCAATTAAGGTTTTGCATTGTTTACAACTGAAAATGAGTATATTACAGAGCAAGGAACACCCTCTTATGTACCTCAGCCGAAATTTGAAGACCAATAGGAGAATAAATAGGTGGTTCCTGGCACTTCAGATATTTAGTTTTGTCGTAAAACATCTTCCGGTGTTAAAATGGGGAATGCAGATGGTTTGTCCCGAGTGCATGCGTGCCTGGCAACCTGTGTCCCAACCCTAGGGTTGAAACAAGAGGGGGGGGGTATGTGACAGGAAGTCAGGTAAATCTGTGTGTGTTGTCCCAGACGGGAAATACTTTTCTGCCTTGTTTAGACAATACACCAATTACTATTGGGCGTCGGCTGCAGAGATGGCCAGAGAGGTTTGTGGCGTTAAAAGGTTTCAGCTGTTCAGAAGTAAGCAATTAAAGCCCATATAAAGACAGCCTAAGGATGACGACTGATTGCTGCATCCTGAGGCTGTATGAGTGAAGGAGCAGTCACAACCAGTACTGAAGAGGTGAGGTGCTGATGGATATTTCTGTGTGAGAAATATCAAAGAGACTTTTTGTTGTTTTCTGCTGTAGGACCAGCAGTGTCTGCCCAGCAGTAGGCCGTGCCAGACTCCATAGGTAGGTTCCTGTGTTGGGAAGGTAGACGCCCCAAGTGGCATTTTATGTTTTGTTTTGTTTATGCTGTTTTGATGCTTGCACGTGTATCCAGCAATATGGAAAAATAAACCATATCATTTGTTTTCAATCTTCCTCTACTGCCTTTTTGTACAGTTCAGCGTGTAGTGAACCCATCCAGGGGGTCACACACACCCGCTACCGAGCTAATCCCTCACACATGGTGGAGTGCCGCGGGCAGTTAAAGTAAACCCAAAATAGAGGAGATGCTGAAACAGCTGATTATAGCAAATGCAAATCACCAGCGGAGCCTTGCAGCTCAACAACAGGTTCACCAAGAGAGCCTTGCAGCTCACCAACAGAGCATTGCAGCTCAACAACAGGTTCACCAAGAGAACCTTGCAGCTCACCAACAGAGCATTGCAGCTCAACAACAGGCTCACCGAGAGAGAATGGCAGGTTGGAAACAGAGACACCAGCAGCAAATGGAGGCCATCATGAAACTATTTGAGAGAACAGAGGAAAAGGATAGCAAGCCCTCTCTGATTGAGAATCCAGAGGACCATAATGCTATGGAAGTTACCACATCTGTTGTTGAGACGGAATCATCACCGGAGTGTAGTACTTCACCAGAGGAACAAGAAGTGGAGCCAGAGGCGTGTGCTCTGGCAGAGCCTGAAACTCCCGAAGTGAAGGAGCTGCCATTAGTAGTAGAAGAGTCTGTAGAGCCTGTTGAATCCAATGTTGTGAATGGCGTTCCAGAGGTCAAACCAGACGAGACCAAACCAGAAGAGAAAGACCCTCATGTACAAGAAGATGCTGAGGAGGTCCCAGGTGTCCCCGCAGTAGCAGCTCCTATGAAGCTGAATCGACGGTCTGACAGTTCTGCTAAATACAGTAGAGAACCTTTAGCAAATACTTTGAAGAAACTTGATGATCCAGCTACCACAGCTGTTACCTTGGAACTGGAACCCAACAAGTTTAAGGGCAAGATTTTGGATTGCTCCAGATCTTTTCGCAAAGCCAAATTGCTGCATTACCATATGAAGTATTTCCCTGGCGTTGACAAGTCAGAGCAGGATCAGGAGTCCTGTCACGAGGCATATGCAGACAAGAGGCTTGTTAGCTCACGAAAAGGCCAGTCAGCAAAGCTCAAAGAGAAGACGCACCACAAACAGTTCAAATTCCCACCGACCGTCCCTAAAAGACAAAAGCAAGGAGAACTTAATCCAGAAGTCTCATCGCAAGCCAGACAAGCTGTCTGAAAGTGTTAAAGAAAAATTAAGAGAAAAGTTCAAAAATTAAGAGAAAAGTTCAAAGATTTCTTGAGTCAAAGAAGAAAAAGAAAGCAAAGTCAGAGCTGTCTGGTAGTGAAGAGAACATAGAGGTTTCTAAGGAGCTCTCACCAAAAAAATTACAACCTTCAAAGCTCAACAGTGATTATAAGGTCCAGTGTTCCGGTAAAAGCAGCGATCATGGATGCCGTACATATACAAGACTAAGTGATGAGGAGACGCTCAGCGATTATTGCATGGAAAGCTTACTTTGGAGTGATGAGGATTACAACGAAGAGATCGTTGTCACGCATGCTGATGGTTTTCTAAATGTTGGCCGCGTATGGATGAGAATGCTATGGATGCAAATATGGGCGAACTGTTAGATCTCTGCTCAGGAAAGTTTAAGGAATCACAATCCAACACCAGCCAGCCTGATGCAAATGGCTCCAAGATAGGGGCTATGGATGAGTTGCTAGGACTCTGCTCTGGAAAATTTGTCTGTCAAGATGACGGTTCAAATCAAGAATCTTTTAGTTGTACAAAGGCTCATGCTGAAAATGAGAAAAGTGACCTAATGTCTGAAGCAGTTGCTCTTTGTGGTTCCTGGCACTTCAGATATTTAGTTTTGTCGTAAAACATCTTCCGGTGTTAAAATGGGGAATGCAGATGGTTTGTCCCGAGTGCATGCGTGCCTGGCAACCTGTGTCCCAACCCTAGGGTTGAAACAAGAGGGGGGGGGTATGTGACAGGAAGTCAGGTAAATCTGTGTGTGTTGTCCCAGACGGGAAATACTTTTCTGCCTTGTTTAGACAATACACCAATTACTATTGGGCGTCGGCTGCAGAGATGGCCAGAGAGGTTTGTGGCGTTAAAAGGTTTCAGCTGTTCAGAATTAAGCAATTAAAGCCCCTATAAAGACAGCCTAAGGATGACGACTGATTGCTGCATCCTGAAGCTGTGTGAGTGAAGGAGCAGTCACAACCAGTACTAAAGAGGTGAGGTGCTGATGGATATTTCTGTGTGAGAAATATCAAAGAGACTTTTTGTTGTTTTCTGCTGTAGGACCAGCAGTGTCTGCCCAGCAGTAGGCTGTGCCAGACTCCATAGGTAGGTTCCTGTGTTGGGAAGGTAGATGCCCCAAGTGGCAAGGGTTTATTTTATGTTTTGATTTGTTTATGCTGTTTTGATGCTTGCACGTGTATCCAGCAATATGGAAAAATAAACCATATCATTTGTTTTCAATCGTCCTCTACTGCCTTTTTGTACAGTTCAGCGTGTAGTGAACCCATCCAGGGGGTCACACACACCCGCTACCGACCTAATCCCTCACAATATATATATATATAGTCTAGAGACTTGAGATCTAATTGTCACCTGGGAAAGGAAACCCCCCCCCCCTTTTTTTGTGTCTAAGAGGAGAGAAGGAATAAACAACATAACTGGGTTTTCCTAATATGCCCGGGAAACGGGGACCAGAGGAACAGATAACACAGCATCAGTATCAGTTACCCCAAGAAGGAACCCAGATTACATGCGCAACAAAGAACCAAGCAAACCAGGCAAAGGCAGCAGCAGCAAAATTAGAGCGATTTGCCCGAACTACCCTGTCACCTGCAAAATCCCTACAGTCTGCTCAAGTAGGACCCTCGGTGGCAAGAAAAAGTCAAGGTACTGTAGTGCTCAAGGACTAAGTGCGTCGGCTGCGGCATCAACAGTATCAAGTACCAAAAAAATGAGTACTAAAGGGATAGGGGGTGCTGGAAAATCCAGCGCAGTAACTGCTACTGTAAGCACCCCTAAACCAGTTGAGGAGAGTATGGAAGGTGGTATGATAGGAAGTGAAGGACAGCCCACACTGAGGGACCTTCTGCAGGCTATAAACGCCTGCAAGGAAATGGTAACTGGTATGGATATACAGTTGAAAAGTATTAACCACTTAAGACCCGGACCAATACGCTGGCAAATGACCCAAGGGGTTTTTGCGATTCGGCACTGCGTCGCTTTAACAGACAATTGCGCGGTCGTGCGACGTGGCTCCCAAACAAAATTCGCGTCCTTTTTTTCCCACAAATAGAGCTTTCTTTTGGTGGCATTTGATCGCCTCTGCGATTTTTATTTTTTGCGCTATATACAAAAATAGAGCGACATTTTTGAAAAAAAATCAATATTTTTTACTTTTTGTTATAATAAAAAACCAATAAACTAAATTTTAGTCAAACATTTAGGCCAAAATTTATTTAGCCGCATGTCTTTAGTAAAAAAAAAATCGCATTAAAAAAAAATTAGCTACCTAGCGGGAACAGCGACACTAATACAGCGATCAGAAAAATGATCGCTTAGTGACGCTGGCAATAGGGAGTGAAAGGGTTAACTAGGGCAGTGATCAGGGGGTTAAAACTTTATTGGGGGGGGTGGGGGGGGCTACCCTGACACTACTGACTGTCTGACTGTCACACTGTCTGTCACACTGACACTAAATACAGTAATCATACATGATTACTGCATTCAGTGACACTGTGACAGGGGGGAGGGGGGGGGGGCGATCGCGGGGGTTAAATGTGTGTGTGTAGTGTAGTGTTAGTGCAGACTTACTTGTTCTGTGGTGATCTCTCCTCAGCGGCGCTTGAAACAAACGCCGAGGGAGAGATCACGTCGCTTCCTCCTTCCTGTGTTTACACAGGAGGAGGAAGTGACAGGTCAGGCGGGCGCGCGCATTGGCTGGGAGCGATCCGGAGGGGGCGGATGAAAACGGATAGCCGCCCCCACTCGTCGGATCGCTCCTGCAGCCGCGCGGACCGCCGCATGTACGGGGGGGGGGTCCGATCGGACCCCCGATCCCCCCCAAGGCACCAACGTATATATACGTTGATGTGCCTGTCGGTGCCATTCTGCCGACGTAAATGTACATGCGGCGGTCCTTAAGTGGTTAAAGAAGAACTTGTCTCATCGGGGGGAAAGTTAAGAGAAACAGAGGAAAGAACTGCTGTGCTGGAAGAGAAAGTGAGGGCAGCCGAAGATATTTTGCTTCCGCTTAGAAACAAAATCTTGGGATTGAAGAAACAAATAGATAGTCAGGCTGCAAAAATCAATGATTTAGAGAACAGGAATCGAAGAAGTAATATTAGAATAATAGGCATGCCTGAATGGAGTGAGGGAGCTGATCCGGTAACATTCCTGCAGGAATGGATTAGGGAGGAATTTGGGGCTACATCCCTTTCTCCTTTTTTTTGCATCGAACGAGCCCACCGAGTCCCCTTCAAACCCCTACAGGGAAGTGAATATTCGAGCCTCTGCTTTTTTTCAAAATGCTTAATTGTATTAATAAAGCGACCCTACTCCGGAAAGCCAGGAAAAAGGGGGAGATTGCCTATAAAGGGTCAAAAATGTCACTATATCAGGACTTCTCTCCGGATCTTTAGAGACAAAGAGCAGCCTTTAGGCAGAGTAAGCGAATTCTCCAGCAACATAAGATGACACATGAAAACGTGGATTGTGTATATGTGACATATACTCCTGCGCTGATTATCTCAAAACCATAAACATATATATATGTATAAAAACAAATGTCCATGAACACCAGTGTTAATATTAAACCATACAAATAAATTTAAATCCAGTTGGTGCGTGCTATTGCACCTGAGAACAGTTCTTAATCCTTTTGTTTATCCAGTGAAAAAACGTGCTCTGTGCTGTTGAATCAGGTATACTCTCCGTGAATTAACACCCTTAGTTTGTGTCACCACCACCTCTAGTAAAGATTGCGCTCACCAGATCACATAAGGGACACAGCATATAATATCCTTTGAACAGCGGTTCTGCGCGATCCTTTATCCTGTATATCAGACCCGAATGGTTCTCCACCTCTTGAGGCTCCCCCAAAAAGAAAAAAGCCTCTTATGGTGTAGTATATTTAAACCAATGTTATATTATGAAAGTAAAAAAGTAGAAAACTCACTCACATTTTGCAATGCCCAGCCGGCATTAGCTAGTCCAGCGTTACTGTTTGTGCAACGTGCGGCGTGCGTTCCAAGCCTTGTTTCGGATGCGGTTCAACGGGCGGAAGTTGCAATGTTGACAATGGAGGAGACTATTGGCGGATTCGATGTGTAAAAGGATAATGCCCATATGCCTCTACATGTTTCGCATGCACGCATGCGTCATCAGGAAGCTATGGGCACGCCTCCCTTGGGTGTTATTTATATACAATTCAATTAATTATGACCCGTTATTGTGTTGAAAAAAACGCTCAAAGCCCCATCTTTGATTCTGGTATACTGGTTTCCCTTGCCAGACAGTAACCCTGGGCGAGCTTTACAATTAATTGCCCTATCCTTTCTCCAAAATGATATTCAAAACATTGTAGCAACATTTAAACTATGTGGTTGCTTGACATAATCTAACTCTATTCACACTGACATTTATTTAATTAAAATTACAAGGTTAAAAAAGTCTAAAACTTAAATTTAATATAATGTGACTGGTAAAGGAAAAAAGGTTTTATATGGACATGTATAAAAATATAGAAATATAAAAATATAAAACAAAACAAAAACAAAAATCGGAAAAAATGAAAATAAAAATAAAAATAAAAATAAAAATAAATATAAAATTAAAAAAAATAAAAATTAAAATAAAAATAAAAATGAAATTAACATTAAAATTGAAATTAAAATAAAATTAAAATGAAAATTAAATTAATTAAAAAATGTTGTTTTAATAGTTCTCCAGAAAACAGTTGATGTCCAACTCTATATTCATACCTTTTGGTTTAAGGGTATCTAATTTAAATATCCAATAGGTTTCATTTTTCGAAATTTCCCTTCTTAGATTAGTATTCCTCCAACTTTTTTCAACCTTATCTATGGTATAAATTTTCAGTTTGGTTGGGTCTCTATTGTGCATTTTCCTAAAATGCATGGAGACGCTGTGATATTTGAAACCCTTTTTAATGTTCCTAATATGTTCCCCCAATCTTATTGATAATTTCCTTGTGGTCCTGCCCACATATTGCAGTCCGCATTCACATTCTAGGACATAAGTGACATGGGTACTACTACATGTTATTAGTTTGTTTATTGTGTATTCTGTCATGTTTGTATTAGATTTGAACTCTGTAGTTTTCCTGGGGCCTTTTACTGTGCGACAAGGCTTACATCTCCCGCACCTATAAAACCCTTTTTGGTCCAAGAATGTTCGCAGGTTCTTAGGGGGGTCTGGGACATTCTTGACAATGGTGTCCCGAATTCTTTTTGCTCTTCTGTATATACATTTTGGCTTCCTAGGTGCTATGTCCTTTAGCTGTGGGTCTTCTAGGATGATTGGCCAGTATTTCGACACTATCTGCTCAAGTTGTTTGTACTCTGTGCTAAAACCTGTTATGAAGGACATTGTGTTTTCTTCCTTTTTCCTCCTTCCCTTGTTTTTCAGTATGTTGTTCCGATCCATCAATCCGACTTTAGCCCTAGTTTCTTCTAGTTTCCTTTTGTCATAGCCTTTGTCCATAAATCTTTCGATTAATATGTTTGTGTGTGTGGTATAATCTGAGGTGGAACTGCAGTTACGCCTTATTCGAATGAATTGTCCCTTTGGAATGGCCTGTTTCCACTGCGGATGGTGGCAGCTGCTGTATGGGATATACCCGTTCCTATCGGTGTCCTTAAAGTACGTTTTGGTGTGTAATTTGTTCCCCATCTTAAAAATTTCCAAATCTAGGAATTGCGTGCCATTTTCCTGAATGTTAACTGTGAATTTTATTCCGTATTGGTTATTGTTTATATGGTCAACAAAACCTTGTAGTTCTTCCTTTCCCCCTTTCCAAACGATCAAGATGTCATCTATGAAGCGCTTGTAAATGTGGAGGTGTGGCCAACTTTTCCCAAAGATTTCCTCCTCCTCCCACTTGTTGAGAAAGATGTTGGCAACGCTTGGTGCGTACTTGTTCCCCATCCCCACACCTTTCACTTGGCTATAATAACTGTGGTTATGCCAGAAAAAATAATTTTTCATGGCAATACCCAGGCCCTCAAGGATAAATTTCCTCTGCTTGAGTTTTAATTCGGATTGGTGCTGCAAGGCCCATGCTACTGCAGCCAGTGCATCTGTTTGTTTAATGTTTGTGTAGAGCGACTCCACATCTATCGTCACCAACAGCGTGGAGTCTTCAAGTTCTATTTCTGCAAGCCAATTAATTACATCTTTGCTGTCTTTGATAAAGGCCTTGCCTTTTGTGGCTAAGGGTTGGAGGTATATATCCAGATATTCCCCCAATCTCGAATGGATGGCCTCAATGCCGCTGATAATCGGCCTTCCCGGGGGTTTTGTTTTGTTTTTGTGCACTTTCGGTACCTGGTAGATGACTGGTATTCTTGGTGTCTTTGGCAACAGGTATCGGCCCTCTTTCTTGTTTATTACATGGTTTCTAATGCCCTGGTTCAAAAATTCTTTTAATTTATTTTTTAGATCTTTGTTGGGGTTTATTTTTAAGGGTTTATATGTGGTTGTATCGTTAACCAGTCTGTTAAGTTCCTCCATGTAGTCTTGCTTGGTCAATATGACCAGCCCCCCCCCCCCCTTATCCGCTGGTCTAATCACCACATTGTTGCGTTTCTCTAATTTCTTTATCCCTTGCCATACTTTATCTTGTTTTTTGTCTTTTTGCGGTTGTATGGTTTTCAGGTCTTTTTCCACCAGTTTTTTAAACACCTCTATGTATTGGTGTGAGTTGGACTTCGGGTTGAAGGTTGATTTATTTCTTAAACCACTATGGGTATGTTCTGTGTCTTCTGGTTGTTTATTTACTTCTTTATGTCCAAAATGTTTCTTTAAATTTAGCTTTCTAATAAACCTCTGCAGGTCTATGAAGGCTTCAAACTTGTTAAAAATTCTTCTTTGCGCAAACTTTATTCCTTTATCCAGTACCAGTAACTCTTCCTTGGTGAATACAATGTCTGTTAGGTTAAATATTCCCTTACCTAGCCCATTCTTTTTCTTTTTGCTTCCCCCTCTGCAACCTTTCCTTCTTGGGGGTTGTGATTCCATCCCCCCCTGCTCGTCTGAAAAACCGGCATGGGGGGTCTGTAGGGCTCCCTCCAGTCCCTCCATTCCCCCTGCCACTGTGGTGGGCCATAGTGTTGGGGGGGGCCGTAGTTTTGTCCATAGTAACCCCTCCCTCTTCCCCCTCTCCCTCCCCTTCATGGTCTGGAAAATTGACCCATGGGTGGTTGGTATGGAGGTTGGGGTGTAATCCCCTGGTTGCCCTTATTGGGGGTGGGTTTACTAGATGTTGTGGTCTCTGGGTTTTTCTTCTTTGCTGTGGCGACTTTTGGTTTTTTTTCTTGTGCTGTATCCCCTCCCTCATCATCTATTGGTTCACCCTCATCATTGAGAGAGGTGTTGTTGGAATTGGTCACCTTGTCAGTCTCCTGCCAATTGTACACGTTACCTGCCAAGTAATCTTTTTTGTCTCTCTGGTATTTCTTTACCTTTTTGAGTCTGACTTCATTATCTAGTTTTACCAGGAAGTCCTGTAATATCTTGGCGCGTGTTTTATAATCATTCGTTTCAGTGTGTGGGTCCATACATTCTTTCAAAATAACAATATGGGCCCAGATTCACAGAGCGATTACGCCTGCGCAACTGGTGTTGCGCGTGCGTAAGTCTAAATGTGCGCGTGCGTTTAGATGCGCGCGATTCAGAAAACGATTTACGCCAGAAATCAACTTTTTTTTGTCCGGCGTAATTTCGTTAGACAGACGCATCCGTCCGCGCAAAAATGCGCTAGACACACCATTGATTTGCTAGTCAAATATGCTAATGAGGGAGTTGCGGGGATCCACAAAAAAACGCAGTTGCTGCGCAGGCTACGCGATGTGCGCAACAGCAAAATGTCCTGTCTAAAGTTAGAGCACCTAAAAGCTGGTCTAAATTTTGAAAAAACGTCTACATCTCACAGAAAGCAACACCGTTACTGAGGAGCAGACCACACACACGTGTTGCACTACAATTTGACTGCCAACATGCCAGGGGCATCGTCGCTCATAGCTGCACTTGTGAATTTAGATGACCAAAGAAGGAGGAGGGCACGGAGGATGGCACGGGAGAGGGCACGGGAGAGGATATACCGCACACGCATAGACCTGTTTATCATGAGTGATTCTGAGGTGTATCGCATCTTCAGATTCCCCCCTCATGCCATCCTGGAATTAACCACAACCTTGCAGGAGGACATCACCAGCCCAACACAACGCTCACAAGCAGTGCAGCCACTGGTCAAGGTCCTGGCAACACTCCATGTCCTTGCCAGTGGCTCTTTTCAGCGTACAAGTGGAGTGGTGGCTGGGATGTCACAATCCTCCATGAGCAGATGTGTGCACCAGGTTGTCCCTGCAATCCTCACACGCTTGGCCAACCAAATCATCAAACCCACCACTGAGGACCTGCGGCTGAAGGCAATGACAGATTTCTACAGAATTGCCAGATTCCCACGCACCATCGGGGCCATTGATTGCACACATGTGGCACTCCAGCCCCCCCTGGAGACAGAGCACATGTACCGCAATCGGAAGAATTGTCACTCCATCAACGTACAGGTGATAGTTGATGCCCAAGGCCTCATATGGCACGTCCGTGCCAAACACCCAGGGTCCAGCCATGACAGCTACATATACAATCAATGCCACATCCGAATGGAATTCGATCAGAACGTGTATGGGAACACCTGGCTGGTTGGTGAGTGACATGGGAGTCAGGCATGACTATCCCCTCCCGTGATGCACACCTCACAAGTGGCACATGCATGACTAACATTCTCCTGTCTTTTCCCTTCCAGGTGACTCTGCATATGCACTGGGACCCCATCTCATGACTCCTATCCGGAACCCCCAAACCCCAGGGGAGGAAAGATACAATCAAGCACACATCAAAACCCGAGCAGTGGTGGAGCGCACCTTTGGCCTCCTGAAGTCACGTTTCCGATGCCTGGATAAGTCTGGGGGTACACTGTTGTTTTCCACAAACTTCGTGTGCCATATCATCGTTGCATGTTGCATGCTGCACAATCTCGCAGTGAGGAAGGGCCTGCAGGTTGAGCTACGTGATGACCTGACCCCCCAACCAGACAATCAACCCCTAACCGAGGATACCCCGTCTTCTGAGGGAAGAGCAGTCAGGAGACAGCTCACATTGGGCATCTTTGCACGTTAACCACTTAAGGACCCCCGCACGCACATATACGGCCACAGAATGGCACGTACAGGCACAAGGGCGTAAATTTACGTCCCCGCCTGAGTGCGGTTCGGGGGTCCCACCGGGACCCCCTCCGCGGCGTGCGGGGGTCCCCCTGGCTCCGGGAGCGATCCGGCATCTGGGGGCGGATGTCGGCGAATACCCGCCCCCCCGCGATCGCTCCCAGCCAATGGGAGCGCGCTCCCATCCTGTCATTTCCTCCTCCTGTGTTTACACAGGAAGGAGGAAATGATGTAATCTCTCATCGCAGCGCTGTTTCCCAGCGCTGCTGATGAGAGAAGACACCACAAGTAAGTGTGCACCAACACAACACTGACACACACTCACATAGGCATATTAACCCCTTGTGATCGCCCCCCCCACCCCCCTGTCACAGTGTCACTGAATGCAGTGAACTAATCACTGCATTTAGTGTCAGTGTGACAGACAGTGTAAAAAAAAGTTAGTGTTAGGTTCAGGATAGCCCCCCCACCCCCCCTAATAAAGTTTTAACCCCCTGATCACCGCCCTAGTTAACCCTTTCACTCCCTATTGCCAGCGTCACTAAGCGATCATTTTTCTGATCGCTGTATTAGTGTCGCTGTTCCCGCTAGGTAGCTATTTTTTTTTATTGCGATTTTTTTTTTTTACTAAAGACATGTGGCTAAATAAATTTTGGCCTAAATGTTTGACTAAAATTTAGTTTATTTGATTTTTTTTTTAACAAAAAGTAAAAAATAGTGTTTTTTTTTCAAAAATGTCGCTCTATTTTTGTATATAGCGCAAAAAATAAAAATCGCAGAGGTGATCAAATACCACCAAAAGAAAGCTCTATTTGTGGGAAGAAAAGGACGCAAATTTTGTTTGGGAGCCACGTCGCACGACCGCGCAATTGTCTGTTAAAGCGACGCAGTGCCGAATCGCAAAAACACCTTGGGTCATTTACCAGCGTATTGGTCCGGGTCTTAAGTGGTTAAACACACACATTAATCATGGCACAATGAGAATGCATGCATGCACACCACTATGGTCCCTAGCACACACACCCCACATCCTCATCAAATTGGATTGGCACCAGTCCACCATGCAGGACTGGTGAGCAGTAACGCCACGTCAAGGCTCCAATTATGTCACTGTACATTCATACACCATTCACACGGACCTGGGAATCACTTCTCCCTGGTCCTGGGGAACCCTTCTCCACCAAAATTGAGGATGACACCCCTTTTCCAGCAGGAATGTCACCCCCACATTCAAACACCATGCACAACCCAAAATTTAAAAAAAATGTCAGCAAAAAAAAAAATGCAAAAAATGTCAGCAAAAAAAAAAAAATGGGGGAAAAAAAAATTATTGCCCTCTGCGTGAGCCACGCCTGGGGCGCCCCCGGCCCCTCAGGGGAGACTCATGGGGGAGGGGCAAACCCGGGGAAGGAGGAGCAGCCCCTGATATCTGCCCACCTGGCGGCCTGCCCTCCAAGGCCACGGCAATTCTGTCCAGGGAAGCACCAATTGTTGCCGTGTTGGCCTGGATAGCCTGGGTAAGGGCCCTCACATCCTGCCCAACGCCTGCTGCTGTAGTCTGCAGTTCATTTAGGCAGGTTGTGAAAGCCCGGGAGTGGGAGTCAAGGTTACCCAGCGTATCCTTCATGGAGGACAGGCTCTCCTCCACCCGCCCAAAAGTCTGGCAGAGCTGTCCCAGATGGCGGGTCTGGAGGGCCTGGTCCCTTCGCAGACTGGCGGGCAGGAGATTGGGCGCCCCCCTGGTGCTCTGGGATGACATCCTGCCTCCAGCTGATGGTTGTGGGCGGGGAGAAGGGGAGGCCCTTGTGAGGGGAGCCATGTTGGGGGAGGAGGGGGGGGCTCCCCCTTAGGGAGGGCAGGCTTCTGCCAGCCAGAGGGGAAGAGTCCGCACAAACCACTCGTCCAGTGCCTGACTCCTCCTCCTCCTGATCGTCCTCCTCCTCATGATTCCCCTCCTCCTCATGATCGTCCTCCTCCTCATGGTCGTCCTCCTCCTCTCGAACCTCCTCCGCGGACTGTGGCCTTGTTGGGGGGGCCTCATTAGGCTGCTGTCCTGGTGTTGGAGCGGTCAGTCCAGATGGCCCTGCACCCTCCTGCACATCTGTGGATGACACAAACCATTCACAGGTTGGAGGATCCACACACTTGCCACATATTCCCTTTCACCCCCTCCCCCACACATGCTACACACCTGATAGAAAAAAAAACCTTACCTGGCACCGCGGGGACCGGACTTGTGTCAAAGCCTGGCAGGCCCTCCACTTCATGCCGATGAAAGGTCAGGGCCACCACATGCTCCGTCGCTGTAAGCCTAATACGGCATGGTGGGCCCCCTCCTGTGCCCCTGGCATGGGCATGCATTGCGGCCAGTTTCTTTTTCACCTGACGCCGGAGATCATTTATTTTTTTGTCGATCCCAGACCGGGTCCGTGTCTCCCCCTCCCCCGAAGAATTCACCTGCTCCGTGATCCTATCCAATATCTCCCTCCTCCTGGCCGGGGTGGTGGTGGCACTCTGCGGGCCGTGGAGAAAACGCCCATACTCGCTAATGGCCCGGGCAAGGATTCTTTTTTCCCCCACAGTAAAATTGAGCTTTCTTTTTCTCTCAGTCATACTTCCAAACAAACTCACTACCAGTCTCCAAAAATCAGTCACAAATACAAGCACAACCAATCAGGCAAGAACACACACAAAGAGAAAACGAACACCCAAAAATCACACTAGCACTCAGCAAGAAACAGTCACCAAAAAAAATAAAGCAAGAAAACAAACGAACAAAAATATATCAATCAAACAATCAGTGTCTCCAACACTTATCAAATACACTTTCACAAATATACCAACAAGCACTTGATCACACAGAACACTAATCTGACAACTACAAGACACACTGCAACGAACAACAGGAACAAAAGCACTTGGTTAAATGGGAAGGGACACAAAGGGGTGTACTTTTGCAATGCAAGTGCGTTTGTGTGTGTCTATTTATGCTGTCTGCGTAGTTCACAACATTGCCCTAGTTTCCAATTTCACTAATTGCGCCGCTCCCGAGTTGTGAGCATGCGCACAGCGGAGCTGACATGGTCTCGTTCAAGCGCGCATGCGCGAGCCGGCCGGCCCTTCATTTGCATGGGGTCACGGCTCATTTCAATGTAACACGCCCACGTCCCTCCCAATTTGTATTACTCTTCCTTACGCCTCTGGAAAAAACCTTACGCTTGCGCAATTTCCTGCGCAAAAGCTACGTGAATCGGGGGATTACGCGGCTAGATGGCGCAAGTCTAACGTAATGGCGGTGCGCTACGCCGGACCGATAATGCGCCGATGTACGTGAATCTGGGCCATTGTTTTCAATTCTGTTTAATTTTACCTGTCTTCTATGTATGATGATCTCCAGTAGCTTGTTCTCACAGCCATTGAAGAACTCATACCATTCTTTGTTGAGCCCTGTATCAGTTAATCCATCATTAGGACCTAGGTCCCATCTGAGTCTGCGTGGTGTGATTTTGGCTTCCCTATATTTCTCTAGGGTTGCTATATCCCACCACACCCTCACTTGCTTATCCATTGTATTTTTAAGTTGCTTAAACCCCTGTTCCAGGTTTACTGCTGTGGTGTTGTCATGGTTTTCAAATACATTTCCCAAATCCAACCTTCTGTTGGCCAAAAAAGAATAGACTTCCATTTCTTTAAATTTTATGCTGCCAGTGGTGTAGTTACTAAATAAGTAAAAAATGTATAAATGTGTTGTGACACCGGCGCAACTAAGTGTATAATATGTTAATCTGCTGCAGTTAATGTGAACACCTGTGGCAAGTGAAAAAATGAAAACGTGGATTGTGTATATGTGACATATACTCCTGCGCTGATTATCTCAAAACCATAAACATATATATATAATATATATATATATATATATATATATATATATAAAAACAAATGTCCATGAACACCAGTGTTAATATTAAACCATACAAATAAATTTAAATCCAGTTGGTGCGTGCTATTGCACCTGAGAACAGTTCTTAATCCTTTTGTTTATCCAGTGAAAAAACGTGCTCTGTGCTGTTGAATCAGGTATACTCTCCGTGAATTAACACCCTTAGTTTGTGTCACCACCACCACATGCCTTGCTATAACCTGCCTGATTGCAAGTTACTACAACAGATTGCACATGTCTTTTCGACTCACCAACAAATGTAGAAAAATTTGCTAGATTCAGGATGGAGAGCCTATCTTTAATTTGGCCTAACGTATCTCATTTACGTTAGGCTGCCGCAACTTTTTCAGGCAAGTGCTTTATTCACTTGCCGGCCGTGATTGATTCCCAGTGCGCATGCTCCAAATCACGTCGCTACTTGTCAATAAAAGCGACGTCAGCGTAAATGACGGCCAGCTCAATTGTGAATGGACGTACGCAAACAACGTAAATTACGTTGGTTCCGATGTCCATACTTAACATTGGCTGCGCCAGCTATAGCAGGGATAACTTTAGGTTCTACGTAAGTCTTACGTAAACGACGTAAGGAGATACGCCGGCCGGGCACACGTTCTGGAATCGGTGTATAGGCTCATTTACATATTTTAGACAGGAACGCCACCTAGCGTCCAGCCTAAAATATGAAAATAAGATTCAACGGCGTAAGAGACTTATGCCTGTTGGATCTTATGGAAATCTTTGCGTAACTGATTCGATGAATCAGGCGCATAGATAGGAGGGCCAGATGCTGAAATAAGACGGCTTATCTGGAGATACAGTAAGTCGGCATATTTCTTTCCTGAATCTGGCCCATAGTATATTAAATACAATGAGATAAGAAACCAATAGGACTATTGGGACTTCCCGTGTTTTTTTTTTTGTCTGGATTAGCCTTTTCTCCCCAGGGAAGAAAGGGGAAGGGAAAGATGGGAGAAGAAGGAAAGGGAAGGAGAAGGAGAAAGGGGGGGAAGGGGGAGGAGAGTGAAAAACAGATGCACCAGATTCAGCACTATGATATCATTAATGGAATGGGGAAGGTTGGATAAATTCAAATGTAATATTAGACGTGGGCGTTAGAGAACTTCAACAGCACTAAGAGAGGTGGGGGGCAGAGTGAAGGAGCCCCAGGACAAGGGTTCAGGGGATGTATGATAGAAAGGAGGAGAGAGGTAATGGGCGCAGTGGGTGAAATAAAGTGGTTATAGCCCCTAGGGTATATCTGGGGGATATCTGGGGGAGGGAGGGGGGAGTTACACCACAAATTATTGGAATAAGGTGCAAACACAAATTTTGTTATTTAGGCCTTGCAGGCCTATCAGAAGACGTAGGATTATCATATTGGTGGATCATTTAGGAATGTGTGTTTTAAAAAAATATTTTACTCTCTGTAGGGGAAAGTAACATAAGTGGGTAATGTATTATGGCCCTTTAGACTTCAGTATATATAGAACTGTTTTTTGTCTGTGGTAATGGTTAACAGGAATAATAAGGGCATATTGTTAATGACATGGAATGTTCAGGGGTTGGGGGATAAGGTTAAAACAGTGGTTCTCAACCTGGGGGTCGGGACCCCCAAGGGGGTCAAACGATGATTTGCCAGGGGTCACCAAATCATGGGCTGTTCCTGAAGCCCGAGCTGCTCTCCCAGCCTTGTTTGCAGCCACCCACCAGGGCTGTTCCTGAAGCCCGCAGTTCACGGCATGGCTGGGGGGCAGAGACTAGAGGTCAGCTGACTGGTGAGGAATGAGAAGTTGGAAAGGCTGGAAGAGACCCTACCTCCTGATTTCGGCATAGGTGTCACTGCTACGAGATAACCACAAACCCGAAAACACAGTGAGTAACACTACCTGTGATTAGAGTTGCCATTATAAGTCCCCACTACAGTTCTCAGATCAGCAGATGATCTTAATCAAGAACACCTAAGTTGGCTGATCAGAACTCCCCCCAGCATTGCCACTGATCCCATCCCCCACCAGCACTGCCACTCATCCCATTCCCCCCACCAAGGAGTCATGCCTCGTACACACGCTCAGTTTTCCCGACAGGAAAACTGTGAGGAGAGCTTTTGGCCGGGAATCCCGGCCGTGTCTATGCTCCTCGCATTTTTTTTTGGCAGACTTTTGCCCGGCAGTTTTTGGCAGTTTTCCTATGGGAGCATACACATGGCCAGGATTTCCTGTCAGGAAAACCGGCTGTGTGTAGGAGAAAGACTGAACTGAGATGGCTAGAGAGAGGGATGGGGGGGGGGGGTAAAACAAGAAATTAGGAGAGATTAGAGAGAGAAAAAAGGGAAAAAAAGAGAACAAACATCCTAAAATGTACCAGAATAGGTTTTAGTATTGTACAAGTGAAAGGGACTCAGGGAGCAATAAATGTCATATCTGTCTATCTGCTGAATTTGTGTAAATACCCAAGGCAATACCATTCTACACATACCTCTTACTCCAGGGGAGTAAGTGTGATGGTATCCATTAATGTGACCTTTGAGTGTGTCCAACAACAGATAGACAGCGAGGGCGGATATGTTTTTTTGCTGTGTAACATTAATGGTCTAGCGCAGGGGTGGCAAGCTCAAATTCATCGGGGGCCGCATCAGCAGTATGGTTACCCTCAAAGGGCCGGGTGCGCTACACATACAGTGCATGGGTCAGGATTGCGCCTAAAAATTTGCCATCATGCCTTCAGAACGAGCGGAGGCGGCGGTGGAGATGGAGACATGGCGTAGGAGGAGGCGGGCACCAGAGCGGCGTTGTAAGCCATCTTGGCTACAGAAAGGGAGGCGGAGACAGGGTAGAGGCGGAGACAAGAGTGGCAGCATAAGACGCAGCGTTGGAGGCGGGGTGGAGGCGGAGACGAAACGGCACAGAGTAAGCGGAATATGTAATGATTACATATTCCTCTTATGCAGAGGCGGCTCTAGGCTTTGTGCGGCCTTAGGCAAATATTAGACATGGGGCCCCATTCACGCCCAAAATGCGAAAAAAGCGATAGAAATTAATTGTAAAAATTACATATATTAAGAGTCTTAAATCCTACAAACTTTGGATTTACAGTGTCTAAAATTTTCTCTAACCAATTAATCTTTAATCTTTTATATATACTGTATATATTATCCACTCCATTTTTTTTTTAGAATGCAGTCCGGGTTTTTTTATCAACTCCAGTCCAGTTTTTTTTCAATTCCAATCCAGTTCTTTTTATTTTTTTTAACTCTAGTCCAGTTTTTTTTTAAATCCAGTCCGGGTTTTTTTTTCCAACTCCAGTCCAGTTTTTTTTTTTTTTTAACTCTAGTCCAATTTTTTTTTTTAAATCCAGTCCGGGTTTTTTTAACCACTTCAATACCCAGCCATAGACAATTGACGGCCTGAGATGGGATCTACCATCCTAAGTGGCCGTCAATTGACGGCCTGGGCTTTGCGGGTGGATATCTGAATGATGCCTGCAGCCAGAGGCATCATCCAGAGGGGGCCCGGAGAACGAATCGTCGGCGTCGGCAGGAAGCATAGAGATGACTGGTGACCAGATGGTCACCAGTCATCTCTATGACCGTCGGAGGACCCGAGCGCGATGTGATGACGTCACGCCCGGGTCCCCGTAAGTAAACAAAGCCGCGATTGCGGCTGTAAGCCACCATTCATGAGATCGGTGAATTTTTTTTCACCGATCTCATGGTTTCCAGCCTGGAGGAGAGATGTGGGGTCTTATTGACCCCACATCTCTCCATAAAGAGGACCTGTCACACACATTCCTATTACAAGGGATGTTTACATTCCTTGTAATAGGAATAAAAGTGGAGAAAAAAATTGAAAAAAAGTGTAAAAATAAATAAAAAATAAGTAAAAAAAATAAATAAAAGATAAAAAAAAAAATTAAAACGCCCCTGTCCTCGATAGCTCGCGTGCAGAAGCGAAAGCACACAGAAGTCCCGCCGACATATGTAAACGCCGGTTAAACCACATAAGTGAGGTATCGCCGCGTGCGTTAGAGTGCCAGCAACGAATCTAGCACTAGATCTCCTCTGTAAATCTAAACTGGTAACCTGTAAAAAATAAATAAAGAGTTGCCTATGGAGATTTTTAAGTACCGAACTTTGGCGCCATTCCATGAGTGTGCGCATAATTAAAGCGTGACATGTTGGGTATCTTTTTACTCGGTGTAACATAATCTTTCACATAATACAAAAAAATTGGGCTAACTTTACTGTTTTGTTATTTTTTTAATTCATGAAACAATTTTTTTTACAAAAAAATGGCGTTTGAAAAATGATTGCGTAAATACTGTGCGAGGTAAAACGTTGCAATGGCCGCCATTTTATTCCCTAGGGTGTCTGCTAAAAAAACATATATAATGTTTGGGGGTACTGTGTAATTTTCTAGCAAAAGAATGATGATTATTACATGTAGGAGAGAAGTGTCAGAATAGGCCCGGTATGGAGGTGATATAAAAGCCCGGCATTGAAGTGGTTAAAACTCCAATCCATTTTTTTTTTTAAATCCAGTCCGGGTTTTTTTTTCCCAACTCCAGTGTAGTTCTTTTTTATGTCCAATCCGTTATTTTTTTCATCTTCAGTCCAGTTTTTTTTTTGAAATCCAGTCCGTTTTTTTTCCCAACATCAGCCCATTTTTTTAACTCTAGTCCAATTTTTTTTTTAAATCCAGTCCAGTTTTTTTTTTAAATCCAGTCCGGGTTTTTTTTTAAACTCCAGTCCAGTTTTTTTAAAAATCCAGTCCGGGTTTTTTTTTAACTCCAATCCAGTTTTTTTTTAAATCCAGTCCGGGTTTTTTTTTTCAAACTCCAGTCCAGTTTTTTTAAAAATCCAGTCCGTTTTTTTTTTAAAACTCCAGTCCAGTTTTTTTAAAAATCCAGTCCGGGTTTTTTTCAACTCCAGTCCAGGTTTTTTTAAAAATCCAGTCCGTTTTTTTTTTTAAAACCCGGACTGGATTTAAAAAAAAAACTGGACTGGAGTTGGGGAAAAAAAACGGACTGGATTTTAAAAAAAAACTGGACTGGAGTTGGAAGAAAAACCCGGACTGGATTTAAAAAAAACTGAACTGGAGTTGGGGGAAAACAACCCGGACTGGATTTTTTCAAAAACTGGACTGGAGTTTGAAAAAAAAAACCCGGACTGGATTTAAAAAAACTGAACTGGAGTTGGGGGGAAAAAACCCGGACTGGATTTTTACAAAAACTGGACTGGAGTTGGAAAAAAAAAACCCGGACTAGATTTTTACAAAAACTGGACTGGAGTTGGAAAAAAAACCCGGACTGGATTTTTACAAAAACTGGACTGGAGTTGGGAAAAAAAAACCCGGACTGGATTTTTACAAAAACTGGACTGGAGTTGGAAAAAAAACCCGGACTGGATTTTTTTTTAAAAACTGGACTGGAGTTGAAAAAAAACCCGGACTGGATTTAATAAAAAAAACTGGACTGGAGTTGGAAGAAAAACCCGGACTGGATTTTTTTAAAAACTGGACTGGAGTTGAAAAAAAAACCCGGACTGGATTTAAAAAAAAACTGGACTGGAGTTGGATTAAAAACACGGACTGGATTTAAAAAAAAACTGGACTGGAGTTGAAAAAAAACCCGGACTGGATTTTTACAAAAACTGGACTGGAGTTGAAAAAAAAACCCGGACTGGATTTTTTTTTAAAAACTGGACTGGAGTTGAAAAAAAACCCGGACTGGATTTAATAAAAAAAACTGGACTGGAGTTGGAAGAAAAACCCGGACTGGTTTTTTTTAAAAACTGGACTGGAGTTGAAAAAAAAACACGGACTGGATTTAAAAAAAAACTGGACTGGAGTTGGATTAAAAACACGGACTGGATTTAAAAAAAAACTGGACTGGAGTTGAAAAAAAACCCGGACTGGATTTTTACAAAAACTGGACTGGAGTTGAAAAAAAACCCGGACTGGATTTAAAAAAAAACTGGACTGGAGTTGGATTAAAAACACGGACTGGATTTAAAAAAAAACTGGACTGGAGTTGAAAAAAAAACCCGGACTGGATTTTTTTTTTAAAAATGGACTGGAGTTGAAAAAAAACCCGGACTGGATTTTTAAAAAAACTGGACTGGAGTTGGGAAAAATAAAACCCGGACTGGATTTAAAAAAAAAAACTGGACTGGAGTTGAAAAAAAACCCGGGCTGGATTTAAAAAAAAACGGACTGGAGTTGAAAAAAACCTGGATTTAAAAAAAACTAAGATCAGGGTCCCTCAGGGAGTTTCTGCACATGGCAGAGATCCGTGGAGCGTGGCAGAAGAGGAGGAGCCGGGGGAGGGCAGTATCTAGAGCCATCCACTGATCCTTGGACCTCGGGCAGTGCTCAGGCGATCAGTCTGCCCCTGGCCAGGGAAAGCTAGTTGCAGGCACTACGAGTACCCCTTACGAACAGCCGGAAGAACACAGACTGGGGACATTCCCTTCACTTCTACACACGTTAGGTAGATTAGACCAGTGGTCATCAACCTTGTCCTGCAGGGCCCACTAACAGGACAGGTTTGCAAGATAACTGAAATGCATCACAGGTGATATCATTTGCTGCTCAGTGATTGCAGCATTCCAGTCTGCATCTCCCAAAGGTAATACTTAAAACCTGGCCTGTTAGTGGGCCCTGCAGGACAGGGTTGATGGCCACTGGATTAGACGGCTGCCTGGAAGCGCCTAATTAGAGAGCCGCCTCTGCCCTTATGTGCCGCTCCGTCTCCGCCTCCAGCCTCCAATGCTGTGTCTCAGGCTGCCACCCTTTCTACAGCCAAGACGGCTTACAATGACGCTCTGGCCTCCTCCTCCGCCCTGTCTCCGCCTCCACTGCCGCCTCCGCTTGTTCTACATTGTAATGCCTGCTCAGACTGGCCGCGATGAAACCTGGCAAAATTAGGTGGCTGCTGTGCGGGCCACATTACAAGGTCCCACGGGCCGGATTCGGCCCGCGGGCCTTGTGTTTGCCACCCCTGGTCTAGCGTGTATTCTTGAAAAAGGTCAAAAACACTGCGCTAAACAAGAAGGTGTGGAATGCTGCAAGTACCAAGGAAATGTAGATACAAATATTTGGGAAATTGGTAAAAGATGAGGTATGGCGCAAGACCAATATATGTGAAAATTTTGGTACTGTTACCGAAAAAAATATAACAAAGTATTTAAACCAAAAAAACATAAAGCAAAACCACAGACTAACGTGATTGGCTATATATCATATGTGAGTATCAAATACAGAATGAGTGAGTGACAATCTGTTAGGCCGCGTACACACCATGAGATTTATCCAATGAAAACGATCTGTCAGACCGTTTACATCGGATATGTCTGCTGGGCTAGTTTGGTTTGATCCGTGTACACTCGCCGGCAGACAGCGTGTGACGTGGCGGTGACGTTGACGCCGCCACGTCACCACTCCAGGAAGTAAAATGCTTCCACGCATGTGTCAAATCCATTCGGCGCATGCGGGAGATTTTTTTCCGCTGGTTAGGCGTACTAACCAGCGGACATGTCGGACGGATGGGTTTCAGCAGACAGATTTTAAAGCATGCTTTAAAATTTGTCTGCTGGAAAAACCTGTCTGTTTGCCCGTACACACGATCGAATTTGTCTGCTGAAACGGTCCGTCGGACCGGTTTCAGCAGATAAATTTGATCGTGTGTACGCGGCGTAAGTGACAGAAAAGTGTAAATAAATATATAGACAACAAAAAACATAAAAAATCCCCCCTAGGGGAGAAAAAACACTGCGCTAACGTGAATAAGTGAAAAATTATTGAAGATATATTGAATATACAAGCTGCCAGTACCAATTACTTAAACCAAAGCAATCCACGAAAATATAAAAAACTATAGGTACAGCGCTAGAAAAAACATGACATAAATAATATTGAAAGGGAATAATAATTAAATGTAAAATAACTTATAAATAAAGTGAGAATAGTGTGATTAAAGGAAGTGAGATTCAAAAGTGATCCAATAGATATAGTCCATAATCTGTGAAATTAAACATAATATCTTCTTCCACCAAACGACACCCAGTGAATAAGGTTGGCTCCTTACCACAAAGATAGACCGTATATACACCGGTCAGATGAGCCTAGGGATAATTAAAGTCTTCCCAGACAGACCTCTCCAGAGCAACAGACAGAACAAGGTATAGGGAACATCCCTATACCTTGTTCAAACAACGCCGTGGAACCATCATATGTTCTGTCTGTTGCTCTGGAGAGGTCTGTCTGGGAAGACTTTAATTATCCCTAGGCTCATCTGACCGGTGTATATACGGTCTATCTTTGTGGTAAGGAGCCAACCTTATTCACTGGGTGTCGTTTGGTGGAAGAAGATATTATGTTTAATTTCACAGATTATGGACTATATCTATTGGATCACTTTTGAATCTCACTTCCTTTAATCACACTATTCTCACTTTATTTATAAGTTATTTTACATTTAATTATTATTCCCTTTCAATATTATTTATGTCATGTTTTTTCTAGCGCTGTACCTATAGTTTTTTAAATAAATATATAGGCCCAGATTCACGTACATCTGCGCATTATTGGACCGGCGTAGCGCACCGCCTTTACGTTAGACTTGCGCAATTTTGCCGCGTAATCACCCTATTCTCGTAGCTTTTGCACAGAAAATTGCGCATGCGTAACGTTATTTCAGAGGCGTAAGGCGGAGTAATACAAATTGGGAAGGACGTGGGCGGGTTACATTGAAATGAGCCGTGACCCCATGCAAATGAAGGGCCGGCCGGCCGGCTCGCGCATGCGCGCTTGAAGGAGACCATGGTCAGCTCCGCTGTGCGCATGCTCACAACTCGGGAGCGGCGCAATCAGTGAAATTGGAAATGGACTAGGGCAACGTTGTGAACTACGCAAACAGCATAAATAGACAGACACAAACGCACTTGCATTGCAAAAGTACATCCCTTTGTCCCTTCCCATTTAACCAAGTGCTTTTGTCCTGTTGTTCCTTGCGTTGTGTTTTGGAGGTTGTCAGATTAGTGTTCTGTGTGATCAAGTGTTTGTTAGTAGATCTTTGAAAGTGTTTTTTGATAAGTGTTTGAGAGACTGTTTGTTTGATATATTTCTGTTTGTTTGATATATTTCTGTTTGTTTGTTTTCTTGCTGATTTTTTGCTGTTTGTTTTTGTGACTGTTTCTTGCTGAGTGCTTGTGTGATTTTTTGGGTGTTAGTTTTCTCTTTGTGTGTGTTCTTGCTTGATTGGTTGTGCTTGTTTTTGTGAGTGATTTTTGTTGACTGGGAGTGAGTTTTTTTGGAAGTATGACAGAGAGAAAGCGAAAGCTCAATTTTACTGTGGGCCATTAGCGATTATGGGCGTTTCCTCCACGGCCCAGACAGTGCCAACACCACCCGGCCAGGAGGAGGGAGATTTTGGACCTCATCACTGAGCAGGTCAATTCAGCGGGGGAGGGGGAAACACGGACCCGGTCTGGGATTGACAAAAAAATTAATGACCTCCGGCGTCTGGTCAAACAGAAGCTGTCCAAAATGCATGCCCATGCCAGGGGCACAGGAGGGGGCCCACCATGCCGTATTAGGCTGACAGCGGAGGAGCGTGCGGTGGCCCTGACCTTTCATTGGCATGAAGTTGAGGGCCTGCCCGGCTTTGACTCAAGTCCAGAGCCCGTGGTGCCAGGTAAGTATTTTTTTTAATATCAGGTGTGTAGCATGTGTGGGGGAGGGGGTGAAAGGGAATATGTGGCAAGTGTGTGGATCCTCCAACCTGTGAATGTTTTGTGTCATCCACAGATGTGCAGGAGGGTGCAGGGCCATCTGGCCTGACCGCACCATCCCCAGGACAGCAGCCTAATGAGGCCCCCCCAACAAGGCCGGAGTCCGCAGAGGAGGTTCAAGAGGACGAGGAGAATCATGAGGAGGAGGAGTCCATGTCAGGCACTGGACGTTTGGTTTTTAAGGACTCTTCCCCTCTGGCTGGCAGCAGGCAGCCCTCCCTAAGGGGGAGCCCCCCCCTCCTCCCCCAACATGGCTCCCCTCCCAAGGGCCTCCCCTTCTCCCCGGCCACAAGCATCAGCTGGAGGCAGGATTTTGTCCCAGAACACCAGGGGGTTGGCCGATCTCCTGTCCGCCACTCTGAGAAGGGACCAGGCCCTTCAGACCCGCCATCTGGGACAGGTCAGCCAGACATTGGTGCGGATGGAGGAGAGCCTGTCCTCCATCAAGGATACGCTGGGGAACCTGGACTCCCACTCCCGGGCTTTCACAACCTGCCTAAACGACCTGCAGACTACATCAGCAGGCGTTGGGCAGGATGTGAGGGCCCTCACCCAGGCTATCCAGGCCAACATGGCAACACTTGGTGCTGCCCTGGACAGAATAGCCATGGCCTTGGAGGGCAGAGATCAGGGGCTGCTCCTCCTTCCCCGGTTTTGCCCCTCCCTCATGAGTCTCCCCTGAGGAGCCGGGGCCGTGGCCGGGGGCGCCCCAGGCGTGGCTCACGTAAAGGGCAATACATTTTTTTCCCCCTTTTTGATTTTTTTTTGTTTTTGCTGGAAAATGTTTGATTTTGCTGGTAATTTTTTATTTTTTTTGGGTTGTGAATGCTGTTTGAATGTGGGGGTGACATTCCTGCCGGAAAAGGGGTGTCACCCTCAATTTTGGTGGAGAAGGGTTCCCCAGGACCAGGGAGAAGTGATCCCCAGGTCCGTGTGAATGGTGTATGAATGTACAGTGACATAATTGGAGCCTTGGCGTGGCGTTGCTGCTCACAAGTCCTGCATAGTGGACTGGTGCCAATCCAATTTGATGTGGATGTGGTGTGTGTGTGCTAGGGACCACAGTGGTACCCCCAGACTTATCCAGGCATCGGAAACGTGACTTTAGGAGGCCAAAGGTGCGCTCCACCACTGTGCTTGATTGTATCTTTCCTCTCCTGGGGTTTGGGGGTTCCGGATAGGAGTCATGAAATGGGGTCCCAGTGGATATGCAGAGTCACCTGTAAGGGAAAAGACAGGAGGATGTTAGTCATGCATGTGCCCCTTGTGATGTGTGCATCATGGGAGGGGATAGTCATGCCTGACTCCCATGTCACTCACCAACCAGCCAGGTGTCCCCATACACGTTCTGATCGAATTCCATTCGGATGTGGCATTGATTGCATATGTAGCTGTCATGGCTGGACCCTGGGTGTTTGGCACGGACGTGCCATATGAGGCCTTGGGCATCGACTATCACCTGTACGTTGATGGAATGCCAATGCTTCCGATTGTGGTACATGTGCTCTGTCTCCTGGGGGGGCTGGAGTGCCACATGTGTGCAATCAATGGCCCCCACGGTGCGTGGGAATCTGGCAATTCTGTAGAAATCTGTCATTGCCTTCAGCCGCAGGTCCTCAGTGGTGGGTTTGATGATTTGGTTGGCCATGCGTCTGAGGATTGCAGGGACAACCTGGTGCACACATCTGCTCATGGAGGATTGTGACATCCCAGCCACCACTCCACTTGTACGCTGAAAAGAGCCACTGGCAAGGAAATGGAGTGTTGCCATGACCTTGACCAGTGGCTGCACTGCATGTGAGCGTTGTGTTGGGCTGGTGATGTCCTCCTGCAGGGTTGTGGTTAATTCCAGGATGACATGAGGGGTGAATCTGAAGATGCGATACACCTCAGAATCACTCATGCCAAACAGGTCTATGCGGGTGCGGTATATCCTCTCCCGTGCCATCCTCCGTGCCATCCTCCGTGCCCTCATCCTTCTTTGTTCATCTAAAGTCAGTAGTATAGCTATGTGCGAGGATGCCCCTGGCATGTTGGCAAACAGATTGTTGTGCAACACGTGTGACTGCTGAGCTCCTCACTAACAGTGTTGCTTTATCTAACAAGTAGACTTTTTTTCTCTTTTTAGACCAGCTTTATATGCTCTAATTTTAGACAGGACATTTTGCTGTTGCGCACACTGCGTAGCCTGCGCTGCCCCAACGTTCTTTTGTGGATCCCCATAAGTCCCTCATTAGCATATTTGACTAGCAAATCAATGGTCTGTCTAGCGCACTTTTGCGCGGACGGATGCGCCAGTCTAACGAAATTACGCTGGACAAAAAAAAGTAGATTTTTTGCGTATCTCGTTCTGGGGATGCCGTGCTTTGAAACGCACGCGCACATTTCGACTTACGCCGCGCATCTCCTGATGCGCAGGCGTAATCGCTCTGTGAATCTGGGCCATAAAGTCCAGGGATGTGACCTAGGCAGAAATAAATAAAATGCAAGTGAATAAAATATTTGTCCATAAAACAGTCCCAAGAGTAATAAGAATGAGAAGTGAATCCAACAATCTTCATCTTATTACTCTTGGGACTATTTTATGGACAATTATTTTATTCACTTACATTTTATTTATTTGTGCCTAGGTCACATCCCTGGACTTTATGGGCCAGATTCAGGTATGAGTTACGACGGCGTATCTCCAGATACGCCGTCGTAACTCTGAGTGAGCGGCGTCGTATCTATGCGCCTGATTCTTGGAATCAGTTACGCATAGATTTGTCTTAGATCCGACCGGCTTATCTTACGCTGTCGTATCTTAGTTGCATATTTACGCTGGCCGCTAGGTGGCGTTTCCGTTGATTTACGCATTGAATATGCAAATGAGTTAGATCCGCCGATTCACGAACATACGGCCGGTCGTATTTTTTTACGTCGTTTGCGTAAGCGTTAGTCCGGCGTAAAGTTACCCCTGCTATATGAGAAGTATGGACGTCGGGACAGCGTAGAATTTTTTTCGTTGTTTACGTAAAACGTTCGCGAATAGGGCTTTGCGTAAGTTACGAGCATGCGCACTGGGATACGTCCACGGCCGGCGCATGCGCAGTTCGTTCGGCGCATCATTTACGTGGGGTCACGATTAATTTCAATACAACACGCCCCCTACATGCCTAATTTGAATGACGCGCACTTACACCAGCACATTTACGCTACGCCGCCGCAACTTACGGAGCAAGTGCTTTGTGAATACAACACTTGCCTGTAAAAGTTGCGGAGGCGTAGCGTAAATAGGATACGCTACGCCCGCACAAAGATACACTCTTCTACCTGAATCTAGCTCTATATATTTATTTACATTTTTCTGTCACTAAGGCCGCGTACACACGATCAAATTTATCTGCTGAAACCGGTCCGACAGACTGTTTCAGCAGACAAATTCGATCGTGTGTACGGGCGAACAGACAGGTTTTTCCAGCAGACAAATTTTAAAGCATGCTTTAAAATCTGTCTGCTGAAACCCGTCCGTCTGACATGTCCGCTGGTTAGTACACTAACCAGCGGACATATCTGTCCGCAAATGCGTCGAATGGATTTGACGCATGCGTGGAAGTATTTTACTTCCTGGAGTGGTGACGTGGCGGCATCAACGTCACCGCCACGTCACGCACTGTCTGCTGGTGGGGATTTTGCTTTGATCGTGTGTACACGATCAAAACAACATATCCCAGGAGACAAATCCGATCAAAACGGTCTGTCAGACCGATTTGATCGCATTTGTTTAGTCGTGTGTACGCGGCCTAACAGATTGTCACTCACTCATTCTGTATTTGATACTCACATATGATATATAGCCAATCACGTTAGTCTGTGGTTTGCTTTATGTTTTTTTGGTTTAAATACTTAGGGCCAGATTCTCAGCGGCGCTACGACGGAGTATCTCAGATACCCCGTCGTATCGCCGTTTTTTTTGCCTCGTATCTATGCGCGTGATGCTTAGCATCACTTTTGCATAAATACGCTTCTACATCCGACAAGCGTAAAACCATTACACTTGCGGATCGTAGTTGTAATGACAACTCCGGCCACTATGTGGCCTTTCACGTTGTTTTCTCATTTGCATATGCAAATGAGGCTAGTACGCCGATTCCCGATCGCTTTTACGCTGCCCCGTCGTCGCGTACGTCGTTTTCGTCCGCGTAAGGTTACCCCAGCTTACGAAGTTCCGTCGGATGCCGTCGGATGCCATGCTAAGTATGGCGTCGGGTCAGCGTCGGCTTTTTCCGTCACTTACGTCGTTTTAATAACTTATTCGCGAATAGGGCATTGCGTAAGCGTCGATCACGTCGTTTTGACGTCGGTTTCAACGACGCTTTCCGACGTGAGCTGGAGCATGCACACTGGGCTTTTTCCCCGGTCGGCGCATGCGCAGTTCGTTCAACGCGGGGGCGCGCTTAATTTAAATACAAGCCGCCTCATTTGAATTACGCGCCCTTACGCTGGGCCATTTTCGCTGGTTAGGAATGGTTAGGAAATACGGCACCTGCTCTAGTACGATGCGGCGGCGTAGTGCAAATGGCTTACGATACGCAATCGAATTTCTATGAGAATCTGGCCCTTTAGCGTGTATTCTTGCTTCAATATACGTTCCCCCACCGTGTACAGCAGCCCCATTGAGGAAATTAGCGCAATTTATGGTGTTATTTCCGGGTTGTACCGGTATTAACGCTAGGCGATTTTAACAACACTTTGGACAGGGGTCGGGATAGAATATCTTTTTCAACCAAAGTGGTAAAGCATATAACTGGTAAGACGGCCTTTGCCTCCCTGCTATTAGAAATAGGACTCCATGATGTCTGGCGTGAGAGGCTTGTCGACGACAGAAGCTATTCATGCCACTCCACCACGCATTATGGACTTTCCTGTATTGACCTAGGCCTGGGGAATGAGATGCTATTGCTGCGGGTAATGGACACGGCTTATGAGCCACATCTACTATCCGATCACTTGCCATTTTGGGTACATCGGACCGCCCGATTTGGAAAGTGAACCATACTGGTTGACCCTGTTTTCACTTTCGGATGGAATAGGGGATGCAGTGCGGGAGTTTTTACATTTTAATAGGGGTTCGGCCAGCGCAGTGATAGTGTGGGATACCCTTAAGGCATTTTTGAGGGGATGTTTGATTAAAGAGACCTTGGGTTATAAAACCCGCTCCAGGGAATGGGAGAACAATGTAGGGGAGGAATTGAAAATTAGAGAACAGGCCCTGGTGGCAGACCTCTCGTAAGCTAAACATGATTCCTGGATAGAGGCGCAATCCATGAATAACTCTGTTCTACTGTCTGCAGCAGAGAAGAACAGATATTTCCAACAGCAAAGCTACTTTGAAGAAGGGGAAAACACGGGTCGCCTTCTTGCTCTAAAAGCTAGGGAGCAACAAGGACCGTCTAATATTTTAGCAATAAATTCTACAGGGATTTATATTCCTCCAAAGCTAGATACATTCCATCAGATATAGCTTTATTCTTACAATCTTGCCCCTTCCCGCAGCTCTCGGAGGCAGATGGGGAAATGTTAAACTCCCCCATTACTTTGGCAGAGCTGAAGGATGCTTTGGATGGGGCCTCGCGTCATAAGTCCCCAGGACCAGATGGTATACCGACAGAGGTGTATTCCCAATATGGGGATATGTTACTTCCACGTTTGTTACAGGCTCTACAGGAGGTAATCAAAACTGGTACCTTACCAGATAGTATGCAGGAGGCTATAATCATGGTACTGTTACAACCAGGAAAAGATAAACTACTGTTGGATTCTTATCGCCCAATCTCTCTATTGAATGCAGATGTTAAGCTCCTGGCCAGAATTCTGGCCACGAGGTTATCTCGGGTGATTGGCAAGCTGGTCCACAGGGACCAGTCTGGCTTTATACCCTCTCTCTCTCTACCGCGGATAATATTCGGCGGCTTTATATGAATCTACAGGATAATCCGGGAGGTAAGGCCATTCTATCACTGGACGCCGCAAAGGCGTTCGACAGTGTGGAATGGCCATACCTCCTGGAGATCTTGGCAAGATTTGGACTAGGGAATACGTTTATAGTGTGGGTGGCTTTATTCTAAACCTAGAGCTAGACTTTGCATCAATAATAATCTTTCCCCTGTGTTTGAGTTATACAGAGGGTGCCTGCTATCCCCACTGCTGTTCGCACTAGTGGTTGAGCCCTTGGCCATCTTGATCCGGAATGCCACGGAGGTGGTGGGGTTTCGTAGGGGCCAGAGGGAAGATAAAATATCACTGTACGCGGATGATGCGCTTATTTATTTGGGCAATTCATCTGCATCATTGCAGGCAGTGATGAGGATAATAGGGGACTTTGTAAGCTTCTCGGGTTTCTTTATTAACTGGTCCAAGTCAACTTTGATGCCTGAGGACAAGTTGGAGAAACCCTTGCCACCCGGGGCAGAGCAGATTGTTATAACTAATAGCTTTAAAGTGGTGGTGTCCCCAGACCCGGCTGAGTACATTCAGTTGAACCTGGGTCCACTGCTGGTTAGACAGAAAGAGAAGTGCAATAGCTGGTGTAAGCTCCCATTATCGGTGGAAGGGCGGGCAATCTAATAAAAATGGCATGGGCACCACAGCTCCTATACGTTTTCCATAATTCCCCCATGTGGATCATGAACAAATGGTTCAAATTAATACACTAATGAGTAGGGTTGAGCAAACCCGAACTGTAAAGTTCGGGTTCGTACCAAATTTTGTTTTTTTGGACCCGAACCCGAATAATTTGCTGAAAGTTCGGGTTCGGAGTTCGGCAGCCACGGCAGCACGGCAGCACGGCAGCCAATCGCTGTTTGTTTTACTTGTGTGACCTAGAAGCCATCAAAGCCATGCCTACTAATGGCATGGCTGTGATTGGCCAGTGCAGCATGTGACCGAGCATGTGACCCAGCCTCTATATAAGCTAGAGGCACACAGCACAGCTCATCATTCTGCTTTAGCTAGGGTAGGGAAAGGCTGCTGCTGATCTCAGGGACAAATTTAGATAGGATTGTGCTGCTTCAGAAATCGAATTACAATACTCAGCGATCTACATAGCATTAGTGTTGAGCGGAATACGCCATATTCGATTTCGCGATATTGCGCGAATATATAGAAGAATATTCGCGAATATTCGCTAATATTGAATATTCGTGATATTTTATCCCAAAAAAATTTTGCGAAATTTCGCTAATGCGAAAATGATTGCGAAATTCTCATAAAAGGAGATCATTTCCTGTATTACTAAACTAATATGCACTAAACACTAAGGCCTCGTACACACTATCGGACATATCCGATGAAAACATTTCCATCGGATATGTCCGATCGGGAGTTTGATCCGATGGCGCGGTGACGTGGCGGTGACGCGGCGGTGACGTTGACGCCGCCACGTCACCGCTACGTCACCGCACCAGGAAGTAGAACACTTCCGCGCATGCGCCGAATCCATTTGGCGGCGGTGCGGGACGACATGTCTGCTGGTAAGTGTACTAACCAGCAGACATGTCGGGCGGACAGATTCCCACCGGATAGATTTCAAAGCATGCTTTGAAATCTGTCGGGTGGACAAATCTGTCCGCTAGCCCATACACATGAGCGGAGATGTCTGCTGAAACGGTCCATCGGACCGTTTTCAGCGGACATATCCCCTCGTGTGTACGAGGCCTCACTCTACACTAACTCTACTTAAAAGAAAGGAGAATAAGGGGGCAAAAGAAGGGCGGAGAAGATAATCGCGCAATATTCCTATTGCGCGATTATCTTCTCCGTCCTTCTTTTGCATCAGAGCCAATCAGAATAACTCGAATATTCGGCAAAAGGAATATTGCGCGATATTCCTTTTGCCGAATATTCAAGTTATTCTGATTGGCTCTGATGCAAAAGAAGGGCGGAGAAGATAATCGCGCAATATTCCGTTTGCCGAATATTCGAGTTATTCTGATTGGCTCTGATGCAAAAGAAGGGCGCATCAGAGCCAATCAGAATAACTCGAATATTCGGCAAAAGGAATATTGCGCGATTATCTTCTCCGCCCTTCTTTTGCATCAGAGCCAATCAGAATAACTCGAATATTCGGCAAAAGGAATATCACGCAATATTCCTTTTGCCGAATATTCGAGTTATTCTGATTGGCTCTGATGCAAAAGAAGGGCGGAGAAGACAATCGCGCAATATTCCTTTAGCCGAATATTCGAGTTATTCTGATTGGCTCTGATGCAAAAGAAGGGCCGAGTAGCTGATGCGATTCTTTTATTTTGCCGAAAATTCGCAATGCGAATTTTCGGCAACATAAAAGAATGGCATCAGCCACTTGGCCCAGGGTCTCTCTCTAATCATACCAGCAATGCTTTTAGATGTCGATGGAGATCACTAGGATGTGATCTGTTTTAAAAATAAATTTGAAAAAATACGAATATTCGCCATAGCGAATATTCGCCACAATATTCGAGTTATTCGCGAATACTCGAATATGCAATATTCGTAGCGAATATTCGCAATGCGAATATTCGTGAGCAACACTACATAGCATTAGGTACTGTAGGGAAAGTTTCCTGATGTTCTTACAGGGAGAGAATTAGATAGGAGTCAGTCCTCCTTCACAAACCTAATTGCAGCTGCATTGCATATGTTCCTCTGACATACTCTGCCTATTGCAGCAGCATTGCATATGTAACATACTCTGCCTATTGCAGCAGCATTGCATATGTGACATACTCTGCCTATTGCAGCAGCATTGCATATGTTACATACTCTGCCTATTGCAGCAGCATTGCATATGTGACATACTCTGCCTATTGCAGCAGCACTGCATATGTTACTGTGAGATACACCCTTTATATACTTTTCTTCTATTGTGCTATTCAAAAAAACAACCATTTAGGGCAGTGTTTCCTCCAGTGTTTCCTCCATATCTGTAGGTGTGAGATAAACACCTTAGCTAGTATTGTTCTATTGTTGTATTAAAAAAACACCCATTTAGGGCAAGATCCTACATTTAAGAAATATGAGGAGAACGTCAAATAAGGGACGTGGCCGAGGTCGTGGTGCTGCTGGTGGAGCTCCTGTTACAGGGAGAGGATGTGGTCAATCTGTGCCAGCCACACACACAAGTGAAACACCTTTCTCAGGTGCGAGTAGGCAACAGAGCCTGCTGCGGTATTTTTTGGGGCCTAATCCGGCTCTACGAATGTTGAGGCCAGGAGCAGAACAGGCTATAGTAGATTGGGTTGCTGACAGTGCCTCCAGTTCCTTCACATTGTCTCCCAACCAGTCTTGTGCTGAAAGATCAGAGTTGGCACCTGCAGCCGATGTCCATCAGTCTTTCACCTCACCCCCTTGCAAATCAGCCAAGCAGTCTGAGCCCCAAATCATGCAGCAGTCTCTTCTGTTTTTTGATGAGTCTGTTAGCATGTGTTCCCAGGGCCATCCACCTAGCCCAGCCCCAGAAGTGGAAGAGATTGAGTGCACCGATGCCCAACCACTTATATTTCAAGATGAGTACATGGGGGGAGCATCATAGCACGTCTCTAGTGATGATGAAACACAGTTGCCAACTGCTGCTGCTTTTGCAATTGTGCAGATCGACAAGGAGGGCAGTGGTGAAGACTGGGTGGAAGATGATGTGGAGGACGATGAGGTCCTCAACCCCACATGGAATCAACCTCATGCAGGTGACCCATGGACTTCGGAGGAAGAGGCGGTGGTCGCACAGAGCGTCCAGCACAGCATAAGAGGGAGCAGGGTGCCAAATCGTAGCGTCCGTCCCCTAGACAGTACGCCTGCTACTGCCCAACGCACCAAGGGACCAAGCACACCAAAGCCAGGTCCAAGGAGTTCCCTAGCGTGGCAGTTCTTTACACAATGTGCTGATGACAAGACACAAGTGGTTTGTACGCTGTGCAATCAGAGGCTGAAGCGAGGCATAAACGTTCTCAACCTGAGCACAACCTGCATGACCAGGCATCCAAGTGCAAGGCACGAGCTGCAGTGGAATACACACCTCAAAAACCAAGAAAGGTCTCTGGCTCCTCCAGCTTCCTCTTCTGCTTCAGTCTCCGGTCTCGCTGCCTCTTCATCCACCTCTGTAGTGACAGTGCCACCTGCCACTCCGCAATTACAGGATCGGCAAGCAACACTACCACCTGGGTCACTAAACATCTTCACAATGTCCCATGGAAGCATTCAGTTCTCTATCTCCCAAACACTGGAGCGGAAGAGGAAGTACCCCCCTACCCACCCGCGATCCCTGGCCCTGAATGCCAGCATTTCAAAATTCCTGGCCTTTGAAATGCTGTAATTCCGTCTGGTGGAGACGCAGAGTTTTAAAAGCCTGATGGCATTGGCTGTCCCACAGTTTGTCGTGCCCAGCCACCACTACTTTTCTAGGCGAGCCATCCCTTCCCTGCACAACCAAGTGGGACACAAAATCAGGTGTGCACTGCGCAACTCCATCTGTACCAAGGTCCACCTAACTACAGGTACGTGGACCAGTAAGCACAGTCAGAGACCTTATATATCCCTAACAGCGCACTGGGTAGATGCAGTGGCGGCTGGGCCTGAGGCGGATAGCAGTTTGGTGCATGTCCTTCCACCACCGAGGATTGCAGGGCACTTAAGTTTACCTCCTGGTGCTAACTCCTCCTACTCCGCTTCCTCATCCTCTACCTCCTCCTCTTCCGGTCAGTGTAACACATTCACCACCAACTTCAGTACAGCCATGGGTAAACGCCAGCAGGCAGTAGTGATGAGCGGAATACGCCATATTCGATTTCGCGATATTTCGTGAATATTTCGAAGAATATTCGCGAATATTCATTAATATCGAATATTCGTGATATTTTATAAAAAAAAAAAAAAAATTGCGAATTTTCGCCAATGCGAAATTTCGCTAATGCAAAATTTCACGATTTTTTTTTTTTTTTATAAAATATCACGAATATTCAATATTTACGAATATTCGGTATATTTTATAAAAAAAAAAAAAAAAGCGAAATTTCACATATGCAGTCGCGAATATTCGTTAATATCGAATATTCGTGATATTTTATAAAAAAAAAAATGCGAATTCTCGCCAATGCGAAATTTCGCCAATGCAAAATTTTGCGATTTTTTTTTTTTATAAAATATCACGAATATTTGATATTTACGAATATTCGCTATATTTTATATAAAAAAAAAAAAAATTGCGAAATTTCGCTATTGCGAAATTGCGAAATTTATTGCGAAATTTGAAAAATACGAATATTCGAAATAGCGAATATTCGCCGCGATATTCGAGATATTCGCGAATACTCGAATATGCAATATTCGTAGCGAATATTCGCAATGAGAATATTCGTGAGCAACACTAGCAGGCAGTGATAGGTGAAACTCCTGCGCTGAAATGGGTGAAAAGGGATTGGACCGTGGTAAAGGGGCCGTGGGAAAAGGGGCACGGGAGGTATACTGCAGCAAACAAAGAAAGGTCTATCCAAATGGACAATAAAAGGTATACAACAAGTGATATTGTTTGCGCTGTGGTGGTGATGCCTAAAGGGTGATGGGAAAGGGGAAGTGAAGTAGTAAACTAGGTGAATACAATAAGTGACAAAAATGTATAAATATAGAAAAAATTCCATAAAACACAATGTGAACAAAGTAACAGTAAATAACAGTGACCGTGTCCCTCCAGTGGTGACAGGACTGCTCTATGTTTGTTTTTTTGTACTTTCCCCTTCCATGCACCATCGGATTTGAGGCTTCCATTCATCAAGAGTTTGATGCCCTATCTTTCTGGCTATATCAGATAGCCTTGAGGTAAGCTGATAGGATCACTAGAGGTGTGGGCTGCACGTTTTGGAATCCTCCATTGCACCTTCACTCATTTGGCTGCTGGAACATCTCCTTTTGACTTCACACCAGATTTCACTTGCTGCACCGAGTTGCATGATTAAGTTGGACTTTCTTCTTTTATTTGGTTTTGTCTGCAGGACTGAGTTTGACCATGCATTCTATTATGTCCACCACACATCTTTATAGATGACACGGTCACTGTTATTTACTGTTACTTTGTTCACATTGTGTTTTATGTAATATTTTATATATTTATACATTTTTGTCACTTATTGTATTCACCACCACAGCGCAAACAATATCACTTGTTGTGTAACACTAGCAGGCAGTTTTAAAACTTTCCTGTTTGGGGGAAAAACCCCACACCACGCAGGAGTTGTGGAGGGACATGGAACAACAGACCGATGAGTGGTTGGCGTCAGTGAGCCTCAAGCTGGGCCTGGTGGTGTGCGATAACGGGCGAAATCTTGTAGCAGCTCTGGGCCTAGCTGGTTTGACGCAAATACCTTGCCTGACGCATGTGCTGAATTTGGTGGTGCAGAGGTTCCTTAAAACTTACCCCGATATAACACAGCTGCTGCAGAAAGTGCGGGCCGTCTGTGCGCACTTTTGGCATTCTCACCCTGCTGGTGCTCGCCTAGCAGTGCTGCAGCGTAACTTTGGCCTTCCTGCTCACCACCTCATATGTGACGTACCCACAAGGTGGAACTCCACCTTGCACATGCTGGCCAGACTGTGCGAGCAGCAGCAGGCGATAGTGGAGTATCAGCTGCAGCACGCACGCGTGAGTCGCTCTGCGGAACAGGACCACTTCACCACCAATAACTGGGCCTCCATGCGAGACCTGTGTGCCTTGTTGCGCTGTTTCGAGTACTCCACCAGCATGGCCAGTGCCGATGACGCCATTCTCAGTGCGACTATCCCAGTTCTATGCCTCCTTTAAAAAACGCTTCGGGCAATGATAGAAGAGGATGTGGCACAGGAGGAGGAGGAATCGGGATAATTTCCAAGGCTTTCAGGGCAGTCAATCACAAGTGGCCCCGAGGGTGGTTTCCTGCACCAACAAAGGCCAGGTACACAATTGTCCAGCAAGGGCACAGTTCTGGAGGATGACGAGGTGGAGGATGAGGAGGAGGAGGAGGAGATGGAGGAGGAACCATGTTCACAGCAGGGTGGCAGCCAGACCAGCTCATGGCCATCACTGGTGTGTGGCTGGGGGGATACAGAGGACACAGATGATACACCTCCCACAGAGGACAGCTTTTCCTTGCCTCTGGGCAGCCTGGCACACATGAGCAATTACATGCTGCAGTGTCTCCGCAACGACCGCTGTGTTTCGCACATTTTAACAGGTGCTGATTACTAGGTGGCCACGCTGCTGGATGCCTGTTACAAGGACAATGTCCTTAATTCCCTCACTGGAGCGTCATCGCAAGATGCGCGTGTACAAGCGCACGCTGTTAGACGCACTGCTGGTGGAATTCCCACCTAACAGCGGGGGCACAGTGAAATCACAAGGCGAAGGCAGAGGAGGAGGAAGAGGTCGCCAATGCAGCCAGGGCACCGCCAGCACCTCAGAAGGCAGGGTTAGCATGGCCGAAATGTGGAAAAGCTTTGTCAGCACGCCACAACAAGCAGCACCACCAACTTATATAGAACGTCTTAGCAGGAGGCAGCATTTCACCACCATGGTGAAGCAGTATGTGTGCACACGCCTACACATACTGAATGGCGGGTCGGCCCCCTTAGGCCTCGTACACACGAGGGGATATGTCCGCTGAAAACGGTCCGATGGACCGTTTCAGCAGACATCTCCGCTCGTGTGTATGGGCTAGCGGACAGATTTCTCCACCCGACAGATTTCAAAGCATGCTTTGAAATCTATCCGGTGGGAATCTGTCCGCCCGATATGTCTGCTGGTTAGTACACTTACCAGCAGACATGTCGTCCCGCACCGCCGCCGCGCCGCCGCCGAATGGATTCGGCGCATGCGCGGAAGTGTTTTACTTCCTGGTGCGGTGACGTGGCGGCGTCAACGTCACCGCCGCATCACCGCGCCGTCCGGCGGCGGGGAATTTGATCCGATGGTGTGTACACGCCATCGGATCAAACTCCCGATCGAACATATCCGATGGAAATGGTCCGCGGACCGTTTTCATCGGATATGTCCGATCGTGTGTACGAGGCCTTAAATTCTGGGTCTCCAAATTGGGCACATGGCCTGAGCTTGCCCTTTACGCCTTGGAGGTGCTGGCCTGCCCTGCAGCCAGTGTATTATCTGAACGTGTATTTAGCACGGCAGGGGGCGTTATCACAGACAAGTGCAGCTGCCTGTCCAGAGCCAATGTGGACAAGCTCACGTTCATTAAAATGAACCAGGCATGGATCCCACAGGACTTGTCCACCTCAACCTCCTACTCCATATGGACCTTGTCCTCCTAGGTCAAGATTATTTTATTAAAAAAAAATGTATGTTACTTTAAGTTATTTCCCGATTCACATTTAGGCTCCTTTCACACGGAGTGGACCGTTTTTCGGTCCGCTCCGTGTGTCCGTCGGCTCAGCGGGGGATCCCCGCTGAGCTGTCAGGCGGACAGGGCGGTGGTCCCCGCACACTGTGCAGGGACCGCCCTGTCTCTCCTCCGCTCTCCCCTATGGGGAATCGGATGGAAACGGACCGTCTGTCCGTTTGCATCCGATCCGTTTGGCCGGACGGAAGAAAAATAGGACATTCTTCCGTCCGAAAAAACGGATGCGGATCTTGCAGACGTTAGCGGATGCATCATCCGCTAACGGATCCGCTCCCATAGGGGTTCATTACAAGTCCGTAAACGGACTTGTAATGAACGGACGAGCGGAGCGGACATGTGAAAGGGGCCTTATTTGCAGAGTACTTGCCATGCTCTTCCCGACATTTTGCTGCCATTTGCAGCCCTCTAGCCAACCCTAACCCTAACCCCATATGGACCTCGTCCTCCTAGGTCAAGTTTTTTTTATTTTATTGTTTTTATTTTGTTATGTTATTTTAAGTTATTTCCCTATCCACATTTATTTTCAAACTACTTGCCATGCTCTTCTCGACATTTTGCTGCCATTTGCAGCTCTCTAACCCTTTCCATTCGTTTTTTTAGAGACATTTCGGTAGTCAAAAGTCCGGGTCCCCATTGACTTCAATAGGGTTCGGGTTCGGGTCCCGAACCTGGACTTTTTTCCGAAGTTCGGCCAAACCGGTCGAACCCGAACATCCAGATGTCCGCTCAACTGTACTAATGAGGGACTTGATATGGAAGAAGAAGGTAGCTAGGATTAGCTTAACTACCCTTCAGTATAGAAAGGATAGAGGAGGCCTTGCAGTCCCGCACCCTAAAACATACTTCTTGGCCTCCCAGCTTCAGCAGTTGGCGGGATGGGGGCGGGAAAAGAGTGAGGACCTTGTATGCAATCTGGTGACTGTATCAGCCCCCTTACTGAAGGCACTGTCTCATTTGGAAATGGATCTTCAGAGCATACTATACTCTGCACCGATATGTATTCTTCTTAAAAGGGTATGGGGGGAGATGCGGAAAGCCCAGGGGATAATAGGCTCGTTACCCTTAATGCCGATATGGCATAATCCAAGATACCCAGAAATACAGGAACTAAGGAGATTCACTTTATGGAAAGAGAAAGGGATACACTTTTTTGCACAGCTGTATGAGGGGGAGGTATTAAAAACATACAAACAACTATGTCAGGAATTTCAGTTAAACCCAAGGGGGTTTTATCAATACATCCAATTAGGACATGCTGTGCATGTACGACAAATAACATATCCCCTAGTAACATTGTCATCACCCTTGATGAAGGAAGTATTAGGAACGGATGATCGGAGTGAATTAACCCCTTATGAACCGCCGCATGTACATTTACGTCGGCAGAATGGCACCGACAGGCACATCAACGTATATATACAGTGCGGAAAATAAGTATTTGAACACCCTGCTATTTTGCAAGTTCTCCCACTTGGAAATCATGGAGGGGTCTGAAATTGTCATCGTAGGTGCATGTCCACTGTGAGAGACATAATCAAAAAAAAAAATTCCAGAAATCACAATTTATGAATTTTTAACTATTTATTTGTATGATACAGCTGCAAAGAAGTATTTGAACACCTGTCTATCAGCTAGAATTCTGACCCTCAAAGACCTGTTAGTCTGCCTTTAAAATGTCCACCTCCACTCCATTTATTATCCTAAATTAGATGCACCTGTTTGAGGTCATTAGCTGCATAAAGACACCTGTCCACCCCATACAATCAGTAAGAATCCAACTACTAACATGGCCAAGACCAAAGAGCTGTCCAAAGACACTAGAGACAAAATTGTACACCTCCACAAGGCTGGAAAGGGCTACGGGGAAATTGCCAAGCAGCTTGGTGAAAAAAGGTCCACTGTTGGAGCAATCATTAGAAAATGGAAGAAGCTAAACATGACTGTCAATCTCCCTCGGACTGGGGCTCCATGCAAAATCTCACCTCGTGGGGTCTCAATGATCCTAAGAAAGGTGAGAAATCAGCCCAGGACTACACGGGAGGAGCTGGTCAATGACCTGAAAAGAGCTGGGACCACCGTTTCCAAGGTTACGGTTGGTAATACACTAAGACGTCATGGTTTAAAATCATGCATGGCACGGAAGGTTCCCCTGCTTAAACCAGCACATGTCAAGGCCCGTCTTAAGTTTGCCAATGACCATTTGGATGATCCAGAGGAGTCATGGGAGAAAGTCATGTGGTCAGATGAGACCAAAATAGAACTTTTTGTTCATAATTCCACTAACCGTGTTTGGAGGAAGAAGAATGATGAGTACCATCCCAAGAACACCATCCCTACTGTGAAGCATGGGGGTGGTAGCATCATGCTTTGGGGGTGTTTTTCTGCACATGGGACAGGGCGACTGCACTGTATTAAGGAGAGGATGACCGGGGCCATGTATTGCGAGATTTTGGGCAACAACCTCCTTCCCTCAGTTAGAGCTTTGAAGATGGGTCGAGGCTGGGTCTTCCAACATGACAATGACCCGAAGCACACAGCCAGGATAACCAAGGAGTGGCTCTGTAAGAAGCATATCAAGGTTCTGGCGTGGCCTAGCCAGTCTCCAGACCTAAACCCAATAGAGAATCTTTGGAGGGAGTTCAAACTCTGTGTTTCTCAGCGACAGCCAAGAAACCTGACTGATCTAGAGAAGATCTGTGTGGAGGAGTGAGCCAAAATCCCTCCTCCCAGTGTGTGCAAACCTGGTGAAAAACTACAAGAAACGTTTGACCTCTGTAATTGCAAACAAAGGCTACTGTACCAAATATTAACATTGATTTTCTCAGGTGTTCAAATACTTCTTTGCAGCTGTATCATACAAATAAATAGTTAAAAAAATCATACATTGTGATTTTTGGAATATTTTTTTTTGATTATGTCTCTCACAGTGGACATGCACCTACGATGACAATTTCAGACCCCTCCATGATTTCCAAGTGGGAGAACTTGCAAAATAGCAGGATGTTCAAATACTCTTTTTCCGCACTGTACGTTGGTGCCTTGAGGTGGGTGGGGGGTCCGATCGGGACCCCCCCGGGTACATGCGGCGGTCCCCGTAGCTGGCCGAGCGATCCGGGATGAGGGGGCGGCTATTTGTTTTTGTCCGCCCCCTCCGGATCGCTCTCAGCCAATCCGTGCGCTCCCCCTGCAGTGCACTTCCTCCTCCTGTGTAAACACAGGAAGGAGGAAGTGATGTGATCTCTCACATCAGCGTTTTTTTCAACCACCGCTGAGGAGAGATCACATCACACAGTAAGTCTGCACAACACTACACTGACACACACTACACATAAACACATTTAACCCCCGCGATCGCCCCCCCTCCTCTCCTGTCACAGTGTCGCTGAATGCAGTAATCATACATGTATGATTACTGTATTTAGTGTCAGTGTGACAGTCAGTTAGTGTTAGGTTCAGGGTAGCCCCGTACCCCCCCATATAAAGTTTTAACCCCTTGATCACCGCCCTAGTTAACCCTTTCACTCCCTATTGTCAGCATCACTAAGCGACCATTTTTCTGATCACTGTATTAGTGTCGCTGTTCCCGCTAGGTAGCTAATTTTTTTTTTATTGCGATTTTTTTTACTACAGACATGTGGCTAAATACATTTTGGCCTAAATGTTTGACTAAAATTTAGTTTATTTGATTTTTCTTATAACAAAAAGTAAAAAATATTGTTTTTTTTTTCAAAAATGTCGCTCTATTTTTGTATATAGCACAAAAAATTAAAATCGCAGAGGCGATCAAATACCACCCAAAGAAAGCTCTATTTGTGGGAAGAAAAGGACGCATATTTTGTTTGGGAGCAACGTCGCACGACCGCGCAATTGTCAGTTAAAGCGACGCAGTGTCGAATCGCAAAAAGGGGCCTGGTCATTTACCTACATTTTGGTCCGGGTCTTAAGTGGTTCATATCAAAAATGTATATGGAACTGTTATCTGTGATTCAGGACCATAGCTCTCTGAGATGCCGCAGTAAGTCGGTTGAGATCTTAAGTACTGAAGCCGGGATACTTCCCCACGCTCTGTCATTGACATATAACATCTTGAACAATCCCTTAGCGGACGGACAGATTCCTTTTCTCAGTAAATTGGAGAGGGATTTGAACTGCTGTTTTACCAGCAGTATGAGACAACATATATTACTTTTCACCCATAAATCATCCGTGAGTATGCGTATGCAGGAGACTAACTATAAAATATTGACCAGATGGTACAGGACCCAGCACTTCTACATAAACTATTCCCTACATCATCGGAACTGTGCTGGCGGTGTGAAGCTGAGAGAGGAACTCTTATACATGTGTTTTGGTCCTGCGACAAAATACGGGGTTATTGGCAAGAAGTCCGACGCATTACCCAGATGTTTACTGATCATTCACTAGAGCAGGAGTCTCCAAACTACGGCCCTCCAGGTGTTCAGGAACTACAATTCCCATCATGCCTAGTCATGTCTACGAATGTCAGAGTTTTACAATGCCTCATGGGAAGTGTAGTTCCACAGCAGCTGGAGGGCCGTAGTTTGGAGATCCCTGCACTAGAGGATGACCCAGCGTTTTTTTTTTTGCTCCATGCAACAGGTGTTTCAACGCGGGTCTATATAAAATCAGTGGTACGCCATTTATTAGATGCAGCTAAGGCCTGTATACCATTATGTTGGAAATCCCAACATCCACCAACCATTGCTCAGTGGCTTAGGAAGGTGGACGACACTAGACATATGGAGGATTTGACTCTTACTAGTCAACAAAGACAGCAGACATATACAGAGACGTGGAGAAAATGGAATATTTTTAAATATTCGGATGAAGGAAAGGTCCTTAGGGGAGGGTCACTGGATGCTGCCTGGAATGATTCTTAAGAGATTACCTCGCCATTAGGCGAATAACATATAAAGACAGATACCGTAGAGAGTCGACTTTGCAGTGCCTTATTTGGCTCATGCTCGCACCCGCTCTCCACTCAAATTCTTTTCTTTGTTTTTCTTTGGTAGGTATTACTTATTTTCAAGCCTACTTTAAATCGGGGAAATATTAAAAACTTTGCATCCCCCCTCCTTTTTTTTTCTCTCTTTTCTCCCAATTTGTTTTTTTTTTTTCTTTCTTCTTCCTTTCTTTTTTTTATTAATTTTTTACTTTTTCTTTGAAAAATTGTGGGGTGAACTGGCCCCGGTCATGAAGGGAAATCAAATAAAGATGACTGTAGAGTTCTACTGAGATAAGGAATAATAATCCACCAGTAACACCCTGATAGGGCCCGCTGGGGATCATAGGCAACTCTATACATTTTGTTTTTTTCTCCCTTTGGGGTGTCCAATGGAAATCCATATCAGTTAATGTATGCTTTATCCATTATTGTATTATGGCGACAGGGTCCATGTGGACCAGTTTTACCTACCTTGAATAAATAAAAAAATTAAACAGAATCCATTCCAGAAGTATCGATATCTGCGGCTCATAGATTATCACAGCTATTTATTTTGCATAGGGCATATAGAACATCAGTTCAATTACATAGGTGGGGTGTCATGAACGTGGTCGACCACCAGGTGGCGCTAGCGGCACTACGGCGCGCACGGGGGCGCCGGGAGCGCGAATTCGCGGCAAATCGGCGCGCACGTGCACGCGCAATCGCGGGAGCGGTGCAAGGGGACGTGCTGACGCCATTCTGGCGCCAGTCCAGGCTATTTAATGGGGCTCATCCTACAGCCTCTTGCTGCCCGATCGTTAGCGTTCCTGTTGCCCACCTGAGACCTGTTACCTGTTGACGTCTGTTCCCGTGATCCCGGCTCATCTCTGACCCTTCTGATCTCCGCCTGCCCTGACCTCCGGCCTGTCTGACGCTGCCTCTGCCTTACCCTTTAACTGATTGTTGCCTGCCTGCTGCCGACCCGGCCTGGACTACGACTCCGCTATTGCTCTATCCACGAACCTGATCGGTCTGACTGAATCCGACCCGGCATGCCTGACCCTACCTGCATCCGTACTACAGTACACCTCCCTCCTGCCAACGGCTCCAGTCATCCGCACTAGCTCCTGTTATCTGTCAGCACCAGAACTACAGCACACCTTCCTCTGGCTAACTACTCCAGCAATCAGCGCCCAGCACTACAGAACACCTCCCTCCGGCCGCCTGTTCCAGCCAGCTGCACCAAGCGCCTGAACCCAGTCTACCTGCTGATCCTGGTCACCTGTATCCAGCTCCTCTGACACCTTCCTGAGACTACAGGAGACCTCCGCAGTTCCTGCACAGCATCCCCGCCAGGCACTAGTGCGACTCTGAACTCCAGCGCTTCCTGTCCACACTACCAGGGGTTCCGGAGTCAGAGGAGCAAGAGTGGCCACTCCCGCACGTCAGGCTCTGCTCTGTACCAGGTACGTGACAGTATCGGGCAGCCATGTCTGAGCCTGCGCAGGGAGTGGACCCTATGACAGAACTTTGTCGCCATTTGGACGGCTTAACCCAAGCAGTCAGGGCCCTGCAGGAAGGCTATACCCGACTTGAGGACCGCGTCCAGGCCTTGTCCGCACCATCCGGTTCTTCTGCTTCGGGCACTTCCACTGCGCCTTCAGTCATCATGCTGCCACCAGAGCCCAAAGTGCCCATGCCGGAGAGATTTTTGGGGGAACGAAGCAAGTATAGAGCCTTCCGGAATGCCTGTGAACTCTATTTTGCACTTCAGCCGAGGACTTTTTCATTAGAAGCCACCAAGGTTGGTTTTGTTATTTCTCTGCTATCTGGTGAACCGCAGGCGTGGGCCCACCGTCTCTTGGAGCAAAAAGACTTATGCCTCGATCGACTGGAGACGTTCTTTCAGGCCATGTCCTTGCTGTATGAGGACCCCCACCAGGCCGCTACCGCAGAGGCCGCCTTGCACGCCCTCCAGCAAGGTCGCCGACCCGCGGAAGACTATGTATCCGAGTTTAGAAGGTGGAGTGCGACACTAACTGGAATGACGCGGCTCTCTGTTACCAGTTCCGTTTGGGCCTATCAGAAACACTTAAAGACGAGCTTGCTCGAGTGGGTGTCCCCGGAACTCTGAAAGACCTCATTAACCTGACTATTCAGATCGATCGGCGCTTAAGAGAGCGCAGGACTGAACGTGCCACGGGTCCGACCTGTCCGACATGGATGCTACCGCGGGTACCCACCTTTCCTAACCCGACTTCTCCGGCTCCGATCACCACTGATAGAGACATTCCAGAACCCATGCAGCTGGGCCTGATCCGCCCTTCCCTCACATCTGAGGAACGACTCCGCCGCCGAATTAACAACCTGTGTCTTTACTGCGGAGAGCCCGGCCACTATGTGAGGACCTGCCCAGTCCACTTCCATGTCTTCTGTCCACAAACCTGTTGTCCTCAACAACCCCACTCATCTGGCTGTTCCTGTCTTATTGCAGCTTCCAGGAGGGGCCATCCGGACCAGCGCCATACTTGATTCCGGGGCGTGCAGCTGCTTTCTGGACTCTTCCTTTGCCACCCTACACCAAATTCCGTTGCGCCCAAGGGCCATTGGACTGTCTGTGCACCTGGCTGATGGGTCAGTTCTAAAATCTGGCCCAGTTACCCAAGAAACCTTGCCTATTGCCACCACTATCTCGGACATTCATCGAGAGTTTCTGTGCCTGGACGTTATTGAGTCTCCTTTATTCCCTATAATTCTGGGCATACCCTGGCTCCGGGCCCATAACCCTCAAATAAACTGGATTACCGGTGAAATCCGTTTCAGTTCTGTCTACTGCCAAGAGCACTGTCTGCAGGTAACCTCTTGTCCTCCTTCTTTGCTTTGCATGGACGCCGACATTGAGACCCACCAATCCGTTCCCGAAGTTTACCATGAATTCCTGGACGTCTTTAGCAAGAAAGGGGCTGACACCCTTCCCCCGCACCGGCCCTATGACTGCCCGATCGAGCTTCTTCCTGGGGCTGAAATCCCTTTCGGCAGGATTTTTCCCTTGACAGAGCTGGAGCTGGAAAATCTGAAAACCTATCTCGACGACAACCCCAAGAAGGGGTTTATCCGTCCCTCCACCTCACCAGCAGGAGCAGGAATTTTCTTCGTCGAGAAGAAAGACCATACTCTCCGCCCCTGCGTGGATTACCGTGAACTTAACAAGGTGACGATCAAGAATCGGTATCCCCTTCCCTTGGTACCGGAACTATTTCAGAGACTTGGAACAGCAGTCATCTTCACGAAACTTGACCTGCGGGGGGCCTACAACCTGGTGCGCATCAGGGACGGCGATGAGTGGAAAACTGCCTTCCGCACCCGCTTTGGCCACTTCGAGTACCTGGTGATGCCATTCGGGCTCTGTAACGCCCCTGCCACATTCCAGCACTTCGTGAATGACATCTTTAAAGACTACCTTGACCTGTTTGTTGTTGTGTATCTCGATGATATCCTCATCTTTTCCCCCTCTATCGACAGGCATCGGGAGCACGTTAAGAACGTACTCAAGCGCCTCCGAATTCACGGACTATACGCCAAGCCTGAAAAAAGGGAATTCGAACGCGAAAGCATACAATTTCTGGGACTTATTATTTCCGTAAATGGTATCGAGATGGACCCACAAAAGGTCGCGGCAATCCTTGATTGGCCTGCTCCCACGGACAAGAAGGGTGTGCAACGGTTCATCGGGTTTGCAAACTTCTATAGGAAGTTCATCAAGGGATTCTCCAACATTATCTCTCCCATAACCAGCCTGACCAAACAAACGGTCCGTTTCCATTGGTCCCCTGAAGCCCAAGTAGCCTTCGAAACCCTAAAGAAGCTGTTCACATCGGCACCTGTCCTTAAACACCCTGATGCCAGTCTGCCCTACATCCTGGAGGTGGATGCCTCAGAGACGGCGGTGGGAGCCGTTCTCTCCCAGAGACAGGGGCCGAAGGCCCTTCTGCATTCGGTCGCTTTTTTTTCTCGTAAATTATCTGACGCCGAAAAGAACTATGATGTGGGGGACCGAGAACTTTTAGCGATCAAGGCCGCACTGGAAGAATGGCGGTACCTATTGGAGGGTGCAGCTCATCCGATCCTGGTCTACACGGACCATAAAAACCTAGAATACTTGAAAATAGCTATGAGACTAAAGCCACGGCAGGCCAGATGGGCGCTTTTAATTACTAGGTTCACCTTCCACATAACGTACAGGCCGGGGTCGAAGAACACCAAACCCGATGCCCTTTCGCGGATGTTCTGCGATTCCGAAACCCCCGCCCCCCCGGACACTATTCTATCCGCTGGGAATATTCTGCTGCTACAAGACGATCTATTGGCTCGGATCAAGCAAGCCTCTGCAGGAATTTCCTCCCCTTCTGATACAAAGTTGCAGGCTAGGGACGGTCTGTTGTGGCATGGGAACAAGATCTTTGTGCCAGAAGACTTGCGGGTCGTCGTCCTGAGCTTCTGCCATGATCACGCACTGGCTGGTCATTTTGGGGCACAGAAAACCTCGGAACTTCTACAGCGCACGTTCTGGTGGCCCCAACTTGTGAAAGATTGTAGAAGTTACGTGGAGTCGTGCACCACGTGCATCCGAAATAAAGGGAGCAAATTCAGAGCTTGGGGATTGTTAAGACCTTTGCCTGTACCAGAGAGACCTTGGCAAATGATCTCCATGGATTTTATCGTTGAGCTGCCACCCTCTGAGGGTTTCACGACCATCTTTGTAACGGTGGATAGACTGTCTAAGATGGCACACTTTCTGCCCATGAAGGGTACACCCTCTGCCCCAGAAACTGCCAAAATCTTCATTAAAGAAGTCGTGCGACTTCACGGCATCCCCGCAAACATCGTTTCTGACTGCGGGGTGCAATTTACCTCCAGGTTCTGGAAAGCGCTCTGCGAATCTTTCAAGATTGAGCTGTCCTTCTCATCCGCCTATCACCCTCAGTCAAATGGCCAGACCGAGAGAACAAATCAGACATTGGAGCAATACCTACGCTGTTTTTCTTCGTTCTCTCAGGAAGATTGGGCCTCTCTATTACCACTGGCCGAGTTTGCATATAACAATTCAGTCCATTCTGCCACCAAGCAATCTCCTTTTTATGCAAACTACGGCTACCACCCGCTATTTCTGCCTAACTGTGCCCCGGAGTGTACGGTGCCCGCTGTACAAGAGACACTGGACTTCTTTAGCGCTAACAACAAGCTACTGCAAGAAACCATGGAAAGGACTCAGGAGCATAATAAAAAAGTGTTTGATAAGAAGCGGAGGGGTGAACTTAATCTGGAACCCGGAGACCTGGTGTGGTTGTCTACTGTCAACTTAAAACTTGCCTGCCCATCTTAGAAATTGGGGCCTAAGTTTATGGGGCCCTTCCCGATCAAGAGGAGGATTAATAGTGTGGCCTATGAACTTGAACTGCCAGACTAACTCCGTGTTCACCCAGTCTTTCATGTCACCCTCCTTAAACCTGATGTCACTAACCCCTTCCCGGGGCGAAGCACTGACCCGCCTGAACCAGTCTTAGTGAACGGTGAAGAGGAATTTGAAGTGGAGTCTATTGTAGATTGCAGAAGGAGGCACAATCAGGTCCAGTTCTTGGTGAAATGGAAGGGCTACGGCCCTGAAGAAAATTCGTGGGAACCCGAGCGCAACATCCACGCTAAGAGACTGATTCGGTCCTTCAAGGACGCTCACCCACTTAAGATGGCCCGGTTGGGCATCCGGAGGCTGCCCGTTGGAGGGGGGCAATGTCATGAACGTGGTCGACCACCAGGTGGCGCTAGCGGCACTACGGCACGCACGGGGGCGCCGGGAGCGCGAATTCGCGGCAAATCGGCGCGCACGTGCAATCGCGGGAGCGGCGCGTGGGCACGTGCTGACGCCATTCTGGCGCCAGTCCAGGCTATTTAATGGGGCTCATCCTACAGCCTCTTGCTGCCCGATCGTTAGCGTTCCTGTTGCCCACCTGAGACCTGTTACCTGTTGACGTCTGTTCCCGTGATCCCGGGTCATCTCTGACCCTTCTGATCTCCGCCTGCCCTGACCTCCGGCCTGCCCTGACCTCCGGCCTGTCTGACGCTGCCTCTGCCTTACCCTTTAACTGATTGTTGCCCGCCTGCTGCCGACCCGGCCTGGACTACGACTCCGCTATTGCTCTATCCACGAACCTGATCGGTCTGACTGAATCCGACCCGGCCTGCCTGACCCTACCTGCATCTGTACTACAGTACACCTCCCTCCTGCCAACGGCTCCAGTCATTCGCACTAGCTCCTGTTATCTGTCAGCACCAGAACTACAGCACACCTTCCTCTGGCTAACTACTCCAGCGATCAGCGCCCAGCACTACAGAACACCTCCCTCCGGCCACCTGTTCCAGCCAGCTGCACCAAGCGCCTGAACCCAGTCTACCTGCTGATCCTGGTCACCTGTATCCAGCTCCCGCTGTCTACGGACCTGCTGTTCCAGCTCCTCTGACACCTTCCTGAGACTACAGGAGACCTCCGCAGTTCCTGCACAGCATCCCCGCCAGGCACTAGTGCGACTCTGAACTCCAGCGCTTCCTGTCCACACTACCAGGGGTTCCGGAGTCAGAGGAGCAAGAGTGGCCACTCCCGCACGTCAGGCTCTGCTCTGTACCAGGTACGTGACATGGGGGGAGAGACTCTACCCTATGCCCAAAATGTAAACCGAGATGTGCAAAATTACATCGATACTGGGAGGAGGTCTCCCAGTGTATAAGTAGACTGGCTCAGATACCTATGCCTTTGGATTCCCTGGTATACTTACTTGGTGCTATAGATGTTGAGTCGCTTTCAAAAGAAATGTATATTATGTTAACTAGAGTGCTATATCTGTCGAGAAAACTCATTACGTGATATTGGATGGCACCAGATGTACCCACGGGAAGACAGTGGATCTTATACGTGAATTCTCTGCTTCTTAGAGAAAGATTAACATATAGTCGTAGGGGGGAAACAGGTAAATTCGATCTTATATGGCAACCATGGATGGTGGATGTCAGACTCACGCCACCACAGTAGGTAATAGATAGACTCCAGAGGTAGGGACCAGGGGGGCACTGGAAAGGGGTAAGGAAGCATATCTAAATGAGTAAAAATACATGCAGAATCCTAGAAATAGAAGAAATAGAAGGGAAAGGAAGAAAAAGGTAAATAGGAGGAGGGAGGGGAAAAAAAGAAAGGACCTGAAAGGAAAACCAAAGAGAATATTGATGAGACTCAGATTTAAAAGGGTAAATATAAGGTGGTGGGGGCTGGGGGGGAGAGGAGGGGGAGGATTGAGAAAATTGAAAAAATGCACAAAAGGCTACACGGTTAATGCTGAAAAAATATTTTGTGGAAATAAGGTTAAAAAATGTAATTTTAAATGTGTATTTTATAACATTTTTGTAAATGACTAAAAGCACAGAGTGTATCATAAGAGCAAAATTCAAATAAAAACAAGAGATTAAAAAAATAAAAATGTTAGTACCCAGTTATATTATGTACACCTAGGGAAGATTCCAGGCTTTTTTTTAAAGCAATCTACTGAGCTGGCCAGAACTACCTCTGGAGCAGTGGCGGCCCATCCAGGCAGTAAAAAATAAATAAAACATTTAAACATGTCCCTTTAAGGAGAAAAAAAAATGGAAAAAAAGTCCTTAAGTGACAGCTTCTGGCGCGATGGACTGTATTATGGGCGGGTGCAGTGCACCCAGTATAGAACTAATTTCAGTGGTGCTTTCTTTCACTCCAAGCACAGGAAGTGACGTTGGCAGCTCTGCAGGTAGCTGAAAGGATCTGGAAAAAGGTAGAAGCCATGCCTTCCCCATCTTTATCTTTTTTTTATATATATGTATAGTTTTTGGAGAAAAATTCAATGTTTTACTTTTTGCTATAATAAATACCCCCAAAAAAGATATAAAAACATTTTTTTCCCTTAGTTTAGGCCAATACGTATTCTTCTACCTATTTTTGGTAAAAAAAAATAAAAATCGCAATAAGCGTTTAAAGATTGGTTTGCGCAAAATCTATAGCTTTTACAAAATAGGGGATAGTTTTATGGCATTTTTATTAATATTTTTTTTTTTATTACTAATGGCGGCAATCAGCAATTTTTTTCCTGACTGCGATATTATGGAGGACACATCGGACAATTTTGACACATTTTTGGGACCATTGTCATTTTCACAGCAAAAAGTGCTATAAAAATGCATTGATTACTGTGAAAATGACAATTGCAGTTTAGATGTTAACCACTAGGGGGCGCTGTAGGGGTAAAGTGTGACCTCATATGTGTTTCTAACTGTAGGGGGGCAGGGCTGGACTTGTGACATCATTGATCGTCTTTCCCTATATCAGGGAACAGACGATCAGTGACACTGCCACTGTGAAGAACAGGGACGTTGTGTTTACACACACCTCTGCCCGTTCTTCAGCTCCTGTGACTGATCGCGGGACACCGCGGCCGCGGTCATGGAGCTTCGGACCGGGTCGCGGGTCCCATTCTGCCGACGTATATCGGTGTTAGGAGGTCCTTAAGTGGTTAATAAAAAATAAAAAGGTAGAAGTCATGGCTTCTACCTTTTCTTATTAACAGAAATGTTAATAAACTGGGGGAAACTAACTTCAGCTAATACCAGGCGTGGGACGACCGCTTTTCGCCAAGACCTATACATATATAAAAAAAAGATAAAGATAGGGAAGGGTTCTCCATCTTTATCTTTTTTTTTATATGTATAGGTCTTGGCGAAAAGCGGCCGTCCCACCCCTGGTTATTAGCTGAAATTAGTTTCCCACAGCATGTCATCCCTCCCGTATAAAAATGTATTTTGTAAATCAGTAAATTCCGGCGATCTTGGCGGCCGTCAGCAAACCCCCCCCCCCCCCTCTGCTTATCAACATTTATTCATACAGTTTGGCAAGATTTGCGGCCGACAGCAACCCCCCACCGCTTATTACATTTTTTTGTACGGAAACAGAAATCTGATCATTATTCCTGCGCATGTGCTGTAAAGACTACGGACAAATCTGATGGCTAGCAATGTTAACCGTGAAGTTGGCCAATCAGAATGCAGTTCACATGCACCAAAACCGCTTTTCATTTAGGCTCTGTTTCTATTTGTGCAAATTGTCCTGCGACTTGGGACTGGAAAGTTGCATGACAAGTCATACCTCATGATTTCCAATGCTAGATTGTAAGCTCTTACGAGCAGGGCCCTCTGATCCCTCCTGTATTGATTTGTATTGTGAATGTACTGTCTTCCCTAATGTAAAGCGCTGCGTAAACTGTTGGCGCTATATAAATCCTGTATAATAATGAGAACCGTTCATATCTGTGTAACGTCAAGTCACAGCGACTTCAAAGTCTAGGTAATCTAGGTAAAGAGTCTGACAGAGACTTTACCACGTGATCAGCTGTGTACGTAATTAAAATATTTATATTTACAATTATATTGATGGCTGTTTTTCCCCAAACTGTGCACTCCATATAAAGTCCCAACTTGTTCATAGCATTCCTTTCCCCTGTTCCTTTATATTTAATAAATGTTTTCCTTTCCCCTGTTTCCTTTATACTTAACTTATTTTTTCATCAGCTGTGTCCAATCACAGCTGATCATGGTGTAAACAGTAAAATCAGTGTATCAGCTGTTCCTCAGTGCCCATCAGTGAAGGAAAAAACGTATTTATACGTTTTGTAAAAGAAGCGAAAACTAAGTATTTTTTTCAAAATGTTCATTTTTTTTTAATTGTTTAGCAGGAAAAAAAAAACAGATCAAATGCCACCAAAAGAAACATCTATTTGTGTGAACAAAATTATAAGCATTTTGTATGGTTACAGTGAAAGCTGAAAATTGCCTTTGGCAGGAGGGGGAGTGCCTGGTTTTGAAGTGGTTAAGGTCTGCTATTAGAATGGTCGTTTTGCCGATATGACCATTTTTGTGCTTTTCTGCACACATTTAAAAAATGATTTTGGCCCTGAAGATTAGTTAAAACCTCCAAACATATTTTCTGTAAGTAGACACCCTTGAGAAAAAAAATATAGTGGTAACTCCAATTTTTTTTTATGTCACACAATAAACTTCATCAGCGCAAGTTTACGTTCTGCACAAAAAAAAAAACGAATTTCTTCATAAATCATGCCTGACATTGATGACAATCTTAGTGTGCAATATATTTTTTTTGTAAAAATTTCTCACCTCAGAGTTCTGCATATTCCATTTGTGTGAGTCATTTCAAAAAATGCACTGAAAGTTTCTCTTTTGCTTCCTACTTCCTTCTGGCAATGCCTTCTGGGATTGTAGTTCACTGAACTAATAAGAAACTACAAGTCCCATGAATCATTGCCTTTGTGGCTGTATAGGAGGGGCTGACATGTGCACTAGCATTTCACTAATCAGCTTTTTCCTCCCCACTGTGAGCTCCACAATGCTGTCACTGGGAGATGGGAAACCTGAGGAGACGCAGATATTCTGTCTCCCAGTCTCTGATTTTAGAAAAAAATAAAAATAGGGAGTTGAAAGGAATAAGAAAAACTGCAACGCTCCATTATACACGTGTCTATATATATCTATACTAGATATCAAAACCATTTCTGCTTTCTCTCTACATCTCTCACTCTTTCTGTACCTTTCTCGCTATAAAGTTTTTTTTATCTCCCCCCCCCCCCTCCAAGACTAGGTAGCCTCTCTATTTCTCTTTTCAGAGAAGTGCAAAGCGTGAAAAAGAGAGAGAACAGCAAGGCATCATGGGATGCAGGAAGTTACACAGAGACAATCTTAAACGTACTGTGTGAGAGGAGGTACAGATAAGGGTAATATAAATGTAATGAAAAGGAGCAGTTTTTTTTAAATCTGAACCATGGTTTTTGTTGATATGGGAACCCTTTAAAGGGGTTATAAAGGTTCGTCTTTTATTTTCTAAATTGGCTCCTTTAAGCTAGTGCATTGTTGGGTCACTTACCCTTTCCTTCAATTTTCCTTCTAAATGTTTTTTTTTTCTGTTTGAATTTCTTACTTCCTGTTTCTCCTCAGTAAGCTTTCCACCATCATCCGAGCGGTGGAAAGTCATTTAGAACAGCTTACTGAACACCTTACTGAGGAGAAACAGGAAGTGAGAAATTCAGACATAGAAAACAAAATTTAGAAGGGAAATCGAAGGAAAAGGTAAGTGAACCAACAATGCACTAGCTTAAAGGAACGTATTTAGAAAATAAAAAACAAATCTTTACAACCCCTTTAAGCTTAAAAACTTCACATGCCTGCAAAATGATGGACTTCGGTACCTTATATGTTCCATTAGCAACACAAGCCCCTGTAGGTCATTATTTATTATAGAGCTAGCTGTGAATCTTGACCCTAGAGTTTTTGCTCTCACTCTGGCATGTGTCGATATGCAACGTATGCAATGGTTTCTTACGTAGGTGACACAGATTCCCTACATGTTATAAACTCTTTGTAACAGGTCCATCAAAATCCAGCTGGTTTCTACTGAACTGCCCAAATTTCAAGTCATCTATGACCAGCTTTAGAACCAGTATCAGATTTTTATTGCTGTCTGTATCCCCATTTGGGAGGTTACGAATTGTCGTGATCATCATTGTTGCTGGGAACAAATCCACATTTTTAAAATGCCACCAGAACAGGAAAAGAGGTGAAATCTTACAACTTGGATGCTTGCTCCTGTGACATCCAAGAATGGATTACGCTCACACTGAAAAGATCTCCTCTCAATCCCGAAGTGAAGATAAATCCCCAAAATGAGATCCAGATGAAGAAAAAAACAAAAAACAAAGACAAACCAACAAAACTTTTACCATTCTCTACTCTATCTAAACTGAAAAAATAAAGTTTGGCTTTAGATGTACTTTACTTTTATTATTGAATTTATTGAGTGGTAGATTTTATAAATTTTCACTGGTTTAGGACTATAACCTGATAGTACAAAAATCCTATTTTTCCTGTTTTAAAAGTAAAATCCATTTCTCTGAGTTCATGGATGGACACAGCAGCATTGACCTTAGGGTATTATATCCTTCCTTCCAGGAGAGAATAGGCAGAAAAACAGCACTTCAAGTGTTAAAACACTTTCTTCAGTACAGCTCCTCCCAGGGGGCGTGGTCCTCCGGGTATAACCCACTCTGACTCAGCAACTCCAGTTCGTAACAAGCAGTACAAACAAAAAGGAGGGGTGGGTGCTGTGTCCTTCCATGAACTCAGAGAAATGGATTTTACGGTGAGTACAAAAATCCTATTTTCTCTTCTGTCCATGGACGGACACAGCAGCATTGACCTTAGGGATGTCCCCAAGCAGTCTCAAAAAATTTCGAGGAGTGAGAAAAACACACAGCAAACCAGGCTTCACCCCAAACAATAAAACGGAGTTTCTCAACGGAGGAACGCCAACCTTAAACTGCCGCCTGTAACACCTTGCGACCGAAGGAGGCATCCAAAGATGCACTCACATCCACCTTGTAAAATTTTGAAAAGGTGTGGATTGACGACCAGGTCGCTTCCTTACACACCTGTAAAACAGACGCTTGATGACGGAAAGCCCAAGAGGCATCAATCGCCCTGGTCGAATGTGCTGTAACCTGAAAGGGAGGTGCCTGCCCCTTTAGGGCATAGGCCTGAAGCACGACCTGTCTGATCCACCTAGAAATGGTGGCCGACGAGACCGCCAGACCCTTTTTAGGACCAGTCACCGACACGAACAGTGAGTCTGACTTCCGGAACGAAGCCGTAGCAGACAAGTACAACCGTAGGGATCGAACAACGTCCAAGAAATGCAAAGTGGCTTCCTTCGGGTTTTTTGGCCGAGGACATAAGGATGGTAACACAATGTCCTCATTAATGTGAAAAGCCGAAACAACCTTTGGGAGAAATGATGGCTGCGGCCGCAGCACCACCTTATCCTTGTGGATGACCAAGTAGGGAGTCTTGCAGGACAAGGCTGCCAGTTCAGATACCCGTCTGACCGAGGTAATTGCTACCAGAAAAACCACCTTCTGGGACAGAGTCAACAAAAGGGATCTTTCGAATGTCCTCAAACGGAGCGTCTTGAAGCACTGAGAGGACTAAATTCAGGTCCCATGGAGGCAGTGGAGGACGCACAGGAGGGGCCACATGCCGGACCCCCTGCACAAACGTACGCACCAGGGAGTGCACCGCCAAGGGTCGCTGAAAGTAAACAGCTAGAGCCAAAATCTAAATCTTAACCCTACTTAAGGCGAGAGCCTGATCCACTCCCCACTGTAAGAACAGCAGAATCCGGGACATCGCGTACGTACAGGGGTGCCATTTCATCTCTTCACACATAGAGATGTAGGCCTTCCACGTACAATGGTAAATCTTTTGTGAAGTAGACTTCCGTGCTCGTAGCATGGTAGAGATCACCGAGCCTGACAGGCCATGGTCCTTCAGCACCTGGCTCTCAACAGCCACGCCGTTAAAGCCAGCGACTGTAAAGCAGGGTGAAAGATCAGACCCTGCAACAGAAGATCTTCTCTCAGGGGTAGACGCCAAGGGACGTCTGCCACCAGACGCACCAGGTCCACCAGGTACCAGGAACGGCGTGGCCAATCTGGGGGGATTAGGATCGTTGGAATCCCCTTGGCTTCCACTCTGCGCAGCAGACAAAGAAGAAGCTTCAGAGGAGGGAAGACGTAGATTAGGCGATAGTGACCCCCATGGTGCCACCAACGCGTCTGATGCGTCCGCCCACGGGTCTCTTGACCTAGCCACAAACCGTGACACCTTCCGATTGAGACGGGACACCAGAAGGTCCACGTCTGGAGTGCCCCATGTCCAGCACAGACTCTGAAACACCTCTGGGTGTAGTGACCACTCTCCTTGGTCTAGTGTTGGGCAACTTAGGTATTAAGCTTGCCAATTCTGTACCCCCGGAATGTACACGGCCGACAGAGCCGGAACTGGCCTTTCGGCCCAACGAAGGATGTGTGCGACTTCCGGCACTGCAGCCGAGCTCCGTGTGCCTCCCTGATGATTGACGTACGCCACGGCCGTGGCGTTGTCGGACTGGATCCTGACCGGTCGGTCCTGTAGACCCAGGGACCACTTGGCGAGGCACAACTTGATTGTTTGGAGCTCCAGCACATTGATTGGAAGGTGGGACTCCTCCTGAGACCAGCGCCCCTGGGCTGACTGGGTACCCCAGACACCCCCCAGCCGGAGAGGCTGGCATCCGTCATAACCACTGTCCAATGGCACTGTAGAAAGGACTTCCCCGGCCCGAAGCACCGGAGACATTAGCGACCACACCAGGGAGGACTTGACCAGTCGACTCACCCAAATCTGGTGATCCAGAGACAAAGGGAACTTGTTCCAACGTGACATAATCTCCTTCTGTAGCACACGGGTGTGGAATTGGGCATACGGGACTGCCTCGAAATAGGCCACCATCAGACCCAGAACCCTTACGGCGAGGTTCCTTACCCTTCCCAGATTGTGGGAGCAGTGTGCTCTTACCACCTGTGGCATCCTTTATGATGTCATCCAGGGACGCCCCAAAAAGCCGTTCACCCTTAAAGGGTAAATCCACCAAAGCCTTTTTTGAGGACTGATCCGCAGACCAACACTTCAGCCACACAAGGCGGCGTAGTACCACCGCGTAGGCGGAGGTCTTAGAAAGCAAGGGGAGCGTATCCAGGGCCGACTCACAGACAAATTTTAGGCCTTGTACCAACTGGTCAGCCAGGTCCATACAGGTCTCAGTAGCATTCTGCGCCTCCAGCTCCTGCAGCAAGACCTTTGCCCGTTCGCTAAGTGTCTGCGACACCAGATCCCCGGCCAAAATCGGTCTCACTGCCGAACCCACTACTGTTAACATAGAGCGGGCCATAGCCTCAGCTATCTTATCTGCGGTGTCCGTAAAGGCGGGAGCCCCTTCCACAGGCAACGTGATGGCTTTGTTCAGTCTGGACACAGGGGGGTCCACTGACGGAGGAGAAACTCACTTTTTTTTTAAGTCCTCCTCAAAGGGATAACGGACCGCAAAGTCTTTTGGCGCAGCAAAAACTTTCTGCGGCTTATCCCATTCCTTGTACAACAGTTTGTCCAGATGTGGAACACAAGGAAACACTTTTGCGGTGTGGGGTGGCTTGCGGAAGCCAAAAGGGACCAGCACATCCGATGCCTCCGGCAAATCCTCAAGTTTTTACGTATTCTGCACTGCAGTGATATAAGGTCCAATAAACGCCTTATCATGCGCTGACCCTGAAGCAGAGTCATCCTCACTGTCAGTGTGGGCCTGCATTATCTGACATGACAGAACCAGAGCCAGACGCAGTAGCAGGGTCATCCCCAGAAGCCAGCACAGGGAGGGGACGCTTTTTACCCCCCTTCTGGCCACTTACCGCTTCAACCCTGGCGATAAACTCCTCAAGGACTGCTGTCATAGCCTCTACCTAGGCGGCAGGGGCACTAAGGGTTAACTCAGGCATGGTTGGGGTAGAAGCCTCTTGTTTAGACTCCATGTTGACCCACCGCTTATGCCTCCTTAGTACTGCAAGGCAGACACCCACCGGTCACCCTCCCGGCTGCAAAACGGTGAGCAGGGGACCCCCAGGGAACTCACCACCCGACCTGGTTGTAGTGTTAGCTGAAGCGCTGAGAAGTGCTGGCTGGGCTGTCCCTCAGGAAGTGATTTGCGGGCTTTTGCTGCGATTTTCTTAGGCACTAAAGGCCAAGACGTTTTCAAGATGGCCGCCGTATGCAGGAAAAAACAGCATGCGGGCCACAAGAAAATGGCCGCCGACCTATGCAAACTGCATCCGCGGCAAAATGGCGTCCATACACGTGTTTAAAACACAGTGACACAGCAGAAAGACACAGCCAGCACATACAGCAACTTACTAACAAAAAACAACAGCACCTCACAGCACACGGGCCCCGGCAGTGACAGAAACCCCAGGAGGGCCCCCCCCTTACAGCCGCCACCCAGCTTGGGGAAGGAGGGAGAGGAAGGGAGAGAGGAAAGCAAGGCGGACCCTCATTCTATCTCCCCAGGAAAGCACCAGCCATACCACCTTGCCAGGGCAAGGAGCCACTACTTACCCATCCTGCGACACCGACTGGAGGCATTCCGGACAGAACCAACGTCCGCTAAACGGCATGGCTGTTGGCCAGACACACTGTGACACAGCCATAGAGACCGGTCATATGTGTGCCCTGGAACATGTAGTTCCCCAGCCACCCCTGGAGCAACGGGGCATGTCGTGGAAGACCCACAGCTGAGCTGAGGGCCGGCACACGCTTGATGGCCAAGCTTGGGGGGACTACAAGGATCAAGATCCAGCCTGTCACCCAGTCGGCAGTTGATAGTAGATCTCAGGATCAAAAATGCAGGAACAAAACAGAATAAAAGCGAAAAAAATTAAAATCGCAAAAAAATTCCAGAGTACATGGACTCCAGAAGGCCATGTCTACTTCTGACGCTAGGCAGAAAAAAAAACTGGAGCTGCTGAGTCAGAGAGTAGGTTATACCTGGGGGACCACGCCCCCTGGGAGGAGCTGTACTGAAGAAAGTGTTTCAACACTTGAAGTGCTGATTTTCTGCCTAGTCTCTCCTGGAAGGAAGGATATAATACCCTAAGGTCAATGCTGCTGTGTCCGTCCATGAACAGAGGAGAAACAGGGGGTGATTCACCATGCCCATAACGTATAATTTGCGTAAAGTAAAGCCTATTTGCATGTTCTACTCTAGAAAGAATTTCTGCCGTTTTTTTTTAAATAGAAGTACAGTGTGATGTAAAAGTTCAAACTGAAAACTAAGCAGAGAAAAAAGGCAAATGTTCACTCAGTTTGCTCATTGTTCAAACAATGATCAGTGGGAAAGCTCAAAAAGTCATCTAATTACCCTCTAATCCAGTGGTCATCAACCCTGTGCTCAGGGCCCACTAACAGGCCAGGCTTGCAAGACAACTGAAATATCACAAGTGATATAATTTGCTGCTCAGTGATTGCAGTATTCTAGTCTGCATCTCCCCAAGGTAATAAATAAAACCTGGCCCTAAAGACAGGGTTGATGACCATTGCTTTAACCCATGAGTATCCTCAAAAACAGCTTACAATTAGACATTTTAAAGCAAGGCTAAACATGTCCACATGATCTCAGCTACCCAGTTTTCCCATTTTTTAAGACCTAGTCTCACAATGGCACAAAAAAAAAAGAAAACATGTCATGTACATCAGTTTTTATATCAGCTGTAGAATATTACTAATTTGTACTAAATCACCTAACTGCTTAAAGGACATTTAAAGTGGCATTGTATACATTTTTTTCTTTGGTTTTGACAATGGTCACTGAGACGACTAGGTCAATATCCACAACAGACACAGACAGCATAAAAAAACCCCCCAAAAAACAGATGTTTTAACCATTTCCTACAAAAGGAAAAAAAATTAAGGGTTAGCTATTGATACATGGTAAATGTTGCATATGTACATAGTGTTCTAATCAGTAAGTTGAGATTAGGTTGATTTTTATGTTTTTTATTTGTTTATCAAACTGCTGTGAAAAGTTCAACTCCTATATGGATATGCACTACAACATAGACCTCAATCGAAAGGTGGTCTAGGCCTCCCCAATATATGGAAATACTTTCTAGCTGCAACACTCTCTCAGCTCTCCCAGTGGTTTTCCCCCCTCTAAAAATATCCCATGGAAGAGATTTGAGGCATCCTCTATAAATCCGCTACACCTACAGGGGATAATATGGTCCAACTATGTTCTATACCGCAATCTAATCAAACGCAATATCATTGTTGCCCACCTGTTCCAACTCTGGCTTAAGATCAAAGAGCCATTTCTACTCTCCTCACCCTTTTCACCCCTCACCTCATTTTTGGGCGACCCCAGACTTACATCAGCTTACAAGGATAGAACCCTGTTTTCCGCCTGGATTGACCGGGATCTCACCACTTTGGGATCGCTTCAGTCCAGATGGAAGTTTAAAACATTTGAATCCCTCATGAGTGATTACAATTTCCCTCACACGGAACATGAAAGATATGAATTGGTCAGATCTTTCTTCCATACACATTTCTCTCTATCCACACACACCACCGTCACGCTATTTGAAAGAATATTTCTGTCCTCCTCCAGGGATAGAGGTATCATCTCTAAACTATACAATTATCTTAATGACCTCTCCATGCCGGACAAATCACATCCCATGCTCCAATGGGAGGAAGAGCTAAATACCACTCTCCCCCCAGACACTTGGCACTCCATGTCAGAGAACCTTCGGAAGAGCAATAAAGCAGTCTCATTTAGAGAGACCCCAATGAAGTTGTTCGCCAGATGGTACCTTACCCCTTCGAAACTTCATGCCTTCTATCCATCAGTGTCTCCTAACCGTTTCAGAGGGTGTCAAACAGAAGGTACATTACTTCACTTATTTTGGAGCTGCCCGCAGTTATCACAGATATGGTCCACGGCCATCAGCAGATTTGAAAGATCCTCAAAACACAAAATCTCTCCCACTCCTCAGATCTGCCTTCTTTATGATAGCATCCCAGACATCCCCCTCCCCTGCACTAGATTATTCCACTCCTTGTGTAGTTCTATACAGTGGATGATAGAGCTTAACTGGAGACCTGGCGATCTGATCTGGTCACAAGTGCTAAGAAGAATGGATCAGTTAATGCTTACTGAGAGAATCGTTCACATGCTTAACGATAGTGTACAAGTCTTCGAGACTAAATGGTCTTACTGGTCCCTCACCAATCAGCACGAATATATATCCCAGGTACCATTCTGCTCTTTATATTAATCCATTACCTGTTTTCTTCCTAATATGATGTTGTGTTATCCATACATTCTCCTTTTTTTTCTTACCATAAGTAATTAATGCCCTAATTTTGTATACCTTTGTTACGATTCTATATGTTTTACATATGCTTGTAAACCAACCATTTACTACAATAAAAAAAAAAAAACTTTTGTAATGTATTTAAAGAGGATTTCCACCTTGTAAACAACATTTTTATAAAGTGAACAGCTACAAATACAGTAGCTGCTGACCCAGGATCCAGCGATGTCCCCACCTGACCCAGCTCTTTACCGGTCTTCGGGTGCAGGCGCAGGCATCCTAAATGTGGGCAGCCTACTGACTCCTTGAGGCTTCATAGCCGACTGCCCACTGCACATGTGCGAGCCAAACTGCACCCTGAGATTGATTCCATAGTCTCCTGGGACCAGTGACATGTCCCAAGAGGCTGCAGGGGAAAGGAGGGGGCGGAACGTCTGATCAGATTGCTCACCGGAAGTTGGAGCCGTTACCTGTCAAAAGCCCAAATATTGGAGAGGAGAAGTTGGATAAAGTTCCACTTTAATGTTTATTTGTAAAACAAGGTAGGCATATGTACATTTTAAAACAGAAATACAACATTTGTTTAAATGTATAAAAACATAATGAAAAAAAAAAAAAAAAAAGACTTAAAATGGCCCAATCACCCTTAGAACCTTGATATTTTAGAAATGAAGCACACATTTTTTAGAAAGCTCAACACTCACAATTAGCTAGTAGTGAATACCTGAATGAACTGTACTACACCTCTATAAATAAAAAATGCACATAACATTTAAAGTAGAACTCAAGCCCATTTTTTTTTTTAAATAGATCTAGGGAGGGTCATTTCCCTCCCTTCATGTCCCGTTTCATAGCCACAACAGACGGTGAAAAGAAATCCCTCCAGGAGCGAGAGGAAATCCCTCCAAAAATTAGGAAAATCCCTGGTTATCACTAGAATTTCTGTTCTTGTGACAAATTAAAAATTTAGTAATTTCTTGCAATTTGACTCTCAGGGATAAACAGGACAAAATAGGGTAAAACTGGGACACAAACCGCAATAAAAACCTGACAGTTTTAATTGGCCCTCATTCTATCCAAATTGATAAAAATGCATTTAATCACACTTTAATGAAAACAAAGACAAAGAACTACTTAAAGTGGATGTAAACCCACTCTCATCCTTTCTAAAGTATTGCAATAGAGCTGATCTATAAGAACTGAAAAACTGCAGATTCTGTGGGTGGGTCTGTTGCCTGGAGCTCGGTGGGTGGAGTCGTGATGTCAGTAGACTCCCTGCCCTCCTCTACACTCCCCTTGTCAACATGCATTTTGTCATATGTATTACGGACACTGAATTCTGCTATGATCCCTAACATTCAGTCAAAATCCAGAAAAGTAACCACATGACTTCAGAAAAGGCGTTGGAGTGGGAATTAAAAAAGAATGTCTCCAGGCTAGTGCATGAGATATGTAAATAACCTGTCATTCACAGCAAGGGGGCGGAACAGACTAAGGTTTTTCTCTATAAGTCTGTTTTATTTCACTAAACAAAGAGTATTGATCAGAGCTGGATTAACTCTGTGTGGCAAGACTGGGCACAGATGATAGGAAATCTTTTACTCTACACTGTGTCAGCAAAAAATAAATAAAATCATTTCGGGTTTACATCCACTTTATTTAAAGCTATATATACACTTCATACTTGCTTGTTGTAATTGTTTTTAAATAGGAATTCAGTTTCAAACCAAATACATTAAACTTGTTGAAGTGGTTGTGACCCATTTAAAAGTTTATATTATATTAGAAAAACCGCAAAGCAGATCAGTGATAAATATATTTCTTATGAAAAACTACCCTCTTACAAAAAGAGGTTTCCCATTGTAAGCAAAATGAATTACCTTAACTGAGTTTGAGATTAGCTAAATAGTTAAGGGCTCATTTACACCATACGTGCATGAAAACCGTACAGATTGCACTTGCAGAAACAGGAGTTTATATCAGTTTTCATGCATGTTTCAGTGAGTTTTTATGCACATTGACATGAGTTTTCATGTGTCCTGTACACACCAATGTTGATGTCATGTCAGTTTTTTTTCCTGTGCAGAAAACTGCATGCACATTGCAGATTCCTGTGCAGAAAAACAACAAACAAAAAATGCACGTGATACCAGTGTTGTGAACAAGGCACAATGAGAACAAGGAGAACAATTTTTTTATTTTTCTAAACTGACGTCTCTGCACCATGGTGTGAACAAAGCCTCAACGAACAAATCATTAAAGTGTTATAACATAATTATTGCCAACATGATAAAAATACTGAGTACATGGACTTTTCAGCAATTATAGAGGAGATTCACTGATGGTTCCAAGGACATGGGTTTGTTCTGAGCTTGATGAGGTAGAGCTGTAAAATGACTTGGTTTGGTTCTCTCTCTGTTCTCGAAGGAATGGAGGAATGGATGCAGACTTCACATGTAAAATTTTGGTGTCCATTACTTCACAGTCAATTTGCATCATCACTTCATATTCTTGACCATTAATCACATTTTCTATAAGAAATACAAAATTAAGTTAACCGATATCATGCAAATACTAAACAAATTAAATAAATCTGTTAAATTCGACATAAAGCAGCAACAAAATAGTTTTTATTTTGAATAGAGCACATTGTCCATAAAAAAAACAACATCTGCAAAAGTCAGAACAATGCTCTATATAACCAAAGCATTAAAATGATCATAAATAAAGCAGCTCATGACATTTGTTTGTACACCTGCAGCTGGAGACAAGTGATGACACAGAACATATCTCCTACTTTGGTAATGTGCACTGACAAAACCAATAAATAAGCCCATTAAATAACTGCATGTATAAAGTGAGTAATTTTTCTGAACATTTAATGTTGTGTTTCAAGAAATAAAAACATATCTTTGACTCTGTTAAATGAGCATTAGATGTACAGTAAATGACACTGCCTTCAAAAAGAAGTACAAAACGCTGCTAACACAGACCAGTCATGTTAATCATTAACCTTTTTTTCTTTCATCTGATGAATTACATGCCATATACAGTATCTCACAAAAGTACGCTCACATTTTTGTAAATATTTTATTATATCTTTTCATGTGACAACACTGAAGAAATGACACCACAACGTACAGCTTGTATAAAAGTGTACATTTTTTGTTCCCTCAAAATAACTCAACACACAGCGATTAATGTCTAAATAGCTGGCAACAAAAGTGAGTACACCCCTAAGTGAAAATGTCCAAATTGGGCCCACCAAGTAATTTTCCCTCTCTGGTGTCATGTGACTCGTTAGTGTTACAAGGTCTAAGGTGTGAATGGGGTGCAGGTGTTTTAAATTTGGTGTCATCACCATCACGCTCTCATACTTGTCACTGGAAGTTCAACATGGCACCTCATGGCAAAGAATTCTCTGAGGATCTTAAAAAAAAAAAAGAATTGTTGCACTATATAATGATGGCCAAGGCTATAAGAAGATTGCCAAGACCGTGAAACTGAGCTGCAGCACGGTGGCCAAGACCATACAGCAGTTTAACAGGACAGGTTCCACTCAGAACAGGCCTCGCAATGGTTGACCAAAGAGGTTGAGTGCACTTGCTCAACTCCATGTCCAAAGGTTGTCTTTGGCAAATATAGGTAGGAGTGCTGCCAGCATTGCTGCAGAAATTGAAGTTGAAGGGGTGGGGGGTTAGTCTGTCAGTGCTCAGACCATACGCCGCACACTGCATCAAATTGGTCTGCATGGCTGCATGTCCCAGAAGGAAGCATCGACATGGATTACTGGAACCATGTCCCGTGGTCTGATGAGACCAAGATAAAATCTTATTTGGTTCAAATGGTGTCAAGCGTGTGTGGCGGCAATCAGGTGAGGAGTACAAAAAAAAATAGTGTTTTGCCTACAGTCAACCATGGTGGTTGGAGTGTCATAGTCTGTGGCTGCATGAGCGTTGCCAGCACTGGGGGGCTACAGTTCATTAAGAAAACCATGAATGCCAACCTGTACTGTGACATACTGAAGCAGGGCACGAACCCCTCCCTTCGGAGACTGGGCCGCAGGGAAAGTATTCCAACATAATGACCCCAAACACACATCCAAGACAACCACTGCCTTGCTAAAGAAGCTGAGGCTAAAGGTGATGGACAGGCCAAGCATGTCTCCAGACCTAAACCCTATTGAGCGTCTATGGGGCATCCTCAAACCGAAGTTGGAGGATTGCAAGGTCTCCAACTTCCACCAGCTCTGTTATGTCATGGAAGAGGACTCCAGTGGCAACCTGTGAAGCTCTGGTGAACGCCATGTCCAAGAGGGTTAAAGGAGTTGTAAAAAAAACATTTTTTTTTTGCTGAAATTACCGTTTACAGGGTATAGAGACATAATAGTTAACTGATACCTTTTAAAAAGCATTACAAATAGATAAAAAACAATCATATAATGTACCTGGAGTTTCAAGTTTGGTTTTTGCATGTTGTTTCCTGCCTCTCTGCCTTACAGAGCATACAGAGCCATAGAACAGTGATGGTTTGGAAAACGAAACTAGACACACAGCAATCACACCTCCTTGAAGTTAGTGACCACAGAGAGAAAGCTCCCAGCACTGTGGTCATCAGGAAACAGACAACCAGGAAGTGCGGAGATGAGAGAAGAATTACAGCAACTTGAAAGCAAAAACAAACAATGAGGACATGAAAAGAGCACTGCATTAAGGTAAAGGAAGCTATTAAGATAACAAAAAAAAATTCCTTTACAAACCCTTTAAGGCAGTGCTTGAAAGTAATAGTGGCCACACAAAATATTGACACTTTGGGCCCAATTTGGAAATTTTCACTTAACGGTGTTCTCACTTTTGTTGCCAGCGGTTTACACATTAATGGCTGTGGGTTGAGTTATTTTGAGGGGTCAGCAAATTTACACTGTTATACAAGCTGTACACTCACTACATTGTAGCAAAGTGTCATTTGTTCAGTGTTGTCACATGAATAAAATAAATATTTACAAAAATGTGAGGGGTGTACTTACCACTTACTTTTGAGAGATCTGTATATAGTATTTGTTTTTTTTTACCCAGAAAGACAGCACCTTGATAGCAGATTTCAAAAATTATATTTAAGTTTTACCACTTCGAAACCAGGCCAATTCTGATGTCATGCTACGTGGCTCCCAAACAAAATTGGCGTCCTTTTTTTCCCACAAATAGAGCTTTCTTTTGGTGGTATTTGATCACCTCTGCGATTTTAATTTTTTGCGCTATAAACAAAAATAGAGCGACAATTTTGAAAAAAAAAAAGAATATTTTTTACTTTTTGTTGTAATAAATATCCCCAAAAATATATAAAAAAACATTTTTTTCCTCAGTTTAGGCCGATACGTATTCTTCTACATATTTTTCATAAAAAAAAAAAAAAAAAAAAACCCTGCAATAAGCGTTTGATTGGTTTGCGCAAAAGTTATAGCGTTTACAAAATAGGGGATAGTTTTATGGCATTTTTATTAATATTTTTTTTTTACTAGTAATGGCGGCGATCAGCGATTTTTTTTAGGTACTGCGACATTATGGCAGACACTTTGGACACTTTTGACACATTTTTGGGACCATTGCCATTTTTATAGCGATCAGTGCTATAAAAATGCATTGGTTACTATGAAAATGCCACTGGCAGGGAAGGGGTTAACACTAGGGGACAAGGAAGGGGTTAAGTATGTTCCCTGGGTGTGTTCTAACTGAAGGGGGGGTGGGACTGACTGGGGGAAATTACTGATCACTGTTCATACATTGTATGAGCAGAAGGTCAGTCATTTCTCCCCTGACAGGACCAGGAGCTGTGTGTTTATACACACAGCTCCCAGTTCTCGCTCTGTAACGAGCGTTTGTGGGTGCCCGGTGGTGATCGCGCCCGAAGGGATCAGGGACAAGTGTGGGACAAGCGTGGGGCACACGTGCGGCGCGCACGCCCCCCTATTGGCTGCTGGGAGAGATGACGTATAGCTACGTGATCACGCCCAGCAGAGCCGACCTGCCGCCGTATAACTGTGGCGGCTGGTCGGCAAGCAGTTAAAACAGAAAATAAAACAATATAGATTTACCGAAAGCATGCAAGGGAGTGACATCACGCCACTCCAGCCAGTCATAGAACTTAAGTTCGTGGCCCCGGAAGGAAGAGGCGGTGAAGATTGACCCTTCTGCAACAGGGGACAGCGGTGACATCGCAGGCTTCGGTTCCAGGTAAGTGACACATAATGCGCCCATTATGCTTTACCTTTGCAGGATAACAAAGAGGTAGTAAAACCCATCAGGGTTTACTTTGTCTTTAAAACAGGAGGTGTGGTGCTAGAATTGTTGCTTTCACTCTTTCGTTTATGATGATACCCCACACGTATGGTGCAATCATCGTTTACATATGCATCCTGGACCTACATGCATGTTCACATTTACTTGAGAACACAGGGGAGCACAGGCACAGGAAAACTGCCCGGGAAAAATAGAGAACATGCTGTCTATTTTCCCGTCGGGATTCCCGGCAGAGTGTTTTCTGCTAAGAAAAATCGGTCGTCTGTATACTTACCTGTCCGAGAAAAACCCGTGCATGCTCGATAAGACTTTGACGCATGCGCGGTAGCATACAAGCTTAGTGTGGGGTGTAGCAAGATGGCGGCGACGACATTGAATGTGACCAGCGCTGGCTCATTGTAGTAGATGGCGTCACCACGTTCTTGCCATTCTTTTGAGTGGCCATCTATATGCACGGCTTTGCAAGGCAAGCTTGCCAAGAATCCCGTCAGGAAAACCAATGTTTTTTTCCTGACGGGATTCCGGCCGTGTGTACAGGGCTTCAGCAGTGATCACCTCCAAGTTTCTCACAGGAATGATTAGTACTAATCACTGAGAACATGCAGTAGCATGGCAGAAGTAAAAGAGTTCTGTGCAATGAACTCTTCTCAACATCTGAATTCCCCATCCATAAAGCTGCCATGCAGACAAGAGAAGAAAAGAAAACATCAACATGTCTGTATAGAGGAAAATCTATCGAATGAATAAAAAGTATGATTATTACTCATCTGATGATTTCTAACATTTAATGAAAAACACCAACCTTACATAAGCATTCATCATTGCTGTACACATTTGGCTAAAAACACAAAATGTAAAACTCAGAGGACTGATCAAAAGGTTGAACACAGCCAAGTTTTCTCCAGGAAATTAGGAGAAAATGGTGTCCAGTTGAATGAAATACAATTCATCTGGGTTAAGAGAATGTGGAAACGGCAGCCAATGCAGCTGCGGAACCCTAAATTACTAATGAAATGCCAAAGGAAACTCTTTCAGCCTCCACCCAGTAATGGAATGCAACGATAAACCAACAGTGTGGGATTCAACCAACAGAGGTTTTATTTTAAGGAATTCTAAAAACTTAGAAAATATTAGGAATTAAACCTGTGAGGGCTAGAAAAGAAGCAAGAATGAGAAGTAGAGCTGCAACTAACGATTATTTTCATAATCGATTAATCGGCCGATTATTTTTTCGATTAATCGATTAATCGGATAAAATCATTAAAAAAACGTAATGTGGAATTTTTTCGTTTATTTAACAGTAATAATGAAAAAACATGTTACACTCAAACGGCAGATTAAAAAACGTTTAACATTAACATTACACAACTTTACAGCAGTACTATTCCTACCCGGGAACACCAATGCTGGGGCACTATTCCTCCCGGGAACACCAATGCTGGGGCACTATTCCTCCCGGGAACACCAATGCTGGGGCACTATTCCTCCCGGGAACACCAATGCTGGGGCACTATTCCTCCCGGGAACACCAATGCTGGGGCACTATTCCTCCCGGGAACACCAATGCTGGGGCACTATTCCTCCCGGGAACACCAATGCTGGGGCACTATTCCTCCCGGGAACACCAATGCTGGGGCACTATTCCTCCCGGGAACACCAATGCTGGGGCACTATTCCTCCCGGGAACACCAATGCTGGGGAACTATTCCTCCCGGGAACACCAATGCTGGGGCACTATCCCTCACGGCAGGGCTTGACAAATTTGCTTGGAATCTAGGAGCCAGCTAAAAAAGTTAGGAGCCAGAAAATGCGCCCCGTCCCGACGAGCTTGCGCGCAGAAGCGAACACATACGCGTGATGTATCACCGCGATTGTTGGAGCGAGAGCAATAATTCTAGCTCTAGACCTCCTCTGTAACTCAAAACATGCAACTTGTATTTTTTTTAAACGTCGCCTATGGAGATTTTAAAGGGTAAAAGTTTGACGCCATTCCACGAGCGGGCGCAATTTTGAAGCGTGACATGTTGGATATCAATTTACTCGGCGTAACATTATCTTTCACAATCTAAAAAAAAATTGGGATAACTTTACTGTTTTATTTTTTAATTTAAAAAAAAAAAAAAATCCAAAAAAAGTGCGCTTGTAAGACCGCTGCGCAAATACGGCGTGACACAAAGTATTGCAACGATCGCCATTTTATTCTCTAGGGTGTTAGAATAAAAAATATATATAATGTTTGGGGGTTCTAATTATAGGAAAGGAGATGGCAGTAAAAAATAACATTACAGTTGCTGTTTAACTTACAATGTCAAACGGCCACCACCAGATGGCGCCAGCTCACAGAAGGAAGAGCTTGGGACTTCACAAGGCCGCAAAGCCGCGGCCTCAATTAGCGTTTGCCGCGGACCCGCGGCGATCGCGCGGCGGAGGTGGTGGGGGCGCACGGAGACGCAGGATTTTGTGCCTCCGTGCTCCCCCACCTCCCCCGCTGCTCGATCGCGGCGGGCCCGCGGCAAACAGTAATTGAGGCCGCGGCTTTGAATGGGTGGAAGGGCGGACCGATTAATCGATAATGAAAATCGTTGACAACGATTTTCATTATCGAATATTATCGATAATATCGATTAATCGTTTCAGCTCTAATGAGAAGTAACAGTTTTGTAAAAGACCATTGTAGATGACCCTGTTTTTCCAAAGAGCACAATGATTTTTTTTTTTAAACTATTTTAACCACTTCCCGACGGCCGTACGACTATGTACGGCCCGCAGGGTGGCTCTACTTCTCTGGGACACCGCGGGGAACTTCTGTGCTGGCCTTGTCCCTTGGACACAGCCAATCACAGATCGCAGTAAATAGCCAATCACAGGGGCTATTTACAGCGCAATCTGTGCGGCCAATGAGAGATGATCTCAAATGTAAACATATGAGATCATCTCTCATTGCCGGCTCACACAGAGACAGCTCCTGTGATGGAGAGAGGAGACCGATCTGTGTCCCTTGTACATAGGGACACAGATCGATCACCTCCCTAGTCAGTCTCCCTCCCGCAGTTAGAACACTATGCAAGGTACACATTTAACCCCATTCCTCACCCCCTAGTGTTAACCCCTTCAATGCCAGTCACATTTATACAGTAATTAGTGCATATTTATAGCACTGATCGCAGTATAAATGTGAATGGCGCCAAAAGTGTGTCCGATGTGTCTGCCATAATGTCGCAGTCCTAATAAAAATCACAGATCGCCGCCATTACTAGTAAAAAAAAAAAATAATAATAATAATAATTGTGTCCCCTATTTTGTAGGCGCTATAACTTTTGCGCAAACCATTTTAGCAAAAATATGTAGAAGAATACGTATCCGCCTAGAATGAGAAAAAAAATGGTTTTAAAAAAATAAAAAATTGGGCTATTTATTATAGCAACAAGTAAAAAATATTGTATTTTTTTTCAAAATTGTCACTCTTTTTTGTTTATAGCGCAAAAAATAAAAAACGTAGATGTGATCAAATACCACCAAAAGAAAGCTCTATTTGTGGGAAAAAAAGGACGTCAATTGTGTTTGGGAGCCACGTCGCACGACTGCGCAATTGTCAGTTAAAGCGACGCAATTTCAGCGAAGCTGAAATTTCACCTGGTCAGGAAGGGGGTATATGTGCCCAGTAAGCAAGTGGTTAACATTATCATTACATTTATTTTGAAGCGGAGGGAGCGAATACCAGATTATAACAGGCACATGATAATATGTACAGCATTGTGCAAACTACTTAGGCACTAGAAACATTTTCTATGAATTATTTTATGTCTTCAGCTTTAAAGAGATAGGTAGTGTACAGATTCTGGACTGGTAAATATGAAAAGTGCTCATCAGTGCTTGCAGTTTTATCTTTGTTTTCAATTGCCGACTGCCTTCTTTTCATCAAAATACATGTGCTGCATACTGTATATGAGCCCCAAGTTTATAGCTGGAACATTTTGCAACACTCACTGTTCCCAAACAAACCATTATCAGCATACTACTTCTGCATTAAAATCACAAAAAAAAGTTATAGATTAACAGTTTCAGCCCCGAACCATTTTGACCGGGCCACTTTTTGCAATTTAGCACTGCGTCGCTTTAATTGACAATTGCGCGGTCATGCGACGTGGCTCCCAAACAAAATTTACATCCTTTTTTTCCCACAAATAGAGGTTTCTTTTGTTGGTATTTGATCACCTCTGCGGTTTTTATTTTTTGCGCAAAAAAAATAGGGTTTTTTCTTAGTTTAGGCCGATACGCATTCTTTAAAAAAAAAAAAATACAATAAGCGTTTATTGATTGGTTTGCACAAAAGTTATAGCATCTACAAAATAAGGGGTGGTTTTATGGCATTTTTATAATTTTTTTTTTTGTTTTTCACTAGCAGTGATTTTTTATTGTGACTGCGACTTTATGGCGGACACATTTTTTGAACTATTGTCATTTTTACAGTGAGCAATGCTATAAAAATGCACTGATTACTGTAAAAATTACACTGGCTACACGTGACTCGTCACTAATGACCTTTCCTGATTACGGGGAACAGCCATCAGTGACAGTGTCACTAGGCAGAATAGGAGAATGCCTTGTTTACAAAGGCATCCCCCTAGGCATCCCACTCGGGAACATCGAGTTCCCGGGACCAACGCTCATGCGGCGGACATGAACCCGTTGGATGGCAAATTTAAAGGGACGTACAGGTATGCCTATTTGCCTTCCCGTGCCATTGTGTTGACGTACATCTGCGTGTGCCAGTCGGCAAGTGGTTAAATCATGATGGCTCAGCACATGTCACATCAAGAGTGGTCAATGATTTTGGTTAGCTGGTGGTCCCAAAGTAACGCTAGATATACAGTTTTAAAGTGTTTATTTTAAATCACTATACTATTTCCCCATAGTTTTTGTGTGTGTGTGTGTGTGTGTGTGTGTGTGTGTGTGTATCATATTTGGCAATGTGTGACTTTAAATGCAAGTTGGATGCATAAAATACTTACATTTTTATAAGAAAACCTGTTTAGGAAATCTGTGAATTCAATCTAAACCTAATCCAGCTTCATTTACTGTAACTAGGTGGTTACGATATGTCTAATATGCCTGTATGACCGAAAAGCCTGTCTAAAATACTTCCCGCCAGGTCCCCTATAAAATTACCAGTATAGATAAATTATATTTCATGCAAGCTTTTTCAAAGCAATTTGGAAATGAGACATTTATGTTACAGAAGCTCTGGAGGACCGGGTTTAGACTAAAACAAACAATTATCTTATTGGCTGTAACAGCAAGATGGAAAGTATTACACATGACACATTTGCTGGGAATGATAACTGAAATAAAACTATAGTCTGCAGCATTCAAAGACACCCTATATGGACCGATTCCAAGGGTCGATTTCTCAGGACTCGTTTATACAAAAGTGCTGTAATCAGCCCAACAGTAAGAAACCGTCATTCACTCCTCTCCCAGGAGTAATGATGGTAATGACTGCATTTTAGACCGTCTAAAGCTGTAATTCTAGTCTAGCATTCCAGACATCTTTATGTAAAGCTGTAACTGTACTTTTCACACGCTACACTTTCCATCTGATTTTTCCATTGAAAGTTAAGACAAAAAAATAAAAATATCTGAGTAAAGGCTGAAAGAGTGACTACAATAAAGAATGAGCAAATGCAAACATTAACAAACCAAGATTTCACAAGACAGCAACAGTTCAATCTGACTTGAGGAACCGTTTGTATACAAACATCACTAAGCCTATTTCTATATCCGCACAAATAAAGCGCCAGCCTACACAAAGTGGATATTTCAGGACCTTGCCTGTTTTTCAGATTTGGTGTTCACAAAATTAAAACATTTTTTTTTTCCTGGAAAATTACTTAAAACCCACAAACATTATATATATATTTTTTCTAACACCCTAGAGAATAAAATGGCGGTCATTGCAATACTTTTTGTCCCACCGTATTTGTGCAGCGGTCTTACAAGCGCATTTTTTTTTTTAATAAAAAAAAAAAAAGGGAAAAGTAAAGTTAGCCCAATTTTTTTTTATATTATGAAAGATAATGTTACGCCGAGTAAAATGATACCCAACATGTCACTCTTCAAAATTGCGCCCGCTCGTGGAATGGCGTCAAACATTTACCCTTAAAAATCTCCATAGGTGACATTTGAATTTTTTTATAGGTTGCATCCATTGAGTTACAGAGGAGGTCTAGGGCTAGAATTATTTCTCTCACTCCAATAATCGCAGTGATACCTAACTTGTCAGGTTTGAACACCGTTTTCATATGTGGGCGCTACTTACATATGAAAGTGTTAATATAATATATTGCGCCAACTAAAAAAATATAGGAATAAATAAATAAATAAAGTCAGGCAGCCAACACAGCAAAATGGAAATTTTGTAAATGTAAATGTGTATAGTGTATAAAGTGTAGCGCCAATAGGGGGCCTTTTTCAAAAAAGACTCTCCTGTAGGCTCGGTGATTGAAATCGACAAAACCTTTGTGTAAATATACAAATGAAATGACCTATGTCTGCAATAGGTTTTTTAGAAGGAAGGGGGTTACTCAAAACATTCCCTTCTTACTGATCTTTCATTTGAAAAAAATATAACCAAAAATTGTGTAAGTGTATACTAGATGGGTATATGAACCCGTCTAGTGAAACCAGTAGAGGTGAAAAATCACTCACAATATATAACAAAAATGATTCTACATAAGTGTTCAAACTCGTTAGAAAAAACAACAAACAGTCTATGATATTGCAATCAGTGACCATAAAATAGTAAATCATAAAGTGAAAAACATATATAGCATAATGTCCACAGTGATTATATAGAAGCAATCAATCAAATGAATATCAGTCCATACACCCAGAAAGGTGTAGCGAATGTATTCTCCTTCTGAAATGCTTGAATGGGGCAGATAATCCAAGGAATAAAAATAGGTACCCTTACCGGATCAGGTGGACCCTCAACTCACCATACGGTGGGGGGTCTTTAAGGCTTGTAAAGGCCGATTGCCTAATCAGGTTGGTGTCCAAATCCAAGGGTGGACTTTGAAGTTGTAGTAGCTCCGTGGTGTGGTGCACTCACTCCCAAGCATTAGGAAGGAAAAAAGAGAGAGAGAGACGGCTCCTCATAGTGTAAAACCACCAATTTAATGGAATGAAAAATGAATGAAATAAAATCAAAATAAAAGTTCCACTACATCACACATGTGACAGGAATCACTTCAAAATTAGGAATGCAAAACCACACGTGAATTTCCGAAGGAAAAAATGCAGAAAAGACTTGCTATAGTCTTTTCTGCATTTTTTTCTTCGGAAATACCCCTGTTCACCCATCAAGGGGGAGAGTTGCTGTTATCATATACAAGCTTTTTCTGAATTCATGTGTGGTTTTGCATTCTTAATTTTGAAGTGATTCCTGTCACATGTGTGATGTAGTGGAACTTTTATTTTGATTTGATTTCGTTCATTTTTCATTCCATTAAATTGGTGGTTTTACACTATGAGGAGCAGTCTCTCTCTCTTTTTTCCTTCCTAATGCTTGGGAGTGAGTGCACCACACCACGGAGCTACTTCAACTTCAAAGTCCACCCTTGGATTTGGACACCAACCTGATTAGGCAATCGGCCTTTACAAGCCTTAAAGACCCCCCACCGTATGGTGAGTTGAGGGTCCACCTGATCCGGTAAGGGTACCTATTTTTATTCCTTGGATTATCTGCCCCATTCAAGCATTTCAGAAGGAGAAGACATTCGCTACACCTTTCTGGGTGTATGGACTGATATTCATTTGATTGATTGCTTCTATATAATCACTGTGGACATTATGCTATATATGTTTTTCACTTTATGATTTACTATTTTATGGTCACTGATTGCAATATCATAGACTGTTTGTTGTTTTTTCTAACGAGTTTGAACACTTATGTAGAATCATTTTTGTTATATATTGTGAGTGATTTTTCACCTTTACTGGTTTCACTAGACGGGTTCATATACCCATCTAGTATACACTTACACAATTTTTGGCTACTTACGTATGAGTTCACTTCTGCGCGCAAGCTTGTTGGGACGGGGCTCTTTAAAAAATGTTTTCTTGTTTTTATTTGTTTTATTAATTTTTACACACACAAAAAAAATGGGTCACTTTTATTTCTATTACAAAGAATGTAAACATCCCTTGTAATAGAAAAAAGCATGACAGGTCCTCCTAAATATGAGATCTGGGGTCAAAACGACCTCAGATCTCATATTTACACTAAAATGCAAAAATAAAATTAAAATAAATTTGTCATTTGAAAAAAATGACAACAAAAAAATGCCTCTTTAAGAAGCATGGGCGGAAGTGACGTTTTGATGTCGCTTAAGCCCTATGCTATGAAGATGGGTGGGGGCCATCTTGCCCTCACTCCTATCCCAGCCGGGCAGGAGGAAGGACCCGATCACCTCCGCCGCTGCCTCCGGTAAGCAGCGAAGGGCGCGAGAGAGCGGCGGGAGGGGGGGGGTCCCTCTCCCTCCGCCGATAATGGTGATCTTGCGGCGAATCCGCCACCAGAGACCACCGTTATTGTTTAGAGGACCGCTTACTGAAAAGATGGATATTTCAGTTGTGGCAGCGGCTGCTGCAGTTACTGAGATATCCATCTTTAAAAAAAAATCACGTATATATACAGTGAGGGGTCCTTAAGTGGTTAAAATTTCTCTCTAAGGCCCTGTACACACGATCAGACCGGTCTGATGAAACTGGTCTGCAGACTAGTTTCATCGGACCAGTTCGATGGAGTGTACGGTCCATCAGACCGTTGTCTGCTGGACCAAAGTTTTAAAACATGCTTTAAAACCTGTCTGATGGACACCTTTCCGTCGACAGATTCGATGGTTAGTACACAAAAGCATCAGACCAAAAACCCGCGCATGCTCAGAATCAAGTTGACGCATGCTTGAAGCATTGAACTTCGTTTTTTCATCACGTCGTTGTGTTCTACGTCACTGCATACACGATTTGGTCATTACAAGGGATTCCTACACACCATGTTTGAGAATATGATAGCAGGTGCTGCAATATGCCAAGGTAAGTATACTATGCAAGAAATCAGAGCCCACTCAAGATGACCATACACAGTGCCAATTTCAGACAGTGTTCACAGAAGATAAACTGCAAGAGAATCTGGCAGGCTGGTTGTACGCAAGTTGATTGATAAACATGGGACACTAAGAGTCGGTTCACACTGGGGCGACACGACTTCCAGCACGACTTTCAGAAGCAACTTCAACACGACTTGAGCATGAACCACAGGGCGATCTGGGGCGATTTACAACACGATTTGAAGTCCTTTTCAGGTCAGGAGACATTCCAGTGGCCAATAAAACAACAATAAGCTCTGGGAGAGGGAAGGGGAGGTAGGGTTTTGCCTGAGAAATGTATGCTATCTTCCTGGAAAGTAGCTTCAATTAAAACCGTGATCAGACTTGGAAGAGACTTCCATTGAAATCAATGGGTACAAATCGCCTAGAAGTCTGATTGAAGTAGTACAGGAACCTCTTCTGAAGTCGGAGCAACATGAGTAGTGTGTATTAACACCGCTCCCATTCACTTACATTGTTTTTCTGGACAGCACGACTTGGGACGACTTCAAGTCGGATCCCAAGTCGCCCCAGTGTGAACCGACTCTCAGGATCCACTCCCGTTGAATGCTTCCCACAGTCTACCTGCTCCGCGGTTGAGTTGAGTTGAGTTGAGGTGCACTTTCTATAGCGTGGTCAATTACCCCGGAGGATCCCGACACGCTGGTTTGACAGGTCTTATATATGGAAGGGGCAGGACAACATCAGTGATGTCATCTGGTGGCCCTTGCCCTCGTGACATCACTGACTGGTGCATGCTGGGCCAGTAAAGTTACACAGGGGAGGGACCAGAACTCTCAAACCGCAGAGAAGGGAGGCTGCCGGAAGCGTTCAATGGGAGTGGACTTTTTTTTCCTTTCGGGTAAGTGCCATTGTCATTCACATGGGGGGGGGGGGGCGAGACCTGGGGTCTCATTGTTAAAGGGTGCTTCCAGATTCTGATAAGCCCCCCCACCCACAGACCCCAGCAACCACTGGCAAGGGTTTTCGGGAAGAGACCCTTGTCCCCATCAACATGGGGACAAGGTGGTGGGGGGCAGAGTGGCATGGTATGGTATAGGAGGGAGGGGGCACTCACTCATTCCCCCCCACCCACTCCTGACCTGTCATGCTACGTACCCAGATTTGGTTTTGCATTTTTTTTTCCGTTAAACAATCTGCCTGGTATTTTTTTCCCCATTGTTTTTAATTGTACATTTTTTTTATTTTTTTTTACAATCAGCGTTAGCGGTAAGCTAGTGAATTGGACTATTTACCGCATGAGATCATTTATGCGAATGAGCATGTGGTAAAGCTTTGTAAATTGACCACAAAGAGAGCACATATTAGAATTTCATTGCTGGAGATTACATAAAATATTATTCCATACACAATGCATTCACTGACATACAGTGCATTCAGAACCCCTTCACTTTTTTTTAAATGTTGTTATGTTGCTAATATACTGGGCTAACTTTACTGTTTAGTTTTTTTTATCATTATTTGAAGTGTAGTTTTTCCCAAATATAGTGTGACATAAAATATTGCAAGGACCGCTATTTTATTCTCTAGGGTTTCTGCTAAAAATATAAATATAATGTTTGGGGGTTCTAAGTAATTTTCTAGCAAAAATACTGATTTTAACTCATAAGCAACAAGTTTAGTCTTTAAGTGGTTACAGTGCCCTCATTTACAGACTAAAGTTCATCCATTTGATCTAAAAGAACCAAATGATAGATTGTTTTTCTTTATCTCTCAGCTCTGGGAAATGTTGTGATAAACTTTGCCATTTTTTATCCCCTTTGACAGCTCTGAGCAGACACCTCTGCACCTAAATCAATAATTGAAAAAATGCCAGAGCGTGATGGGGTGTTGAATCGAGATCGCAATTTTTTTTTTTAACGATTAATCGTGTAGCTCTAGTTGCAGCATGATACTACTGTACAGCTATTTAAATTCATTTTCTTCCTCATTAAACTACACTCAGTACCCCATAACTAGTATCAGGCTGCACAATAACAAAGCAGTATAATTTTGTTAATATGTTTTTGTATACTACACAGTAAAGACCTGTAAATTAGTCAACTCTGGAACACAGACCACAATAAAAAAAACTTTACAATAATTGGTTCGCCTATCCATCCTGTAAGGTACAAATGTCTTGTAGCGTTTAGCCCTACTGTACCTGTTGCAGAGAATGTGTTTCCAGCACGACAGCATTGCCCCGATTCTCGGCGACAGGGTGCCGACATCTCGCACTCGCTGAAATAGACAAAGCACATTCCAGCGAGCGGGTCATAGAAGCGACGGGGATCTGACTTGGATTCCCACCAAATCTAGCTGCAGCGTTTGGTATGAATCCTGAGGGAGCGAGCGCCCCCCCCCCCCCCCCCAACCTGAGACGTACCAGGCTGCATGCCCTCAACATGGGGGGGTTGGGTGCTCTGAGGCAGGGGGGCACACTGCGGCCCTCCCACCCCAGAGCACCCTGTGCTTTATTAACTTTAAAGTATGACAGCGCTATACCAGGGCCAGGAGAGGCGGGGCTGCCCGATCCCAGCCCACATTGGGGAAAAAAAATATTGGCGTCTGACATGCCCTTTATTTTCAGGGGAAAAAGGTGCATGTTATACGCCGATAAACACCGTAATTAACCTTTGTGCATGCAATTCACAATCATAAAGTAACTGATGCCGATGCACTCAATTATTTGTTGTTCCCCTTTCCCTTCCTCCTAGCCTTACTTTATAAAATTGAGGTAACTACAGGTGCTACTTGGTCTTTAACGTTTAACCACTTGCCGTCCGCCGCACAAACATTTAAGATTGCAGAATGGCACGGACAGGCAAATGGGCGTACAGGTACGTCCCTCTAAATTTGCCACTGTGTGGGCGCGCACGCCACTGCAGCGAGTTCCGTGATCACGTGTCACGGAGCTGCAGAAGGGGGGATGCCTGTGTAAACAAGCATCTCCCCGATTTGCCAAGTGACAGGACACAGATTGTTACATAGTTACATAGTTAGTCAGGTTGAAAAAAGACACAAGTCCATCCAGTTCAACCATAAAAAAAAATAAACAAACAAAATAAAACACAGTACATCCCATACACCCAACTCCATACCCACAGTTGATCCAGAGGAAGGCAAAAAAAAAACCAGCAGCGCATAATCCAATTTGCTACCGGAGGGGAAAAAATTCCTTCCTGATCCCCCGAGAGGCAATCGGATTTACCCCGGATCAACTTTACCTACAGAACTTAGTACTCAGTTATATTATGTGTATTTAGGAAAGAATCCAGGCCCTTCTTAAAGCAATCTACTGAGCTGGCCAGAACCACCTCTGGAGGGAGTCTGTTCCACATTTTCACAGCTCTTACTGTGAAGAAACCTTTCCGTATTTGGAGGTGAAATCTCTTTTCCTCCAGACGTAAAGAGTGCCCCCTTGTCCTCAGCGTTGACCTTAAAGTGAATAACTCAACACCAAGTTCACTATATGGACCTCATATATTTGTACATGTTGATCATATCCCCCCTTATTCTCCTCTTCTCAAGAGTGAATAAATTCATTTTTCTTCTTTCTATCCTTTTTGAGAACTGGTGCCCAAAACTGGACTGCATATTCCAGATGAGGTCTTACTAATGATTTGTACAGGGGCAAAATGATATCTCTATCTCTGGAGTCCATACCTCTCTTAATACAAGAAAGGACTTTGCTCGCTTTGGAAACCGCAGCTTGGCATTGCATGCCATTATTGAGCTTATGATCAACTAAAACCCCCAGATCCTTCTCCACTACAGATCCCCCCAGTTGAACTCCCCCTAGCATGTATGATGCATGCATATTCTTAGCCCCCAAGTGCATAACTTTACATTTATCAACATTAAACCTCATCTGCCACATAGTCGCCCAATTAGACAGAGCATTGAGGTCGGCTTGTAAATTGGAGACATCCTGCAAGGACGTTATTCCACTGCATAGCTTGGTGTCATCTGCAAAAACAGAAATGTTACTTTTGATCTCAGACCCAATATCATTTATAAATATATTGAAAAGTAAGGGACCCAACACTGAACCTTGGGGTACACCGCTGATAACCTTGGACCATTCAGAGTAAGACTCATTAACCACAACTCTCTGAATTCTGTCTTTCAGACAGTTTTCTATCCATTTACAAACTGATATATCTAATCCTGTAGACCTTACCTTACACATGAGCCGTGTGTGGGGAACTGTATCGAACGCTTTTGCAAAATCCAAGTATACCACGTCCACTGCCACGCCTCTGTCCAGGGTTTTACTTACCTCTTCATAAAAGGAAATCAGGTTTGTCTGACAACTTCTGTCTTTCATGAATCCATGCTGTCTGCTGCTTAAATAGTTTGTTTCCAGCAAGAACTCATCCATGTGGTCTTTTATTAAACGTTCCAGTATCTTCCCAACTATAGAAGTTAAACTAACAGGTCTATAGTTACTTGGTAAAGACTTTGTTCCCTTTTTAAATATAGGTACCACATTGGCTCTACGCCAATCCAGTGGTACTATTCCTGTCATTAATGAGTCCCTAAATATTAGATACAGTGGCTTTGAAATTTCAGAGCTCAATTCTTTTAGGATCCGTGGATGGATGCCATCTGGTCCAGGTGCTTTATCCACCTTTATTCTGTCTAAATATTTCTGGACCATATCACTTTTGAGCCATTGTGGATTTGGGGCTGTGTCACTCCCACCCCCATTATGGACATGAGCTCCCCCATACTCCATTGTATACACAGAGCTGAAGAAAGCATTTAATAAATTTGCCTTCTCTATGTCCTTAGTCACCCACTAGATTATTTTGTAAAGGGCCTACATGCTCAGACTTGACCTTTTTACTATTAATATATTTAAAGAATTTTTTGGGGTTTGTCCTACTATCTTTTGCAATCTGTCATTCATTTAGAATTTTTGCATCCTTGATTTCCTTTTTACATATTCTATTATATTCTTTGTAACATTTAAACGACACTAGTGTTCCTTCATTTTTATATTTTCTAAAAGCCATTTTCTTATTGTTTATAGCTTTTTTAACTTTGACCGTGAGCCACATAGGTTTTATCTTTAGCCTTTTAAACTTATTGCCCATGGGAATATACTTTGCAGTGAGGTTCCAAAGAGTCTTTTTGAAGAATTCCCATTTCTGTTCTGTGTTCATCTGTGCCAATATTCCCTCCCAGTCCAAGCCCTGGAGAGCAGTCCTCATGCTTTGAAAATTTGCTCTCTTGAAATTAAGTGTTTTTATCTTTCCTGTATGTATTTCTTACTTATAGTTAATATTAAATGAAATCATGTTATGATCACTGCTACCCAGGTGTTCCTTTATCTGAACATTAGTAACAAGTTCTGCATGGTTTGAGATTACCAAGTCCAACAGAGCATCATTCCTAGTTGGGGCCTCAATAAACTGGACCATAAAATTGTCCTGCAATAGGTTTTTAAATTTTTGTCCTTTAACTGTCCCAGAAATTCCATTATTCCAGTCAATTTCTGGGTAGTTAAAATCCCCCATTATTATCACGTCCCAGCCCTTGCAGCCCTTTCCATCTGTGCAAGGAGCCGAGTCTCCACCTCCTCATTAACATTGGGTGGTCTATAACAAACTCCAATGATTAACTTTGAACTACGCACATCTGTATGCCGTTCCACCCATAACGCTTCAACTTCATCACACTCTCCATCAACCAGGTCTTCTTTCACGCTTGCTTTGAGGTCACTTCTCACATAGAGACAGACGCCTCCAGCTTTCCTTTTTACCCTGTCTTTCCGAAAGAGAGCATAGCCAGGAATATTAATAGCCTAGTCATGTGAGGATTGAAGCCAAGTTTCAGCAATACCGATTACATCATAGCTCTCCTCATGCACCAGAGGTTCCAACTCACCTGTTTTGCTTGGAAGGCTTCTGGCATTGGTGAACAAAGACTTAAATGTATTGTTACATTTTTCGCTGGTGTTTTTCATATAATTTTTAGTAGTGCAAATGGCACTATAATTTCCAATGGCTGTTTGCAACATGGGAACTTTCTTGTCACCTGCCATAACCCCACCTCCATCTATCCCCATTCCACTCTCCATTAATGTCTGACCCCTAACTGACCTGTGTGCCCGATGTAATTCTAGTTCAGCCTCCCCCTCAAGTCTAGTTTAAATACTCCTCCAGCATTCCCCTAAACATCTCCCCCAGCACAGCAGACCCCCTTCCATTCAAGTGCAAACCAACTTTAGCATATAGGTTGCATCCCAATGAAAAGTCATCCCAGTGCTCTAGAAACCAAAATCCCTCCTTCCTACACCAGGTCTTTAGCCATGCATTCAGCTCTCTAATCTCCCCCTGCCTTTCCTGTGTTGCGCATGGCACAGGCAATATTTCAGAGAATATCACCTTGGAGATCCTTCACTTCATCTGGCAGCCTTGTTCTTTAAATTGATTCTTAAGGAGCCGTCACCTTCCATGTATACGGTCATTGGTTCCAACATGGACCAAGACAGCTGGGTCATGCCCAGCCCCTCCCAGTAATTTATCCACCCGGTCCACCACATGCCGAACCCTGGCACCAGGCGGACAGCAAACCATTTGGTTGAGGCGATCCTGGCGACAAATTATTCTATCAGTCCTTCTGATTATAGAATCCCCTATTACCACAAACTGTCTAGGCCTACCTGCACTCCCCTCACCACTTCTACTAGATGGGTTGCTCTCCCGGCTGTTAGGGGTAGCAGTAACATCTAGTGCTGCCACCTCTGTGTTAGCCGCCTCCACATCTTCACCCAACTTGGCAAATTTGTTTTGATGCACAAATACAGGATTGGCCTTCCTTGTCTGCAATCCCCTTCCACTCCCTCTAACTACATTAACCCATCTTCCTATCTGATAATTCTGACTTGCCCCTCCACCCTCGACATTAACCCTACTGACCACCTGCTCAGCAAGCAGAGGACCCCTTTCAAGGTTGTCCTTTCTGCCCAGTGTTGCAACTTGCTCCTCCAGATCTCTAATGCGAGCTTCCAGAAGGGCAACCTGCTCACATCTGTCACAGCGGTCACATTGTCTGCTTCCTCTGATCGGGAGCAGCGATCAGTGACGTGTCACTCGTAGCCACGCCCCCCCAGAAGCTAGAATCACTCCCTAGGACACACCTAACCCCTTCCCTGCCCCCTACTGGTTAACCCCGTCACTGCCAGTCAATTCATACAGTAATCAGTGCATTTTTATTGCACTGCTCGCTGTATAAATGTGAATGGTCCCAAAATAGCACCAAAAAAGTGTTCGATGTGTCCACCATAATTTTGCAGTCACGATAAAAATCGCTGATCGCTGCCATTACTAATAAAAAAAAAACGATTCATAAAAATGCCATAAAACCATCCCCTATTTAGTAGATGCTAGAACTTTTGTGCAAACCAATCAAACGCTTATTTCGTTTTTTTTTTTAACAAAAATATGTAGAAGAATACGTATCGTCCTAAACTGAGGAAACCATTTGTTTTTATCATATATTTTTGGGGGATATTTATTAATGCAAAAAGTAAAAAAAAAAGGGATTTTTAAATACAGCTTACCTGTAAAATCCTTTTCTTGGAGTACATCACGGGACACAGAGCGGCATATTCATTACTATATGGGTTATATGGAGTACCTTCAGGTGTGGACACTGGCAATCTCAAACAGGAAGTCCCCTCCCTATATAACCCCCTCCCCTAGAGGGAGTCCCTCAGTTTTGTAGCAAGCAGTATGCCTCCCAAAATGGTCACCCAAAAGAGGGGTGGGAGCTCTGTGTCCCGTGATGTACTCCAAGAAAAGGATTTTACAGGTAAGCTGTATTTAAAAATCCCTTTTTCTTTCTCGTACATCACGGGACACAGAGCGGCATATTCATTACTATATGGGATGTCCGAAAGCAATGCTTTAATGAGGGGAGGGAGACATCTTCCAAAGAAGGATTTAATTTTAGAGGTATACTCAGATACTAGTAAATCCAACTTAAACGAGAAATGTAAATCTCAAATCAAATCAAGGGAGCCCCCTCAGATCCTGAGGAGCTTGAATCGCGGCCTGTAGTACTGACTGCCAAAAGGCTGTATCCACATTCCTTCTTACGTCCACTTGATAAAAATTTGTAAACCTGTGGACTGATGACTACGTTGCTGTCTTGCATATTCGAGCCATAGAGATCTGATGATGTGCTGCCCAGGAGGTGCCCCTGGCCCTGGTAGAATGGGCCTTTACCGACAAAGGAGGAGGCCCCTCTTCAAACCGCAGGCCCGAACAATTAATTGTTTAATCCATCTTGCGATGGTGGATCAAGCGGCTGCCTGACCCATCTTGGGCCCTTCCGGTAAAACGAACACCACATCTGTTTTCCGAACCTTCTCTGTAGCTTTAAGATAGGCCCTTACGGCCCTGACAATATCCAACGTATGCAGCAACCCCTCTTTTCTAGAGGTGGGTTTTGGAAGAAGGATGGAAGTACCACATCCTGGTTCAGGTGGGAACTGGATATAACCTTTGGTAGAAAGGAAGGATGAGGACAGAACCCCACCCTATCCTTATGCAAAATGAGATATGGTTCCTTACAAGATAAGGCTGCCAATTCCGATACTCTCCTGGCCGAAACTATGGTGATCAGAAATACCGACTTTCTAGTCAGTAAAATCAAGGTACCTCAGCCAACGGCTCAAGAGGTTGTTTCTGTAGGGATGACAGAACAAGATTTAAGTCCCATGGACAAAGTGGTGACTTGACAGGAGGATTAATACGCAAGACCCCCTGTAAGAAGGTCTTTACCAGCGAGTGGGTGGCCAGCGGCCTCTGAAACCACACTGACAGAGCTGAGATCTGTCCCTTGATTGTGCTTAGTGCCAGGCCTTTATCCACTCCTAGCTGGAGAAAACTTAACACCCTAGCAATAGTATATTTGCGGGAATTCCATCTTTTGGATTCACACCAGCCTACGTAGTTCCTCCACACCCTGTAATAAATCACCCTGGAGACCGGCTTTCTAGCCCTAATCAGGGTAGGGATTACCTGCCTAGACAGACCTCTACCCCTGAGAATCAGGGATTCAGCCTCCAGGCCGTCAAATTTAGACGCCGTAATGTAGGGTGGAGGATCGGGCCTTGTGAGAGTAGGTCTGGTTGTAGAGGAAGAGTCCAGGGTCTCCCACTGCCATCTTCAGGACTAGTGAGTACCATGTCCTCCGGGGCCAAGCCGGAGCTACTAAAATGACTGGCTTGTGCTCCACTCTGATCTTGCGCAACAGGCGAGGGAGTAACTGTAGCGGAGGGAATGCATATAGAAGTTTGAATTGATGCCAAGGGCAAACCAACGCATCGGTTCCGCAGGCCATAGGATCCCTCGTTCGAGACACGAACCTGTCTAGTTTCTTGTTGAACCTGGTTGCCATTATATCTACGTCTGGCATTCCCCACCTCTGGCAGATTGTCTGAAAGACCTGGGGATGCAGAGACCACTCCCCTGGCGACAGACTCTGGCGACTTAAGAAGTCTGCCTGCAGGTTGTCCACTCCGGGAATGAATATCGCCGAAATGCAGGGTACATGAACCTCTGCCCACTGAAAAATCAAGCTCACCTCCTTCTGAGCGGCCCGACTCCTGGTTCCCCCTTGGTGGTTTATGTATGCCACCGCCGTGGCATTGTCTGACTGGATTCTCACCGGGAACCCCTTTAATCTGGAGGTCCATGCCAGAAGGGCTAGGCGAGCAGCTCTGATCTCCAAGATATTGTTGGGGAGCTGCCTCTCTGCTTTCACCCAAGTTCCCTGGCGAGAGGACCCCTCGAAGACCGCCCCCCCAGCCTGCCAGGCTGGCGTCTGTGGTAACTACCTTCCAGACAACAGGGCTGAAGGATTTTCCCTTTAGAAGATTCTGGGGGTTCAACCACCAGGCCAGGCTTTGTCGGACCCTTGATGATAGCGTCAAAGGGGACTCTAAGGCATGTGCCCTCTTGCCCCAGGCTGCTAGAATGGCTGCCTGTAGGACGCGAGTGTGGATCTGAGCGTATGGTACTGCCTCGAACTAGGTTGCCTAGTAATCGCATACACAGGCGAATAGTTGGTTTTTTCTTGTTTAGAACCAACTGAACCAGCCCCTTGATAGCCTCGATCTTTACCAGGGACAGGAACACTCTTTGCTGTTCTGTGTCTAACCTCATGCCGAGGTATTCCAACTGCTTTGTAGGCTGGAACGCTGACTTTCCCCGGTTTAGGACCCAGCTGAATTCTTCGAGGTACCGAACCGTGAGGTTTACTGCCTTTTGCAGACCCGGTCGTGAGTGATCTATGATTAAAAGGTCGTCCAAGTATGCTAGGACTGTGACCCCTTGGATCCTTAAATTGGCCAGAACTGGGGCTAGGATCTTCGTGAATACCCGGGGGGCCGTGGCCAGCCCGAAGGGGAGCGCCCTGAATTGGAAGTGTCGCTGCCCCACCGCGAAGCGTAACAATCTTTGATGCGACTGAAAGATTGGTACATGAAGGTAAGCATCCTTTATGTCTATGGAGGCCAGAAAATCGTCTTTCTGAAGCGCGGCGGCTGCTGACCGGATGGATTCCATCCGGAAGGAACGAACCTTTAGGTAACCGTTTAACCTCTTTAGGTCCAAGATTGGCCTGACATCGCCGTTGGGCTTTGGTATGACAAAGAGATTGGAATAGAAACCTAGCCCTTGCTCTTGGGCTGGCACCTCTATTATTACGTCCTGGTAGAGCAGGTGATCCAAAGCTGCCAGCAATGATGCCTTCCTTGCTGGATCCCTTGGTAGCCTTGATTCTTGAAAATGAGGCGGAGGATACCTTAGAAACTCCAGTCTGTAGCCTGTGGTTACAGATGCCCGGACCCATTTGTCGGGGATCTTGGCTTCCCAAACTTCTGAGAAGAAACGAAGCCTTCCCCCCACCCGCGAGAGTGGGGGCGCCCCTTCATAAGGCAGACTTAGGGGCTGTCTTTGTCGGCTTGCGATACCATGGCCTCTTACCCCCAGGGGCCTGTCCCTGCGATCTACTGTTTAACGTTGGATCGTGCAGGCGGCCGTCGATACTGCCTGGAATTTGAGGGCCCCGAGACAGGAAAGAGCTGCCTTTTAAATGTAGGACCCCGGAATGTCTTTTTGACCGGTAAAAGGGTACTCTTGCCATTTGAAAATAGTCTGAATATATTTATCCAGATCCTCTCCGAAGAGTCGTCCACCATGGAAGGGAAACCCTGCCAGAAGCTTTTTGCATGGGGGCTCCGCCGCCCAGTTCTTCAACCACAAGAGCCTTCTCATGTGCACCAAAAATAGTGATAAACGAGAGGCTTGCTGGATGGAATCTTTTATAGCATCTACAGCAAAACACAGAGCTCTGGGAATGTCAGAAAACTCTTCTGCTTGTTGGGTAGGCATGTCCTTTAACATTTCTTTTGTCTGGTCTTTTAACGCCTGACAAATGCCAATTGCAGCCACAGCTGGCTGTACCACTGCTCCTGCCGTAGCAAAGGATGCTTTTAAAAGTGTCTCTAACCTTTTATCAACCGGATCTTTAAACATATGTATGTTTTCCACCGGGCAAGTTAGTGATTTATTCACACATGAGATGGCTGCATCCACTATTGGGAGCCTCCACCTCTTGGAGAATCTTTCCTCCATGGGGTAAATGACCGCAAATCTTTTCGGTGGCAGAAAAATCCTGTCCGGCCGTACCCAATCCCGAAAGATCAATTCCTCCAAGAGAGGATGGACCGGAAACACTGCGTTGCTTAACGGAGCTTTCAAAGAGCCCAGAGAGGATACCGGAGGAACCTGAGGCTCTGGCAATGGTAAACTAAATGCCGAGCGGACCATGTCCGTCAAAGACTGTACCCACAGTCTTTCTGTCTGGGAGTCTGAAAATGGTTCCTCAGAGGCAGATCCCTCAATCCCTGAACCCTCTTGGTTCAGGTCTAGTTGATCCTCCTGTGATTCCAATTCCTCCGGAGAGAGAATCTCAGCATCTGAGGATACACCTCTTGGTGATGGGGATCTAACCCGTTTCTTACCCGGAATAGCTCTAGCGATCAATGCTGCCATTCTCTCTTCTAGCCCCCCTAGGGATACGGCTAGCATCTCCTCTGTGATAAACACAGGGCTGGGCTGATCTGGGCCAGCCTCCGCACCAGATCCCCCTAATGGCTCATCCAAGGCACCCTTTATGTTAATAAGTTGCGGGGAAAGTATCGGCATATCATCAGAATCAGAAGGGGAACCCCTTTGTTTTTTGGTCTTTTTTGTACCCTTTGACCCCGAACCTTTGGAAGCCATAATACAATATCGAGGGACTCCGCCCACACAACAGACTGTAGTGGCCAGGAGTACAAAACCAGAGTTTAGGGGACAATAGATCACTAATGCCCAAAAACTGATGGGATCTCGTATGTTCTCTCTTTTTTTTTTTTTTTTTTAAATATATATTATATATATTTTCTTTTTTAGAAACATACAGTGACCCCAAACTTAGTTTGCCAGCCTCCAACCTGTATGCAAAAAGGGGGATTTCTTGGCTTAACAAAAAAGGCATTGGAACAAAGTCCAGCCTGTACTACCCCTCTTCCGCCACCGGGAGTCACTGTTCTGCCGCTCTGCGTCCTCTCCTTCTGAAATCAGCCTCAGACTGAGCACTGACAATGCCTGCTGATCTATAACAGCACAAGGCGCGCCCCTGTATGACGCCGCAGGCACGCCCCCCCCCCCGCCCTCCTGTCTGAACGGCGCGAAAAACGTCTATAAGACGTGCGCGCGCGCGTATGCCGGAACAGGAGGAACATGGAGGAGCCACGCTGCTGGAGACCCAGGACTGCAGAAACAGGCGGCAGATTCAAACCCCCGGCCAGGTAGGACTCTCCAAAAGGCCCCTAGGGATCCTTACTAGTCCTAGGAAGAAAGCAGCAGGTTAGCTAGCAACACATTCTTAGACAGGGGAACCTAGTGATGGGGGAAAAAAGGTGTCATCCTGTCTCTCTCAGACATAGTGAGCACGGTTGCCCATGCAGAGCATACTTAGGCTATCCCCCCTTTTAGGTTACCCCGGAGAGCCTGCTGTCGAACCAAGTCCCGCAGGCTCCCCCTTACCTGCTCCATGCTGCAGGATGTTTGTCCAGCAAACTGATCCAATCTTCTCCCATCTCCGTGGGTAGCGTAGTAGACCTTCAGGCCCTGGGGTCCTATGAAGGTACCCACTGTCCTGGACCTATATAGCACCCTGGCAAACAGGAACTTATGGTTTTTACAAACTCCAAGTCCTGGGCCCAGGGTCCAGCCCTCCAAAGAGGAGCATTATAGGCAAAACCCCACGGTTTGGGGCCCGGGTACTGTCCACTTTGGCACTGAGGCTCCTTGGACAGATCCGGTTAGCCCGCCCTTAATCCCAAGGATGTGGAGCAAAGCTATTCCGTGACCAACACCTAAGACACTGGCGAAAAAACTGAGGGACTCCCTCTAGGGGAGGGGGTTATATAGGGAGGGGACTTCCTGTTTGAGATTGCCAGTGTCCACACCTGAAGGTACTCCATATAACCCATATAGTAATGAATATGCCGCTCTGTGTCCCGTGATGTACGAGAAAGAAATATAGCTTTTTTTCCCAAAATTGTTGCCATTTTGTTTATAGCGCAAAAAAATAAATTAAAAAAAAAGCGCAGAGGTGATCAAATACCACCAAAAGAAAGTTCTATTTGTAGGAAAAAGGGACGTCAATTTGGTTTGGGAGCCACATCGCACGACCGCGCATTTGTCAGTTAAAGCAACGCAGTGCTGAATCGCAAAAAGTGCTCTGGTCTTTGAGCAACCAAATATTCTGGGGCTGAAGGGGTTTAAGTCACTAAAGGAAAACTTTTTTTTGCTGAAATTACTGTTTACAGGGTATAAAGACATAAAAGTAAACTTATTCCTTTTAAAAATTATTAAAGATTGATTTTTATCTATCATATAATGTGCCTGCAGTTTAGTTTCACTTTTAAACTGGTTTCATGTTTCTGTGAAGTAGAGACACACAGAACAAAAACAAACAAATCCAGGGCAGTGTTTTGTTTTTAAAATGAGTCTGATTGGTTCTGAGGAGTTTTAGACACACAGTAATGACAGCTTGGACCACAGTGAAAAGCTGCCATGAGATTTTTCATAAGGAGCCAGACAAGCAGGAAGTGTGGAGATCAGAGCAGAATTACAGCAACTTCAAAGCAAAAACGAACAATGAGGACATGAAACCAGGACTGCAGTAAGGTAAAGAAAGCTATTTAGCTTAAAAAAAATCCTTTAGGGATGTAGATTAGCCTAAACCTGGTTATCCAGCACCAAAGCATTTATTCATTTGGTTTACATGTCACTATGCTTTGTACTTCCTGGAAGAAGACTTCCGTGACCTCAGCATGGTTGAGATGACCGAGTCTGAAAGACCCTGTTCCCTTAGTACCCGGCTTTTAATAGCCATGCTGTTAAAGCCAGCGACTGTAAAGCAGGATGAAGTATGGGACCTTGAGACAGAAGATCCTCCCGCATTGGCAGCTGCCAGGGTGCATCTGCCACGAGGCGCATAAGATTGGCGTACCAAGGACGCCAAGGCCAGTTTGGAGCGATGAGAATCATCAGGATCCCCCCTCAGCCTCCACTCTGCGGAGCAGATACTGACCCCATGGGGCCATCAACGCATCTGCCCAGGGATCTCTGGACCTGGCCATGAACCTCGACACTTTGCAGTTAAGGCGAGATGCCAGGAGATCCACGTCCTGTGTCCCACCTCCTGCAAAGGAGTTGAAACACCTCCGGATGCAATGACCATTCCCCCTGGTCCAGCATCTGGCGACTCAGGTAGTCTGCCTGCCAGTTTCCTACGTCCAGAATGTACACGGCCGACAGAGGTGGCACGCTTCTTTCTGCCCACTGCAGGATGTGAGCGACCTCAGACGTTGCAGCCGAGCTGTGTTCCCCCCTAATGGTTGACATAAGCCACCGCCGTGGCGTTGTCCAACTGAATCCTGATTGGGCGACCTTGCAACCTCATTGACCACGAGGAGAGGCATAGCCTGATCGCATGAAGTTCCAGGACATTGATCGACAGTCTGGATGGCTATGGACACATCCTCCTCCAATTCTGAGCGAGAAGCAGAGGACAAAAAAAAAAAAAACACGTAAATCACACGTGGATCACTGGCTCTGAAAAAAAACAGACCGAACCTGCCATTTGAATAATCTCATGCACACTATTCGGCTACATTTCAAAAGTGAAGCAAATTAGAAGAATTGATGCCGTTTGAAGCCAAAAGGTAGTCACACCAAATATTGAATTGATTTAGATTTTTCTTCTGTTCACTCACTAAACATTTTGTAAATTCATAAAACTAAAAAACAGTTAAAATATACTCGTATAGTAATAAAACCAATCTTTTTTACAGCAGTGCTTTACAGCTGCCATAAACGTTTGCACAGTGCATCTGGTACCTGGGAGGAAGACGGGGGGGGGGGGGTTCCTCCTCACCTTCCTTTTCCTTCCCTGCTCCCCCCCCCCTCTTTTTCATACTCCAGTTCTCTTGTCCTTTGGATCTCTCTCTTTTCGCTCTCTTGAGTAGTGAATGCTGCACATTCCCATGTTTTAGTGGAGCAAACGATAGCGGGATAAGTCACAAATTAACTTTTCTTTAAGGATCCCCCTTTTTTGGATTCCTGAGAGCATGAGCTTTAGCCGGGGGGAGGGGGGGGGATTTCCAATGACACCACTCTATCATCTAACAATTGGGTAACTCTTGTTCCAATAGATAGTAACTTTTTTGTTGATAAATACTGCAATAAATAGTTTGCAAAGTGTTCTTTAGGTTCGGTTTCTGCTGTGCATATGCAACAGCAAACACAGTCATCTATTAGATGACATGATGTCCGCTGCAGGGCTATTGGTTACCCGATCTGCACAAGAGCAGTTATACCATTTATAGGCTGAACTCTGTCCAGGAAGAAGAGGCCTAGCAATGAAACACTGACAAAGATGGCCCTAGGGTTTTGGAGTAACGGGCTGTACATCGTCCTGCATTGTTTCTGGGCTCACAAAACAGTTCTTTAGAAAACTGAGAAAAAAAAATAAAAATAATAATCTATGTGAGGTTAGCATACATACCATTTACATTCATAGATGGCAAAATGATTGACATTTTTGGCCTGGTGGTCTTATTTCTGTTGGTGGCTGGCAACAGCAAATGGTCCTGCAAAATATATATAAAAATATAAATTAAAACACACACAGATTTTCAAGGTGTTCGATAATGAAGCAAAAAAAAAAAAAAAATAGAGTATTCCTAAAAAATATTTAGATACACTACTGTAAAGGAAAGACATTTGCACATTAACCATGAAAAGAGAATCTAAGCATGTTGTCTTAAGTGTGGTGATAAGGTGTCCTTTAAGGGCCCCTATCACAACATTTCATGCGAATATATGAAATGAGCCAATTAACAAAACGGACAGTTTTCATATACAGTTATGTGGTGTACTGCTGCAAAGTGCTCAGATAAGGGCAAGCTGCTAACATTTCTGCAGTAAGCATCAATCTGGCAAAAGAAGGGACAACATTGATATTCTAACACTGTAAGCTTGCTGATGGGAACAGAAAGCAAAGTGATGACCATATTAGAGTACTGTTGCGTCTTCACAAATCAGCACACTGGGGGCAAAATGGTGCCATTCCCGTATTGCTCAACTGCAGTAGAAAAAAAAAAAAAACAACACAACTTACCAACCTAGCTGTGCAGTGCGTACCAGGGGTACCTGGATTTAATGACTGATAGAAAAAAGTTACAAATTCTTTAGCAGATAAAACAATTCACATTCATGCATTTCAAGAGTATATTTATTAGTTTGCTCAGCGTTCACCTTCAAAGTGTTTTTATTGTGTGAATAGCTACAGGGTTCTATTATTCGATATTGTTGATTCCAATTAAATTTGTATTTTTATTTTTTGTAATACAGGGGTGAGAACCCCCATGTTTAGGTATTGCTGTCCCAGATTGAATGTGAAGGGAAATCTCACAGTCACAAAGACCATGGAGAGGATTAGGCAAACTGTACCAACGGTGCCACAGAAAGCAATAAAAACAAAAATTGCTCGTCGGCCAGTAAAGTGATGGCTCTCACAAAAAAAAAGGGATTTTTAAATACAGCTTACCTGTAAAATCCTTTTCTTGGAGTACATCACGGGACACAGAGCGGCATATTCATTACTATGTGGGTTATATGGAGTACCTTCAGGTGTGGACACTGGCAATCTCAAACAGGAAGTCCCCTCCCTATATAACCCCCTCCCCTAGAGGGAGTCCCTCAGTTTTGTAGCAAGCAGTATGCCTCCCAAAATGGTCACCCAAAAGAGGGGTGGGAGCTCTGTGTCCCGTGATGTACTCCAAGAAAAGGATTTTACAGGTAAGCTGTATTTAAAAATCCCTTTTTCTTTCTCGTACATCACGGGACACAGAGCGGCATATTCATTACTATGTGGGATGTCCGAAAGCAATGCTTTAATGAGGGGAGGGAGACATCTTCCAAAGAAGGATTCAATTTAGAGATAAACTCAAATCATAATAATAATTCCAACTTAGTCAAGAAAAAAAACTCTTTCTCTCTCTTTTTTTTTTTTTTTTTTTTTTAACCAAGGGTGTTTCTGATCCCGAGGATTTCAAACTGCAGCCTGTAGTACTGCCTGACCAAAGGCAGCATCCACATTTCTTCTCACGTCTAGTTGATAAAACCTTGTAAACGTGTGGACTGATGACCACGTTGCCGCCTTGCATATCTGAGCCATAGAGATCTGATGGTGTGCTGCCCAAGAGGCGCCCATGGCCCTGGTAGAATGGGCCTTTACCGACAACGGAGGAGGCAACCTCTTCAACCCGTAGGCTTGAATGATTAATTGTCTAATCCATCTCGAGATGGTGGATTTTGCAGCTGCCTGCCCCTTCTTGGGGCCATCTGGTAGAACGAATAACACATCTGTTTTCCGGATCTTTTCTGTAGCTTTAAGATAGGCCTTCATGGCCCGGACAATATCCAAGGTATGCAGCAACCCCTCCTTTCTAGATGTAGGTTTTGGAAAGAAGGATGGAAGTACCAAATCCTGGTTTAAGTGAAATTTGGATATAACCTTTGGTAGAAAGGAAGGATGGGGCCGGAGAACTGCCCTGTCCTTATGCAGAACGAGATATGGTTCCTTACACGATAAGGCTGCTAATTCTGACACTCTCCTGGCCGAAACTATGGCGACCAAGAAAACCAATTTTCTTGTCAGTAAGACTAAAGGAATCTCAGCCAACGGCTCAAAAGGCTGTTTCTGTAGAGTGGACAGGACAAGATTTAAGTCCCATGGACAAATTGGTGACTTGACAGGAGGATTAATACGCAAGACCCCCTGTATGAAGGTCTTTACCAGCGAGTGGGTGGCCAGCGGCCTCTGAAACCACACTGACAGAGCTGAGATCTGTCCCTTGATTGTGCTTAGTGCCAGGCCTTTATCCACTCCTAGCTGGAGAAAACTTAACACCCTATCAATAGTATATTTGCGGGAATTCCATCTTTTGGATTCACACCAGCCTACGTAGTTCCTCCACACCCTGTAATAAATCACCCTGGAGACCGGCTTTCTAGCCCTAATCAGGGTAGGAATTACCTGCCTAGACAGGCCTCTACCCCTGAGAATCAGGGATTCAGCCTCCAGGCCGTCAAATTTAGACGCTGTAATGTAGGGTGGAGGATCGGGCCTTGTGAGAGTAGGTCTGGTTGTAGAGGAAGAGTCCAAGGGTCTCCCACTGCCATCTTCAGGACTAGTGAGTACCAAGTCCTCCGGGGCCAAGCCGGAGCTACTAGAATGACTGGCTTGTTCTCCACTCTGATCTTGCGCAACAGGCGCGGGAGTAACTGTAGTGGAGGGAATGCATATAGAAGTTTGAATTGATGCCAAGGGCAAACCAACGCATCGGTTCCGCAGGCCATAGGATCCCTCGCTCGCGACACGAACCTGTCTAGTTTCTTGTTGAACCTGGATGCCATTATATCTACGTCCGGCATTCCCCACCTCTGGCAGATTGTCTGAAAGACCTGGGGATGCAGAGACCACTCCCCTGGCAACAGACTCTGGCGACTTAAGAAGTCTGCCTGCAGGTTGTCCACTCCGGGAATGAATATCGCTGAAATGCAGGGTACATGAACCTCTGCCCATTGAAAAATCAAGTTCACCTCCCTCTGAGCGGCCTGGCTCCTGGTTCCCCCTTGGTGGTTTATGTATGCCACCGCCGTGGCATTGTCTGACTGGATTCTCACCGGGAACCCCTTTAATCTGGAGGTCCAAGCCAGAAGGGCTAGGCGAGCAGCTCTGATTTCCAAGATATTGATGGGGAGCTGCCTCTCTGCTTTCACCCAAGTTCCCTGGCGGGAGAACCCCTCGAAGACCGCCCCCCAGCCTGCCAGGCTGGCATCTGTGGTAACTACCTTCCAGACAACAGGGCTGAAGGATTTTCCCTTTAGAAGATAGCGTCAAAGGGGACTCTAAGGCATGTGCCCTCTTGCCCCAGGCTGCTAGAATGGCTGCCTGTAGGACGCGAGTGTGGATCTGAGCGTATGGTACTGCCTCGAATGTGGCCACTAGCTTGCCTAGTAATCGCATACACAGGCGAATAGTTGGTTTTTTCTTGTTTAGAACCAACTGAACCAACCCCTTGATAGCTTCGATCTTTACAAGGGGCAGGAACACCTTTTGATGTTCTGTGTCTAACCTCATGCCGAGGTATTCCAACTGCTTTGTAGGCTGGAACGCTGACTTTCCCCGGTTCAGGACCCAGCCGAATTCTTCGAGGTACCGAACCGTGAGGTTTACTGCCTTTTGCAGACCCGGCCGTGAGTGATCTATGATTAAAAGGTCGTCCAAGTATGCTAGGACTGTGACCCCTTGGATCCTTAAATTGGCCAGAACTGGGGCTAGGATCTTCGTGAATACCCGGGGGGCCGTGGCCAGCCCGAAGAGGAGCGCCCTGAATTGGAAGTGTCGCTGCCCCACCGCGAAGCGTAAAAACCTTTGATGCGACTGAAAGATTGGTACATGAAGGTAAGCATCCTTTATGTCTATGGAGGCCAGAAAATCGTCTTTCTGAAGCGCGGCGGCTGCTGACCGGATGGATTCCATCCGGAAGGAACGAACCCTTAGGTAACCGTTTAACCTCTTTAGGTCCAAGATTGGCCTGACATCGCCGTTGGGCTTTGGTATGACAAAGAGATTGGAATAGAAACCTAGGCCTTGCTCTTGGGCTGGCACTTCTATAATTACGTCCTGGCCAAGCAGGTGATCCAAAGCTGCCAGCATTGAGGCCTTCCTTGCTGGATCCCTTGGTAGCCTTGATTCTTGAAAATGAGGCGGAGGATACCTTAGAAACTCCAGTCTGTAACCTGTGGTTACAGATGCCCGGACCCATTTGTCGGGGATCTTGGCTTCCCAAACTTCTGAGAAGAAACGAAGCCTTCCCCCCACCCGCAAGAGTGGGGGCGCCCCTTCATAAGGCAGACTTAGGGGCTGTCTTTGACGGCTTGCGATACCACGGCCTCTTACCCCCAGGGGTCTGTCCCTGCGATCTACTGTTAACGTTGGATCGTGCAGGCGGCCGTCGATACTGCCTGGAATTAGAGGGCCCCGAGACAGGAAAGAGCTGCCCTTTTAAATGTAGGAGCCCGGAATGTCTTTTTGACCGGTAAAAGGGTACTCTTGCCATTTGAAATAGTCTGAATATATTTATCCAGATCCTCTCCGAAGAGTCGTCCTCCATGGAAGGGAAACCCTGCCAGAAGCTTTTTGCATGGGGGCTCCGCCGCCCAGTTCTTCAACCATAAGAGCCTTCTCATGTGCACCAAACATAGTGATAAACGAGAGGCCTGCTGGATGGAGTCTTTTATAGCATCTACCGCAAAACACAGAGCTCTGGGAATGTCAGAAAACTCTTCTGCTTGTTGGGTAGGCATGTCCCTTAACATTTCCTTTGTCTGGTCTTTTAATGCCTGACAAACTCCAATTGCAGCCACCGCTGGCTGCACCACTGCTCCTGCCGTAGCAAAGGATGCTTTTAAAAGTGTCTCTAATCTTTTATCAACCGGATCTTTAAACATATGTATGTTTTCCACCGGGCAAGTTAGTGATTTATTCACACATGAGATGGCTGCATCCACTACTGGGAGCCTCCACCTCTTGGAGAATTTTTCCTCCATGGGGTAAATGACCGCAAATCTTTTCGGTGGCAGAAAAATCCTGTCCGGCCGTACCCAATCCCGAAAGATCAATTCCTCCAAGAGAGGATGGACCGGAAAAACTGCGTTGCTTAAGCGGAGCTTTCAAAGAGCCCAGAGAGGATACCGGAGGAACCTGAGGCTCTGGCAATGGTAAACTAAATGCCGAGCGGACCATGTCCGTCAAAGACTGTACCCACAGTCTTTCTGTCTGGGAGTCTGAAAATGGTTCCTCAGAGGCAGATCCCTCAGTCCCTGAACCCTCTTGGTTCAGGTCTAGTTGATCCTCCTGTGATTCCAATTCCTCTGGAGAGAGAATCTCAGCATCTGAGGATACACCTCTTGGTGATGGGGATCTAACCCGTTTCTTACCAGGAATAGCTCTAGCGATCAATGCTGCTATTCTCTCTTCTAGCCCCCCTAGGGATACGGCTAGCATCTCCTCTGTGATAAACACAGGGCTGGGCTGATCTGGGCCAGCCTCCGCACCAGATCCCCCTAATGGCTCATCCAAGGCGCTTCTTATGTTAATAAGTTGCGGGGAAAGTATCGGCATATCAGAATCAGAAAGGGAACCCTTTTGTTTTTTGGTCTTTTTTGTACCCCTTTGACCCCGAACCCTTGGAAGCCATAATACAAAATCGAGGGACTCCGCCCACACAACAGACTGTAGTGGCCAGGAGTACAAAAATCAGAGTTTAGGGGACAATAGATCACTAATGCCCAAAAACTGATGGGATCCCGTATGTTTTTTTTTTTTTTTTTTTTTTTAAATATATTATATATTTTCTTTTGACAACATACCGTGACCCCAAACTAAGTTTGCCAGCCTCCAAACCTGCTGCAAAAAAGGGGGATTTCTTGGCTTAACAAAAAGGTATTGGAACAAAGTCCACATGTACTACCCCTCTTCCGCCACCGGGAGTCACTGTTCTGCCGCTCTGCGTCCTCTCCTCTGAAAATCAGCCTCAGACTGAGCACTGACAATGCCTGCTGTCTATAACAGCACAAAGGCGCGCCCCTGTATGACGCCGCAGGCACGCCCCCCCCCCCGCCCTCCTGTCTGAACGGCGCGAAAAACGTTGTTAAGACGTGCGCGCGCGCGTATGCCGGAAACAGGAGGAACATGGAGGAGCCGCGCTGCTGGAGATCCAGGAACGCAGAAACAGGCGGCAGATTCAAACCCCCGGCCAGGTAGGACTCTCCAAAGGCCCCTAGGGATCCTTACTAGCCCTAGGAAAAAACAGCAGGTTTAGCTAGCACACATATTTAGACAGGGGGACCTAGTGATGGGGGAGAAAAGGTGTCATCCTGTCTCTCTTTAGACATAGTGAACAAGGTTGCCCATGCAGAGCATACTTAGGCTATCCCCCCTTTTAGGTTACCCCGGAGAGCCTGCTGTCGAACCAAGTCCCGCAGGCTCCCCCTTACCTGCTCCATGCTGCAGGATGTTTGTCCAGCAAACTGATCCAATCTTCTCCCATCTCCGTGGGTAGCGTAGTAGACCTTCAGGCCCTGGGGTCCTATGAAGGTACCCACTGTCCTGGACCTATATAGCACCCTGGCAAACAGGAACTTATGGTTTTTACAAACTCCAAGTCCTGGGCCCAGGGTCCAGCCCTCCAAAGAGGAGCATTATAGGCAAAACCCCACGGCTTGGGGCCCGGGTACTGTCCACTTTGGCACTGAGGCTCCTTGGACAGATCCGGTTAGCCCGCCCTTAATCCCAAGGATGTGGAGCAAAGCTATTCCGTGACCAACACCTAAGACACTGGCGAAAAAACTGAGGGACTCCCTCTAGTGGAGGGGGTTATATAGGGAGGGGACTTCCTGTTTGAGATTGCCAGTGTCCACACCTGAAGGTACTCCATATAACCCACATAGTAATGAATATGCCGCTCTGTGTCCCGTGATGTACGAGAAAGAAAGTCTACTTACCATATTTAGTCTAATTTTATTATATGTTGCTAGTGAATTTGGTGTATTTGGGTGGACAGTGATACATCTTTAATAATTGGGAACTTCGGTTAGCTGTAGTTTAAGGCCATCATTATGGTTAAGAATTCCTGATATGTGCCTGTTGTACCATGTACTTGTGTTAAAAGTATCCTGTTCTCTTTGCATTGTTTCCTTAATGTGAAATACCTGGTGATCTTGCAAGCTGGCCTTCTTTCCATTTTCTAACTGACCACGCTAGGCATGAGAGCACATTCATCCTAGTGTGTTCAGTTTTCTGGCTACGAAGGGAACAAAGCCTGCTTGTAATCCAATGGTAAAGACTTGGGAAGATTGGTGTAGTGCTGTGTTCCTCACCGCTGGCTAAGAACAGAAGTTAACTAAACACACACTATAGTTTCAAAAGTATTGGGACGCCTGCCTTTCCACGCACATAAACTTTTATGGCGTCTTAGGGTTCAATATTGGGTTGGCCCTCCCTATACAGCTCTAACATCTTCAACTCTTCTGGGAAGGCTGTCCACAAAGTTTCAGAGTGTTTCTATGGGAATGTGTGACCATTCTTCCAGAAGTGCATTTGTGAGGTCAGGTACAAGAAGGCCTGGCTCACAGTCTCTGCTCAAATTCATCCCAAAGGTGTTTTATCGTGTTGAGGTCAGGACTCTCTGCAGGCCAGTCAAGTTTCTCCACCCCAAACTCGCTAATTCAAGTCTTTATTGACCTTGCTTTGTGCACTGGTCCAAAATCATTTGATGGAGGGGGGATTATGATGTGGGGTTGTTTTCCAGGGGTTGGGAACTTTTAAGGCGTCAGCAATCAGCATACCATGACATTTTGGACAATTTCATGCTCCCAACTTTGTGGGAACTGTTTGGGGATGGCCCCTTACTGTACCAACATGGCTGAGCACCAGTGCACAAAACAAGGTCCATAAAGACATGAATAAGTGAGTTTGGGGTGGAGTAACTTGACTGGCCTGCAGAGAGTCCTGACCTCAACCTGACAAACACCTTTGGGATAAATTAGAGCAGAGACTCGAGTCAGGCTTTCTTGTCCAACATCAGCGCCTGACCTCACAAATGCGCTTCTGGAATAATGGTCAAATATTATTCTAGAAACACTCCTAAACCCTTCCCAGGAGAGTTAAAGCCGCTATAGTTGCAAAGGGTGGGCCAACTCAATATTAAACCCTACAGACCAAGACTGGGATGCCAATAAAGTTAGTGTGTAAAGGCAGGAGTCCCAATACTTTTGACATTATAGTGTGTGTGTGTGTGTGTGTGTGTGTGTGTGTATGTGTATGTGGGGTGTATTATACACACACACACACACACACATATATATATATATATACACACACACACACACACACACCAGCATTTTTCAACCAGGGTGCCTTCTGGGCTCTCTCTAATTTAAGTATGCTTTCCTAAATAGAAGTGGTAATAGTTTATTGTTTAACAATTAACAAAATGGTAAGCAAATGAACATAAGAGAGATCCAAATCAATATTTGGTGTAACCGCCCCTTTGCCTTTTGTAAATTGAGAAAAATAAACAAGTAACGTTTCTATTTTTTTGATTGCATTCTTGCTTTACAGAATTTCTTCACACCTTATTCAGCACTAAAAAATACTTTAAAAAAAAAAAAAAAAAAAAAAAAAAAAAAAAAAAAGGTATTGTAATTTCTTTTTTAGTAAATGTGAAAGATTGGCTATACAGACTAGGTAAAAACGACATACTTTCACACTCATCTGCCTAGTGAGGGAATGACATCATGGACACAGGCAGGCTTTTCTTTGCCCCTTGTAGGGGTTGGTTGCAGAAAGTTGTTACCAGTGAGAAGAGTACAAGTGTGGCATAGCAGCTTGGGGGCATATACTAAGCCTCACTACTGACCAATAATGCTGTCCATCATATTATTGGGTCAGTACTGAAGGTTAGGACATAGGAAGTATAATCACCAAGTTGCTAATTCAATTTAACCCAAAAGTACCTGCACTTCAGAACACCATGGCATTGAGGGCACAGATAGCACTTACACAAAAAAAGGGATGTAATGTTCAAGCTCCTGGAGCTTCCTTACCGTGTGCCGACAGTGTTGGGATACAGTATGTCGAACACGTCCGGTTGCCTTAATCTTAGCTTGTAAATTCTACCATGAAGAGTTAAAAATCAACAAGCATTTCTAAAGTATGTATGGGTAGTTTTACACATGGTAATAGTTAGGCAAATGGCTAGTTGTTACAGCAGGGGGTCTTTATCACAGAACTTTGGAGAAATGGTAATATTTATATGATCAATCCCAGACATATTACATGTTCTATGGAAATTTACCCTGCGGAAAGACACAATATAAAATGTGTCACCCCTCCTGCGGATGGCTTCCAAAAAGTCTTGGTAGCTCCTTGGTGAGGAGTAATAAATCTGCAGCTCATTTGAGTTCCTAAAAAACGAAAAAAGGGAAAGGGTCAATATTTGCACGATATACAATTTATACAATTACTAGACACATGACAAACATTTGTCAATGTTTACAAAGAGACTGGCTGACTTTCCATACAATTTATTTTTTAAAGCAAAAAATTACTGCACACCTCGTTGTGATACCAGTCTCCCAGCAACAGTTATCCCACATTTCAACCTCTTATTAGCTTGTACCATGCATGAAAACTAGAAAAGATTAGCATGCTGGGATCTCCTATAAGGACAGGTCACAGATGAATTTCTCTTTTCTGGTAGACAATGCAAAGACCTGTTTATCAGGCTGCAGAGAAGATTTCCACTGTAGCAAATTGATACCACAGCCCTCATATGCACCATTACAGATGGCAGGATGTCTGAAGATCACAGCCACAGGGTGTGTGGAACTGGACAAGCTGCATAATGAAAATCATGGGGACATGAGTTTCAGTAATTGTTTTCAACTTTTCATCTATTAAATGCTCTTGTCGTTTAACTTTGGATAGTAAAACATTTTTTTCTGCCAGTAAATACCTTATACAGTGCACTTCCTGTTTCTTGTCTGGTAAAGGGCTAGGCTTATGAGATGCATAGCTCTCTCTCGCTCTCTCATTCTCGTGACAATTTGCCAAAAAGGGAGGGGGGGGGTGAGTCATAAAGAGGGCCAATGAGAGCTGCAGGTGTGCCTCTGTAAATCCAGGAAGTGAACAAGCAGCAGCTTCAGCTGCCTACAGTTAAAATGGATGCAGCCAGACTCTGGCATATTTGGCAAGTACAGAATCACAATATATATATATATATATATATATATATATATATATATATATATATATATTATGTAATATAATATGCAAAGTGGTTGGAGGGAAGCATCAGAATGGCAAAGAGGTTTTTATTACAAATTATGTGAGCGACCAGACTGCAGTTCCTCTTTAAAGCTTTCAAATTGCTCCTACTTCTAAGCTATTTAGATTCTGAACAATGATCAACTGCAAGGACTGTAAATGGCCCATTTTCATCTAGAACTGCCACTCCTAACCAGGGAGTCTTCCAGAGATTACTAGGGGTTCATTGAGCATTTTTTACCTCTTAGATTTGTAATTATTGACACCAATGATCTTATTTGCGATCTGTAAGTGGACATTCTTCCCACTGACCACCAATATGAGGTATTCTCTCCACACTAATGCTCAGTAACCTGCAGATATGGCAATTATTTCAGGAGTTCCTTGAGACCCGAGAGTTATTTCAAGGGTCTCTTTATGTTATAAATTGAGAAAATCACTTTAAGGCCACTTTCACACTGGGGCGCGGGCGGCGTCGGCAGTAAAGCGCCGCTATTTTTAGTGGAGCTTTACCATCTTATTTGCTTAGGTATTCGGCCTCTAGCAGGGCACTTTTAACCCCCACTAGCATCCAAAAAAGCACCACTGCAGTGGCGCTTTGCCAGCGGTATAGCCACAGTGCCCATTCATTCCAATGGGCAGGGGCGGTGGAGTAGCAGTATACACATCGCTCCTTTACCGCTCCAAAGATGCTACCAGCAGGACATTTTTTAGCGTTCTGCCAGCGAGTGTGAGGAGCGGCTCTTTTAGGGCACTTTGCAGACTCTATTTTTAGCGTTATAGCGCCTGCAAAGCGCCTCAGTGTGAAAGGGGTCTTAGTCAAACGAATGTATAAAAACTTCATAGATAGAAGTGGTTAAAACAAGTTTGTGGCCGCAACTATGAGCTTGTTATGATTTTATTTATTTTTTTATCTGGTGATTAGCTACAAACTGCAGTTATCGATCGATACATCCGTTTCCTGATCTCCTCTGTGCTGGAGAAGCGTCAATGATTTTGTCACTTTAGGTTTCAGAGTGGTCATTCTTTGGCTGCTGCAGCCACCCCCGATTCCTCCATAAACTGAAGACTTGTCACCTGTCCAATGCCATTACACAAGGGGCTTGTAATAGCAAGAACGTTAAATTAAGAAACAAAAAAAAAGTGTAAAAAATATAATTATTAGTAAATATCCTATTTTTTCCCCCTTAATGCATATGATGCATTAAGGGGAAAAAATGAGGGTTTACAACCCCTTTTATTCTGGGCATACAAAACGCATGAATAGTCACATGAAATGGATTTATGTGCCTACTGTTAGTAAAATGAATGTTCTTGCCATCCAAGTTTTCCACTTACAATTTGTAAGCATCTACATTGTCACATGCATCACACTCTTTACACCATGCTGTTTCTCTGAATACACTTGTACTGTTGATCTATTTTGATTCCCCAAGTAACCATGCTGTTGGAATTCATTCGACTTCTGCCATCAGTTTTATTGTGTGGTTTGCAGCATCACTAGGGCAGATTAAAGCACAACCTGCCAAAGAGGCATTACAAAACTCGGACAAATGCAAGACAGAACAAAAGCAGTAAGACCATTCAAAACTTATGTTTTAGCACTTGCTGTCCTGGGCAACTTTCTCACACAATAAAATCAGCTTGTCACGTAATATTTGCGCAGCCATTTATCAAATGCAAATTTCCAGGAAAAAAATAAATAAATACACCTTTTATAACAGCCTACATGTAAAAATCCTTTTCTTGGGACATCACAGGACACAGAGCCTAGTAATTACCGTACTAAATGGGTTATATTCCACCTTCAGGTGCTGGACACTGGTGTAATCAATTAGACAGGAAGTTTCCTCCCTATATAACCCCTCCCATACTGGGAGCACCTCAGGTTTTTGTAGCAAAGCAATAAGTGTCCCAATATCCCCAAACAAGAGGGACGGGAGCTCTGTGTCCCGTGATGTACTCCAAGAAAAGGATTTTACAGGTAAGTTGTTATAAAAATCCTATTTCCTTTATTGTACAACATGGGACACAGAGCCTAGTAATTACTATACGAGACATCCCAAAGCAATGCCTACTGAGGGGGAGGGGACACAAATAACATAGATGTGAGGACCTATACTGCTGCTTGCAGCATACTGCGCCAAGAAGCAGCATCCTCTTGCCATCTTACATTCACCCGATAGAAATTAATGAACGTAAGCATCGACGACCAAGTTGTGGCCTTGCAAAACTGAGTCATAAAGGCTTGGTACTGCACTGCGCATGAAAAGCTTACTACCCTAATAACGTGCACTCTAAAGGAAACAGAGGAAAACCCTCTCTTTAAACCACAAGCCTGAATCATAACCCGATATAAACAGTTGATTTAGGAGGTTGCCTGCCCTGTCCCCGGGCGCAACATCATCAGTTTTCCGTATCTAAGCAGCCACTTCAGATAGGCCTTGACTGCTCTCACACTAACGAGAGAGTGTAACCATTTTAATAGACGATTTGAACACTGCATGCCCATTTCTAGAGTCTTCTGAAGCACAAAAAAACATCAGTTTTCTTATATCTGAAACTTCAGATAGATTTTTAAGTGCTCTCATCTATATTGAGAGAAAAGTAAAAAAACTCTTCCTTCTGCAGAACAAGGTTCTGGAAAAAAAGGAAGGCAAGAAACATCTTGATTCAAATAAAAACTAGATCCTACTAGGAAATAAGACTGGGTGAGGATTTAACATTACCCTATTCTTAACAATAATTTAGTATGGCTCTATAAAAAGAAAGCTGCCAATACTGAAACCACGTTACCCCTTGTATAAAGGCCCAGACCAAAGAGTGCGAAGCAAGCAGCCTTTGAAAATACTGACAAGGCCGAGATCGGATCCTTGATGGAACTTAAGGCTAGCTCCATCTCTTTTCCTAATGTAGGAAGGCAGGAATTCTACCTATGACATACTTTCAAGGATGCCACCCCTTGGTTTCACACCAGGAACATGGGCCCTCCAGATCCTATGATACATGGTCCTAGAGGCCAGCTCTCCTGTATGATAGTATGATAGCCGCTGATTCTGAAAGCCCCGATCCTCAAGAATGCGGGCTAAAACAACCAGACCATTAATTCCCATGTTTGCAAGACAGGATGGAATACCCCCTAGCGAAGTAGGTCTTGTAAGCTGGGGATAGGTAGCGGGTACAAAAGCTCCCTGGGATGAGCCAGCACAGATACCAAAGTCCATAGGATCAGTGAACAACAGTGGGATGTTTATTGGTGCTATACAAAGTCTATTTACAGGTGCTGTACAGTGTGCAGAAAACAAAACAAAAAAATAGTCAAACAAACACCTAGCCGTGTCTCGGCTCTAACTACACGTTATGCAGGTCCTAACTACTAAAGCTAAACAAGCCTACCGCTTGTTAGCTCAAACACACACTTCTCACCAGTTTTTCAGCAGCCTCCTTGCTCTCACAGATTCACACTGTTTCCCAGGACAGAGCAATGGCTGTTAGCTCAGGTGAGCTTAAATTGGCCTGGGGGAGAGGGCCAACACCTGACCTGGATCAGGGATCAGAGATCCCTGAACGTGTAAGAGAGGAGCCTGGGAGAGGTATAAACCCTGAACTGGACTTTCCCAGGCTCTCTCTGGGACGCTCTGCTACACACCCTCCCCCCTTGTTTCAACCCCAGGGTTGGAACACCTGTAGCCCAACAGGAGTGAACACGGGACAGGGCATCTACATTTCCCATCTCAACACCTGGCCTGTGTTTTACTGTAAAGGAATAATCCTGTAGAGCCAAAAACCACCGGTTCACCCGCCTATTAGTCTCCTTCTTTTGGGCCATCCATTTCAAGGGAGCATGGTCAGTTATTAGCTCAAACTGGCGCCCTAACAGGTAGTACCTGAGCGCGTCCACGGCCCACTTTATGGCTAAGCATTCCTTTTCAATGACTGCATACTTTTTCTCATGATCATTGAGCTTTCTGCTTAGGTAGACCACAGGGTGTTCTTCCCCATTGTATACCTGTGACAATACTGCCCCGATACCTACATCAGAGGCATCTGTCTGTACCAAAAAGTCTTTGGCGAAATCGGGGGAGTATAGCACTGGCTGTGCACAAAGAGCTTTTTTCAGGGCTTGGAAAGATTCTTCCGCTACTGGGGACCATTTCACCATTACAGAGTCTTTCCCTTTCGTAAGGTCTGTCAGTGGGGCAGCTAAAGTTGCAAAATTTGGGATAAATCTTCTATAATACCCCGCAATGCCAAGAAAGGCCCTGACCTGCTTCTTGTTTGCCGGACGTGGCCACTCCTGGATGGCTTCTATTTTATTTACCTGGGGCTTTATGACACCACGGCCAATAGTGTAGCCCAAATACTTGGCTTCCTCTAGACCAATGGCACATTTTTTGGGATTTGCCGTAAACCCTTCTTTGAAGAGGGAATCGAGGACCGCTTGGACACGGGGCAAGTGAGAGCCCCAGTCAGTGCTATGCACCACTATGTCATCCAGATAGGCTGCAGCATACTGTCGGTGAGGTCTTAGGGTCCTGTCCATGGCCCTCTGAAATGTCGCAGGGGCATTTTGCAACCCAAAAGGCATCTTTTTATATTGAAAGGAACCCTCCGGGGTCACAAATGCAGTCTTCTCTTTGGCACTAGCAGTCAGGGGTATCTGCCAATAACCTTTTGTCAAGTCCAAAGTAGTCAGATAGCGAGCCTTGCCAAGTCGGTCTATAAGTTCATCTACTCTGGGCATTGGGTACGTGTTAAACTTTGTTACTGCATTGAGCTTCCTGAAATCATTACAGAACCTCCAGGTGCCATCCGGTTTTGGGACTAACACGATGGGGCTCGACCAATCACTATTGGATTCCTCAATGACATCTAGCTCCAACATTCTTTTAACTTCAGCACTGATGTCCTTTCTCCTCGCTTCAGGAATTCGGTACGGTTTGAGCTTGACACGGACCCCAGGTTCAGTAACAATATCATGCTGAACCTCCGAACTCGTGCCAGGCAACTCTGAAAATTTCTCTCTATTCCTTATCAGGAACTCTCTAGCCTCCTGTTTTTGGGAAAATGACAGGGTGTCTGGAATCGTGACCTCAGGGATCAGAGGGGATTCAGTACCCTTAGGCGTTACCGGGAGGGACCTTGCAGTTAACGCCAGTCTATCCTTCCAGGGCTTTAACAGGTTTACGTGGTAAATCTGTTCGGGCTTCCTTTTACCTGGTTGATACACCTTGTAATTGACTTCCCCAACTCTTTCAATAACTTCAAAGGGGCCCTGCCACTTAGCCAGGAACTTGCTCTCAACAGTGGGAACTAATACGAGGACCCTGTCACCCGGTGAGAAAACACGGAGTTGGGCCCCCCTGTTGTATATTCTCTGTTGGGCTGCTTGTGCCTGTAGTAAATGTTCTTTCACCACTGGTATTACTGCTGCAATCCTGTCCTGCATTTGAGCGATATGCTCAATTATGCTTTTGTGAGGTGTCTGTTCCCCCTCCCAAGTTTCCTTGGCTATGTCCAAGAGTCCCCGAGGGTGTCTCCCGTAAAGCAACTCAAATGGAGAGTACCCTGTAGAGGATTAGGGGACCTCCCTGATAGCAAACATCAGGTACGGTATCAGGAAGTCCCAGTCTTTCCCATCTTTGTCAACAACCTTTTTTAACATGCCCTTTAACGTCTTATTAAAACGTTCCACCAAGCCATCTGTTTGCGGATGATACACAGAGGTTCGCAACTGCGTCACCTTAAATAACTTGCACAGCTCCCTAGTTATCCGTGACATAAATGGGGTACCCTGGTCTGTAAGGATTTCTTTAGGGATGCCAACCCGACTGAACACCATAAACAGCTCTTTGGCAATATTTTTAGCAGACGCGGCGCGTAAGGGAACGGCCTCAGGATAACGGGTAGCGTAATCCATAATCACGAGGATATGCTGATGACCACGGGCGGATTTGGGGAGCGGACCCACAAGGTCCATGGCAATCCTCTCGAAGGGCACCTCAATAATGGGCAAGGGCACTAAAGGACTTCGGAAGTGGGGCTGGGGGGCTGACATCTGACACACCGGACCGGATTGACAATAATTTTCAATATTTTTCTGTATCCCAGGCCAGTAAAACCTGCGCAACACTCTTTCAGTGGTTTTCTCAACCCCTAAATGGCCTCCTAGCAAGTGCGCATGGGCAAGTTCCAACACCACCCTTCTATAAGGCTTCAGGACCACCAACTGTTCAATAACTTCATCATTCTTTTTACATACACGATACAGTATATCATCATTGCTGCTGAAATAAGGAAAACAGGGCCTATCCCCTGGTTCGACAGGTACATCATTAATCACCATTACATTTTCCCAGGCCCTGGCAAGGGTAGGGTCTTTTCTCTGCTCAGTACCAAAATTTTCCTTGTGCACATTGAGGTCAGTAAACTCCAACGTAGGCTCCGAGTCGGCAGACGGCTGTCCGGCTCTACTGGTTGTGGGGACTTCCTCAGGCTCCTCCAGCTCCCCTGCCATAACCGAGAACGGAAAACTCGGAGAGCCCTGAGATGAGTCCCCTGAACCCACAATATCGGAAGTAGCCAGGAGCTCTGGCTCTGCGACTGAGTCAGGTACTGCCACCGGGTCGGGACGATCCCACAGTTCCCAAAACTTAGGGAAGTCCCTACCAATGATGGCCTCATGCACCAAGTGGGGCACAAGTCCGACCGCATGGGACACCGTACCTAAGCCAGTTTTAAACTGAACTGTGGCTATAGGATACTCCCGGGTATCCCCATGTACACAGATCACAGCAACTTTTTTTTCATGAAAATTCACAGTTTTAACTATCTCAGCTGTCACCAAAGTAACCAGACTTCCAGAGTCCAGTAAGGCCGTAATAGGCTTATCATTAACAGTCATGTGATACATGTGTTTCCCCACATTTGGCACTGCAGCGCATGAAACAGCAGCAAACATAGACTGCCTTCTAATAGACAGATCACACTGCATTGGTTCATCAGTCAAAGGACAATTTGCTGCAACATGTCCCAGCTCTTGGCAACGAAAACACCTGATGTTTCCCCAAGTTGGTTTGCTGACAGGCAGTGGTTTCCCTTGCTTGGGACGCCAAACTTCAGTCCTGGCACCAAAGATCCTCCCCCCTATTTCCTTGCCATGCTTACCACCCACTTCCCCTGGAACAGTCTTACCGGTTGACTGGGGAGACCGTGGCTTTGGGTGGAAAGTCCGTGCGGCTGTTGGGGTGGTGACCAGGTTCTCTGCAGCAAAGTACCTTTCGACGAGTTCCACCAAGTTATCTGCCGACTTGGGGTCCCCTTGACTCACCCACCTCTGCAGGGGAATTGGGAGTGACCTTAGGAATTGGTCCATGACCACACGCTCCACTATTTGTGGCGCAGACAGGGACTCAGGCTGTAGCCAATTTCTCACCAGGTGGATTAGGTCGAACATCTGCGATCTTGGGGGCCTCTCAATTTGGAAGAACCAGCTGTGGACCCTTTGGGCTCGAACGGCCAAGGTGACACCGAGTCGCGCCAGAATTTCCTGCTTGACCTTTTCATAGTCTCCCGCTTCTGCCGACTCCAGATCATAGTAGGCCTTCTGCGATTCACCAGAAAGTAAGGGGGCGATCAGTCCTGCCCACTTGGTTTTAGCCCCACCTTCCCTCTCAGCGGTCCGTTCAAATGTTAGCAGGAAGGCCTCTGGATCATCATCCGTAGTCATTTTTGACAGAAAGCGAGCCACATGGATGGCTGAAGGCTTGTCTCTAATATCCTTGATTTTCGCAGGTGCCCACTGTGCTAGCGTTTCTGCAACCTTAGTCAGGGATTTCCTATCCGCTTCTGCAGCAGTGGCAAGCTGTTCAAACAGCCTCTGCGATTGCTCCTGTACAGCACAAATCTGCCTCTGCGATTGCTCCTGTGCAATAGCGTTGGCTTGCTGCAGCGCAGCATTAGTTTGCTGTTGTGCAGCGTTTGCTTGCTATTGTGCAGCGTTGAATAGCACCATTTGTTTGAGGATTTCCTCCATGTTGTCACTTTAGGTACTGGCTTTTTAAATAGTAACTTACTATTGCTGATCGCAGCCTCCACCATATGTAAGCTGGGGATAGGTAGCGGGTACAAAAGCTCCCTGGGATGAGCCAGCACAGATACCAAAGTCCATAGGATCAGTGAACAACAGTGGGATGTTTATTGGTGCTATACAAAGTCTATTTACAGGTGCTGTACAGTGTGCAGAAAACAAAACAAAAAAATAGTCAAACAAACACCTAGCCGTGTCTCGGCTCTAACTACACGTTATGCAGGTCCTAACTACTAAGCTAAACAAGCCTACCGCTTGTTAGCTCAAACACACACTTCTCACCAGTTTTTCAGCAGCCTCCTTGCTCTCACAGATTCACACTGTTTCCCAGGACAGAGCAATGGCTGTTAGCTCAGGTGAGCTTAAATTGGCCTGGGGGAGAGTGCCAACACCTGACCTGGATAAGGGATAAGAGGTCCCTGAACGTGCAAGAGAGGAGCCTGGGAGAGGTATAAACCCTGAACTGGACTTTCCCAGGCTCTCTCTGGGACGCTCTGCTACAGTCTGGACAAGATGTAAGGGACCCTAGTTTCTCTACTACCACCCTTATGATCCCTGCACGGTAAGGTAGTCTGGTTCATGCCATAGCTATTAGGCTGGCTTCCGTTCCCCTCCGATGTTGCATAGAAGCCACGTAGTCGCAGCACTGGGGGGGGGGGGGGGGGGGGCCCCCCAAGAACACATAAACCAGTGACAACTGGTTCCACAGGGTCACTAACGCATCTGTCCCGCATGCAAGTGGATCCTTTGACACAAAGCTTTCTAAATTCTTGATGAACCTGGATGCCAATACATTTTATGTCCGGGGTACCCTTTCTCTGGCATTTGGTCAGAACAAAAGTTGGGTGTAGAGGTCATTCTCCCGGGAACGATTGTTGATGGCTCCAGAGAACCGCCTGCCAATTCTCCATTTTATGTAATGAAGATTGTCAATAGGCAAGGCACAAGCTCCTCTGCCAAAATATGTCTCACTTCCTTCTGGCTGCGTGAATTCTAGTGCCTCCTTGGTAAATTAAGCAAATCACTGGTGTGGCATTGTCGGGTTGTACACTGACAGAACACTCCTGCAACCGAAATGCCCAGGCCCTAAAGCCAGACGTGCCATTCGTAGCTCTAGAATGTTGATGGATAAGTCTCACTTGGAGCATGACCGCTTCCCCTAGGCAGTTCTCTCTTCCAGGTCTGGCCTTCGTTCCTAGAGACCAGCCTTCTTAGCCGCCACCTCCCAGGTAACCAGCATAAAGGATCTTCCTTTCTGACAATCTTTTGATTAACCACCAACTGAGATTCCAGCGTATCCCTGGGACCAGACTCTTTGGATGATGCTGGATTAGGATCTACTTGTTCCAGGCTGACAGAATAATGTTTATAGCAAACTTGAATGAAACTGAGCATAGGGAACCGCTTTGAATGGAGCCACCATCTTTCCTAGCACCTTAAGCAAAAGGGCAAATGTAAGGAACTCTTCTTTGCCTTGACCACATAGACCAGATTTTTTATAGTGCCGACTTTGTCCTTTTTGGGCTGTGTCCCAAACATTTCATGCTTCTTACCTGGGGCCTAGTATCTGAGCTGGATCCTGGGTTCCAGTACTTTGGTTATAACCACATACCAAAGATTTTCTGGCAGGATGTGGTATTGGCCCAGGGGAGTGGAAACCCTGTCTAGGATCCCGGTCCCTGAAGGTCTGTTGACTTAACCCGCCATGATGGGTGAAGATTGGGTCTGTCTGTGCTCTGCAGTATCCTGCTGCGGGCATAAGGCAAGTGAAGACGATCCTAGGTAAATACCTTAAGGATTATAGTCCATGAGTAGCTGCATGTCTTATCTGTTTTCCGCCACTGGAGGCAGTAGAGAGACATACCTGGTGTTTCACTTACCAATGCGCTCCAGGAATGAAAGCTCAATTAGCAGGTCTGTTGAGCGGCTCGCTTCCTCCGCTCCAGGCTCTGCCACAGTTAGGGGGGGTCCCTCGTAGTCCGGGTCCACGGCGCTCCTTGGGGATCTCTCTCTACCCCGCCTTCACCATTTCCCTACTGGGGGGGTGCTATACAGGGAGGAAACTTTCTGTCTAATTGATTACACCAGTGTTCAGCACCTGAAGGTGGAATATAACCCACTTAGTAATTACTAGGATCTGTGTCCTGTGATGTACGATAAAGAAACTTCTGTCACTCAAAGAGCCCCAATTTATAGGGAGCTTAAACACTAGACACCAGCCTGACGCTTGCAATTAGAGTAAGATTTCCCACTGGTCAAGGATAGCAAAGATCCATAAAATAGTGTGCCACAAGAGGTATCTTTGTCTTAGAGCATTGCTGATATTCCTCCATTTGGGGCGACAGCCCTCTGGACAGCAGAGTCCTTTTTAATAAAACATAGATTTTTATATATTTAACCACTCAAATGACGGCAGGGGGAGGACTCCATTGTTCTGGCATCACGTCATATGACGTGATGTCTTTTTAAAGCCGCGGGTGGGCGCCGCTCTGCGGGGATCCCGTGCGAGTGCCCGGCGGGCAACGATCGCCGCCGGGCACACGCGATTGCTCAGTAACTGAGCGGGGACGTGGAGCTCTGTGTGTAAACACAGAGCTGCACGTCCCTGTCAGGGAGAGAGGAGAGCGGTTGTGTCCCTTGTACATAGGGACACAATCGGTCACCTCCCCCAGTCACCCCCCCTCCCGCTACAGTTAGAACACTCATAGGACACATATTTAACCCCTTCCCCGCCCCCTAGTGGTTAACCCCTTCACTTCCAGTCACATTTATACAGTAATCAATGCATATTTATAGCATTGTTCACTGTATAAATGTAAATGGTCCCAAAAATGTCACAAAAGTGTCCGAAGTGTCCGCCATAACGTCGCAGTACCAATAAAAAAATCGCAGATCGCCGCCATTAATAATAAAAAAAAAAAAAAAAAATGCCATAAACTATCCCCTATTTTGTAAACACTATAAATTTTGCGCAAACCAATCGATAAACGCTATTTTTTTTTTTTTTTTTTTACCAAAAATATGTAGAAGAATACGCATCGGCCTAAACCGAGGAAAAAAATATTTTTTTTATATATTTTTGGGGTTATTTATTATAGCAAAAAGTAAAAAATATTGCATTTTTTTCAAAATTGACGCTCTATTTTTGTTTATAGCGCAAAAAATAAAAACCGCAAAGGTGATCAAATACCACCAAAAGAAAGCTCTATTTGTGGGAAAAAAAGGACGCCAATTTTGTTTGGGAGCCACGTCGCACGACCGCGCAATTGTCAGTTAAAGCGACGCAGTGCCGGAAGCTTAAATTTCGTCTGTGCAGGAAAGGGGTGTAGGTGCACAGTAGGCAAGTGGTTAACCGTGTTATGCCTACAAAGTCCATCTGCCAAACTTCCCAATTTTAACAATCAAATTATTTCGAGATGTGGCATGGTGTACTTATTATATCCACAGTACCACTCTGTCATGATATAACCCCCCCAGTTATTCAGTGCTACAGAGGAAGCATCAGCGTATGCGGGTTCTGCTTCCTCCACAGCCAGTGCCAGCTTCATGCTCTGGAATGGAGGGGTCAGCAACCTGTTAATCACAAGCTGGGCTCGCCAGCCTTCTATCCCAGAGCATGGGTATGCAATTCCCTGGCTTGAGGATGTGGGCCACATCCGAGGGCTCGGGCCATAGGTTGAGCACCCCAAACCCTAGATCATGCTGACTACAGCAATGTCTCTTGTTCGTCATGGTTACCTTTACAACATATTTGTCAGGGACAGATTTTCCCCCTTTTTTTTAAATCAACAGCCTCAACTAGAGCAATAGCTTATTGTTAGAACACACACAGTTTGTTTACATGTATAAAATATCTAGATGGAATTCAAATAGTACCACTTGTAAAAACAAAAAAAAAAAAAATACAAAATGACAAAAGCTAAGTTCTGAATCTGATGCAAACACTTACTTTACACTTGTATCTGTGTATTGCATTGTTACAAGTTGTGATTCATCACCTTTGCCATCTTGCTTCTGCACAAAACAAAATAAAAGTTAGTTCTTGAATTTTTATTTAAAACCCAACTCTGGAAAAAGTAAAAATTCTCCCTTGCTCTTTTATGTCTAGGGGATGGTGCTCCCCTATGTAAGAATGGAATGTTCCTCTGTGTCCTCATGTCCAATTCAAAAGCATTGGGAGGCTGTGGGGACTGGCCCCTGCATCATTAAAGCAGCTGTAAACCACTGGAAATCGTTTTTTTGTACCTGCAAGGTAATGTCATAATGTGCTAGTATACATCACGTGCGTGATGTCACTGGCTGCATGTACATGGAGATATTTACACTACCTAGAGGTAAGCCTTATTATAGGCTTACTTATAAGTAAAAGCAATTGATGGAAGTTTACTTACGCTTTAAGGAACCTGTGGGAGTGCAATATTAGGTAAGTAAAACAGATTTTCTTGTTTCCCTAGACCTAAATCAGCATTTCACCTTGCATTTCAGGGGCTGCACCACTGCAAGGGAGGATATTTACTTTTCCTGGAGCTCAGCAATTAAATCAGGGCATACATACACACATACATACAAGGAATGCATATGGTGTGGTGACGTTTACAGCTCAATATAATTGCTCCCCATCGTTTAACATAATCCTGAGAAAGGCAGATAGCTAAATGCAACAATTGTTTGATACTCCAAGTCCCAATCTCCCTGCTCGACTAATCACAGCACAGCCGAGGCGTGCGTGTATCGGATACATGATCCAGCACAGCGAGGCGTCTTAGCCACCGTACTTCTAAATGAAGCGGGCGGCTAGCGGTTAATGTGTACATGTAGGTCAAACGGTCACCAAATTGCTGTCTGTGCATGTATATTCACATATGCATATGCTGTATACTTCCAATCATACAAATAACATCCCCCCCCCTGACGATCTCTGTGCGGACAAAACATGTTGGCACGCTGGTGGACTTGTGGCAGTTCTGGTTTCTTTATTTGACAGTCTTTCGTCTCCAAATGCGATAGCAAGATGCAAGAGCGATATTTTTTTATTTAAATATTAAAATAAACTTAAAAAGTAGAACTAAAAAGCAAAACTTTTTCTGTTTTGTTTTTTGATACAGGGTATAGCGGAATTACAACGCTCATCAATTTTTATTGCTTTCTGTGTCTCCGTTAATGTGATTCACCCTCTTTGCCCGGCTTACCATCATCATTGAAAGTAAAAGAAAATCTCCCATTTTTTTGCTGTCCTCAAAAAATGAATAGAGGGAAAATTTTCCAATGGGGATACTAATTTTGGTGACCTGGTGGTCCCCAAGGAATTTCCTTAATTTGCAGGGATTTCCTCTCACTTCCTTTTTGGCTTTGAGATGACTGTGGATACAACAAATAACTTTACAAACAGGCAAATGTAATCGTATATGATTTGATACACTTGTTTGTATAGTTATTTGTTGTATCCAATTTGTATGCCTTTTGGCATGTTTTTAAAAATATGCCATTTATTTTTATTTTTTATAAAACGCTTTTTAACCAGTTAAGGACCCCCGCACGCCTATGTACGTCCACAACATGGCTCGTACAGGCACAAGGGCGTAAATTTACGTCCTCGCCTTAGTGCGGTTCGGGGGTCCCATCGGGACCCCCTCCGCGGCGTGCGGCGGTCCCCCTGGCTCTGGGAGCGATCGCCGACGAGCGGGCGGATGTCCGTGTTTTCCGCCCCCCCCCGCGATCGCTCCCAGCCAATGGGAGCGCGCTCCCAGCCTGTCACTTCCTCCTCCTGTGTTTACACAGGAAGGAGGAAATTATGTAATCTCTCATCGCAGCGCTGTTTCCCAGCGCTGCTGATGAGAGAAGACATCCACAGTAAGTGTGCACCAACACAACACTGACACACACTCACATAGGCATATTAACCCCTTGTGATCGCCCCCCCCCCCACCCCCCTGTCACAGTGTTACTGAATGCAGTGATTTAATCACTGCATTTAGTGTCAGTGTGACAGGCACTGTAAAAAACAGTTAGTGTTAGGTTCAGGATAGCCCCCCCACCCCCCCTAATAAAGTTTTAACCCCCTGATCACCGCCCTAGTTAACCCTTTCACTCCCTATTGCCAGCGTCACTAAGCGATCATTTTTCTGATCGCTGTATTAGTGTCGCTGTTCCCGCTAGGTAGCTATTTTTTTTATTACAATTTTTTTTTTTTACTAAAGACATGTGGCTAAATAAATTTTGGCCTAAATGTTTTACTAAAATTTAGTTTATTTGATTTTTTTTATAACAAATAGTAAAAAAATAGTGATTTTTTTCAAAATTGTCGCTCTATTTTAGTTTATAGCGCAAAAAATAAAAATCGCAGAGGCGATCAAATACCACCGAAAGAAAGCTCTATTTGTGGGAAGAAAAGGACGCAAATTTTGTTTGGGAGCCACGTCGCACGACCGCGCAATTGTCTGTTAAAGCGACGCAGCGCCGAATTGTAAAAACACCTTGGGTCATTTAGCAGCGTAAGTGTCCGGGTCTTAAGTGGTTAACGAATGTGCATTACAGTAACAAATGTGACAAAATGCTCAGCATGCTCACCATAGCAGATAAAGTACATTTGAACTGACATGTATCAGGGTATTTGAAAATGAATATACAGCTTGCTTGGATCAGAAAATAAAAAGATATGGGCTCTTTCACACGGACTTTCCGCATGTTCGTTTTTCATCCATCCATTGTCGGATGAAAAACGGACATACATGTATCCCTATGGGATCGCGGATGTCAGCGGAGACATGTCCGCTGACATCCGATCCACCAAAGTATGTCGGAGGAAAAACCTACTTTTCCTTCCATCTGGCGGATTGAATCGGATCAACACGGACAGACGGTCCGTGTTCATCCGATTCACCATAGGGGAGAGCGGAGAAAAGACAGGGCGGTCCCTGCACAGTGTGCGGGGACCGCCCTGTCATCCGGCAGCTCAGCGGAGATCAACGGAGCGATCCCCGCTGAGCAAACAGAGGTGCACGGGGCAGATCATTACTGATCCGCCCCGTGTGAAAGAGCCGTTAAGCTTTCAATGAGTCACCATGTCTTGGCTAGGTATGCAAAAAAGGGCATTTATTTTTAATGAAATTAAAAATATTTTTGTATGGAGTCAAGATTGTTTTGCTTGCCATTGTATGGCATATTTAAAGTTCCTTCTTCTTAGTGAATGGAGGGAGTCTGCGGTTTCCTTTTCTAAAATATATAAAAGTATCCCAGGTATCAAGGGAATTAGAGGATCCTACATCATTCGCCTAGGTGAATGACATAGGCTGAAGAGCAGACCTAATTAAAAAGGCATGGACACATTATTTTTTTATTTCTATTAAAGATGGGGAAGGCCTTTCAAACAGAGCCAACATGACAAACAGGACTGAAAGGCGTTGTAAAGGTAAAACATTTTTCCCTAAATAGCTTCCTTTACCTTAGTGCAGTCCGCCTTTACTTACCTCATTCTTTGATTTTGCTTTTAAATGTCCTTATTTCTTCTGAGAATTCTTCACTTTCTGTTCTTCTGTTTGTAACTCCACATAGTAATGCAAGGCTTTTTCCCTGGTGTGGAGTGTCGTGCTCGCCCCCTTCCCTGGAATACAGGAGAGTCAGGACGCCCACTAACACACAGCTCATTTCTCTATCTGCAACATAGAGAGCATCCTGACTCTCCTGTATTCCAGGGGAGGGGTCGAGCACGACACTCCACACCAGGTAAAAAAGACTTGCATTACTGTGTGGGGTTACAGACAGAAGAACAGAAAGTGAGGATTTCCCAGAAGAAATAAGGACATTTAAAAGCAAAATGGAAGGATGAGGTAAGTGAAGGAGGACTGCACTAAGGTAAAGGAAGCTTTTTTTACCTTTATAACCCCTTGAAGGTTCATTTAAATTGCAATGACCAATTCACCTACATGGAATGTTTGGTGACTCATATATAAATATTTATTTAGTGGTAAAAGTAACAAACGCTCACCCGTATTGCTTGAGGTTTATGGGTACTAATTGTTCGCCTGGTCTTTGTTCTCTCAGCTTCATGTCTGTGGACCCAAACACGGAGTTCTTGGTTTAACCTGTTTAATAATAAAGCATTATTATTATTTTTTTAAGTTTTTATCTTGAAAACAAAGAGCAAGAAAAAGGTACAGTACAATACAAAACTTCCAGGTGTCTCATATTAAAATATGAGTCAATAGCATATTTAATTCATGAACCACATAAAAATAGGTAGCAGGAGTTGCAAGATGAAGACATTTCAGTTCAAATAAAATATTAAAGGTTCAGCTCCACCACTATATTCAAGTCTAGACAGCGATTTAACTATAATGTCTTAAAAGAATGCCCAAAAAGAAAGAAAACGGGCAGAAGGATTTGCAGATGTAGGAAAAGCAGGAGATAGGAAGGGGAATTTATAAGAACAGATAGAGTGGTTGTGTACACATCTCATCACAAAATAAAGTTTAAATTAGAACAGGGAGCCATTTTATAGCTAGGACATAGTTACTAAACCCAAAACAGTAAAATCAGTCTGTATATGCTGTAAAGCATGCTTGTTATACTCAATGCCTGAGGATTAACCCCTTAGCTTCCAGTGTGTGTAAAAAGTAGAGGTTGACCGATATGGGTTTTTCTCTGGCCGATGCCGAGACTGAGAAAATCGGGGCGGTCGATATACAATTCTGATTTTTGTTTGCTTAAGAGGGCGGGGCCACACACACGTAGCTGGCCGCCCAGATACCATCCCATTGGCTGGTGTTTGATAGCTGCTGGGTCCCGCCCACCCCCCCCCCCCCCCCAACATCAACACTGAATTCTGACAGCTGATATCTCTCTGCATTTAGCTACATATGTCAGTTTCACAAACTGAGCGGCTCTCTGTCAAGCGCTGCTCTGCCAATGGAGTGTGGGGAAGGGAGGAGTAACACTCATGGGTCGATGGGGCGCGGTGTGGTCAGTAATTGGCTGAATCTGCATAATAAAAATCGGCCGATGCCGATTTATTAAAAAAGGCAAAATATCGGCCAACCTCTAGTAAAAAGGCAATTTGATCCTGCCTTCTCTGACCCTCCCCTTCTTTCACAGTCCCCAATCTATCTCCTGATAGTACATTGGAGTCACTCTGCACATGCTCAGTTTGGTGTGTATTGATAAAGAGTTTTTTTGGGAGGGTGCCTGTAATAAGCACAGGGCCAATCAGCACTGTCCAGACAAAGGGTCAAGGGTCCAGCCTCATAGGATAGTCAGAGGAGAATAAAAAAAAAATTACAAGCTTTAACCAGTGCCCAGCCGGACACTAATGGAAGTCACAAGACTGCTAAGACTGCTATAACCGTTGGAGAAAAGGTATTTAGCAGTTTATATAGAAAAAAAGGGGGCCCAAAGTGCACTTCTCGGCGCCAAAAACAGCAAATTAACTGTTGATGAGGTTCCACTAATGAAATATAAAGATAATCATGTAATGAATAAATAAATCAATATCAAATACCAAACAGTATGATATGATAAAAGATACAGCAGCTGTTTAAAATAAATGAAAACTCATCTATAAAAACATAAAATGCATTAAAAAAATAGACCCAAATCTGGGTCAACTTGAGGACGCCCTCCGTGGAAGTCGGAAGTGATGAAACGCGTCAGTGGTGACAACGACGGCGTAACCAGGTAGAGAGAAGAGTGCGTTCCACCGCTGGCTTATTGTAACCAGGCAAGGTATCTTCAGCACTGTGCATACAGCACAAGCGCAGCCCCTATGTTCGGAGGATAACGGTGACTACCCTTTTATGTTCTTTGCAAGTTGATACATTGTACATAGATAGGAAGCGGGTTGTTGGTACACAGTTTTTTTTATCCAATTGAAGCAGAATTACACTATGTCAGTGTCTTTGTGTTTTATATGGACCGTGAGTGGAAATTAACCCTTGCTGCTTCTGGAGTAATGGAGGTCTAAACAGGAGGAATTTGTATACAAGGCTCAGTTTATTCAGTTATCTGGTGAGTGTGAACCCCAGAGGGGGAGTGTGCCTTACTTCTGTGGTGAAGATTGGGAGCTGGTGTAGGGTGCACTACTATTCCAACCCTAGAAGCACTTACCACTTTCTGAAAAACCACTTTGAGACTCTCATCGTTCATCTATTATTTATTTATGTGATTTTGGACTTCATCCATTCCTAGCGCTGTTTTATCAAGTTGACCCAGATTTGGGTCTATTTGTTTGATACATTTTATGTTTATATTTATATTTAGAAGTTTATATTTACTAAAATAATTGCATTTCCATTTCTGTGTACTGTGGGAGACCAGATAAAAGGAAATGCAGGGTCCCGAGTTTAATATCACTTTAAAAGTTGGCTAATGCATTAAGCACATCTTCCTGCAAAGCCTAATACACACGATAAGAAAATCGGATGAAAAAATACAGATTTTGAAGTGATCGTTCGATAATCTGATCGTAAGTACACAGCTTGCGGGAGCTGATCAGGACGGTTCATCCAAAATTATCCAAAGGGGACAGAACACGCACATTTTTCTCGTACAATACCAGATCGTACGATTTTCTTTAATCACTACAATATTCATATGAGACTTAAGTCTGCCAAAGATAGCTTTCTCAACTGGAGTATTTTCAGAAAAGATGTCAGTGATAGCAAATAAATTCCCTAAGTAAACTAAAGGGGCTACACGTTAGTTGGCATTTGCACATATTTATTGATTCTTGGCATATCAAGATTAAGCAATTGCAGTGGTATTAATTCCTGAACAGTCTTTATTTCCAGTAACACTGGTGGGCTTACTCAAAAATATTACGTTATTTTACTAGACAAAGGGACTAACAGAATTTATCCAAACAATACATAAAAGACAAAGGAAACAACAAATAAGGTTTCAATCTTTTTGAGGCTTCGTGGTTGTTTTGGCAATTGCACAAGGAATTTTACTCTGAAGAGAATATGTGTAAAGTGGTTTACCTCAAACAAATACAACTCATTTCTGTTCATTCAGATTACATGCTAAAGATAAAAAAAATAAAAAAGTGCAAACTTTACTGTCCCCTAGTTAAAATAAAACAATGTTAAGAGATCATTAGAGCCAGACAACTGAGCATAGCAAGGTTTGATTGACTGCAGCCAGCGCAGCTCAATATAAAATCGGCACAGTCTTCTGAATGAAAGCTGCCCGGGCAGCAAGCTCATAAAAATCTGTTGCTAGCCATCAGTCTGAAGAGAACTACAAAGTAATTTTTAAGATTTAGGGACTCCAAAAACCCACAATAAAAAATAAAAAAAAAAACACATTCTTTATGAATGGAACACACTTTAAAAAAAAAAGGTAGCCAGTCTTCCCAGGAGGTGCCAAGCCTGCCAATATTTCTCTCTAAGGGACAGTAATAAAGTTGCCGCATACCAAAATCACGGGATTCTATTAATGCAGCAGAAGCCAATGTTACTGACTCAAGGAAAATAGGCTTCACTTGAAAGCAACAGCAAATCCATTGCTAAACAAAGAGTAAATAAACGCTGGCCTCTCATTTCCTAGGAAGCAACAGGATGATCTGAAAGTCTTGTGGGAGAATGTTCTAAAAGCACATGAGACAAATATGGAACTTTCTGCTCTGCATGGGCAAAGCAAAGGCTTGTTTTTAGCCAACTGCGAGTCTAATGCCTCGTTTCCACTGAGTGGATCGGTTCGGTACGGTACGCTATGTTTCCATTATGAAAGTGTGCCATAAAACCGAACTGTACCATTCTGGGTCCTGCTTCAGATGTGGGGCAATAGAAAAGGGACCGGTTTGGTTAGGGCGGAGCTACAATACATTCCACTGATTGGTGGACACCCTAGGCATTTTTTCTAAACCCTGTATGGCCCCTGACGGTCCGACTTGCAGTGGAAACGCTCACCAGAATAGACCAGTCGATTCTAACCATTCCAAACTGTACCGACCCGAACCGTTCCGCTCAGTGGAAACGAGGCATAAGTAGATGGTCTAATCACCAAGACAATGATTCGACACAGAAAAGCAAGTCCACATTAGAATTGTTAGGAAAAAATTGACTTGGTTTTTGATTTTTGAATGACAATGCCAAATGCCGGGCTTAAATTTAAAACAAATGAGGTGCCATACATACACTGACATAAGATGACCACAACTGAATTAACCACTTGTCCACCGCAGTACGAGAAAATACATCTTGGGCTTTGTGCGGTGATATCTGAATGATGCCTGCAGCTGCAGGCATCATTCAGATATCACCGCCTTCAGCCGGCGATTCTGTGCACAATAAGAATGATCAAAGCGGCAGTTCTGCCGCTTGATCGTTCTTATAGGCGGCGGGGGGAGATGTCCGATGCTTCTCCAGGCTCTCCCGTGCCATCGGGGGCCCGGAGAGCGAATCGGCCGGCTCTCGGTGAAGAACCATAGAGATGACTGGTGACCAGATGGTCACAGTCATCTCTATGACCGTTGGAGGACCGGGCGCGACGTTATGACGCAACGCCCGGTACCTGGAAGTAAACAAAGCCACAATCGCGGCTGTCGGCGTGAGATCGGTGAATGTTTTTACCGATTTTATGCCTGGAGGAGAGATGTGGGGTCTTATTGACCCCACATCTCTCCATAAAGAGGAACTGTCACACCGATTCCTATTACAAGGGATGTTTACATTCCTTGTAATAGGAATAAAAGTGATCAAAAAAAATAAAAAATAAAAATAAAAGTGTAAAAATAAAAAAATTAAGTAAAATAAAAATAAAATAAAATGCCCCTATCCCGGTAGCTCGTGCGCAGAAGCGAACACGCATGCAAGTCCCGCCCACATATGTAAACCCCGTTCAAACCCCACATGCGAGGTATCGTCACGTGCGTTAGAGCGTGTGCAACAATTCTAGCACTAGACCTCCTCTGTAACTCGAAAATAGTAACCTGTAAAAAAATTAAAGCGTCGCCTATGGAAAATTTGAAGTACCGAAGTTTGGCGCCATTCCATGAGTGTGTGCAAATTTAAAGCATGACATGTTAGGTATCCATTTACTCGGGGTAACATCATCTTTCATATTTTACAAAAAATTGGGCTAACTTTACTGTTTTGTTATTTTTAAATTCATTAAACCATTTTTTTCCCAAAAAAGGTGTTTAAAAAATTATTGCGCAAATACCGTGCGAGAAAAAAATGACTGCCATTTTATTCCCTAGGATGTCTGCTCACAAAAAATATATAATGTTTTGGGGTTCCGGTTAATTTTCTAGCAAATTTTTTTTGATTTTTACCGTGTTTCCCCGAAAATAAGCCCGGGTCTTATATTAATTATGCCAACAAAAGACACAGTAGGGCTTATTTTCGGGGTAGGTCTTACCTTGTAACGTGCTGTCTTCTCTCCCCCTCTCCCTCCCTACCTGACAGGAATCCCCAGTGTGAACGGAGTTAAAATGCTTGTAAAATCCTATAATCCTCTCTATTACAGTATTATATAATGAACAATGTGTGCATTTCTGTAATATAATTGTGCCAAATACATTCGTTATAGCGCCATTCTGCGCTTCTGTGACCCGCCGGAGCTCTCTTCCCCACAATTATATTACAGAAACACACACATTGTACATTATATACAGTATTTTTAACTAGGGCTTATTTTTGGGGTAGGGCTTATATTGCAGCCCTCCTGGAAAATAACGCTAGGTCTTATTTTCAAGGTAGGTCTTATTTTTGGGGAAACAGGGTACATGAAGGAGAGAAGTGTCAGAATAGGCCCGGTGGTCAAGTGGTTAAAACAGTCTGCAAAGAAAAGTGGGTGAAAAAGACTTACCGGTATACTGTTATATTGACGTAAATATATACTGTTATACTGAGAAGTAAAAGACTTGTTATATTGAAAGTGTCGAGTACAGTCAGTACAGCCAGAAGTGACAATTACTTTTTTTTTTATTCAAACAATGCCAGATCCAGTCAGAGAACTTTATTCATTCAATAAAATACACCAAGTAAAAATGTGCTAGTTGTTTTTCAGGTATTCTCATTTTACAATTGTAAATACTAAAAGATACAAAGTACTGTATATGGCAAAATGTTTAAATAAAGAAGGAATTATGAAGAGAGAACATTTAAAGGGGTTGTAAAGGTACAATTTTTTTCCCTAAATAGCTTCCTTTAACCTTAGTGCAGTCCTCCATCACATACCTCATTCTTCGATTTTGCTTTTAAATGTCCTCATTTCATCTGAGAAATCCTCACTTCCTGTTCTTCTGTCTGTAACTCCACACAGTAATGCAAGGCTTTCTCCCTGGTGTGGAGCGTTGTGCTCGCCCCCTCCCCTGGACTACAAGAGTGTCAGGACGCCCACTAACACACAGCTCCATTATCTGCAACGTAAAAAGCGTCCTGACTCTCCTGTAGTCCAAGGGACACTCCACACCAGGGAGAAAGCCTTGCATTACTGTGTGGAGTTACAGACAGAAGAACAGGAAGTGAGGATTTCTCAGAAGAAATAAGGTCATTGAAAAGCAAAATCAAAGGATGATTTAAGTGAAGGAGGACTGCACTAAGGTAAAGGAAGCTATTTAGGGGGGGAAAAAATTGTACCTTTACAACCCCTTTAAAGTAGCACTGAAGGCAATTGTTTTTCCATTGTGGATAGAGTAAGGGAGGGGTTTCTTTCGTCAGGTTTTTGTACCATCAGTGTCCTAGTAGGGAGATTGGTCTTCCCTTCCAGTGCCATAGCTGCAACAAAAGTCAGAGAAAACATTTCTAAAGTGAGGGAAACACTCAATGGACAATTCCCCCTTTAAGACTGTTCTGGGATTTTCTTCTGGTCACAGACAAATGGTCATCGGAATACACAGAGAGTGAATCTCCCCAATGGGGACACAGACAGTCATAAAAACCTGACAGATTCTCTAATCCCTTTCTATTAAAAAAGAACTATAAGAAATATTGGGAATTTCGACTTAAAACAGAACTATAGGCAAAACTTTTTTTTCATTTTAAGAGCAAAGGAGGGTTATAACCCCTTTTAGATTTTTTTTTCACAATTTTTGTCCCATTGAAGAGACTTTCCTTCACTTCTTGTCCCATAGCCAAACAGGAAGTGAGAGGAGATACCTGTAAATCAAGGGAATTCCTTGGGGGACCCCAGGTCACCAGAACTAGCTCACCCATTGGAAAATGGCCCCTATATTACTTTTCTGGTGTGAACCCAAAATGTTGATAATTTGTTTTACTTTCAATGATAATGGTAAACAGGACCAACAGAGGGTGAATCTCCCTAATGGGGGCACAGACGGCAATAAAAACGGACAGGGGTTTGAATCCATCTCCACTATCCAAAAAAAAAAAAAGTTTGGCCTTTAGTTATACTTTTAACCACTTAAAGCGGAGTTCCACCCTTAAAACCACTTTGTTTCATCCCATCCAGCCTACTGGCGTCAGCGCCAGTATGCTGTTTTTTTTTTTTTTTTTAATCCATGTACTTACTTTATAATAGATCATTTAATTTCGGGCGCACCGCGGTATGTCGCCGCTATAAGGCGTCAAGCCTTCCGGAAACAGCCGATTAGCGTTCGGCTCTTCTCGGCGCCTGCGCACAGACCCAGAAACTGACTGCGCAGGCGCCGTATATAGCCGCGTCACGCCCTCCGAAAAAAGCCGAACTAGGACCGGCTATTTACGGCGCCTGCGCAGTCAGCTTCTGGGTCTGTACGCAGGCGCCGAGAAGAGCCGAATGCTAATCGGCTGTTTCCGGAAGGCGTGACGCCTTATAGTGGCGACATACCGCGGTGCGCCCGAAATTAAATGATCTATTATAAAGTAGGTACATGGTTTAAAAAAAAAAAAAAAAACAGCATACTGGAGCTGACGCCAGTAGGCTGGATGGGATGAAACAAAGTGGTTTTAAGGTGGAACTCCGCTTTAAGACCCGGACCTTTAGGCAGCTAAAGGACCTGGCCAGTTTTTGCGATTCGGCACTGAGCCGGTTTAACGGACAATTGCAGTCGTGCGACGTTGCTCCCAAACAAAATTGGGGTCCTTTTTTTCCCACAAATAGAGCTTTCTTTTGGTGGTATTTGATCACCTCTGCGGTTTTTATTTTTTGCGCTATAAACAAAAATAGAGCGACAATTTTGAAAGAAAAAAAAAAGCAATATTTTTACTTTTTGACATATATATATAAATTTTGCGCAAACCAATCGATAAGCGCTTATTGAGTTTTTATTATTTATTTTTTAACAAAAATAGTTCGACGAATACGTATCGGCCTAAACTGAGAAAAATGTTTTTATATATATATATATATATATATATATATATATATATATATATATATATATATATATATATATAAAAACATTTTTCTCAGTTTAGGTCGATACGTATTCGTCAAACTATTTTTGTTAAAAAAAAAAAAAAAAATCTCAATAAGCGCTTAAAAAAGTGTTTACAAAATAGGGGATAGTTTTATTGCATTTTTATTCATTATTATTTTTTTACTACTAATGGCGGCGATCAGCGATTTTTTTCGTGACTGTGACATTATGGCGGACACTTCGGACAATTTTGACACATTTTTGGGACCACTGTCATTTTCACAGCAAAAAATGCATTAAAAATGCATTGTTTACTATGAAAATGACAATTGCAGCTTGGGAGTTAACCACAAGAGGGCGCTGAAGGGGTTAAGTGTGACCTCATTTGTGTTTTGAACTGTAGGGGGTGTGGCTGTAGGTGTGATGTCATTGATTGGTGTTTCCCTATAAGGCCGCGTACACACGATCAAATCTATCTGCTGGAAACGGTCTGACAGACCGTTTCAGCAGACAGATTCGATCGTGTGTACGGGCGGACAGACAGATTTGGCCAGCCGACAGATTTTAAAGCATGCTTTAAAATCTGTCTGCTGGGAATCCGTCCGTCCGACATGTCTGCTGGTTAGTACGCTAACCAGCAGACATATCTGTGTTTTACTTCCTGGTGCGGTGACGTGGCGGTGTCAACGTCATCGCCACGTCACCGCGTTGTCAGCCGGCGGGGATTTTGGTTTGATCGTGTGTACAGCGATCAAACTAAAACAGCCCAGCAGACAAATCTGTTCAAAAAGGTCTGTCAGACCGATTTGAACAGATGTATTTGGTCGTGTGTACGCGGTCTAAAATGGAACACACGATCAATCACGGTACCACAGTGAAGAACGGGAAAGCTGTGTTTACACACAGCTCTCCCCGTTCTTCAGCTCCGGGACTGATCGTGGGACTCCATCGGCGATCGGGTCCCCGGGTCACGGAGCTTCAGGCCGGGCTGCAGGCGTGCCCGCAACCCACGGCTGGGCACTTAAAGAGGACGTACCTGTATGTGCTTGTGCCCAGCCGTGCCATTCTGCCAACGTATATGTGCAGGAGGCGGTCCTTAAGTGGTTGCTTTAAGCATCTTGCAGCCAAAGCTCACATCAGGAGAGGCCTGGGGAGCCACCAGGTAAAGGACCCGCAAAAGAGAGGTTTGATGCTGAAAGGAAACACCAACAGTCAATCTCCTTGGCATCCTTTAGACCAGGGGTGTCAAACTGGCGGCCCTCCAGCTGTTCCGAAACTACAAGTCCCATCATGCCTCTGCCTGTGGGAGTCATGCTTGTAACTTTTAGCCTTGCAATGCCTCATGGGACTTGTAGTTTTGCAACAGCTGGAGGGCCGCCAGTTTGACACCCCTGCTTTAGACAGAATATAAGAAAGGGAAGATAATGTCTTTATTAAAGTGGGATTTCACCCGCAATTTTTTTTTTAAACCTCCCTGGCGGTATGATTCTGTCTGGAATTACGTACCAAAAGCGGTACAATTATTTTGCATGGAAATTCTGCGTTTTATACTGTAGGCCTGCAATTCTTAGGAATAACTCACTTAAATTTGTCCAAACAATAGTCTAGTAAACATCTCTGGTATGATAAAGTTTGAAACACAAAATCATAAAATTATAATATAATAAATAACTATAAATAATTATAACAAATAATAATGTAATTATAATAAAAATTATTCACCAATGTAATCAAATCAAAATCACTGAAATTTGCTCAGTTGCAGAATTGTCGCTGTCATTACTTTTATTTTTTTATGACGAATTTCCCCACAAATCGCTATCGCTCAATTCTGCAAGTGATTATCATTTATTATCGCTGTTTTCTAGCTGCTCTAAAATCACTTTCGACATAAAGGGACACTTTTGGTTGCTATGGACAATCTACAGTTTGCAGGCACAAAAAAATGTTTTTATTATGTAAAAGAACATGCAGGGCACTGGGCAGACCACTAGGGACAAGGGGGGTGTGTACTTTTTACATACAGTACTGTAATCTATAAGATTACAGTATTCTGTATGTAATGTGTTTGTTCACTTTTTTGAATTTGCCGCCGGTCTCCGCCCCCGTGCGCCGTTACGTCGCAGGGAACGGAGATCGGCGGCGCGCGGGCACTGTGTGAGTCGAATGGAGGACGCCACTCGCTCACACAGCGTGGATGCATCGCTGGATCCAGGGACAAGGTAAGTACAGTACCCCGCTTGGATAAAAGGTAAGCCAGCGCACTGCAGGCTCTGCATATTCACCCCGAGCGCGACTCAGGGATATCGATTTTTACATAAAAAATCCACCCCGAGTCACGCTCGGGGATACCGCCAGGGGGGTTAAGTCAGCAGCTACAAACATTGTAGCTGCTGACTTTTAATAAGGACACTTACCCGTCCTAGGCACCCGCGATGATGCCCCCCCGATGCCAATCCAGATCATTGCAGGTCCCAGTGCCGTCACCCTCAGTAAGGCTTCACTGCCCATTTCCTACTGCACATGCACGAGGCTCTTGTCGCTTTGTAAATAGGCGGCTGCTCCCTGGGATACACACAGTTCCCAGAAGTCAGCGTGCCACATTTACCAGAAGGAGGATGCGGAAGAAGACCCGCCGCGGATAAGGAAGATTAGGAACAGCCGCAAAGCAACAGGTATTCCGGGTGAGTAAAACATTTTTTTTTGCAGCAGCAGCATTTTCCTGTAATTTTTTTTTCAGGGTGGAACTCCACTTTAAGGTGAAAGGAAGAGAACACTTTTGGGGGGAATGAAGGCCTGGGTCTCAGGACCACATTGTCTCAGATAAAAAAAGGCTCCATACAACAAAGAGCCATGAACACAGAGACATGCCTGATTAAGGAAAAGGCCACTTTACTTGAGATCCCTCAATGAGATATTCCAAAATGGTTCAAATGGAGGTATTTAAAGGAACCAAAAAAAAAAAAAAAAGATTCAGTTTTAAAAGGGAGACCATGGAGGTCTTCCTGAAGAAAAAAGTATTGACAAGGAAGCATGCAGCCAAACGTATCTAGAATAGAATGTCTCTTTAGAGCACCAAGAGATAAATGCTGGTCCAATTCAGACTGCGAGAACATCAGGAATTGAATATTCCTGGAAGGTTCAAATGCCTGCTCTCGCACCAGCCAAATATGCCTTCCAAGTGTTATGTTAGATTCTGCACAAGGTAGGTTTTATCATCTTGAGCAAGATGGAAATGGTCTGAAATGTCTTTATCATTTATGAACTGGGTTTTAACATGCCGTTAAAGTAAGCAGCTGAGAAAGAGTGGAATAGGAGGCCTTATTACAGTAAGTCTGGCCTATTTGGAAGAGGCCAGGCTCACCCACCATTTGCTGTAGCAAATTGGGCATGCTTTGGTGGGGTTTTTATTTTCCAACCTGACTAACTATGTAACCCCTTGGTGGCTTGGCAGTCACTGAGCTGTAGATACCCAACCTAGCCCTTTAAGCCTGTGTCAGTTACCACCTTGCATAGAGAGGGAAGGTAGGATTTCTTTGAATCTAGGGCTGAGTTGTAAACCCTGGGATCCCACAAAACTGCCTGCATTTGAGGTGAAGCTAGTAGATTGAAGGGTAGGATTTAAGGAAGAGTCAGATTAAAAATGTACTTTGTTGTCCCTGGATAACAGATTGGACCCAGAGGTCGGGGACATTTATGATCCAGACTGGCGTAAATGCCAACAGACGTTCCCCCACTCCAGAGTGGGGGTGCACCTTCATTGTAAACATTTGGGGTAGGCTTAGAGGATTTGGTTCTCCAAGGCTTGTAATGAATGGATGGAATCTCCTTTGAGAAGGATTCCTGGGTAGAGCAAAAAGGACCCCTTTTGGTGAGAAGTAGTAGTAGCAGCAGCAGTAGGCTAATGCCTCGTACACACGGCCGGACTTTCCTTTTTTTCTATCTTCTGATGGAATCAAGGCAGACTTTTGCACGGACCGCGTGTACAGGGCATTAGAGTGTTTGTGTGGGGTATAAGCACTTTGCCCTCAGTATCTTTCTTGATAAATTTATCAAGTGAATCAGCAAACAGGCATTCACCATCGAAAGACGTGTTTAAAAAAAAAAAGTGCATAATAGTATGGAGCCTTAACTTACATCTTGTAACATGCAAGAGGGCAAAAATACACCTACAGGATCCATTTCTTTGCCCACCTACCTACCCTTCCTCAATATCTTCTTCATAGAGGTTAAAAGGTTTAGGGGCATGCTTTTTAGAAAACCTTAGAACTTCTAGGAAGTTGTGGTAAAAAAAAAAAAGAAGAAGCTGCTGATGTCACAAAAAGGAGCCCAATTGATAGTGGTTAGAAATTGGAAACATTTGAGTTTCTCACATTTCTAAGAAAATACATCAATAAAAACTAAAATTGGATTAAAAAATCTAGATTGTGGGTGAGAGTTCATGGTCTGCTTTTCCCATGAAAACAGAAAAAGATCAGGATAATGTGAACACTCCATGAATCATGTTGATGCTTCATAAATGGCACTAAAGAATTCCAAAATAAAAAAAAAGGCTTTGAAAAATGATTTTCCAGCTTCAACACACAGGCAATGTGATGATCAGCCTACCCCACCTAGTGATCTTTGCTCAGCACCACTGCTTGTGTCTCCCTATGCAGACCTCATTAGTGGACTTTAATTCCAGACAACAAATGGGAACCCATGTCACATTAGCAGTTATACAGTTTACTCATTTGTCAGACTCAGACTTCTGCTGAAATGTTAATGCTTTAAATTATTAGCAAACTGTTTAAAGGCCAAGTTCACCTTTTGAAAATAAAAATAGGTGGGAGGTGAGAGAGCGGATGCTCAACATGTTACAGTATAGGTGTAACATGCAACTTGAACTTATCTTTTAAACCGCATTTCTTTATCGTACATCACGGGACACAGAGCGGCAATCCATTACTATGTGGGTTATAGAGTCTACCTTCAGGTGTGGACACTGGTGTAATTAACTACACAGGAAGTTCCCTCCCTATATAACCCCTCCCATACTGGGAGCTCCTCAGTTTTTTCATCAGTGTCTAAGGTGTTGGTCACGAGTGAACATGTGCTCTTAGGAGCTCCACTGGAGGGATCCATGCTGGATGTAAAAAACCTCCATAAATCCGGATCCGTCCAAGGTGCTTCATAGCCAAAGTGGACGGTACCCGGGCCTCGGTACGAAGAACGAGGTTTAGCCTATAATGCCTCTCTGCGGAGGGCTGGATCCTGGGTTCCAGAACTTTGTGCCTTCTAAGGACCAAATGTTTTTTCTGCTGCTAGGATGCTATATAGGTCCAGGGGAGTTGGTGTTCCTGCCATGGACCCCGGTCCCTGAAGGTCTAGGACAATACCCACGGTGAAGGGGGAAGATTGGGCCTCTTGCTTGGCAATACCCTGCAGCGTGGAGAAGGTAAGAGGAGGGCCTACGGGACTTGGTTCGACAGTAGGTCCTCCGTGGGGGACTTGGGTCTCGCCTATATTATGCTTCTATGCATGGGCAATGTAAACCACTATGTCTTCTGAGACAGGATGGCTCAGGGCACCCATATACCTCCCCTAGCCGGCATGCAGCCTGGCCCACCATGTCTGTTAGACAGGATGGCTGCAGTACCTATATATCTCCCCTTGAAGGGGCCGGTACATAAATAAAAAATAAAAAAATTCCCTTAATCCTATACAAAGGATTGTCTTCCGTGAGTAGTTGCAAGTCTTATCTGTGTTTGGACTACTATGGGCAGTAGAAGACATGCCTGATGTTTTTGCTTACCATGCTTTCCAGAAAACGGAAGCTTAAGTGTTAGCTGATCTATTGTGTCCCACTTCCTCCGCTTCAGGCTCTACCATGTTGCACGTGCTCACCGGCTCAGTGCAGTCGCAGAGAAGGCTCTTCAAAGGGCCCGGACGTCAGCGCTCTGTAAAGCTAGGGGGACACAAACGTAAGCACCTTGTGTGAGTTGGATACAGATTCATCTAAGACGCCTACTCGCATCTAGCTGTGCAGATTAGCAGGCATTGTGTCAGACTAAATTCAGCTATTTGATGCACCTGGGTTCAGTGCCTCTGCTTTAGCTTAGGACTTGGTCTCCCCATTGAATAAGATCAGGGGTAGGAATATAAAGAGGGATCGCCACCTGAACCTGGTGGACCCTTATTCTCCTCTGAAGAGACTTAAACAGCTCATAGATTGCCTGACAGGTCTGATGGCTCAATGCAGCCTTCCCCCAACATTGCAATCACTCTGCATGTGTTTTGTGTTTTGCAAGAAAAAAAAAAAAGGGGGTGTCCCCCTTTTCCTGCTTTAATCCTGAAACAAAGGGATTAGAAAGCTTGGGGATAAAAGTTTCACTGTCAGAGGACAGGAGACAGGAGCTGCAGCCTAACAAGGAGAAGCTATCAAAAGCCCTACAGGTTCTGATTACACCTCTATCTTCTCCTTAGAGTGTAAAGAGAGGTTTTCCTATAGGTGGCTAGTAAGACCTCCATATAATCCTCAGCCTGGTGTCGGCTTCAGGCTAACCAAATGCATCGGAGGGATGCACAGTTGCGGGCACACATTGCTAATGTCTCTTAATTGAGGAAACACACATCTGCAGAGGATAATTTCCTCTTTACCAGTCCGCATGTTGCATAACATACATGAGTTTGGAATGCATGTGGGATAAAAACAAGTAACAGAGCAGATTCTATTGTGGATCGCATAAACATACATGTTTCTGTCTATATGGTGCTGCATGTTTCCACAAAAGAGGTCGCATAAAAGATGCTTGTAATGCTGAATCGCATAAAGACGTTTGTAGGCATAAAAATGCTGAATCACACATGATTACTTGATCACCCAAGAAGAGGTTTGTTTCCACAGAAAGGCCTAAAATCGCATAAAGTTGCTTGGATGCAAAAAAGATGCTGGATCACACATGGTTAACTGATCATCAGCGTCCTGGATTACCCAAGGATGTTTGGTCACACAAATAGGCTTGTTTCCACAAAGGTACCTAAAGTCGCATAAAGATGCTTGTATGCATAAAGATGCTGAATCACACATGATTACCTAATCACCCAAGTCCTTGTTTCCCCCAAGGATGTTTGGTTACACAGAAGAGGTTTGTTTCCACAGAAAGGCCTAAAATCGCATAAAGTTGCTTGGATGCAAAAAAGATGCTGGATCACACATGGTTACCTGTTCATCAGCGTCCTGGATTACCCAAGGATGTTTGGTCACACAAATAGGCTTGTTTCCACAAAAGTACCTAAAGTCGCATAAAGATGCTTGTATGCATAAAAATGCTGAATCGCATAAAGGATGCTTGTATGCATAAAAAGGTTGAATCACACAGGATTACATGATCACACAGGATTACATGATCACCCAAGTCCTTGATTCCCCAAGGATATTTGGTCACGCAAAGAGGCTTGTTCCCACAGAAAGGCCTAGAATCGCATAAAGAGGCCTGAAGGCATAAAAATGCTGAATCACACAGGATTACCCGATCACCTAAGTCCTGGATTACTCAAGGCCTAAAGGGATCGCTTAAAGATGCTTGAATGCAAAAAGAAGCTGGATCACACATGGTTGTTGGATCAACAGAGTCCTGGATTACCCAGGGATACTTGATCACATAGAGAGGCTTGTTTCACAGAAATGCCTAAAGTCGCATTAAGATGCTTGGGTGCATAAGGATGTTGGAACGCACAGGGGTGCTTGGTCACACAAGGGTTCTTGTCCGCACAGTAGTGCTTAAAATGCATACGATGTTGATCGCATGGAAGATGCTGAATCGCATGCATGGTTACTTTAAAGTTGCACATGGTGGCTTAATTAAGCAATACAGGATGCCTTGTGTTTGCATAGAGATACGTGTCTGCATGGGTTCATGTTGCACATTGTTGCATAACACGTTTATAGCACATGCTTGCTTGCTTGCAAGGATGCTCGTTCCAGAGCACACATGCTATATGCATGTTTGGCGTGAGACATATTTATATGATTTCATGCTTCCATGAACACACACTGCCATGTACACACGCCTCCATTGAGGCATATGGCTTTAACACTTGCCACATACACATATGGGGAGCCAGTTGCATATGTGTTTATTTACTTGGGACTGCAGAGGTTGTCTGCGTTGTGCAGGGGAACAGCACTATCTCCAGTTGGTGGTCTTGCCCTTTTGGGTTAGCCTCCGTGTCTGGGTTGTCAGGGTGCTAGGGCCCGCCTCTAGCAGGTCTGTAGGCCCAGGGTATAGCAGTAATGGCATACGGAAGCAGACTCCTGCTGATGGATCAGTCAGCAGCATGGCTGGACCTAAGGGTGTCCAGCATGGTCAGGTATCTGGATCTCCTGGGTTAGGATTCCAGTCTAAAGATACATTCTTCATTGACAAGAAGCTGGGTATGTTTTGCACCAGGAGAGTACTTTTGGCCTAAGACAAGACCATCGCTATAAGAAAGCTGGTCTAGGTGGTTACGGCAAGGAACAGTTCCTTACTTTTGGCCTTCTGCTTAAGGCACTAGAGAAGATGCTGCTTCATTCAAGACAGTTCCCTATACTTTTATTCAGGACTGTTATAAACAGTATTGTGTTGGCCTAGGAGTGGATCTTGACCTAGCATTATCCAAAGAACCGGTCCCAGAGATAGGCTGGAATTCCTCTTGGTGGTTCTTAACTAAAGGGTTTGCCAGGTCAGGAAGAGAACTTGGCCCAGGGGAAGTAGTCGAGCTCCAAGGGAGCCTTATCTGTCAGCTAGAGCTACCGATGGAGCATCTGGCTTAGGGGCCTGAACGTTCAGGGGCTGGTTGGTTCGGTCAGAGTTCAATCAGACTATACCATATTAAGTGATTTACTTAATTTACCAAGGAGGAGCTTGTGCCTTGCCTATTGACATTCGTCATTTCATGAAATGCAGAATTGGCAGGCGATTCGCTGTAGCCGTCAACAAGTGTCTCCAGGAGAAGGACCTCTACACCCCGACTGTTTTCCTGACCAAGGGCCACAGAAATAGTACCCTGTACATAAGATGTATTGGCGTCCAGGCTCAACAAGAAATTGAACAGCTTGAGGTCAAGGACAAGGGATCCACCCGCATGCGGGGCAGATGTGTTAGTAATCTGGTGGGACCAGTGGTCACTGGTTATGTCTCTCCCCCCAGTGCCGCGGCGTTTGTGGCTTCCATGCAACATTAGAGGATGGCGGAAGCTGGCCTGATTACTCCGGCATAGCCCTGACGACCTTTTCTGTGCAGGGACAGTAGGGGTGGTAGTAGAGGACCCACGGTCCCTTACATCTTGTCCAGGCCTACTTCGAAGGGGGTATTACATCCTGTCGTGCAACAGGTGAATTAATGGTCTGGCTATTTTAGCCCACATTCTTCAGGATCAGGGTTTTTAGAATCAACGGCACTTCCTTGATTCATACAGGAAGGCTGGCCTCCAGGACCAGATATCCCAGGATCGGGAGAGCCCATGTTCCTGGTATGAAACAGATGGTGGCATCCTTGGAAGTTTGTCAAAGATAAAATTCCTGCATTTGGAAAGGAGACGGAGCCAGCCTTAAGTTACATCAAGGATCCGATCTCGGCCTTGCCTCCAAAGGTCGCTTGCTTCACACTCTTTGTTCCGAGCCATTATACAAGGGGTGACGCGCATAAGTCCACCAGTTTAGTCGCCCTTGTGCTTGGAGGATTGGCTCTAGTTTTGTCGGCTTACAGGGTCAGCTCTGTGGGCCGATGCACCATATTTCCCTTCAGCCTTTAACAAGGGAATTGGTGTTCTTGGTTGTGGTAGCCTCCAAGAGAGTTTCAGTATTGGCAACCTCTTGGTACAAAACCATACTTATTCTTACTAGTAGGGTGATGTTAATCCTCACCCAGCCTTATTTACTATAAGGATCTAGTGTTCATTTGAATCTAGATATTCTTACCTCCCCCTTTTTCAAAACCTTGCTTTCGGAAGGAAAGGTTATTGCTTTCTCTCAGTAGAGATGAGAGCAGTTAAATATCTATCTGAAGGTTCAGATATAGAAATCTGAAGTTTTTATTGTGCTGCCAGAAGACCCTAGATGTGGGCAGGCAGTGTTCAGTTCAGCTATTAAAATGGTTACACTCTCTCCTTTGGAGTAGAAGGGTCAAGGCCTATCTGAAGCGGCTGCTCGGATACGGAAAGCTGATGTTATTGCGCTACCAGGAGGCCCCAGGAAGGGGCAGGCAGCGTCTAAAATCAACTGTTTTCAAGATTGATTCATCAGGGTATTATTCAGGCTTGTGGTTCGGAGAGTGGGACTCCCCCTGTTTCTTGGGGGGGTGCTCCGTACCAGGATAGTAAGCGCTTTATGCGCGATGCTTTACCGAGCCTTTATGACACAGATTTTCAGGGCCGCAACTTGGCGTCTGTGCTTAGGTTCACTGATTCTTGTCAGATGTACATAGGAGGGCAAAAGGATGCAGATTTTTGGCGCAGTATGCATCTGGCAGCATTATAGATCCTCACATCTGATGGCGGCCTGCGTTGTTTGTGTCTCCCTCCCCTCAGTAAGCATTGCTTTCGGACATCCCACATAGTAATGGATTGCCGCTCTGTGTCCCGTGATGTACGATAAAGAAAATAGGATTTTTTATGACAGCTTACCTGTAAAATCCTTTTCTTGGAGTACATCACGGGACACAGAGCTCCCGCCCCTCTTGTTTGGGGATATTGGGACACTTATTGCTTTGCTACAAAAACTGAGGAGCTCCCAGTATGGGAGGGGTTATATAGGGAGGGAACTTCCTGTGTAGTTAATTACACCAGTGTCCACACCTGAAGGTAGACTCTATAACCCACATAGTAATGGATTGCCGCTCTGTGTCCCGTGATGTACTCCAAGAAAAGGATTTTACAGGTAAGCTGTCATAAAAAATCCTATTTTTTACTTGATCCCATGCTCATCATTAGCCTGTTACTCTGCTTTTGTCACCGCCTACCCATCTGGAACCTGGACTTAGATCAGGCACAATCAAAACAATCCTAAACGGGGGGCGTGGCTTGGACATGGCCGAGTGAGGCAGCAGACTCCTAGTGCTCCTCACACACCGCAGCTACTTCGGCCCGTTCCGGCGAATCCACGGCTCTTACCCGAGCCTTACCGGCATGTCCCAGGGTCGGAGAGCCTCCTCCAGGACCAGGACGAACGCAAAGCCTGGGATCGGCACCATTAACGCCTTTTTCGGCGGCGGTACACAGCCGCGTGCAGGGACATCCAAGATGGCGGCCGCGAGAGGAAAAGGACAAGATGCTGCTGGGAAACACGCCTCTAAGCCTCCTACACCGCCGCAGCACGGAGGGTCTCCCATCCTAACACTGCATCTGGTAAGGGACAGAGCTGTGAGGCCTCGGACTTGCTGGGAGATAGGGACCTGAGGCAACACCTCTTGTCTCTCCCTACCCGGGAAGACTTGGACCGCTTTATACCAGGGTGGAGAAAGCCTTTAAACAGGACATTAAGCAACTAAAGGCTGATACCACTCAGTTGGGCACTAGATTAGAGGCTTTGGAGCAGACCGTGGAGGAGGCCTTGCCTACTATCTCACAGCTAAGGGATAGGTGTGCAGCTCAAGACTGTCATATAGAGAGCCTCATTTCACAACTCGACGATTATGAGAATCGCAGCCGAAGGTCCAATATCCGCATACGGGGTCTACCAGAGGCAACAGGGGCCAGGGACATTGTCCCCACACTACAAGGCATATTCAAGGAGCTGCTGGGCCTCTCCCCTGCCGAGAATGCGGAAATCGACAGAGCGCATAGGGCCCTCAGACCCCCCTCGCAGGATGCGGAGAACCTGCGTGATGTCATATGCAAGCTCCACAGATACACGGTTAAAGAGCAAATAATGCAGCGGATGCGTAATCGCCCTTTTTTTTATTTTGATGGGGCCCGTTTGTTCTTCTACCAGGACCTGTCACGCCGCACCCTGATGCAACGCAGGGCTTTGGGCCCTCTTCTCGAGTCCCTACGTGCAGCGCATATCACCTATAGATGGGGGTTCCCTTTTGTTCTTCAAGCCAGTCGAGACGGCAATTCTGCTATCTTACGCAACAAAGATGACCTCCCGCGGTTTTTATCGCAGTTACAGCTGGGGCCTGTGGATTTTCCGGACTGGAGGCTGGCTACCGATGTCCCGCTGGTGTCAATGCCTCAACCATGGCAACAGGTTAGACGCTCCTGAGGCCGCAAACGGTCATCCTCAGCCGCTGTGATGCAAGGCTCTTCAACAGGGGACTGAGGGTCCACAAGAACACTTATTCTCCCTCTCTTAGTCTCTTATGAGATGGCCTTTGGACTGTGACAGAGAACCTTGCGGGACACTTCAGCAGACCTATCTACGGAGTGGGTCAGATTCCCTCAGCGATATTACCATAGGACCCGTGTACCGCTGGTTCGCTCTCCAGAAGCATGCTGCCTTGCATTTGTTCTTTGTACCTTTTTTTTTCCCTTCTATTTTTTACGTATTTTTGCTTACCTGTTGCTCGAGTTTAGTCCAGCACCTGGAGATGTTTTGAAAAAATTTGTGTCGTTTTTTGATTCCCGGACGTATAGTGCCTCTATGGCACTATACCATACTATGCTTCCCATGTCCAATCACGTCTCTCACATAGGTCTACCTGTTTTGGGTATTAGCCCGGATATGGGCACTTTGCCCCACTTCTGTGGCCCTCCTCTGGCTGGAGGGCTCCATGAGTCGGGTAAACAGTATAAGGTTCCACCACTCTTAGCCGCTATGGCACCGGTGGACCTGCCTTGTATATATTGTGTTCTACTAATGTTTTTTTCTCTATCCCCCCCTTCTCTCCTCTCCTTCCTTTGCTTTCTTTTACGCCCTCAGTGCCTGGAAGGCGGATCGGCTACCTCCGACTTCTACAGAATGGGGAATGGCGCCTGAACGACCCTCCTTGTCAAGTCATGGCTACAGTTAAGGTAGTGTCATACAATGTGCGTGGGTTGTGCTCTCCCAACAAACGGAACAGACTCTGGTTAGAATTGAAAAGACTAGGGGCCCAGGTCCTTTTCCTGCAGGAGACCCATTTCACTGCCTCCTCGCTTCCAAAACTACCCACCCATTTATTCCCACAATGGTACCTCAGTAACTCTCCCATGCCTAAATCTAGGGGGGTAGCGATAGCAGTACACAGGACTTGTCAATTTCAGCCTTCAGATCACGCGGTGGACCCCCAAGGGCGCTATGTGTTCCTGAAGGGCACAATGATGGGTCAGAAATTTACCTTTGCAACTTTATACGCCCCTAATTCGCAACAACTCACGTTCTTAGATCAGACCCTTGCCCTGCTGGCCGACTTCAGGGAGGGTAGACTGATACTGGGAGGGGACTTTAATGTTAGCCCTGACCCCATTCTGGACACCTCCGTGAAAAAATCCACCCACTCCCATGCCTTTTTAAGACACTTTAGGAAGACTCTTCAAGATTATACGCTGGTGGACTGCTGGAGAGCCCTTCATGCCACAGAAAGGGACTACAGCTACTTCTCCAGTGTACACAACGTATATACTAGGATCAATTTGATGCTAGTTGACCAAGGTACCCTTGCCTTGTTAATAGAAGCCACAATTGATCAGATCACTATTTCTGACCATGCCCCGGTGACACTCACCCTGTCGTTGACACACGCTCTGGCTAGGGTCAGGACCTGGAAGCTAAACAAAAACCTACTGGACGACCCTGGGGTGGTAGCGGGGGTATGGGAGACTTTGGAGAACTATTTCGCTGAAAATAATAACGGGGAGGTTAGCAATGGCATCCTTTGGGAAGGCCATAAAGCGGTGGTACGTGGCACTCTTATCGCCATGGGAGCCAAGATTAACAAAGAGAGGCAGGCGGACTTCCAAAGAGTACTGCAGGCGCTGAGGCAGGCCGAGCTTAGCCACAAACGGACGTCAGATACGGCTGAGCTCTGTCGTCTGAACGAACTCCGACAGCTTTTTGCAAAATTACTAGACCGAAGAATTAACCGGAAGCTACGTTACTTGGCTTAGGCATATTATGAGCACGGCAACAAGTGCGGTCGGATGTTAGCGCGCACGCTTTGTAAAAAGAGACTAGCGGCTCATGTACATAAACTTCACTCTCCGAAGGGCGACTCGACCCAGCACACCTCAACTTTGTACAACCTGGGGGCCGCCTCCTCTTCGGCGGAAGTGACTCTTAAACAGAACAGGATCACCTCATACCTTTCCTCGGTCGGACTTCCCACCCTGTCTCCGGAGCAGGCATCGGATCTGGAACTCCCCATTTCCCCAGCCGAGTTGCTGGCGACTATTAAATCATTGCCCTCTGGCAAAAGTCCTGGGTCCGATGGTTTCACTAGGGCGTACTACCTAAAATTCTTTGACAAACTGCGGGCCCCTTTTTGTGCTCTCCTTAATTCCCTGGCGACTGCTGGGCATCTCCCTGGGGAGACCTCGCTGGCCCACATCACAGTACTGCCAAAAGAGGGCAAGGACCCTACCCAACCCCAGAGCTACCGTCCGATTTCTCTTTTAAACACGGACCTCAAGATCTTTTCTAAGATTTTGGCTAACCGTTTAAAACATCTTCTCCCTGACCTAATTCACGCCGACCAGACTGGCTTCATAAGGGGGCGGGAAGCTAGAGACAACTCAAATAGGGCTATACAGCTTATTCACTGGGCGCACACATGTGATCGGATGCCTCCATACCTGATATTGTCTACTGACGCAGAGAAGGCATTCGATCGCGTGGACTGGCAGTTCCTCAACGCGGTTCTCGAGAAGTCAGGTCTGGGCCAACATATGCTGCGCTGGATCTCCACACTCTATGTATCCCCCTCAGCCCAGGTAAAGGTGAATGGTAGCCTCTCCACGAGGTTCCCTATTCAGAATGGCACGAGGCAGGGGTGTCCGCTCTCACCCCTCTTGTTCGCATTGGTCTTGGAACCGCTGCTGCAAAGGGTCAGATCAAATCAAAACATCAGAGGAGTACATGTCGGCTCCCTAGAACATAAGCTTTCTGCTTATGCGGACGACATATTATTTCATGTGGTGGACCCCCTTGTCTCGTTGCCAAACTTGATGGGCGAGCTGAAGGAGTATGGAGAGGTGTCCAATTTCCGGATAAATTATACAAAATCTGAAATATTGCCTGTCACTGTTCCTCCCAATCTGACGTCCTCCCTTAAAGATTACTTCCCCTTTAAGTGGTCCGCCTCCTCCATGAAATATTTAGGGATTCAGCTTACGAATCGATTAGATCCCCTGTACTCTCTGAATTATGTCCCCCTTTTAAAGACGACCTCCCAGGACCTGCAGACTTGGGATAGAGCCCTGTTCACTTGGGTGGGCCGGACGAATATTTTGAAAATGACGGTTCTGCCCCGTATCCTATTTCTACTGCAAATGATCCCTATACGCCTTCCGAAGCGTTTTTTGTGGATTTGCGCAGCCTTTTTATTAAATTTGTGTGTGGGGGGGGGGGGGGGGGGCGACCTAGACTAGCAATGTCAAACCTACAAAGATCCAAACTGAGGGGAGGCTTGGGGATACCAAACATTCACCGGTACTATCAGGCAATTGCCCTACAGCGCATTCTGAACTGGAAGTTCCATGCGTCCCTTAAGTTGTGGGTCCCCCTAGAGAAGACGATGGCGGAGCGAGACTTATCCTATGCACCATGGGTCCCAGCGGGGGACAGAGGGCTCTCTGATTGGGCCTCTCCGCTGACGGCCCACTCCTTGTCTATCTGGGATAAGGTGAATGACAGCCTGGCACTGGCACCGAGGACTTCTCCTCTGGTGCCTGCTTGTGGCTATCCATGGTTTCCCCCTGGGGAACTGAAAGCCTCCCTTGGAACGTGGGCTGGGGACGGAGTAGTTAGCATCTCAAGGTTTCTGGAAGGTGGAGCCCTGCTGTCGTTGGACACATTACGCGCCCGATATGGTAGTTTTAATCACCAAATGTACCAGACTAGCGCAGATTAGAACGGACCTGACGGAATTTTAACGTCTATGGGTGTCGACTGCTCCATTGTCCCATATGATCTCTGTACTATATGGGATGTTGGAGGACGCATCGACTAATCCACGACCTCACTTTATTAGAGAGTGGGAAAGGGACCTGCAATCCGACTTCACTGATGAACACCTCCACCACCTTTACCGCTTGACCCACAAGAGCTCTGTAGACGCTAAAACCCAAGAAAACAACTATAAACTGCTGACACGGTGGTATAGGGTACCCGCTACCCTTGCTAGAATCTTCCCTGCCGTCTCCGACAGATGCTGGAGGGGATGTGGGCAGAAGGGCACATTCCTCCACATTTGGTGGGAATGCCCAGTACTCTGTCCGTTTTGGGACATGGTCAATAAACATATTTCTGAGGGCCTGGGTATTGATATTCCAGCACTGCCTAAGCATTTCCTACTCCATGTCCCCCCCATTCCTTTGTCCCGGTACAGACGCAGAACATAAAAATAACAAAAATAATTGGGTGATACGTTGCTTGGGAGAACAATCCTACCTCTCTCTCCGGTTCTCTCAAGTTGCCATAACCTCCAGATAGCCTGGCTTGAGTACAAACAATTATAACAATACCTTAACCACTTAAGCCCCGGACCAATATGCTGCTAAATGCCCAAAGGCGTTTTTACAATTCGGCACTGCGTCGCTTTAACAGACAATTGCGCGGTCGTGCGACGTGACTCCCAAACAAAATTGGCGTCCTTTTTTCCCCACAAATAGAGCTTTCTTTTGGGGGTATTTGATCACCTCTGCGGTTTTTATTTGTTGCGCTATAAACAAAAATAGAGCGACAATTTTGAAAAAAAAATGCAATATTTTTTACTTTTTGCTATAATAAATATTCCCAAAAACATATATACATTTTTTTTTTCCTCAGTTTAGGCCGATACGTATTCCTCTACCTATTTTTGGTAAAAAAAAAAAAATCGCAATAAGCTTTTATCAATTGGTTTGCGCAAAATTTATAGCGTTTACAAAATAGGGGATAGTTTTATTGCATTTTTATTATTTTTTTACTACTGATCAGCATTTTTTTTTCGTGACTGACATATTGGGGAGACTTCGGACAATTTTGACACATTTTTGGGACCATTGTAATTTTCACAGCAAAAAATGCATTTAAATTGCATTGTTTATTGTGAAAATGACAGTTGCAGTTTGGGAGTTAACCACAGGGGGCGTTGTAGGATTTAGGGTTCACTTAGTTTGTGTTCACAACTGTAGGGGGGTGTGGCTGTAGGTCTGACGTCATCGATCGAGTCTCCCTATAAAAGGGATCACTCGATCGATGCAGCCGCCACAGTGAAGCACGGGGAAGCCGTGTTTCTTCAGCACCGGGGAGCGATCGCGAGCGGGCGGCTCGTCCCGGATCGCTCCCCGCGGGTTTCTGACTGCCGCATGTAGCTGGGGAGGGGGGGGTCCCGATCGGAAATAATCCTTTTCGAAAGAAGCCTAACGTCATTGCGCAGGCGCCGTATAGAGTCGGCTCTATACAGCGCCTGCACAGCGGCTTTCGGCTTCTTTCGCAAAGTCGTGACGCGCAGTATGCGCCGGTCGGAGGAACGTCAATCAACTAGGAATGCCCAGTCCTGCAAGAATCATACCCGGAAGCCGAGGGATGAAACGGCGCTAACGAGGGATGTACAAAAAATAAATAAAAAATACCCGCAGTGTAATCAGTCGGCTCAATGTATTGTTAGAAACATTTTTTAGGGTGAACCTCCACTTTAACCACTTAAGACCCGGACCAATACGCTGGTAAATGACCCAAGGTGTTTTTGCGATTCGGCACTGCGTCGCTTTAACAGACAATTGCGCGGTCGTGCGACGTGGCTCCCAAACAAAATTTGCGTCCTTTTCTTCCCACAAATAGAGCTTTCTTTTGGTGGTATTTGATCACCTCTGCGATTTTTATTTTTTGCGCTATATACAAAAATAGAGCGACATTTTTGAAAAAAAAACACTATTTTTTACTTTTTGTTAAAAAAAAAATCAAATAAACTAAATTTTAGTCAAACATTTAGGCCAAAATGTATTTAGCCACATGTCTTTAGTAAAAAAAAAAAAAAAATCGCAATAAAAAAAAATAGCTACCTAGAGGGAACAGCGACACTAATACAGCGATCAGAAAAATGATCGCTTAGTGATGCTGGCAATAGGGAGTGAAAGGGTTAACTAGGGCGGTGATCAGGGGGTTAAAACTTTATTAGGGGGGGTGGGGGGGCTACCCTGGACCTAACACTAACTGTTTTTTACACTGCCTGTCACACTGACACTAAATGCAGTGATTAGATCACTGCATTCAGTGACACTGTGACAGGGGGGGTGGGGGGGCGATCACAAGGGGTTAATGTGCCTATGTGAGTGTGTGTCAGTGTTGTGTTGGTGCACACTTACTTGTGATGTCTTCTCTCATCAGCAGCGGTGGGAAACACCGCTACGATGAGAGATTGCATCATTTCCTCCTTCCTGTGTAAACACAGGAGGAGGAAGTGACAGGACCTGGGAGCGCGCGCATTGGCTGGGAGCGATCGCGGGGGGGCGGGTAAACGCCGACATCCGCCCGCTCATCCGGACGTAAATTTACGCCCTTGTGCCTGTACGTGCCATTATGTGGCCGTATATGTGCGTGCGGGGGTCCTTAAGTGGTTAAGCATTGAAAACGGAATATAGATAGAAGCTTACTAGTTTCCATGCAAAGCAGGTCAAGTTTCCATTTTACTCATCACCGTAAAATTTCCCTCAATGCATTTTTATATACAATTATCCTTACTTACCGATGGGTTTCAGTTTGGTTGATGTGGGGCCGACAAGGAGGAGGAGCCGGAATGTAAAGTAATGGCTCCTCTTTCACAACCATCAATGCCTTTTCAGTTGACATGAAATGTCGAGAACTAAAAGCCAGGAAAAAAAAAAAAGAGAAGGAAGAGCAAGAAATAAATGTTGGTTTTTACAAATACACATTTCAACAAATGAAATTTCATGGAAAGTGGATATTTTTATACTGTGCATGCACCAGTTTGTTCACTGGCAGAAGTGGAAAGAACACTACTTTGAGGCAAGCGGGTGGCACAATCTCAGTACATATATTATGATGTAGTGAGGGGACCTACAAAATATTTTGCTCTCCAATTAGGTTATATCATAGATTGTACAAACTTCTTTAGATTTTCCAGCAACAATCAATCTTCTAGGTGTGGATAGCTTAAAGGTGAAGTTATCATTACATTTAAAAATACCTAGTTGAATTCTGCAAGGGGATGTAGCACCTGGTCAAAATCTGTTGCCAATTCTGCATTAAAATTGCGTTTTTATTTCTATCTTTTCTATAGCTCCACCCCAGGCTGAAGCCAAATTTATGGGAATTCCCATAGGGCAGCTATAGTACTTATCCATGTCTCTGAGCCCATTAGGAGTCCAGGCTTTGACTGCAATGGTGGGTACATCCCAGAAGGTGATTCTGTGGCTAAATGCATGCGTTGCACTTAGTACCAAAGTAAGCACCAATCACAAGATCCAGTGCCTAATGCAAATTTTACAGGTTGGCCCCACACACCAAGGTAGAACACCAAGGGGTACAAGTATGGAAACTGCAGGATAGGCCAGGGTAACTGGCAGACAGTTCTTGATAAAAGTGTCAGAAGAAAAAAAGAATGGTTAAAAAGAAAACAACTTCTCCAAAGTAGAAACGGTCAATCACTTTAGGCCACTAGCAAAAAAACTGGAGTCTCATGGAGAGGGTGGTGTTCTATGGGCATTCATTAAGGGCAGCCCTAGCATGTTTGTTTTCCCAGTGTGCAGACTGTTCCTCCAGCTTCCTTCCTGTACAGAATTATAGACTTTCAGATAGAGAACTGGGAGGAAGCGTCAATGGACTGCAAATACAGCAATTACCGTAGTCAGGTTTTATTGAGTTAGTTACAAGTCTGTCTACAGCGGCAGAGGTCAGGATTTGTAGTTTGTTCATTCTCAGATCTCTGAATGACTGATGCAGATGCGCAGGCAGAGCAAAACTTCAAAAGTCACAGCAGGAGAGAAGGTGGAGAACCTATGGGGGTGGGGCTCCTTTGTACCATGTTTAACCTTAAATATGGGTATAACAGTGCAAAAAGCGTAGTTTTAACCACTTGAGATCCGCCCCATCGTCAAAATACGTAATTTTTTTAAAGATGGATATCTCGGTAATTGCAGCAGCTGCTGCCACATCCGAGATATCCATCTCTTCATGGGGCGGATCTGTACACGATAATGGCGGTCTCCGCGGCGGATTTTCCGCGAGATCGCCGTTATCGGTGGCGGGAGAGGGTGCCCCCCCTCCCGCCGCTCTCCCGCGCCCTCCGCCGCTTACTGTTGCCGTCGGTAGCGGTGGAGGCGATCGGGTCCGCTCGTCGTCTGTCCGGGGATACGACTGAGGGAAAAATGCCTCAGCCGTCCCCATACCTCTGCTGGGCGGAAGTGACGTCAAAACGTCAGTCCAGCACAGCGTCTTAAAGAGACATATTTTTTGTTTACTTTTTTCTTTTTTTTTTTCTTTTGCATTTAAGTCTAAATATGAGATCTGAAGTCTTTTTGACCCCAGATCTCATATTTAAGAGGACCTGTCATGCTTTTTTCTATTACAAGGGATGTTTACATTCCTTGTAATAGGAATAAAAGTGATCAATTTTTTTTTTTTATTTCAGTGTAAAAAATTTAAAAATAAATTAAAACAAAATAAAAAAAATTTTAAAACGCCCCGTCCCGACGAGCTTGCGCGCAGAAGCGAACGCATATGCGAGTATCGCTCGCATATGAAAACGGTGTTCAAACCGCACAAGTGAGGTATTGCCGCGATCGTTAGAGTGAGAGCAATAATTCTAGCTATAGACCTCCTCTGTATCTCAAAAAATGCAACCTGTAGAATTTTTTAAACATCGCCTATCGAGATTTTTAAGGGTAAAAGTTTGACACCATGCCACGAGCGGGCGCAATTTTTAAGCGTGACATGTTGGGTATCATTTTACTCAGCGTAACATTATCTTTCACAATATATAAAAACATTGGGCCACATTTATTGTTGTCTTATTTTTTAATTCAAGAAAGTGAATTTTTTCCAAAAAAAGTGCGCTTGTAAGACCGCTGCGCAAATACGGTCTGAGAAAAAGTATTGCAATGACTGCCATTTTATTCTCTAGGGTGTTAGAAAAAAAATATATATAATGTTTGGGGGTTTTGAGTAATTTTCTAGAAAAACAGGCTCGAGTCTCAAGTGGTTAATGAACTGGGAATCCTGCACTTGCTGGCTAACTGGGGAGAATTAAAGCATTTACAATATCCCAATCTGGCCCATATTGACCAGTAGCTTTAAAAAGTAAATCAATCTTCCAATTCAAGTGAAAGATATAAGCAGAAATAAATAAAACAACATTTTTTTCCTTAGGACACCAAACTAAACTGGGCAGCTGTGAGGTTGGAGGAATTATCACCTCAAGGTGCCTTCTGTTTTCTATGTACCCAGTGTCCATGTCTGTTGTACAAAACAGTATAACCAAACCACACAGTTTTATCCTGCTTACTATGTAATATTATGTTTTTTACTTTATTTGTCTTTGCTGACAGACTACTCCTGTATCCACAAATCTTGTACTTTTATATAAAAATCAAATGAATATATACGGTATAAAAATTTCTTATTTTAAAGTTGTGTCTCTTAATGGACAATAGAGAAAAAAAAACACTATGTGCCTTGGTGCAGCACAAGTTTGAAAATGTTGCAGGCACTTTTTTCTGTGTATTTCTTGATATTAATGGGCTGCCCTAAACTAGAATAGACTACATTTGACTAGTGGGAATACACCAAAATAAAAGAAACAAACATGCACACTTGGTTGCACCTCCTAGTGCGATTGAAGCCTAAAGCCTCGCAAACACAGGCCAAATGTCAGGTGGCACGGTTCAGTAGAAACAGGCTGACATTCGGCACGTGTGTACCGCAGCTGGACAGACTGGAAAGGGGCATGACCTAATAAGGAAGGTCTACTGACCCGAGTGTTCTGACAGGGGGGGGGGGGGCTGACCCCCTGTTAGAACACAATAGCACAACAGGGGAGGTCACAGTAGGAATATCGGATTACCTGAGCTGTCCGTTTTTTCCATTAACCTCCCTGGCGGTTCATTCTGTCTGGAATTACGTACCAAAAGCGGTACAGTTATTTTGCATGGAAATTCTGCGTTTTATACTGTAGGCCTGCAATTTTTAGGAATAACTCACTTAAATTTGTCAAAAACCAGAGTCTAGTAGACATCCCGGGTATGATAAAGTTTGAAACACAAAATCATAAAATTATAATATAATAAATAACTATAAATAATTATAACAAATAATAATGTAATTATAATAAAAATTATTCACTAATGTAATCAAATCAAAATCACTGAAATTTGCTCAGTTGCAGAATTGTCGCTGTCATTACTTTTATTTTTTTATGACGAATTTCCCCACAAATCGCTATCGCTCAATTCTGCAAGTGATTATCATTTATTATCGCTGTTTTCTAGCTGCTCTAAAATCACTTTCGACATAAAGGGACACTTTTGGTTGCTATGGACAATCTACAGTTTGCAAGCACAAAAAAAATGTTTTTATTATGTAAAAGTACATGTAGGACACTGGGCAGACCACTAGGGACAGGGGGGGTGTGTACTTTTTACATACAGTACTGTAATCTAAGATTACAGTATTCTGTATGTAATGTGTTTGTTTACTTTTTTTAATTTGCCGCCGGTCTCCGCCCCCGTGCGCCGTTACGTCGCAGGGAACGGAGATCGGCGGCGCGCGGGCACTGTGTGAGTCGAATGGAGGACGCCACTCGCTCACACAGCGGGGATGAATCGCTGGATCCAGGGACAAGGTAAGTACAGTATACCCAGCCTGGATACAAGGTAAGCCAGCGCGCTGCAGGCTCTGCATATTCACCCTGAGCGCGACTCGGGGATATCGATTTTTACATAAAAAATCCACCCGAGTCGCGCTCGGGGATACCGGCAGGGGGGTTAAGCCCACTAGGTAAAAAAAGTTAAAATAAAGAAAAAAACACACACACACACACACACACACACACACACACACACACACTAGCAGTGTGTGCTAGGCTGTGGCATTACTCTAGGAAACAGTATGTACGGACGTATTTTTTTAAAAAAAAATAAAGGGATTTTTAAATACAGCTTACCTGTAAAATCCTTTTCTTGGAGTACATCACGGGACACAGAGCGGCATATTCATTACTATATGGGTTATATGGAGTACCTTCAGGTGTTCAGGTGTGGACACTGGCAATCTCAAACAGGAAGTCCCCTCCCTATATAACCCCCTCCCCTAGAGGGAGTCCCTCAGTTTTGTAGCAAGCAGTATGCCTCCCAAAATGGTCACCCAAAAGAGGGGTGGGAGCTCTGTGTCCCGTGATGTACTCCAAGAAAAGGATTTTACAGGTAAGCTGTATTTAAAAATCCCTTTTTCTTTCTCGTACATCACGGGACACAGAGCGGCATATTCATTACTATATGGGATGTCCGAAAGCAATGCTTTAATGAGGGGGGGGAGACATCTTCCAAAGAAGGATTTAATTTTAGAGGTATACTCAGATACTAGTAAATCCAACTTAAACGAGAAATGTAAATCTCAAATCAAATCAAGGGAGCCCCCTCAGATCCTGAGGAGCTTGAATCGCGGCCTGTAGTACTGACTGCCCAAAGGCTGTATCCGCATTCCTTCTTACGTCCAATTGATAAAATGTTGTAATGACTACGTTGCTGCCTTGCATATTCGAGCCCTAGAGATCTGATGATGTGCTGCCCAGGAGGTGCCCATGGCCCTGGTAGAATGGGCCTTTGCCGACAAAGGAGGAGGCAACCTCTTCAAACCGCAGGCCTGAACGATTAATTGTTTAATCCATCTTGCGATGGTGGATCAAGCAGCTGCCTGACCCATCTTGGGCCCTTCCGGTAAAACGAACACCACATCTGTTTTCCGAACCTTCTCTGTAGCTTTAAGATAGGCCTTTATGGCCCTGACAGTATCCAACGTATGCAGCAACCCCTCCTTTCTAGAGGTGGGTTTTGGAAGAAGGATGGAAGTACCACATCCTGGTTCAGGTGGAAACTGGATATAACCTTTGGTAGAAATGAAGAATGAGGACGGAACCCCGCCCTATCCTTATGAAAAATGAAATATGGTTCCTTACAAGATAAGGCTGCCAATTCCGATACTCTTCTGGCCGAAACTATGGTGATCAGAAATACCGACTTTCTAGTCAGTAAAATCAAGGTACCTCAGCCAACGGCTCAAGGGGTTGTTTCTGTAGGGATGACAGAACAAGATTTAAAGTCCCATGGACAAAGTGGTGACTTGACAGGAGGATTAATACGCAAGACCCCCCGTAAGAAGGTCTTTACCAGCGAGTGGATGGCCAGCGGCCTCTGAAACCACACTGACAGAGCTGAGATCTGCCCCTTGATTGTGCTTAGTGCCAGGCCTTTATCCACTCCTAGCTGGAGAAAACTTAACACCCTGTCAATAGTATATTTACGGGAATTCCATCTTTTGGATTCACACCAGCCTACGTAGTTCCTCCACACCCTGTAATAAATCACCCTGGAGGCCGGCTTTCTAGCCCTAATCAGGGTAGGAATTACCTGCCTAGACAGACCTCTACCCCTGAGAATCAGGGATTCAGCCTCCAGGCCGTCAAATTTAGACGCTGTAATGTAGGGTGGAGGATCGGGCCTTGTGAGAGTAGGTCTGGTTGTAGAGGAAGAGTCCAAGGGTCTCCCACTGCCATCTTCAGGACTAGTGAGTACCAAGTCCTCCGGGGCCCAGCCGGAGCTACTAGAATGACTGGCTTGTGCTCCACTCTGATCCTGCGCAACAGGCGAGGGAGTAACTGTAGCGGAGGGAATGCATATAGAAGTTTGAATTGATGCCAAGGGCAAACCAACGCATCGGTTCCGCAGGCCATAGGATCCCTCGCTCGAGACACGAACCTGTCTAGTTTCTTGTTGAACCTGGATGCCATTATGTCTACGTCCGGCATTCCCCACCTCTGGCAGATTGTCTGAAAGACCTGGGGATGCCGAGACCACTCCCCTGGCAACCGACTCTGGCGACTTTAAGAAGTATGCCTGCAGGTTGTCCACTCCGGGAATGAATATCGCCGAAATGCAGGGTACATGAACCTCTGCCCACTGAAAAATCAAGCTCTTGAGCGGCCTGACTCCTGGTTCCCCCTTGGTGGTTTATGTATGCCACCGCCGTGGCATTGTCTGACTGGATTCTCACCGGGAACCCCTTTAATCTGGAGGTCCATGCCAGAAGGGCTAGGCGAGCAGCTCTGATCCCCAAGATATTGATGGGGAGCTGCCTCTCTGCTTTCCCCCAAGTTCCCTGGCGAGAGAACCCCTCGAAGACCGCCCCCCAGCCTGCCAGGCTGGCGTCTGTGGTAACTACCTTCCAGACAACAGGGCTGAAGGATTTTCCCTTTAGAAGATTCTGGGGGTTCAACCACCAGGCCAGGCTTTGTCGGACCCTTGATGATAGCGTCAAAGGGGACTCTAAGGCATGTGCCCTCTTGCCCCAGGCTGCTAGAATGGCTGCCTGTAGGACGCGAGTGTGGATCTGAGCGTATGGTACTGCCTCGAACGTGGCCACTAGCTTGCCTAGTACTCGCATACACAGGCGAATAGTTGGTTTTTTCTTGTTTAGAACCAACTGAACCAACCCCTTGATAGCCTCGATCTTTACAAGGGGCAGGAACACCCTTTGCTGTTCTGTGTCTAACCTCATGCCGAGGTATTCCAACTGCTTTGTAGGCTGGAACGCTGACTTTCCCCGGTTTAGGACCCAGCCGAATCCTTCGTGGTACCGAACCGTGAGGTTTACTGCCTGTTGCAGACCCGGCCGTGAGTGATCTATGATTAAAAGGTCGTCCAAGTATGCTAGGACTGTGACCCCTTGGATCCTTAGATTGGCCAGAACTGGGGCTAGGATCTTCGTGAATACCCGGGGGGCCGTGGCCAGCCCGAAGGGGAGCGCCCTGAATTGGAAGTGTCGCTGCCCCACCGCGAAGCGTAAAAATCTTTGATGCGACTGAAAGATTGGTACATGAAGGTAAGCATCCTTTATGTCTATGGAGGCCAGAAAATCGTCCCTCTGAAGCGCGGCGGCTGCTGACCGGATGGATTCCATCCGGAAGGAACGAACCCTTAGGTAACCGTTTAACCTCTTTAGGTCCAAGATTGGCCTGACATCGCCGTTGGGCTTTGGTATGACAAAGAGATTGGAATAGAAACCTAGCCCTTGGGCTGGCACCTCTATTATTACGTCCTGGCAAAGCAGGTGATCCAAAGCTGCCAGCAATGAGGCCTTCCTTGCTGGATCCTTTGGTAGCCTTGATTCTTGAAAATGAGGCGGAGGACACCTTAGAAACTGCAGTCTGTAGCCTGTGGTTACAGACGCCCGGACCCATTTGTCGGGGATCTTGGCTTCCCAAACTTCTGAGAAGAAACGAAGCCTTCCCCCCACCCGCGAGAGTGGGGGCGCCCCTTCATAAGGCAGACTTAGGGGCTGTCTTTGTCGGCTTGCGATACCATGGCCTCTTACCCCCAGGGGCCTGTCCCTGCGATCTACTGTTAACGTTGGATCGTGCAGTCGGCCGTCGATACTGCCTGGAATTTGAGGGCCCCGAGACAGGAAAGAGCTGCCTTTTAAATGTAGGACCCCGGAATGTCTTTTTGACCGGTAAAAGGGTACTCTTGCCACTTGAAATAGTCTGAATATATTTATCCAGATTCTCTCCGAAGAGTCGTCCTCCATGGAAGGGAAACCCTGCCAGAAGCTTTTTTTTGCATGGGGGCTCCGCCGCCCAGTTCTTCAACCATAAGAGCCTTCTCATGTGCACCAAAAATAGTGATAAACGAGAGGCCTGCTGGATGGAATCTTTTATAGCATCTACAGCAAAACACAGAGCTCTGGGAATGTCAGAAAACTCTTCTGCTTGTTGGGTAGTCATGTCCTTTAACATTTCTTTTGTCTGGTCTTTTAACGCCTGACAAACACCAATCGCAGCCACAGCTGGCTGTACCACTGCTCCTGCCGTAGCAAAGGATGCTTTTAAAAGTGTCTCTACCCGTTTATCAACCGGATCTTTAAACATATGTATGTTTTCCACCGGGCAAGTTAGTGATTTATTCACACATGAGATGGCTGCATCCACTACTGGGAGCCTCCACCTCTTGGAGAATTTTTCCTCCATGGGGTAAATGACCGCAAATCTTTTCGGTGGCAGAAAAATCCTGTCCGGTCGTACCCAATCCCGAAAGATCAATTCCTCCAAGAGAGGATGGACCGGAAACACTGCGTTGCTTAACGGAGCTTTCAAAGAGCCCAGAGAGGATACCGGAGGAACCTGAGGCTCTGGCAATGGTAAACTAACTGCCGAGCGGACCATGTCCGTCAGAGACTGTACCCCCAGTCTCTCTGTCTGGGAGTCTGAAAAAGGTTCCTCAGAGGCAGATCCCTCAATCCCTGAACCCTCTTGGTTCAGGTCTAGTTGATCCTCCTGTGATTCCAATTCCTCCGGAGAGAGAATCTCAGCATCTGAGGATACACCTCTTGGTGATGGGGATCTAACCCGTTTCTTACCAGGAATAGCTCTAGCGATCAATGCTGCTATTCTCTCTTCTAGCCCCCCTAGGGATACGGCTAGCATCTCCTCTGTGATAAACACAGGGCTGGGCTGATCTGGGCCAGCCTCCGCACCAGATCCCCCTAATGGCTCATCCAAGGCGCCCTTTATGTTAATAAGTTGCGGGGAAAGTATCGGCATATCATCAGAATCAGAAGGGGAACCCCTTTGTTTTTTGGTCTTTTTTGTACCCTTTGACACCGAACCTTTGGAAGCCATAATACAAAATCGAGGGACTCCGCCCACACAACAGACTGTAGTGGCCAGGAGTACAAAACCAGAGCTTAGGGGACAATAGATCACTAATGCCCAAAAACTGATGGGATCCCGTATGTTTTTCTCTTTTTTTTTTTTTTTTTTTTTTTAAATATATATTATATATATTTTCTTTTTTAAAACATACAGTGACCCCAAACTTAGTTTGCCAGCCTCCCACCTGCTGCAAAAAGGGAAATTTCTTGGCTTAACAAAAAAGGCATTGGAACAAAGTCCAGCATGTACTACCCCTCTTCCGCCACCGGGAGTCACTGTTCTGCCGCTCTGCGTCCTCTCCTTCTGAAATCAGCCTCAGACTGAGCACTGACAATGCCTGCTGATCTATAACAGCACAAGGCGCGCCCCTGTATGACGCCGCAGGCACGCCCCCCCCGCCCTCCTGTCTGAACGGCGCGAAAAACGTCTATAAGACGTGCGCGCGCGCGTATGCCGGAACAGGAGGAACATGGAGGAGACGCGCTGCTGGAGACCCAGGACTGCAGAAACAGGCGGCAGATTCAAACCCCCGGCCAGGTAGGACTCTCCAAAAGGCCCCTAGGGATCCTTACTAGTCCTAGGAAGAAAGCAGCAGGTTAGCTAGCAACACATTCTTAGACAGGGGAACCTAGTGATGGGGGAAAAAAGGTGTCATCCTGTCTCTCTCAGACATAGTGAGCAAGGTTGCCCATGCAGAGCATACTTAGGCTACCCCCCTTTTAGGTTACCCCGGAGAGCCTGCTGTCGAACCAAGTCCCGCAGGCTCCCCCTTACCTGCTCCATGCTGCAGGATGTTTGTCCAGCAAACTGATCCAATCTTCTCCCATCTCCGTGGGTAGCGTAGTAGACCTTCAGGCCCTGGGGTCCTATGAAGGTACCCACTGTCCTGGACCTATATAGCACCCTGGCAAACAGGAACTTATGGTTTTTACAAACTCCAAGTCCTGGGCCCAGGGTCCAGCCCTCCAAAGAGGAGCATTATAGGCAAAACCCCACGGTTTGGGGCCCGGGTACTGTCCACTTTGGCACTGAGGCTCCTTGGACAGATCCGGTTAGCCCGCCCTTAATCCCAAGGATGTGGAGCAAAGCAATTCCGTGACCAACACCTAAGACACTGGCAAAAAAACTGAGGGACTCCCTCTAGGGGAGGGGGTTATATAGGGAGGGGACTTCCTGTTTGAGATTGCCAGTGTCCACACCTGAAGGTACTCCATATAACCCATATAGTAATGAATATGCCGCTCTGTGTCCCGTGATGTACGAGAAAGAAAGCCGATTCTTATTGTCATTAATATCATAAATGCAATGTTAAAAGTTTATTTTTAGGTGAACCTCCCCTTTAATAATTGCATTCACTCCACAGCACTAGGTTAGAAGTGCAACAAAACATAAAATATTACTTCTGCAAAATATGCATATGCAAGGCAAAATACAATATAAAAAGGTTGATTAAAAAAAAAAATTGATGAAGATAGAAACTCATAAAATTACCTGAAATCACTTTGTGGGGTATCCTTGTCTTTCATATTGATTTTGCCAGGTGAAAACTCTAGCAGGCGTCTATTATGATTAACAGTCCTGACCTCCATGTCAAATTCCCCAGAAGTGGATTCTAATACACTATTTAAAAATAAAATAAAAATAAATAAAAAGGAAGAAGTGAGGGGAGACAGTAAAAATAGGATTTTTGTACTGATCATAAAATCTGTTACTTAAACGTCATTAAAGTGGTTGTAATGGTAAAGTTTTGTTTTTGCATTGTATTCTCTGCATCGAGGTAAAAATGTATTTTACAAATCGTAGCTCCTCTGCAGCATCGCCCCCAATCCCCCCCCCCCCCAGCCAATACTTACCTGAGCCCTTTCTCAATCCAGCGCTGTGAAAATCTGCAGCAGGTCTTCTTCCCTCTCTCTGCTCTCACAGGCTTGACTGAGAGCAGCGGAAGCCATTTGTTCCTGTTGCGGTCAGTCAAAACCTGTGAGCAGAGAGCAGGGGGTGGGGCTGAGCTGGGCTGTATCGATAGAAACAGCCTGGCTTGGGATCAAGCATGCAAGGGTGCCCCAATAGAAAGCAGATTTCTGTAGCGGGCACTCGGCAGTGGGTTAGGAACCGTTTTGTGGCTCCCCCCCCCCCCCCCTTCTGGTTTTTACCTGGTGATTTGGCCAGTAACACACCTCCTGTATTAGAGTACCTCCACTCTGGAAAAAGGTGCACCAGAGCACCAAATGGACACAGCATTGTCAGTCTGAGGGGAGGAGAGTGTTAGATGGACCAGCAGATTTAGATATACTAACAAATTGAAGTCAAACTCCAACTAACAATTAATAAGCAATTTCAAACAGTTTATTTTTTCCTTTTTTGGACAATGCTTTTATATATATGAAAAAAGATCACTGTAAGGAACCCTGTCAGTAGTAAACCGGCTGGTTACAGTTTCAACAATATTACCGCTATATCTGCAGGTCAGCTTATTCTTTTGAAAGATAGACTTAGTGGCTGGATTGCCAGGTGAAAATAGAAGAAAGCATAAAAAAGAAAACAAATGCTCCTATCACATCTAAGAATTGGTAAACTGCCATATAATGAACAAATGTTTGCTTGTGGCTTTAAAGGTATGAAGCAAGATGGTAATCCGGTCCTTGAAACAGACGACCTGGAAGAATCCACAGGGATTCTCAGAAATATGATCAGTTTGGCATATCACATATGCCCAGGCCAGTTCAGAGCTATGAGGATCACCAGAATGCCATTCATCTTGAATCTGCGTAATAACTGAGGAAAGAGTTTCAGAGGAGCATAGGTGTAGATCAGATTATACTGATCCTACAGAGCCACCAAAGCATCCATTGCTTATGCAAAACAATTTTTTCACCTGGAAGTAAACCTGCCCAATTTGTTGTTGAATCTAGAGGCTAGAAGGTAGATCTGCCATCTCCCACCTCCCACCTGTGACACAAGTCCCAAAACACTTTCAGGTGCAAGGACCATTCTTCTGGGTCCAGATGCTGCAGGCAGATGTCTGCCTGGCAATGGTCAACAACTGGGATTTGAAAGCCCTAAAAAGACTGAAAGATAAAATTTCTGCCCAGGACAGAAGCTTTTGTAACTTTTACCGAAGCAAGGCTTTTGGCTCCTCGGTGATGGTTGATAGATGCCACTGTCATGACATTATCTGATTGATTGCCATTATAACAACCCTTCAGTCTGGTGGTATATTGTAAGGAAAACCAAATCGCCCAGATTTCCAGAATGTTGAGCAGTAGACAAGATTTCTACACCACCAAGGCCTCTTTCCCAGCCCATTAGACTGTGATTCATTGAGGACTTGCAAAAAAAACCCAGAGCCAGATTTCAGAGCCACAAGGCAGGCAGGATTCTTGTTCTCAGTGTACTGACTTGTTCATAACAGAATGTTCAGTTGAAGTCTGGAGTTGAACTGAGCAAATGGAACAGTCCCAAAAAGGAGGCTCCCATTAAGCCCAAAACTTTAATGCAAAAGTGCAGAGTTGAACAGCTTGTGAACTTTAGAGTCCAAATCTCATATCAGAGAAAAACTCTGGCTCGAGTTGTATCCAAGATGAGAACTGTATACTTCAAGTAATGTGTTGGTTCCATTGCCGCCTTCCAAAAGTTCAGGACCCAACTAAACCTTTTTAAAGTCTGTACTTGTGACATACTATGGTTGGTTACAATCTGTGCTGACTGTTCAAAAGGCAGTCATCTAGATAAGCCAAAATGGTAAGCATAGTATGGCTATAGCATGGGGACCAACTCCTTAGTGAATACTTGGGATACAGATTTTCACTTAGGGGTGTACTCACTTTTGTTGCCAGCGGTTTAGACATTATTGGCTGTGTGTTGAGTTATTTTGAGGGGACGGCAAATTTACACTGTTATACAAGCTGTACACTCACTACTACATTGTAGCAAAGTGTAGTTTCTTCAGCGTTACATAAAAAGATATAAAATATTTACAAAAATGTGAGGGGTGTACTCACTTTTGTTAGAAACTGTATATACTGTTTTGGAGTTTAACAAATTTTCAGGAATAAAATGATTTCCAAAATACATGTGCAGAAATTAAAAAAAAAAAAAAAAACAGCCTTGGCACATGGTTGGAAGCGCCTAAGTTACTGTAGGTAGCAGCAAGGAACAAACAAGGTGGAACTGCAGGTCTCTTGTGAACAGGAGCAATGCAAGGAAAATGCTATCTTATGCTGAGAAGCAGGAACAGAGCTCATGTGCAGGAAACTCCAGGTAGAGGTGCAGCATTTAACTGCTCAGTGTATAAACCCTTTCCATAGAGACTAATGGAATAACATGTAAGCTCCTGGCTCATAGAACCTACTTATAGATGATTCTTCAGAGACTGGCACAAACAAGTGCTGTGTAACAACTGGGAACCTGGACAGTGCTCTACAGCTAACACAATAGACAAAGGTCTGGAATGTGTCATAAGCAGCAGCCGAAGGTCACATTCCAGGCAGGCCCCACAATCATCCAGTCCAGCAGGGTTTGGGAATCGCCTCCAAAGATTTTTTTCGAGTATACATTTTTTCGAGTATACATCTGGATAGCTGATCAGTAATGATCCGCCTCAGTGTGCTCCGTAAGCTCAGCGGGGATTGCCCTGTTGATCCCCGCTGAGCCGGCGGATGACAGGGCGGTCCCCGAACACTGTACAGGGACCGCTCTGTCTTTTCTCCGCTCACCCCTATGGAGGGATCGGATGAACACGGACCGTGATTATGGGTGTCAGCAGATGTTTATCCGATAACTCCGGCAATCACATAGGGACCAATGTATGTCCCTTTTTCATCTGCAAATAGCGGACATACGGTCCCCGCACATGTGAAAGGGGCCTTAATCTTGAAAAAAATAAAAAGTAGAAATGGCAACTAAATCTACGCAAGTTTCTCTCAGTAGGACACTAGCAAAAAACAAAAGGCATTGCAAGAGTGGGAGGGATCATACCAGACTAGTAACTGTGTTTTTCTTCATTTTCAAAATCCTCCTGTAGGTGGTAGTATAACCCTAGTTCTAAAGTTTTAATGAACAAGAAAGTTATGAATCCACAAAAAATTTAAGGGTTGCAATTCATCTATTAAGTAAAAAAAAAAGAACACACATTTTAATATTTGATAGCTACCCCTCTTGCAGGTCCTTTGCTATGTAGCCTGTATTGAGGGGTCTGTTGTGGAGAGTTAAAAGAATATTGAGCGATGAGGAGAGATTTAAGAAGCATTTGAATAAGATGGTGGGACAATGTAAAAAAAAAAAAAAGACGAGATCGTTCATTCAAACTGAACTACATGTATTGAGACAGGATATTGATAGTGAGAGAGACTATAGGAAGAGGAGTTCATCCTAAAGGAATTCTGTTTTCTGTATAATATGCTTTCAAAAAAATCTTTACAATAATAATAAATGAAACTGGTCATTGTTATCTGAATTGTAGACTAATATACCTGAAATGCAAATTGCGCACACACACAGGCCTTTAGAAGGAACATTCCTCATATTGGTTATAAAAATTTGCATATTTTGAGAAGTTTACAGCACAGGTTCTCAATATATTACTGGGATATAAACCAAAAGGATCTTTCCCATATCTGAACTGTATCCAATGCATTATTTTATGTTAAAGCAGGAGATTATATATATATATTATATATATATACACACACACACACACAGTCAAGGCGATCAATAAGCTCTTCTCCCTGTATCCGTGTGTTTTAACTCTTTGTCTACCAAGGTACTTTAAAATCATCATGGTTTACAAAATTGGGCATAGAACAATCAATGCTAAAAGACATGCTTTAGCCCTGGTTCACACTAAACGCGGCTTTAAAATCGTGCAACGTCACTTGAAATCACACAATTTCGAGGTCACGTCAGTGCAACTTGGTTGACATCTGTGCAACTTTATCCACTTAAGCCCGGGACTGTTGTCAGACACGGTGTTTACACGTTAAAAACTATTTTTTTTGCTAGAAAATTATTTAGAACCCCCAAACATTATACATTTTTTTTCTAACACCCTAGAGAATAAAATGGCGGTCATTGCAATACTTTTTGTCATACCGTATTTGCGCAGCGGTCTTACAAGCGCACTTTTTTTCCATTTAAAAAATAAAACAGTAAAAACAGTAAAGTTAGCCCAATCTTTTTTTTCATATTGTGAAAGATAATATTACGCCGAGTAAATTGATACCCAATTTATAGGATAGGAAGAGGAGTTCATCCTAAAGGAATTCTGTTTTCTGTATAATATGCTTTCAAAAAAATCTTTACAATAATAATAAATGAAACTGGTCATTGTTATCTGAATTGTAGACTAATATACCTGAAATGCAAATTGCGCTCCCTCCCACTCTTGCAATGCACTTTTTTTCCATTTAAAAAATAAAACAGTAAAAACAGTAAAGTTAGCCCAATCTTTTTTTTCATATTGTGAAAGATAATATTACGCCGAGTAAATTGATACCCAACATGTTACTCTTCAAAATTGCACCCGCTCATGGTATGGAGTCAAACGTGTACACTTAAAAATCTTCATAGACGACCTTTAAAAAAATTATACAGGTTGCATGTTTTGAGTTAGAGGAGTTCTAGAATTATTGTACTCGCTCTAACGGTTGCGGCGATACCTCACATGTGTGGTTTGAACACCGTTTTCATAAGCGAGCGCTACTCACGTGTGCTTTCGCTTCTGTGCGCGAGCTTGTCCGGACTGGGGGGGGGTCTAAAAAATGTACTTTATTTTTACACCGTTTAAAAAATAAATAAAATTGGGTCACTTTTATTTCTATTACAAGGAATGTAAACATCCCTTGTAATGTCAAGTCCTCTTAAAAATGAGAGCTAGGGTGAAAAAGACCTCACATCTCATATTTAGACTTTAAAAAAAAAAAAAAGACAAAAATAAATTGTCCCTTTAAGACGTATGGGCGGAAGCGACGTTTTGATGATGCTTCCGCTATGGTATGGTATGGATATAAGTGGGGGCCATCTTGCCCTCACTCTTATCCATGCACAGCACGTAGGGTTGCCACCTCATCCCCTTAAACTCGAACACATATAAATTACACAGGTTCTGGGGCTAATTTAATGCAGATGAGGCACCGAGTTTAATTACCACCTTAATCAGCCACAGAACCTGTGTAATTAATATGTGTTCAGTTTTAAAGGGATGAGGTGGCAACCATAGCAGCACGAGGAAGGCCCCCTCTCCTGCCGCCGATAACTGTGATCTTGTGGCGAATCCACCACAATTATAGTTTACAGGACCACCGCCTGAAGAGGTGGATACCTCGATTGTGGCAGCAGCTGCTGCCGTTACCGAGATTTCCCTCTTCAAAGTAAGGACGTATTTAGTCGCACGTCGGTCCTTAAGTGGTTATTTACAGATGTCTATGCAAGTCATAACTGAAATCACCAAAAATAGTGCAGAAACTTTTTTCAAATTTGTGCAGCGTCACACTGATTTGAACAGCTCCATTGTCAACAGTAAGATGTGACTTGTCATGTGATTTGGACTTGTCAAAGTCGCACAGTCGAGCCAGGGCTTAGTCGGTGGTAAATACTGTATTCTGGTGACTGGCTGACAATTCCCTCCCCAAGTGCCAGTCACTGTTGGTGGTTCCCGGGCCTCCCTGATTTTCTGGAAAGTCCAAGATGGCAATAAACTATATCAAAATGGAGAGCTGGAGGAGCACAAGGAAAATGCACACTCACATATTGTAGTCGTTCACCATCCCACCTACTATCTATTGAAAAGGGACTGTAGTTATATTTATGGATTTAATTGGAATTGTCACAGACAATTGCATGAGGGTTAATGGGCACCTGTCCCATTTGTAGCATATGGGCACCTATGTATTAATCGATTTAAGTGTTTAAAGAGCTGCTCTGTTTTTTGTTTTATGTGCAACTGCCAATTTATTGTACAGGGCCTCTACTTCCAGAAAATATTCTTTTTGTGTTATGCGTCCGATTCTCCACCGTGGACATTTAGAGGAATCCTTGTATTCATTGATAAAATCACAAGGATTTTCCTGAGTGGCCAAGTTGGACAGGGAGGCAGAGAGCATCACAATCTCCACCTCGGCCAATCGGAGGAAGCCTTGCACTAATTAAACAAAATTCAATATCATTACTGGCAAAGATGCGCCAAGACTGACTTGATCCATGTCCAACAGTAAAAGCAAAAGTGTCTGGTACTGCTGCACACAGTCCACCTACACAAATGACCAGGTAGTTTTTGCAAAGTTCAGCTTTAACCACGGATAAACACTTTCAGCCTTAAAAACAATACTCTAGGTGACATTTTAAAATAATATGTTACCTAAGTGGGTTGAAATTCATCATTAAAAATACAGCCACCATCATCAGGCAGACAGCTCTCCTCTTTGGAGCAGTTACTTTAAGTTTCTGATTCTGCAGAAAAACACATGAATGATAGCCCTTATTAACAATCTTATCAAGTGTTATTATATAAAAACAAATAGGCTTTATGAAAATAACAATAAAACGTTTACAACTCATTACGTTATAAGACAACATTGACCAACAACATATTTTTTTCTTTTTTTATAGCCAACTGGAGACCCAGTGACATCATCAGTGGGTCTGCTTTCAACTCTTATTTGCAGCCACAAGGGGAAGAGTCAAAAGGAAAGAGTTGAATAGACTGGATTACCATGTCCCGAATTACATAAATAATGAGGTGTAATAACAAGGCAATGTGCATTACTATTTATTTATCGTTTTTCCTCTCCATGAGAATAGCATTTTTTGTTACCCCATGATAATTTTTCCGAGTCAAAAGCAGGATTAGTGTTACGAAATTAGAATTTTATTCATTGCTTTAAATATTCCATAAAATTAAATATTCCATAAAATTTCTGACAATATCATCCCTGGCTTAAAACGCTCAGTTTTATATTATGGTAATTTTTTATAATGTCGCCTATCAGGACATTTTATATACAATTCCAAGCAAAAATCAAATTGTTGCCTTTTCACACCTATTCCCTACTTTGGACCTAGGTGCATCATTTCATTTTTTTACTTCCATCAATTACTATTTATAATTTTCCCTTTTTTTTCCTCATTTAGCGCTATTATTAATTTATTGATTTTCTATCATGTAATGCCATTGCATTTACTCCCGTGTTTTTAACCCTTATATTGCTCATGTAACCTGAGAAAACTTCAGTAAAGAAAAAAAAAAAAAAACAGTAATCCAGTCTATTCAACTTCTAAATTGTTATCTCGAACAGATATGTTCTTATGCATATTTATGCATACTCAATAGCTGCACCATCCCAGTTAAAAAAGGGATTAGTAGCTGCACTAACCATTATGATAAAGTCTTTCTGAAGGGTGGCTGCTAGTTCAGACCAATAAAGGGGAGGTTTTGTCCTTTGAAACGCATATCCCAGCATAGTCAGGCAGGAAAAGCTCAGTAGATTACTGAAGTTGGACTTTAACCACTTGCATACTGGGCACTTACACCCCCCTCCTGCCCAGGTAAAATTTCAGCTTGCGGCACTGCGTCGCTTTAACTGACAATTGCGCGGTCGTGCGGCGTGGCTCCCAAACAAAATTTACGTCCTTTTTTCCCCACAAGTAGAGCTTTCTTTTGGTGGTATTTGATCGCCTGTGTGATTTTTATTTTTTGCGCTATAAACAAAAAAGAGCGACAATTTTGAAGAAAAATACAATATTTTTTACTTGTTGCTATAATAAATATCCCAATTAAAAAAAAAAAAAACATTTTTTTTTCTCAGTTTAGGGCGATACGTATTCTTCTACATATTTTTGGTAAAAAAAAAAAAAAAAAATCGCAATAAGCGACTGGTTTGCGCAAAAGTTATAGCGCTTACAAAATAGGAGAGATAATTATTATCTTTTATTATTTTATTTTTTTACTAGAAATGGCGGCGATCTGCGATTTTTATTGGTACTGCGACGTTATGGCGGACACCTCGGACACTTTTGACACATTTTTGGCGCCATTCACATTTATACTGCGATCAGTGCTATAAATATGCACTAATTACAGTATAAATGTGACTGGCATTGAAGAGGTTAACACTAGGGGGTGAGGAAGGGGTTAAATGTGTATGCTAGGTGTGTTCTAACTGTGGAGGGAGGGGGGGTTACTGGGGGGGTGACCGATCTGTGTCCCTATGTAAGAAGGAACACAGATCGGGCTCCTCCTCTCCAGAGACAGGACGCTGTCTCTGTGTAACATGGCAATGAGAGATGATCTATGAGAGATCATCTCTCATTGGCCCACAGATCGCATCGCAAACGGCCACTCTGATTGGCCGTTCGCCGCGATCTGTGATTGGCCGTGTCCAAGGGACACGGACAACACAGGGCTTCCCCGCAGCGCGCTCTACAGCGCGTGCTGGGAACGCCAGAATGGCATGCCGTCAAATGACGGCATGTTGGATATTCAGGCCCGCGCTGTTGCCGTCATCCGACGGTAGCGCGGGCCTGAAGTGGTTAATAGTGCAAAATAGTGCACATTGGAGCAGGGGTGTATTTAGGTTTCCTGACGCATTCATGGCAGCACACACTGGGTTGTGACTCCGCCTCCACAACCTGACAGGATTGGTTAGCTATAAACTTGAAGGGGAGACGCCCCGCACCATTCTCTTTTTTTATCCTCACCTGACAGATTGGACGAACAAAAGCAAGAAGCATGCCTCTTACCGCAAATCGCCCCAGCAGGTTCAGCCTCTCCTGTTTGGAAGTCCCTCCTGTACAGTCTCTAAATGAGCTTTATGGTGGGAACCCCGTTCTGGTGGTCTCAGGGGCTCTGGAATTATACTGGCATCTGTAGCAAGCTTTAAAGAAGCTTCAAATCTCGCAGTGGCCACCACTTTCGCTCTGTCTTTCCTTCCAGTGCAGTGTGTGCTTCCACAAAGGTATTTGTATCATTACATTTACCACCTAAGGTAAGTTCGTTTTGTACCTTTGTCTGCCTGTTTTTTCTCAACTCAGCTGAGCCCTGTGGTTCCTCTGACACCCCATACTCTCGGGGTCACCGCTGCGTACCTCTTGGCGCTCTGCGCATGCGCGCAGCTCAGTGATGACGTCGCCTGTCTCCTCTGCCCTCTTCCAAAATGGCGCCGGGCGAGCGGGGCGCTTCTGCGCATGCGCGCATTAAAAAAAAAAAGCAGTCCTATTGCTCTGCAGTTCTGGCTGCCGCCCTGCTGCTCTGCTGTACTCAGAGTGAAGATTGCACCAGGTGTGTGCAGGCATGTCCCAGATCAGCCTGGGCTAATTGATTACACACACACAAAAAAAAAAAAAAGGAACATATAGGATAGAAGATATAATACATTTATATATTAATTTATAACATACCATAGGAGAAAGTATATCCATAATTGAACAATTAATATAATCCAAAAAAAAAAAAAAAGGATAGATATATGTATATAAAATTATTATATTAATTTAATAGAAATGTTGGGGGGGGGGAACATATTGTAATGTTTTCCCTTCTCTTTTTTTTCCCCACCTTTTCGGGCTGTCTCTCTGCTTCATGGGGGCCACTGCCCTCGCAGACCACCATCAGCTGACCAGGTATAGAGGCCGTCCAGAAGGTGGTAAGTAGAGGGGAGACAAAAAAGAGAGCCTGGCCACTGACGCTACAGTTTTGGTAGCCTTATCGGGTCAAGAGACGCAAGTTTGCGGCACAGAGGGAGATTCTAGCCATGCTTCCAGGAGAAGGTGCAAGAAGTCGCTCAAGGTTACCCTCTTGATTTCTTCAATCAAGGCATAGCTGCTCGCGTCACAGCCACTCCCGTCATAGTCGGTCCCACCGCAGACGATTACCTTCATCCCAGACAGAGCTATCTTACCCGCACCACGGCAAATGTTTGCCAAATATGCGGGGCGCCAGCCTTGCCAGGGAAATTGGCCTGCCGCTCGTGCTTCATTGAAGTAACCAAGGATTCGGAGGCCAGAGTAGCTACAGAGCTCCTAGGAGAATCGCCACAGGGATCATATGTGGGCGATTCTTCCCCAAGCACATCGCCCAGCCGTTACGCCAGGCTGCAGTAACCCTCTCTAAGAATGAGGAGTGTGAGCAGGCGTCGGACTGTCTCTTTTTAGTTGAACCATTGCCCATTCAGTCAAGGAAGCGATCGGCTGGGAGGAGGTTATGGCAGAACTTCTGAAGGTTCAGAAATATTTCCCGGTGCTGAAAAGGGGGTCCTGAATCATTTCCCTTCATCGAAGAGCTGGAAAACCTCATAAAGGATAAGTGGGGGGGATCGCATAAGCGGCCCAGTATGAGCAACAAGTTTGCAGATTGTACCCCTTGTGGGAGTCTAGGATCAATTCTTTTGATCAATGCAACTATGGTCGATTCATCTTTAATGCGACTCGCTAGAGACGTTTCTCTACCGATTGAAGACGCAGTTACCTTCCGGGACGCTCTTGATCGTAAAATCAATATAGAACTGAAGAAAGCCTGCTCCACGACAGGAGACGCTTGTAGGCCGGCTATCACCACAGCGGCAGTCGCTAAAACTATCGCTGCATGGGCGGCTAATGTTGAGAATTCCATTCTAGAAGGAGCCGACCAGGGGAAGATATTCTTAAGTTGGCTTACGGCCCCTGAGGGGGCGACTTCATGGCTGGGAAGAGCCTTATGGCTGAGACCCTGGATAGCGAAGGCAGTGTCAAAATCAACTGGTGCAAAATTCCATATGGCGGCTCAAGTGTATTCGGCACAAAGATGGACTCGGCCATCTCCAAGGTTACCAGGGGAAAGTCCGGGCTGATTCCTTCCGATAGGAAACCAGAGCCCCAGAAGGGCCCCGCTTACAGGCGTGATCTTCCTGTCAAATACAGGGATGTTAGATCCTACCGCCCCGGCAGGGAATTTAGGAGGGACTGGAAGACTCGACCCTCCTTCATGTAGATACAGTAAGCCAATCACAGCTGGGGGAACAGCAGAATTCCTTTTTGAGGGTTCGTCTGCCCACCCAGCTCAGGTGAGCACCAGACTCAAGAGATTCGCTCAGATATGGGCAACTCGTATAACAGATCCATGAACACTATCCTCTATCAAGACCGGTCACAATTGGAAATTCATGGGCACATTGCCAGGGACCACATTCCAGCCTACCAAGGACTTCTGCACCAGAAAGGGAGGGGGTTTTATTCCCCTTTATTTCTGGTACAAAAAAAAACGGGGATCTACGTCCAGTCTTGGACCTAAAGAAGTTCAGACGATCAAAATAGAGGCCCTCAGATTGGAAAAGTCTTCAGTCCATTTTTTTGTCAGTGGACGTGGGAGACTGGATGCTATCTCTAGATTTTTTGGACATTTACCTTCACATTCCAGTTCATCTTACCTTCCAGAGGTCCCTTCGGTTCTCAATCGATCAATCCCATTTCCAATTTTGGTGCCCCCCATTCGGCATCGCCTCAGCACCCAGAGCATTCGGCAAGTTAGGGTGTTCCTAGGGGCAGAATAAAATACCAGGTTGTACTGGGTGCAACTCCCTCAAGAGAGGCTGAAGCCCTTGCTCCAGAAGATACAGAATCTGCTATCATCCAGACGTCTAACTGTCAGAGCCTGCCTCAGTACCCTGGGGTCCATGTCAGCATCCATACCCTTGATACAGTCGCCCCTGTGGCACATGCGAGTCTTACAGAACTATTTTCTCAGGCAGTGGAATAGAACGTCAATACTCCAAACTATTCACATCCCGAACTGGGTAAAGCAATTAGTATGGTGGTGGACACACCCGTCCAACCTCAGGGAGTCCATTCCAAAAGTTCCCCCAAGTCCAGAAGTAGTAACATCGGACACCAGCCAGGGGTGATGGGGTCCACACTATCTAGACTGAGTAGCCCAAGGACAGTGGCACTTTCGGGCTTAGGGCATAGTGTCAAATATTTTAGAGCTCAGAGCAGCCTTTCAGGCCCTCCTGGCCATTGCGCCTCTTCTAGAGAGGAAGAGTGTCCTGATCAGGATGGACAACAAGTAGCAGTGTCATGTATCCAGAGACAGGGGGGCATCAGGAGTCGCACGCTTCAGGAGGAAGTTCGCCCATAATGGAAGGGGCACAAGTGCACCTGTTAGATCTGTGGGGAGTATGCGTCCCAGCAACACAGAATTCGTTGGCCAACTACCTAAGCCGAGAGACACTTTCAAACAACGAATGGTAACTGAACCAACAGGTATTCTCCATTCTTACGAAAACTTGTGGAGTACCAGAACTCCAAGTGTCAGAGGTTCCTGTCCAGAGCCCACTTTCCATTACCTGAAGGGACAAACTGCCTAGTTCTTCCATGGAGCCGTGAGCTAGGGTACATTTTTCTTCCAACTTCTCGGATTACAAGATTCCTGTCCCGACTTCGGAAGTCCTCAGCCACGGTTATTGTGCAAATACTGTTCCGGCTGAGGAGGCCATGGTTTACGACCCTGCTACAACTAGGTACGCGGCCTCCAATACATCTTCCAGTAACCTGGGATCTCATACATCAGAGGCAATTCTTCCATCCAGCCCAGAGAAGCTTCATTTGCCAGCTTTGAAGCAGAGAGGGCTAGGTTAGGGGAACTAGGATACTCTCAGGAGGCAATATCAACCTTAGTACAAGCTCTAAGGAGCTCCACTGATGTCACCTATACTAGGATCTGGGAGAGGTCCGTGTCATCGCAGCAAAGAGATTGGAATCCCATCTCAAATTCTTGAATTTCTTCAGTCAGGGCTTAACAAGGGCCCGGGCTCGGGTACCCTGAAGGTGCAAGTATCTGCCCTTTCAGCCATGACGGGTACTAGATGGGCTCTTCATCATCCGGTCACTCTGTTCCTCAGGGCCTATGTAAGATCAGACCACCTAGGAGGCCAGCCTTTCCAACAGGGGATCTCTGTGTAGTACTCGAGGCCCTGTTCAATCCACCTTTTTCTCCATTCAACTTAGTCTCACCGTGGAACCTAGCTCTGAAGATGGCTTCCCGTATTGCTATCACCTCAGTTAAGAGGGCGTCGGAGATACAAGCACTTATGGCTACGGAACCCCTATTTAGTGTTCTTCCCTGACAGAGTGGTTCTGAAGCCCTCAGACCATTTTTATCGAAGGGTAACTTCCTCCCTTCATTATAACCAGGACATCGTCCTTCCGTCTTTTACTAATAAGAGGGGCGAGTCCCATGACTAGGATGTCAAGTCTACCATCTCCAGTTACGTCACAGCTACATCTCAGGAGAACGGATTCTCTCTTGATTATCCCACACGGGAGCAGACGAGGTCAGCCAGCTACCTCCTGTACCATTACCTCTTGGTTGTTAAAGCTATCAAAGAGACATATTCCATCCAGCAACTTACGACTCCTAGAGGGCATTAGGGCTCATTCGACAGGGGCAGAGGTCACTTCTTGGGCAGCATATTGCGGGACTACACCGGAAACCATAGGCAGAGCAGCAACTTGGTCTACCCAACACGTCTTAATTTCTCACTAGAGAGTGAATTCTGCTCTCCTGGCTACCGTCGACTTCGGCAGATCGGTTCTTAGAGCCAATTCCTCAGCGCTATAAAGAATAAATATTACTGTTTTCTTGCACCCTCCCGACTGGCGAGTTATTTCCCAGTGTGTGCTGCCATGAATGCGTCAGGAAAACGGAAAATTGTATACTCACCTTTCTGTAATTTTCCTTTCCTGACGCATCTTCATGGCAGCACACAGATGCCCACCCTGCTGTTTTATGATGATATATACAGAGAATGGTGCGGGACTTCTCCCCTTCAAATTTATAGCTAACCAATCCTGTCAGGTTGTGGAGGCGGAGTCACAACCCAGTGTGTGCTGCCATGAAGATGCGTCAGGAAAGGAAAATTACGGAAAGGTGAGTATACAATTTTCCGTTTTTGTGCTGCCCTAGGCCTGACTAAACTCGGGCACCCCCTAATTTAAATATGACACACCCTTCCTGTCAAGGCCACACCTCCTTCTGTTTAAGACCCACCCTAAAATTTTTGAGTGGGGACACTTGTTCTTAGGGCCAGGGGGGTGGGGGGGGGGCAATGTATTCCCTTAGAAAACACAAAGGGGGGTTTAGAGCTGCGCCATGACACCTGGACTCGGTAAAATCTGGGAGGACGTGCGGTGACGTCATCACGCTCTGGAGGAAGGGTTCTCTAATGTGTTCGCCGGCCGGCAACATTAAGTTTTATACATCTGCTAACTCATCTAAAATGTGAGCAGGTTGATTTTATAAGTTTTTAAATAAAATTCTATGCGGGATTACGCTATGTCTACCTTTGTCATCATTCCCCACATGTGATCAATTGGTGGAGTTGCGTTGTGGAGCTAAGGTGCAGGCACTGTCCCAGGAAGTGGGATTTGTTTCCCCAAAGGCCGCGGCTGGGTTATAGCCAACTGCTGGTACAGTCTTCCATCTGGTAAGCTGCTTAATATCTCTGGTGGTGGGCCACACGGAAGAGTGGAGTGTGCTTTATTATTACAGTGGTGACTGCTACATTTTCATCTCGTTTTGTGCACCGCAGAGACTCTGAACTATCCCTTGGCTAAAGGATTGTGCATTTTTTATATGATTTGTTATATATGCTATTTGTATGGACTATTGGATTTTACTGAGTCCGGGTGTCATGGCGCAGCTCTAAACCCCCCTTTGTGTTTTCTATTTCTCTCTAGTGCTTCTGCACAAGAGCTGCTGCCTTCCTGTTTAACCTGCTATAGAGATTGGTACCTTGTTGCCAATTGACTATCTATCTGGACAAGCGCAGTTTTTTTTTGTATTGAATGTATTCCCTTAATTTGCATAGATTTACTCTCACTTCCTGTTTGGCTATGGGGCATAAAGCGAAGGGAAATCTCTCCAATGGGACAGGGAGGGTAAAAAATAAACTGACAGGGGCTATAACCCTCCCTTACTCTATCCAAAATGAAAAAAAAAGTGTTGCCTAGAGTTCTACTTTAACCACTTGCCCACGGTGTCATAGTAAAAATACGTCATGATTTTAAAGATGGATATCTCGGTAACGGCAGCAGCTGCTGCCACAACCGAGATATCCATCTTTTCCGTGGGCAGTGCTGTACACGATAATGGCGGTCCCAGCGGCGGATTCGCCGCAAGATCGCCGTTATCGGTGGCGGGAGAGGGCCCCCCCCCTCCCGCCGCTCTCCGCCACTTACCGGAGCCGTCGGTAACGGCGGAGGCGATCGGGTCCTCTCGCTGGCTGTGTTGGGATACGAGTGAGGGAAAAATCGCCCCCACCTGTCCCCTACAGCTCTGCTGGGCGGAAGTGACGTCAAAACGTCAGTCCCGCCCAGCGTCTTAAAGAAACATTTTTTTTTTCTGAAATTTGAAAAATGACTTTTTTTTTTCTTTCTTTTTTTGCATTTAAGCCTAAATATGAGATCTGAGGTCTTTTTGACCCCAGATCTCATATTTAAGAGGACCTGTCATGCTTTTTTCTATTACAAGGGATGTTTACATTCCTTGTAATAGGAATAAAAGTGATATTTTTTTTTTTTTAATTTATTTCGATGTATAAAATTATAAACTAATTAAAAATAAATAAGAAAACAAAAAAAAAAAATGTAAAAACGCCCCGTCCCGACGAGCTCGCGCACAGAAGCGAACGCATACGCGAGTAGCGCCCGCATATGAAAACGGTGTTCAAACCACACAAGTGAGGTATTGCCGCGATCGTTAGAGCGAGAGCAATAATTCTAGCCCTAGACCTCCTCTGTATCTTAAAAAATGCAACCTGTAGAATTTTTATAACGTTGCCTATCGAGATTTTTAAGGATAAAAGTTTGACGCCATGCCACGAGCGGGCGCAATTTTCAAGTGTGACATGTTGGGTATCATTTTACTCGGTGTAACATTATCTATCACAATATATTAAAAAATTGGGCCAAATTTATTGTTGTCTTATTTTTTTATTCAAAAAAGTGTTTTTTTTTCAAAAAAAGTGCGCTTGTAAGACCGCTGCGCAAATACGGTGTGACAAAAAGTATTGCAATGACTGCCATTTTATTCTCTAGGGTGTTAGAAAAAAAAAATATATAATGTTTGGGGGGTTTAAGTAATTTTCTAGCAAAAAAAACTGTTTTAGTCTCGTAAACACCGAATCTGAAAAACAAGCCCGGTGGGCAAGTGGTTAAGCACAAATGTCTGATAATTTTATGGAGAGGACTAAGAAGATATAACCATGCCAATGGTGCAGCAGAAGACATATAGCACAGTGAGGAATGTCTGTGGTCCAGGCTGATAGGACAGTCAAAATTAGAAGCAGCTTGCATTACACTAACAGTGTAGCACAAGCCGACAGGGACTCTTTCTGTGCTGCCCCCCTGCAAAGTGCTGCCCTAGGCCTTGTTGGCCTAGGCCATGATACAGCGTTGCATTGGAGGTATCTACACCAAAGATACACCACATCGCTTTCACCATTTCTTTTTGCCAGAGGCTCTGGTAAGTTTGACAAAAATGAATTACCTCTGATACAACCTCTTCCAACAGTTTTTGCAAAGAGCCATTTTCTGTCTTGAGCCGCTCATTCTCAGATAAGGCTGATCTCAGACGCATTTCCAAACCCTGCATGTATTCCTTCTTTTTTCTTCTAGACTGGAAGGCAGATTCACGATTTTTGATCATCCTTTGTTGCCTCCGTGTAACATTCATCTGTTGAAAAAAAAAAAAAAAAAAGTTTTGGATAACATTCTTTCCTTCCAATAATGGTTTGAAGTTTTCCAAGAAAAAACAATAGCATTGCCAATATGGAAATCCAGTGTAGTTACAATTTCACTGTAATAAGGTAAGCAAAATAAGGTCACAGGAACTTAGAACTCGCACTCATAGTCTGTGTGTCTCCACAGTCATGATATGCAAGTCAGTATCATAAAACAGACTACAAAAGCCATTTTTTGCTTAAATAACAGTGTTATGATCTTTTACAAAGTTGTAAATAGTATATTGTGATTAAAAATAAACATAAAAAAAAAAATGGAAACTAAAGGTCTTTAGTTTAAAGCGGAGGTTCACCCAAAAATTCACTTTCTGACATTAGCTCCAGCATACTGCCAACATCTGCAGTATGCCGTTTTTTTTTGGTACTTATCGTTATACGAGCCCTTGTTATCCGGCTCCGAGCGGGGAGTAGGCGTTTCTAAGCGAAGAGGAGTTGATTGACGGCTGCTAAGACGTGTCACACCTTCCGAAAATACCCGAAGTGACACTCGGGCGTTTACGGCGCCTGCCGTGTAGAGCTGACTGCGCAGGCGCCGTAAACACCCGAGTGTCACTTCGGGTATTTCCGGAAGGCGTGACGCGCTTTAGCAGCGCGTCAATCAACTCCTCTTCACTTAGGAACGCCTAGGTTAGCAGTATGGGATGTAGCTAATGTCAGAAAGTATATTTTTGGATGAACCCCCGCTTAAAGGAATACATTATTCAACTGTTTTATATTTGATCTACTTTATACAGTGCATGCATTTTTTGCTTTACAAACAAACATCTAAATACATGGAAAATGATTAATAGACCACCGTGGGTTAGCCAAATAGAGACAGCTGACAAATATTAGACTAAGGGTGCATCCACACTTGCAAATGCACCCTGCCTGTGATTATATGCGAGGATGCCTGCAATTAGCTGCAGAAGCAGCCCCTATGAAAGCAATGGGAGGCTGCTTGCTCTCACAGCTAATGGCATCCACTCACATGCGAGTGAGTTACCCGTGTAATGAATATGTGTTTGGGTTTAAAGGGATAAAAGGTGGAAACCCTACTCCTGGTCCCTCCCCCCTTGCTGGGTGTCACCAGAACAAACTGCTTTCTCTGGGGGCATTATGTGTGCTTGCTCATGAGCCACCTCTATGGTTGTCCTGTTCCCTTTTCACTGGGTGTGATTGACAGCAGCAGGAGCCAACTGTGTCTCAGCCAATGAGGAGAGAATGAGCATAGAATGCATGACAAAAAAAACTAACAAAAAGGGAGTTAAAAATGAACTAACATGAGATCTCCACGGTCTGCACACAAGAAAACATTATCCATACTTTGTGCTTTACTTTATATTCAAGTAAAACAACACATCCTTGTTAGTTCATTAAACTGGCACAATATTGTTACTTTAATGCCAGCTAATTTTAGTTCTGCGTTGAGAAAGTTTTGATGGCTTTTCCATTTTTCTGGCTCACAGCAAGATAAACAGTAATGCAGGTTTTGCAAATGGAACAAATTATCAAACTAAATCAAAATGCCACATCATAAAACAATGAGTACCAGGATCCAACTAAATATGTTCTGTAACTGTAAAACTTAAAAGCAAACCAGACTAAACCAACAGAAAAGGGATCAGAAAAGGGGATTTGGAAGATTTCGAAGAACATTCTAGGGGAAAAAAAAAACACACAAGCAACACAAGTTTAAATTTAATATGCACACACACAACCACACACTATAATATATAGAATTTATTTTAACAAGTGTCCAGGGTTTCAGTGGAATACAGCCCACTTTTCTCAATGCAACTCACACACTTATTTGACATGGTATGGCGATTCGTTCCTCCTATGGTTGGCATACTCCAACAATTATGCTCTTCTGTCCCAATATAATTTTTTGGAATGTCATATTTTTTACTCTTTACTTTTTGCTTTTTTCATCTATTCTGATGCACATGGTTTTATCTGCATCTCTGACAGAAATATACTGATGGTGTTTTTGTTGGTGGTTTAGTAACTTTTTGGCTTTTTTAGATCATGACATGATGTTACTCCACCTGTGCACATGTTTTGTTGCTGCCTAGTGATGACGCATTTCTGAATGCATGTGCTGAATAAGACTTCACCACCGGCTTGCCCGCCAACATCGACATTGTACACATTATATAGGTGGATTGTGTTTAGTATTCTCAACACAGATGTGATTAATAATGTATTGGTTGTACAATACTTACTACTACAATTATCTACATGTGTTACGATGTTGCTATACACTGTGCATTTGTAGTGCATGAACCAGGAGGGCTGCTAAGGGTTGCTGGCCATGCGACAGACGTTTTAAAATCAGAACAGGTGTGCTATTTTTTCTGATTGGACCCTTCAACAATATATTGGACATATTGGTATAAAAAAGCGAATCGGCATCAGGTTAATAGGCAGTCAAGTCTCATTGATGCACATGGGTAGCAAAGGCTAGCGTGTGTAGTCCAATCCAACAGAAGAGCAACTGTAGCGCAAATTGCTGGGGGAAAAAAAAAAAAGTTAATGCTGGTTCCAAAAGAAAGGTGTCAGAGCACACAGTGCTTTACAGTTTGTTGTGTATGAGGCTGCGTAGCCGCAAGATGGGTCAGAGTGCCCATGCTGTCCCCGTATCCACAGCCAAAAGCAACAACAATGGGCATATGAACATCAGAACTGGATCATGGAGCAACAGAAAGTGGTGGCCTGGTTTGATGAATGATTATGACAATTTCTTCTACATTATGTGGATGACTGGGTGTATGTGCATCCCTTACCTGAGGAAGAGATGGCACCAGGATGCACTATACTATAGGAAGAAGACAGGCTGGCAGGGGCAGTGATCTGCTACTGATGGCTTGTTGCTAGATACCACAGCATATGTACTGCAGTCAATGCCTTGACCGGTCAGGACTGTGTTGGCAGGAAAAAGGACCTCCACAATTTAAGGTGGTGGTCATGTTATGGAGGGTTATGTATTTTCGAATTACATTTTTTTTTTAAAGTGTATTTTTTCCACAAAAACTGCACAAATACCGCGTGGCACAAGAAAAAAAAAAAAATCTCCACGGCCTCTGCTGGAAGTCAATTGGTTACCATGCACAACGGCACCAGTTTTTGCACGCTCCAGTTTTAGTAAATCTACCCCACAGACTATGCTTAGATTTTCAAACATTAAAGTGATTGTAAAGCTTTAATTTTTTCTTAATTAATAAAAATATGTTATACTTACCTGCTCTGTGCAGTGGTTTTGCACAGAGTGGCCCAGGTCCTCCTCTTCTCGAGTCCCACACCAGCGCTCCAGGTTCCTCCCTCCTGTAGGATGCTCCCACAGCAAGCAGCTTTCTATGGGGTAGCCGAGCCGCTGCTGTGTCCATTCACACACTGAGCCCCGGTTCAGCTCCGCCCTCTCCTGATTGGCTATTGGCTCTCGCAGCCCGAGTCAATCAGGAGTGAGTCCTCAAAGAGGCAAGGCACTCATGGATATCGCTGGATTGAGGGGGGGGGGGGGGGCTCAGGTAAGTTTTGGTGGGGTGCTGCACACTAGTGTATTTTACATTCATGCATAGAGTACATGAAGGTAAAAAAAACTTGTGCCTTTACAACCACTTTTCCCTATCACAACAACAACCATTTTCAAGGCAAATGTTTCTCCATTCTATTTCCAAGCTACTGAGGACATCTAGAGGTGATCACAAACACTGCAAGAAAGCCATTTACAACAGTCAAGAGTGCTCTAAAAGGTACTTTATATACAAGACACAGGGCCAAGGAAGGGAGATTCTTAATAGGTAGACAAAAAGAAACAAGGATGCGCCCAATCTAAGTGCAATAACGTATTTAATCCATAAAATAAGATACAAAAGGAGAACGGCCAAATGGCTACTCACACATTAAAAGTGGATAATAGGCATGTATGAGACCGTGGATGTAGTCATCATCCGGTGTATGAGGGGTGTCCGCTCATGGTGGTGAGGTGCTGTAGATGGGAAACCGCGAGTGGAACAGCCTGGAGGAACTTGTTAGGAGCGCCGTGTACGGCGGCGTGCGTCTCACGATGGAGCGCAAACACAAGCCAGTCTCACCGGAAGTGACGTAACGTGACGTGGCGGGCTCAAACGAGGGAACCAATAGGATGACGCGTTTCACAGTCCAGCTGCTTCTTCAGATCCATAGACGTCCAATCGGGGAGGACGTCTTATATATCGGTGGCCATCTAGTTCAGAGGTTAACCATTGCATACACAGCATATAATAAAAATCTAAACAATGCGGAACTAAGAGGAAATTAAGCCTTATGTCATGTCATCATGTGAAACTATATATAATTAAAAGAATACATATACATATATATGAGAAATAGTAATAATGGATAAATGATAAAGAATATAAAAAATATATATATAAAAAATATAATTAATTATATATATATATGTGTAATGAGTGAATGATGACAATAAATATATATATATATATATATATATGTATGTACCCACATACACATATATACATATATAGAGTTCAAAAGGATGATGAAAGAATGAAAAAAATGGATGAATAAAAAATTAAATGAATAAAAAATATCTTGAGTTATCTCATGAAGGTAATGCTATTATAGCAAAAAACTTCACTAAATCTACAGCGGTCAACTCATATTTGCACTATTCCAGCTGTCACCATCCTAGATGGATTAACAATGTTCCAAAAAGCCAATTCCATCGGCTTAGACGCAACTGTACTAAATTAGATGACTACAAAAACCAAGGTTCCCCCCTTAAAAAGAAATTTCTCGCCAAGGGTTATCCCCCTAAGCTTATTGAAGAAGCCCAGACATTGTATGAACTAGACCCTCTGCCCCCCCCTAAAAAACAAGATTCTACACCCACCACACGGTTTATTACACAATATCATGTGAAACACAAAAAAATGGAGGGTATTTTTAAAAAACATTGGTCCATTCTCACCCAAGACCCACATCTTGCCTCATCCATCTCAGCCGTCCCCAAATTTGCATATCGTAGAGCACCCAATATAAAAAGTAAGATTGCACCAAGTAAGACCAAAAATTCCTCAGGTAACAAACTAGCTAGACTAAAACAGCTTACCCTTATCCCGTTAGTTGGAATGTTCCAGTGCAAAAAGGCTGCTTGCCTCACTTGTGCTAATGTTACTCATGGCAAAAAGAGTTTCACAGCAAACAAAAAAACTTTTCATCTAAATTCCTTCTACAACTGTTCAACAACGTATGTGGTTTATTGTATCTCTTGTCCTTGTGGGCTACTTTATGTAGGCAGAACCATCAGAGCCTTGCGCACTAGATTTGGGGAACATCGTCGTGCGGTTAAAGCATGCAACCCCAAATATAGTGTTGCGCGTCATTGTGAGATTCACCATCAAAAAGACCCTAGTCTGTTGCAGGTATGGATCATGGAGGCCATCCCTGAGACCCCTACGGCCATAGAAAGATTCCAACGATTATGTAGACAGGAAACTTTCTGGATCTATTCTTTAAATTCTATGTCACCTGCTGGCCTAAATGAAGAGATAGAAACCAATAACATTATCTAAAACTACTCATAACATTATTTAAAATCATTTTTACTATTAATTCCATTTATTCTTGCATATTTACTTCTGTTACTCCTTAGGGTCTTTGGCCTCTTTCCGCTTATTTATTCGCTTATTTATTTGTTCTGTAAGTATATTGTGTTTATTTTGTATATTTTTAATATACATACGTATGCTACTTATTATGATTATGTTTGATCCTATATTTATTGATCCGCTGTCATTACCACTTCCAATGCTATCAGCCACTTATTGAGGTACTTAGGGTTTTTATTCAAGAATTTGTATTCAAAAATTGATTCCCCTGAACATACAAATATAATTTATAATTCATAGTTTAGAATTATTTTAATTTTATTTTTATATTTAGATTGTAAATTATTATACATTTTCTTATACATATAATTATGTTTTTTCTGTCGAATATATGACTGTACACTGACATTTATCTATATCTATTTTTACATTAATTTTTTATTTATATCTATTTTTATATTTATTTTTTATTCATTTAATTTTTTATTCATCCATTTTTTTCATTCTTTCATCATCCTTTTGAACTCTATATATGTATATATGTGTATGTGGGTACATATATGTATACATATATATATATATATATATATATATATATATATATATATATATATATATATATTGTCATCATTCACTCATTACACATATATATATATAATTAATTATATTTTTTATATATATATTTTTTATATTCTTTATCATTTATCCATTATTACTATTTCTCATATATATTTATATGTATTCTTTTAATTATATATAGTTTCACATGATGACATGACATAAGGCTTAATTTCCTCTTAGTTCCGCATTGTTTAGATTTTTATTATATGCTGTGTATGCAATGGTTAACCTCTGAACTAGATGGCCACCGATATATAAGACGTCCTCCCCGATTGGACGTCTATGGATCTGAAGAAGCAGCTGGACTGTGAAACGCGTCATCCTATTGGTTCCCTCGTTTGAGCCCGCCACGTCACGTCACTTCCGGTGAGACTGGCTTGTGTTTGCGCTCCATCGTGAGACGCACGCCGCCGTACACGGCGCTCCTAACAAGTTCCTCCAGGCTGTTCCACTCGCGGTTTCCCATCTACAGCACCTCACCACCATGAGCGGACACCCCTCATACACCGGATGATGACTACATCCACGGTCTCATACATGCCATTTATCCACTTTTAATGTGTGGGTAGCCATTTGGCCGTTCTCCTTTTGTATCTTATTTTATGGATTAAATACGTTATTGCACTTAGATTGGGCGCATCCTTGTTTCTTTTTGTCTACCTTTGTACAGAGTATGCTTCTGCTCTTCAGGGATTGCTGCCGCTAAAGTGCAAACTTGGACTTCTTATGGACTTATGAACTCATCATATATTTTGTTTTTCAAGAATATTTATTCTGATATTTAGATCACTTGCCAAGGTAGCTCTATTATCCATCTCTCCTTGCGCCATCAGACAATATATTTTTGAGATTCTTAATAGGGACAGGAGAAACATTTGAATACGGTTGCATTTAAAGTGTTACTATAAGTTGATTTTTTTTGTATTTTATTTTATATATTTTTTTAACTAAAACCTGCTCTTGTGGACTAGCTTTCCCAAAGCCCCCCCTGCATGTCTCCTTGTAAGAAAATGTAGCCACGCTTCTAATACAGCCCACATTCTTCCTGGGTATGCAGCTCTGCATTTGTAAGTGCATTAATATATTTTTTAACATTGCTTCAATAAATTAAAACTACACCAGATGGCTATTTGGCGCCCCTCTCTACACCCCCTTTTTCCTTTGTACTGACATGGAGAGTGAGCTTGGGAAACAGGACCTGGGTACTGCAATCAAGAGCAGATGCCCCCCTGCTTGTCATTCCAGAGAAAATCTGATTATAATTAGCCTAGTTATGCTTACTTGATGTCGTCATCCTTCTATAATGCAGCTCCACAGCTTCTGTATATACAGATCTTCATGCCATTAGCGGAAATCTGCATTAAAAAAAGTGAAACTGTCCACATAATTGTGAGGTCCACTTTACTGGCCATTACCACAAGGCGGATTGCAAATTGGTTACCGAGTCCAGAGAAGTACCACAAACCGAATCTTCCAGGCCTAAAATTTTGCATTGCCAGCATTTTAGCCTTCTCAAAAATGGAAAATCATGATCATCATCAGGCACATACAGCGACTGGAAAAAAATATTCATACCCCTTGAAATTTTCCACATTTTGTCATGTTACAACCAAAAAGGTAAATGCAATTTATTGGGATTTTATGTGATAGACCAACACAAAATGGCACATAAATGTGAACGGAAAAAAAAAATCTGAAAACTATGGTGTCTTCTGATACTCCCAACTAAAATCTAGTGAAACCAATTGCCTTCAGAAGTCACCCAATTAGTAAATAGAGTCCACCTGTGTGCAATTTAATCCCAGGATAAATAAAGCTGTTCTGTGAAGCTCTCAGAGGTTTGTTAGAGAACTTTAGTGAACAAACAGCATCATGAAGGCCAAGGGACACACCAGACAGGTCAGGGATAAAGTTGTGGAGAAGTTTAAAGCAGGGTTAGGTTATTAAAAAAAAAAATCCCAAGCTTTGAACATCTCACAGAGCACTGTTCATTCAATCCATCTTCCGAAAATGGAAAGAGTATGGCACAACTGCAAACCTACCAATACATGGCCGTCAACTTAAACCAATGGGAAGATGAATGAAGCCAAATACAAGGCAATCTTTGAAGAAAATGTGTAAAGCCCTGTACACACGATCGGTCCATCCGATGAGAACGGTCCGACGGACCGTTTACAACGGTTCACCGATGAAGCTGACTGATGTGCCTACACACCATCGGTTCATGAACCGATCGTGTCAGAATGCGGTGACGTAAAACACAATGACGTGATGAAAAAAACAAAGTTGAATGCTTCCATGAATGCGTCGACTTGATTATGAGCATGCATGGATTTTTAACCGATGCTCGTGCGTACTAACGATCGGTTTTGACCTATCGGTTAGCCGTCCATCGGTTCAATTTTAAAGCAAGCCCTCTGTTTTTGGACGGAAGGAAAAACGGACCGATAGGGCCTACACACGATCGGTTTGGACCGATGAAAACGAACTTCAGTTTGTTTTCATCGGTTTGAACCGATCGTGTGTATGTGGCTTTAGACTCTGCAAAAGACTTGAGACTGGGGCAGAGGTTTCCAGCAGGATGATGACCCTAAACATACAGAGCTACAATGGAATGGTTTAGATCAAAGCATATTCATGTGTTAGGCCGCGTACACACGATCAAATTTATCTGCTGAAAACAGTCCGATGGACCGTTTCAGCAGACAAATCCGATCGTGTGTACAGGCTAGCAGACAGGTTTGTCCATCGGACAAACGCGTTTCCATCGGATAAATTCGTACGCGAGTAGAAGGCCTTAGAATGGCCCAGTCAAAGTCCAGACATAAACCCAATTGAGAATCTGTGACAAAACATTGAAATTGCTGTTCACAGATGTTCTCCATCCAATCTGACAGAGCTTGAGCCATTTTGAAAAAACAATGGGCAAAAATGTCACTTTCTAGATGTACAAAGCTTGTAGAGACATCCCTAAAAATACTTTCTTGATCGTACATCACGGGACACAGAGCGCATAGTCATTACATATGGGTTATATGGGTACCTTCAGGTGTGGACACTGGTGTAATCAACTTCACAGGAAGTTCCTCCCTATATAACCCCCTCCCACTGAGAGTGCTCTAGTTTTTTCGCCAGTGTCTTAGGTGTTGGTCACGTCTAGCTGTCCCTCGGAGGTCTCGGGACCCAGGATATCTAGCCGGATCCGTCCGAAGTGCTTCAGAGCCAAGATGTACGGTACCCGGGCCCTGCTGGAGTGGGGTTTTGCCTATAATGCCTCTCCTTGGAGGGCTGGATTCTGGGCTCCAGTGCCTTAGTCTCTTCCAAGAACTAAACGCTACTGATGCCAGGATGCTATATAGGTCCAGGGGTGTGGGTTCCTTAACACAGGACCCCGGTCCCTGAAGGTCCAAGACAATACCCACGGAGATGGGGGAAGGTTGGGCCTCTTGCATTTTGCAATACCCTGCGGCGTGGAGCAGGTAAGAGGGAACCTGCGGGACTTGGTTCGACAGTAGGTATCCCCCTGGGGGTTCTGGGTTGGCTAACAGTATGCTGGTGCATCAGCCACTATCTCCACTATGTCTGTTGAGGCAGGATGGGATTCTAATGTTTACCCAGATAATATGTAGATATATGTATACTTGTGTAAGTTATATATTTGCTACTCACCCCAGGTCTGCCTGTTAACACTGATACTGCAACCCCACATGTTTTAAAGAGGAAATTGCTGGTAAAAAACTCCTGTTTCTTAGGAAGCCCAAGGGGACAGCTTCCTCGCTGTGTGTGCACTACAGTAAGATTAGTGCTTACCTGGTGTCTGTTGGTGCTGCATAACGCTGGTCCATGTTGTTCCTCTGCTCTGCTTCCTCCATGTGGTTTCAGCGTGGTGCGCGCGTGTGTGCGCGCGATTGTGTGCGCGCGTGCACGCCGCCTTTTATAGCGTCGGCGTGCGTCGGGGGGGCGGGCCAGCAGCGTCAGGGTCTGTATAAAAAGGCTGGTCTTTCCTCCTGGAGGCAGAGGAATAAAGGATACAGAGCGTGCAGCTGGGTCTTTTGGCCACACAGGGACACCTAGTGGCGGTTTTGTGGATCTTCAGGTCTAGGACTTAGGTCCACTATTGACCAGAAAAAAAAAAAAAAAAAAAGTTTTTTTGCTTAAAGGGACTCAGCCTTAGATCCAGCAGTATCAGAGTCTACCTTGGACTCCGGCTAACGGGCATTGGTGTGTCAATACTCATAGGTTTCCTCAGTATTGCCACCTCCCAGGCGGGTAAAAAAAAAAAAGAAAAAAAAAAAAAAAGAAATTTTTTTTGAAAAAAAAAAAGAAAAAGAGAGAAATTAGTTCTTTCATTTTTCCTCATACCTGCCCTCATATTGGTTACTCCTAGCTGCAACAGTCAGGTGTTGGCTATAGGGGTGACCCAAGGTTGTACAATGGCTCCAAAGGGATCTGGACCAGCCAAGGCTGCTAAAGGTGCCAAAAAGCAAAAGGGGTCTCCATCGGGGTCAGAGGATTTGGGCCAGGCTTCAACGGCCCCACCCTCGCCAGTCAGGACACCGAGTGGCATAGTACAAGAGCCATTGGGGGTGCTGGGGGCAGAGGCGGCCCCCGATTCACCCATTCCCGTTTACGTGACGGAAGAAATGCTAGCAGCCACCATGTGTGGGCTAGAGAAAAGGTTAACTGCGTTGTTTTCCCGTCCTTGCCCAAGTAGCAAGCGGGCTAGATCCCCCTCACCCAGTGTGGGGTTTTCAGATGCGGAGGTCTCCTCTTCAGAGGAACGGGACCCACAAGGGGATCAGGCAGACCCAAGTCCCGACGGTTCAGACAGGGAAAATTCCACTATAGATGAATATTTTTCGGCCTCTCAAGCGGAGGGCCTGTGGATCCAGTCTTTGACAGATATGGTTCGCACTGCCTTTAAACTTCCAGTGCCAGAACTAGTAGCCCCGGAGGTATCCTCATTGGGTTCTTTAAAGGCTCCATTAACTTGTGCATCTTTTCCAATGCACCCCCTTCTGCGGAACGTGATTTACCAGGATTGGGCTCGACCTGATAGAATCTTTGTCCCTCCTAAAAGATTCTCTATTCTCTACCCTATGGAAGAGGAATATGTGAAGAAATGGGCTCTCCCTACAGTGGACGCAGCCATTTCCTGCGTGAATAAATCCCTGACTTGTCCGGTTGAAAATGTCCATATGTTCAAGGATCCGGTCGACAAGAAATTCGAGACCCTACTGAAAGCAGCTTTCACCTCAGTAGGTGCCATGGTTCAGCCAGCAGTAGCAGCCATTGGTGTTTGTCAGGCCTTGAAGGATCAGGCAAAACATATATTAAAGGACATGCCGGCTCAGCATACTCATGAATTAGCAGAATTCCCTAGGGCTCTCTGCTTTGCAATAGATGCTATTAAGGACTCCATCCAACAGGCATCTCGTTCATCTCTACTGATGGTTCACATGCGTCGTCTTTTGTGGCTAAAGAACTGGTCAGCAGAGGCACCCTGCAAAAAGCTTTTAGCAGGGTTTCCCTTTCATGGGGGAAGACTATTCGGGGAAGACCTAGATAAATATATCCACACCATATCAAGTGGAAAAAGTACTTCCTTACCGGTCAAGAAAAGACCGCGTGGGCCCACGTTTAAACGACAGGCCATTGTAGGCTCGGCCCCTTCGACTTCTCGTCAGTATCGACGGCCTCCCGGGCGTTCAGCAGTTAATAGTCGCCCACAGGGACAAGCCGCGGCAAACAAGAGGCCCTGGTCTCGCAAGCCGGCTAAACCAGTCATCAAGTCAGATTCATGAAGGGGCGCCCCCACTCTCTTGGGTGGGGGGGAGGCTTCAGTTTTTCTCCGAAGTCTGGAAGGCCAGAATTCCCGACGCTTGGGTTCGGTCCGTAGTAGCCTCAGGCTACAAACTAGAGTTTCGAGAAATCCCCCCTCCTCATTTTCAGGGGTCAAGTCTTCCAAGCGACCCGTTAAAGAGGGCCTCTCTCGTAAAGGCGTTGGATCGCCTCTTGCTCCAAGGAGTAATTGTAGAAGTACCAACCCAAGAAAAGGGTCTGGGATTCTACTCCAACCTTTTTGTTATACCAAAACCCAATGGCGACGTCAGGCCTATATTAGACCTCAAACGCCTAAATCGCTTTCTAAGGATTCAGACCTTTCGTATGGACTCCATACGTTCAGTGACAGCCAGCCTGCATCAGGGCGACTTCCTAGCATCTATAGACATAAAGGATGCATATCTGCATGTGCCGATTTACCCAGCACATCACAAGTTTCTTCGTTTTACGATAAACCAAAGTCATTACCAGTTCGTAGCCCTCCCTTTCGGGTTGGCAACAGCTCCACGGGTATTCACAAAGGTGTTAGCCCCGGTGCTAGCCGTCCTAAGGACAGAAGGCATCTTGGTCCTAGCATACCTGGACGATCTCCTGGTTATCGACAGTTCAGCTTCCAACCTCAATCATGCAGTAGTCCGCACAGTGCGGCATCTAGAAGAGTTCGGGTGGATTGTGAACCAAGAAAAATCAAGGTTACAACCCACAAGACAGTTGGAATATCTAGGCTTTCGGTTAGATACAGAATGCCAGAGGGTATTTTTACCTCAAAAGAAGATCAGGTCGTTGATTCAAACGATTCAAATAGTCTTAGGCAAAAAGAAGCCGACTATTCCCCTATGCATGCGACTGCTAGGAAAGATGGTGGCCGCCTTCGAAGCAGCGCCCTATGCCCAGATCCATACCAGAATTCTGCAAGCAGCTATTCTCTCTGCTTGGAACAAGTCCATACAGGCATTAGACCGTCCATTAGTTCTTTCTCCAGGAGTCAGGCACAGCCTGTACTGGTGGCTGATCCCTCAAAAATTATCAAAGGGAAAACCTTTTGCCCCATCTCGTGGAAAATAGTAACCACAGATGCCAGCCTAACAGGTTGGGGGGCAATCTTAGGAAAACGGACCCAGCAGGGACAGTGGTCAGAGGCAGAAAGTCTGCTTCCCATCAATGTCCTAGAGATCAGAGCTGCTCGGTTGGCCCTGGTCGCCTGGACTCTTCCCCTGCAGGGTCTGCCAGTAAGGATACAGTCCGACAATGCCACGGCGGTGGCATACATAAACCACCAGGGGGGCACAAGGAGCCTGGCGGCTCAAAGGGAAGTAAACCTGATTTTTTCATGGGCCGAAGCCCATGTACCCTGCATCTCAGCAGTGTTCATCCCAGGGATAGACAATTCTCAAGCAGATTTTTTGAGTCGTCAACAGTTACTCCCGGGAGAGTGGTCTCTTCACCCCCAGGTATTCCAAGAGATTTGCCAAAGATTCGGAGTTCCCGATGTGGACATCATGGCAACAAGATTCAACAAGAAATTGGACAAATTCGTATCCCGAGCCAGGGACCCCTCGGCCTACGGGACCGATGCGTTGGTTTGCCCCTGGCACCAGTTTTCTCTCCTGTATGCGTTCCCTCCACTACAGATGATTCCCCGCCTTCTACGAAGGATCAGGGTGGAGCGCAGGCCGGTGATCCTGGTGGCCCCAGCCTGGCCCAGAAGGGCTTGGTACGCACTCATCGTGAGGATGTCAGTAAGGGCACCGTGGCCACTCCCCCTGCGCCCAGATCTGCTGTCTCAGGGCCCGATCTACCACCCTGCTTCACAGCAGCTAAATTTGATGGCTTGGCGGCTGAATCTCTAATTCTTAAGGGCAGAGGCCTCTCTGCCCAAGTCATATCTACGTTAATTCAAGCTAGAAAGCCAGTCTCTAGAAATATCTATTACAGAGTCTGGAGAACCTATGTGGAGTGGTGCGAGTCTCAAGGAGGGCATCCTCGCAAGTTTTTTATTGACAGGATCTTGCGATTCCTCCAGGTTGGCGTTGACAAGGGGTTAGCTCTTAGTACTCTAAAGGGGCAGGTGTCTGCCTTATCGATATGGTTTCAAAGGCCTTTGGCCACACATTCGCTTGTGAAAACCTTTTTGCAGGGGGTCTTGCATGTAAATCCCCCTATTAGAGCTCCCCTCTGCCCCTGGAATTTAAATCTGGTCTTGTCAGCTTTACAAAAGCAGCCGTTTGAACCTCTGACAGAAATCCCTCTTGTGCTGCTAACCCGAAAGTTGGTTTTCTTGGTGGCTATGGCTTCGGCCAGAAGGGTCTCCGAGCTGGCAGCCTTGTCTTGCAGGGAACCGTACCTGATTCTGCATAAGGACAGAGTGGTTCTGCGGCCTCAGCCTTCTTTCCTTCCCAAGGTCATATCCAGTTTTCACTTGAATCAGGACTTAGTCCTACCATCCTTTTTTCCTACTCCCCAGTCCAGAGAGGAAAGACTGCTTCATACTTTGGACGTGGTCCGAGCCATGAGGGTCTATCTCAAGGCTACAGAAAAGATTCGGAAAACAGATGTGCTTTTCGTTCTCCCGGATGGCCCCAAGAAGGGTCAGCCGGCTGCCAAGTCTTCCTTGGCTAGGTGGATTAAGCAGCTGATTTTTCAGGCCTATGGTCTGAAGCGCGTTCCACCGCCCTTATCAGTTAAGGCCCATTCTACGAGGGCCATGAGTGCCTCTTGGGCGGCACACCATCAGATCTCTATGGCACAGGTTTGCAAGGCGGCAACCTGGTCTTCCGTACATACGTTTACAAAATTTTATAAGTTGGACGTCACAAAGGCTGCGGACGCAGCATTTGGGCAGGCGGTCCTACGGGCAGCAGTATAGAATCCTCTGGCCCGGTTCACGCCCCTTTTTTTCTGTTGGTGGAGCTATTTTACCTCCTGATATATTTTCTGTTTGGCTATTTTTGGCCTTACGGTCTCCCTCCCTTCATGGAGCATTGCTTTGGGACATCCCATATGTAATGACTATGCGCTGTGTCCCGTGATGTACGATCAAGAAAAAGGGATTTTTAATAACAGCTTACCTGTAAAATCCTTTTCTTGGAGTACATCACGGGACACAGAGCTCCTACCCCTCTTTTTGGGGAACATTGTGTAACCTCAGAGAAATTGCTTGCTACAAAACTAGAGCACTCTCAGTGGGAGGGGGTTATATAGGGAGGAACTTCCTGTGAAGTTGATTACACCAGTGTCCACACCTGAAGGTACCCATATAACCCATATGTAATGACTATGCGCTCTGTGTCCCGTGATGTACTCCAAGAAAAGGATTTTACAGGTAAGCTGTTATTAAAAATCCCTTTTTTACACATATTGGTAAAAAAAAAAAAAATTGGAAAACCATTTACCATTTTCCTTCCACCACACAATTATGTGCCACTTTGTGTTGGTCTATCACATAAAATACATTTAAGTTTTTGGTCGTAACATGACAAAATGTGAAAAATGTCAAGGGGTATGAATACTTTTCAAAGCACTGTAGGTTTTCTTTTCACAATGTTTCCCACTAAAACCAATGAAGGGGCATTTTCTACTCTCACTGGCCAGAGTCTGACCCCTTAAAGCCCAAAGGAAAGTTTGGAGACCTCTGCACAAAAATATAGTCCAAAGACATGCTGGTAGGTTAATTGGTTCCTGTCCAAATTGTCCCAGTATATATGTATATATGTGTGTCCCAAGCTGCAAAAAGCGCCTAGAGGCAGTTTGCATGTGTAGCGCTATACAATTCACTCATTCATTCATTATAGTGGTCTACCTATAACCAGGGTCAATTCTGTTTTAACAGATGGATAGATACAACTTAGGTCAGGTGCTCAGTCTGGCACTCTAGCAACTTCCTTGTAAATTTTAATAAAAAAAAAAAAAAGAAGGGTTTTCTTTGCCATGTATATTTATATGCATTCAGAGCTGGATTCTGGGCATTTAACCCTGAATGGATAGGGCCCTAAAGCAAACACCATTGGCTACAATGTACAGCCCGTCCAGCTGCTGCATGCCATAGACCTCGATAGGCTGCAGGCAGTTGGAATGGGCAATGCATCTGTGCTTCCTACAAGCACTACAATGTTGAGATGCATGCTGTGTAGCTAGATGCCCCCATGTGCACGACTCCTAAAAGCTTTTTTCTGTATGCCATGAGACAAATTCCCTAGCTTTTAGATAAGCTGAAAGCAGAAGCGCAAGTGTAAATTAGTTCTTCATATCATTAGCAATAATTTTTAAGCTTAAATAAAAAGCAGCCACCGGGATTGTGTGTAAAACTGACAGGCAGATTAATGCCTGAACCCCCCCCCCCCCTGATACTGGCAGCTCCCCCACTTTCCCCCGCCATGTATTCCCGGCTCTGCTTGCAGATCTGCAGGCCCAGGACCGAGATGGAGGGTTCCGGTGGGTGGAGGGGAGGAAGAAGCACGGACACACGTCCGCTCTTTTTTCTGTGACTCGGAAGGCAATGTGTATTACATCACTTCCTGGTCAGCCTCTCAGTGTCCCCCCGCTAGCATAGCCGTGAAGGGATTTATTCCAAACGATCACAATTGCAATACATTCAGTGGCGTCTAAAAGGAGACAAGCAAGTCTCATTAAAGAGAACCTGTCACCTAAAAATCATACAAGATGAAAAAAAAAAACACAGATTACAGCCCCCCCCCCTTCCCCCCCAAAAGCGCCCATGTGTGAAAACAATGATTGCAATACACGTTACATATCGCCGAGCACGCCAGTGTGAGAGCAAACATTCTAGACCTATAGAGGGCTTTTAAAGAGTCGCCCATAGAAAATATAACATACTGAAAGTTCCAATTCATGGGTGCACTCAAATTTAAGGTTTGAAATGTTGGGTATCGGTTTACTCGGTGCAACCTGCTTTTTTTTTTTTAACCAAAAGTTTGGGTGGTTGTTTGAGTTTGTTTGCCCTAAAATTCAATTTTTTTTACTGAAATTTTGCTGTATCATCAAGTGACATAAAAAAGCAAAGAATTACTAGTCCCAATTTTTTATGTGTTATTCCACACCTGGGGATTTCTGTGCATGGTGCGAGTTTTTTAGCTCTATAATTGCATGGTTAAACTGTCCGATCCCACGTCCTGATTTATCTCAGAGGGGTGGGAGGCAACAGGAAGAATGATTATGCATATTCTTTGTTTATTTTCTCCTTTATATTGTTTTTCTTTATCTTATTTTATAAGTTCATAATGTGGATGGCAATATAGTATGTTTAGTGACCATGTGTACCCTGGTTTACAGCCTACGACTGATGGTTTTGTATACTTTTTATTGCTGCATGTGTCTGCTGGGAAGGGTCTTCTCACATCCTGCTTCAAATTCAATCAGAATATCAAAATGGGAGAGATAAAGGCAGCTAGAAAACACAAATTCTGTCAGAAAAAATAAATGTGTTTGGCTTAATGTTGTATTCTACATTGTAAAAGGTATTTAGTGTTTTACACATTACCCTTGCAAAGCTTGGGCACTGTGCTCAAGCTCCCCCTTTCACCAGCAACACTTGCTGCATGAGGTTAACATGTTATTCAACATCTAAATGCATTTCCTCCAAGCTCCCTAATTTTCTATCAAATCAAAAATCAGAAAGTTAATTAGCCATAATGAGAAGCTGCAAGACTGAGGTAGGTGCAAAAGACTGTAAATACCTTTGGAGCAGGGCTGCAGAATACAGTGGAAATATATAATTCTTCCTAATAAATAGGATCAACTTACATCTGTTTCACAGTCAGGAGTTCGAACTGGTGAATGGATAAAAGACTTCACTGGTGTTGTATTGTCATGATTAAGTCCAATGTGTGACAGGATATTTACAGATGGTGCTGCTCCTCCATTCACAGCCAAGACAGGTTGTGCTGCAACAATCCCAGATGTAGGGAGCTGAACAACTGTAGACGGGGCAAGTACAACTTGTTGTCCTGGGGTTAAAAAAAATAAAAAAAAAATATTCGAAAGCCTTTAAAAAAAGCTGCTCAGAATATAGCAGTGCAGATTCTGTAATTAAGTAATTACTATTCTTCCAAGACCAACTTGGTTTAATATATATATATATATATATATATATATATATATACACACAGTATTATAATCCCACAAGTGCAAAAGAAGCCTATGATAATGAAAATGCAGAAACTGCCACAGCTGACTTATTTTGAAGTGCAAGATTGTCTTCCTAATCTTAGCGCCGCTGATCAAAAAATCATAAAAAGTACAACCATTCCTTAAAATAGGATGGGAACTCCGGAACAGTCATAAAAGGTGGTTGGTTAAGGCTGGTTATATCTTGCCTAATTTATGGCAAAGGAGACGGGGGGGGGGGGGGGCATAGAGGTCTCATGTTTTGCACCTATTTCTATACCACCATCTGGAGGTAAGCACAGCAAGTTCATGGTGGAATTGCACCATCCATACAGTATAATAAATTTGTTGAAAAGGATGCAACCTGTACAGAATATTGTTACTGTAAAGTTACTAATGACTTCATTAAACATTTAATGTTTTCCACCTCAGCCAAGGATTTTCTTATTCCTCAGTGTAAATCTAATGACTAACCATGTGGAGAAGACAACGGTGATTGAATAATAAAAGTACTGTATGTTTACAACATGGATACAACAGGAGTATAAGACATTGGGCCAAGTAACCAGTAAAGCCTATGTCACACTAGCGACTCAACTCGATTTTTCCAGTAGTGGTTCCCTTGCTGCCTCAACCAGTGAGGTGTCAATCCTCTCTAAAATAGATCTTAACCCCAAGTGGGTGACAGTTACTTTGCTGAAAATGCTGTGTATTTTGTTTTTTCAATATTGTATTCACCTTTTTTTGTATCTCAGCCCAGCTAATTTTGCATCCTTTCTGCACACCAGTCTACTACACATCATTGTTCTGTAGCACTTCCTAATTATAACATTAGTTGTGTTGGAACACCAGCTTATAGTCCCAGCCACAGGAATACAGGTTATCAAAATGGAACCACAATTAGGAGACAGTTGTCATCTCAAAGCAACAACTTCTGAAATAAAATTTTAAAGCTTAAATGCGATTTTGCCGAGGGGTTTAAATCTACTTAAACAGTGATAAAGATTTTGCAACATTTTGGCCAGAAGGTGAGTAACTGAGTGACCGAGTATTTTGGTCATCCTGTAAAATCACTAGTGCGACTGTCCCAAAAAGGAGAGAATAGCTTTTTAAAAGCATAATTAACGACAACTACCAAATCTATGCTTACCGGCTGGTCGTGCTGGCTGAATGGCAATCAGAGGCTGTTTTTGCAGCAGGGCTGCAAGCGGCTGAAATATAATGGTTTTAGCAGTGCTTCCTGAGGCAGGATGGATATTTGCAGTGTTAGGAATCAGAATGGCTTTTGGCTGAATCGCTGTCTTTGGCACCACAGGTGGAAGTTTTCTCTTCTTTACTGGTGTTTTGCCTATAGATAAAACAAACAGTTGAAATTCTATAGTTGTATCCAATATTCAGTTAAAAAAAAATAAGAAATAGGATTATGAGTTCTGGTCTCATATACCAGCAATGGATTTCTTTTTTTATGGTTGAAGTAGATGGACTTGTCTCTTTTCTCAACCTGACTATGTAACCATGTGTCACTATTCAATGTGGTTAGCTGCTGGAGCTGGCGTTATTGATACTACAAAATTGTATTGCAGTGCCGAGAAAGGTAAACATGAACAATGGCAACGGACGAGTTTAGGATTGAAATGCAGCACATAGAAATAGGATCATACATGCATAGCCTAACAGAAGTGTAGAATGCAGGCATGCTGTAAATAACATCAGACCTACAGCCACCAGGTTCCCTTTAAACTAAGATTAGTGGCATCTGCCTACAGCAGAAATTCTGAATCTGAGTTTCTGTCAGCGATAAAAGACGAACAATACTCCCGTCCAACTCTCCAAATCTGTGTGGTAGGACCTATAAAAGAGCTTCAAAGACGTTATTAAAGTTTTAGTGTCATAGCATGTCAAAAATCACAGAGATCTCTGCAATGTGTTCTCAACTATTTACAATGAAAACACCCAAAATAACTGAAGTCTTCATTTACATGGGCCTGTTTTTTTCTGCACAGAATGCAGGTTCTTGCTGGCTGTTAGCAGACGACTCTGCATAAAAAACATGCCTAAAGTACTCAAGTTTTGAATATCACAAATCTTCTAAGGACTTTATGCAGCTGTGACCTTTTATTTGTAAGCCACCAAACGTTGGTTCCACTAATGCTGCTTTAAAAAAAATAAACGCTGTAGACAGCTAAACCCACCATTTTATAGGTGAACGAGCCCTCTTTATCATACAACAAAACATCACTGGTACAGTCACTCATTTAATAGAATGTCATAAATAGTTAAATATAGAACACTTGATTGCAGTCAAGGGAGAAATAATCCATTTCATTGGGTAGAGTTCCCTTTGCTTCATGTTCCACAGCTAAAACAGACAATTCCCATTGCCAGCACACCACAACACATAGGTGTGAACAAGGTGTGTTAAAATGTTTGCTGTGGCGCATTGGCAGACTGTTTAAAAATTATAAACCTCTTTACTGCAAAACATTCATAAAAAATAAATAAAAAAACACACAACAAAAACAAAAAAAATGAATCCAGCATTAGTGCATTTTAACTTACTGGAGTGCAAATCTCCACCAACCTCAGAGTCATATTATGGGTATAGGTAAAATTTTGCATTAATCTGCTTGCGATGCTAGTAACAGGACTACAACATGTATGTCATGTATTTTCTAGTCCTTAAGCATACGTTCAAGGTACTAAAACTGAAAGAAAATACTGCCACTGGTACTCAGTTGCTCCAAACTAGTAAGGGAAATCATTGCAGTCCAAAACCGAACATCTATTTGACCCACTAATAGTTAGAAAAACAAGCACTCAGGAATACATATTCTCAGATCTTCTGAACTGGCTTTATTCCAGAAATTACCCTCTGAAGTCCTGATGAACTCTAGGCAGTTGATTTTGAATATGACTTTAGCTGCCAGGCTAACGATAGCGAAACATTGGAAGCAGCTTGTGGCACCACGTAAATACGTCAAACGCAAGCTTAATTGGATTATGGTTAACGATAGGCTCCCCTGTACCCTCCATAACACCACTGCAAAATTTGACAAGACGTGGGATCCACTGTTAAGATATACATTTCTATTGTCTAGCAAGCAAGTTCTGAGGCAGCCCTCCTCACCTTTTCTGCCAATACAGGCAATGCTGTCACTTTTAATCTTTCCTTATCTCTGAAACATTATTAGGAGGCAAATTCACCTCTATTTTCATCAGTATGATGGTTTTTGCCTCTTGTGCCTTTCATTTCACCAATAATATATCTGGTGAAAAATGTATTCTATGGTGTCATTATGCTGTTGGTTTAACATGCCTATTAATATTTTTAAAATATGTTTGCACCTATATTTTTTGATACCATTTGTATTGATCTTTGTACTTGAGAGATTTTGTTCTACTTGAATTGTTGCCTTTAGAACTGCTGAAAATTTAATAAAAAAAAGATTAAAATCAAAAAATGTTAATAATTAACAAACTTGTGCATAAACACAATAAATGTGCAAAAAGTCCAATGTGTGCTTTAATATGTCCATAAATCAATACACCCACCGCAATATTTTCTTCATGCACTTTTCCAGTGTTGTGCTCTTTCCACCCTTGTGATAATGGATGTGCACTCACCTCAATGCCTTCTTTCCCCTGAAGTGTCAACATTTCTTAAGCTGGGTAAACGCATTGGGGGAGATTTACTAAAACTGGTGCACACACCGCTTTGTTACTACGCACAGTTGCACCAGGTTCTATTATATATACCCCTCAAGTTTTTTTGTGTTCAACCAGCAGGTTAAAAAAAAAAGATTTAGAACTTAGGATGAACTCAGATACCTGCATCAACACACAGTGTTAATGCAGGTAGCTCTCCCCCTGTGACTCCCTCAGGGACTTCCACCCCTCCCCATCAGAACACAAATTAGCACTGCAGCGCATTGCTTGATCGAGCTGATTGAATTCTGTTTTTTCAGCATGTTCATTTGACAAAAGCCATTCGTTAAACCGGCATCCGTTGAACAGAAAGTGTCAGGTACAGACCGAAACTTGGCCTATTCCTTAAAAATTTAGGTTTGTGTATATTCTGCTTTAGACATCTCAACCACTCTGATCCCAAATTAAAAAAATATAATTTGTTGTGTTCATTAACTATAAAATAAAATAAATAAAAATGAAATATTTTATAATATACATATAAATTCATTTTCTAAGGTAAAAAATAAACGAACATTTTTGCAGACTTTGCTTACGCCCAGAATCTCAGTGATGTAAAAGAGATAGACATACACACATACATACATACACACACTATATATGCTAAATTTCAAGAAGATTGGATAATATTTAGAGGTTGCACACTTTGATCTGTTTTGTAAAAGTAGGCAAAAAATAAGATTTTTCAATGTTAATTACTTTTATTGGAAAAACAAGAAATCACAAACTTAAAATGCTATTAAAACTATACACTAAGATTAATAGGATTCTGTCTGATTTTTTTCATCAGAAATTCCAATCGTGTGTACAAGGCATTAGAGAATCACTGCAGTATTCTGTCATGTCGTGTATCTCAAAAAATTCAAAGAACGTCTTTGTTTTATTAGTAATGAAATGGTTCAGGTCTTTTCCTTCAAAAACCATGTTTTTACCCTGTAATCGTTTCACTTCCTTTTTCTTTGCAGATTTGGTTTCTATATTTTTTTGCTATATTTTCATCTGCTCACCAGTGCCTTTCAGGGCAACAGGTACACCAAGCAAATGTTAAAAATCTTTGCCAGTCACTAGATCCGCAACTCTATCTTTCAACAAAAAGAAAAAATGCGCCTATTAAGTGCAGTATGTCTGATAATATGGAATTTATTAATTCATTAAAACAGCCAAATGGCTACTCACTAAAAAGTAGTACAAAATGCGCTCATAAGAAGGCAAGTGTAGTCACTGTGGATAGTCAGCCGATGATGGTGGCTTCTCTGGTGAAGATATTGTTGGTTGCTGTCCAGGAAAGAAGCGAGGCAGAGCACTGCGGGAACAGCGAATCCACAAAGTACCTGTTCGGCAGAGTGCGTTTCAGCCTGTAGCGCACGCGGATCTCGGCGACAGGAAGTGACGTCAGACAGGGGCTCGTAGTGATGATGCGTTTCAATGATTCCGCATTTTCATCAGATCTAATGGAAGGAGGAGACTGGCATACTTATATATGCTCTGTAGAACGAGATGGGGCGGAGCTCTATTCATTATATACAGTGCCTGCCGCCGAGAATGTGTTTATAGCACGACAGCATCGCGCTGATTCTCGGCGACAGGCTGCCGACATCTCGCACTCGCTGGAATAGTAAAAGCACATTCCAGCGAGTGCGTCATAGAAGCGACGGGGATCCGACGCGGATTCCCGCCAATTCTACACGTGGGCGGAGTTTGTTATGAATCCTGAGAAGGAAGTCCCCGCTGGATTTTAAATAAAAATCCGGCATGGGTTCCCCCCTCAGGAGCATAACAGGCCCTTAGGTCTGGTATGGGTTGTAAGGAGACCCCCCTACGCCGAAAAAACGGCGTGGGGGTCCCCCCACAATCCATACCAGACCCGTATCCAAAGCACGCCGGCCGGTCAGGAGGGGAGTGGGGGGCGAGCGAGCGCCCCCCCCCTCCTGAGCCGTACCGGGCAGCATGCCCTCAACATGGGGGGGTCAGGTGCTCTGGGGCAGGGGGCGCACTGCAGCCCCCCACCCCAGAGCACCCTGTCCCCATGTTGATGAGGACAGGGCCCCTTCCCGACAACCCTGGCCGTTGGTTGTCGGGGTATGCGGGCGGGAGGCTTATCGGAATCTGGAAGCCCCCTTTAATAAGGGGGCCCCCAGATACCGGCCCCCCACCCTAAGTGAATGAGTATGGGGTACATTGTACCCCTACCCATTCACCTGCAAGAAAAGTTTAAACACAAATAAACCACACAGTGTATTGAAATATTTTATTAGTTGGCCGCCGGGGGGGTGTGTATGATCGCTTTTATAAAAGCGCCCCCCTCCGGCGGGCTTCTGCGGGGGGTGGGTGCCGCTGTTCTTCACCGCCGTCTGGTTCTCTTCTGCCGCCGGGGGGGGGCGCTTTGATAAAAGCGCCCACCACCCGGCGGGCTTCCTTCGACATCTTCGGTGGCGGGGGGGTCTTCTCCCACTCTCCGGGGTCTTCTCCCGCTCTCCGGGGGTCTTCTTCTTCTTCAGGACTCGCCGCCGCTATCTTCGTGTGTTAGCTCAATTACTGGCGGCGGCGAGTCCCCTCTTCTGTGACGTCGTCTTCTTCTTCTCCAGATGTTGACACGACGCTTCCTTCCGCTGTTATGGCTGGCGCGCGGCTCGCAGCGAGTTATATAGGCCTGTCTTGTGACGTCGCAGTCCCATCATGCTCCGGTAGGTAGCACGTGGTACATACCGGAGCATGATGGGACTGCGACGTCACAAGACAGGCCTATATAACTCGCTGCGAGCCACGCGCCAGCCATAACAGCGGAAGGAAGCGTCGCGTCAACATCTGGAGAAGAAGAAGAAGACGTCACAGAAGAGGGGACTCGCCGCCGCCAGTAATTGAGCTAACACACGAAGATAGCGGCGGCGAGTCCTGAAGAAGAAGACCCCCGGAGAGCGGAGAAGACCCCCGGAGAGCCGTAGAAGACCCCCGGAGAGTGGGAGAAGACCCCCCCGCCGCCGAAGATGTCGAAGGAAGCCCGCCGGGTGGTGGGCGCTTTTATCAAAGCGCCCCCCCCGGCGGCAGAAGAGAACCAGACGGCGGTGAAGAACAGCGGCACCCACCCCCCCGCAGAAGCCCGCCGGAGGGGGGCGCTTTTATAAAAACGATCATACACACCCCCCCGGCGGCCAACTAATAAAATATTTCAATACACTGTGTGGTTTATTTGTGTTTAAACTTTTCTTGCAGGTGAATGGGTAGGGGTACAATGTACCCCATACTCATTCACTTAGGGTGGGGGGCCGGTATCTGGGGGCCCCCTTATTAAAGGGGGCTTCCAGATTCTGATAAGCCTCCCGCCCGCATACCCCGACAACCAACGGCCAGGGTTGTCGGGAAGGGGCCCTGTCCTCAACATGGGGACAGGGTGCTCTGGGGTGGGGGGCTGCAGTGCGCCCCCGGCCCCAGAGCACCTGACCCCCCCATGTTGAGGGCATGCTGCCCGGTACGGCTCAGGAGGGGGGGGGGGGGGCGCTCGCTTGCCCCCCACTCCCCTCCTGACCGGCCGGCCGGCGTGCTTTGGATACGGGTCTGGTATGGATTGTGGGGGGACCCCCACGCCGTTTTTTCGGCGTAGGGGGGTCTCCTTACAACCCATACCAGACCTAAGGGCCTGTTATGCTCCTGAGGGGGGAACCCATGCCGGATTTTTATTTAAAATCCGGCGGGGACTTCCTTCTCAGGATTCATAACAAACTCCGCCCACGTGTAGAATTGGCGGGAATCCGCGTCGGATCCCCGCCGCTTCTATGACGGCTTTGTCTCCATCGCGGCAAGCCAGCTCGGCGCTGGCTCCCGCGATGGGGCTCGCAAGTGCTCAATCTCGCCGAGAAAGGGAGCGAGATTGACACAATATCCCAGTCACCTACTGTAGGAGAACCAAACACGAGTCCGACAGACTGATCAGCAGGAAGCCCTTGTAAGGCATTTGTGTATCTAGAGGAAAATATGAAGATCTTCATATTTTCCTTTAGATACAGAGGGGTGGTATTGTGGTTCAAATCCCTCTTTTGCGCTGTCATTGTGTTTGTTTTTTCAAAGAGTGACGCTTTGATTTCCTTTGCCATTTTACGCCCCAGCTCGGTAAATATGGACATTTTTTAAACAAACATCGGGGGCCAAGGCTGTTTGCACTTGCTATAAATGAAGTACTTGCTTGTCGAATAGATAGCTGCTCTCGATCCCAAGTAGACGCGAGTGTCTGATCAAGAGGTTTTAATCTAGGACTTGAACATAATTTTTTCGTTGCTGGAGGCAAAAACTCAGCCTCTTCGTCACTAGGTGCTTGTGATGATGGAGATGAGTCCTCCAGTATAACCGTCGTATTGATTTCAGAGATAGCTTTATAATGTTTATTCTTATATGAATCTTTTTTTCTTCTTTTGTACACTTCGTTCAATGTTAGAAATTTCACTAGTTTGTGATAAAAGTGATCAATGTGTGCAACCCCTAAATATTATCCAATCTTCTTGAAATTTGGCATATATATCTTTTATATCACTGAGACTTGGGGCTAGGGTTGTCCTGATACCGATACTAGTATCAGCATCGGGACCGAAACCGAGCATTTACGCGAGTACTTGTACTGGCGCAAATACCCCCGATGCTTCAACTGATACTTCAGATGAGAGAAGTCTGCGGTCGGAGAGCGGGGAGGGGATCAGAGTGGTGAGCGGGGGTGAGTGCGTGGCTTGGCGTAGAGCGAGGCGGAGTGCATGGCGGGGATCAGAGTGGAAAGGGGAGGAGTGCGGGGCGGAGATAAGAGCGAAGAACAGAGTGAGTCTTCAGGTGGGCAAGTAAAGTGACATGCACACAGTCTTGCCTTCCTCCTTATGATCTACCGTTTGTAAAACTTGAAGCGGCGTGTCTTCTGCTGTTTAGTATGTCCCGCTGTGTAAATCCCATCACTCATCATATCACCCTGGCAGGTATTTAGCTGGATGTGACTCAGTCTCCTGCCTGTTTTTTTCGATGCTGGGGAGGGAGTTTTGATAAGCAGTGCACTAAGAATGGCCCAGGGGGAGGGGAGAGCTGCCTTTTTTTGGTGAATAAGAACCAACTCTTCAGGAGTGCAGGGCATTCTTCCCCCTGACCGCCAATGCAAGGGGCATTCTTCCCTCTGACCGCCAATGCAAGGGGCATTCTTCCCCCTGACCGCCAATGCAAGGGGCATTCTTCCCCCTGACCGCCAATGCAAGGGGCATTCTTCCCCCTGACCGCCAATGCAAGGGGCATTCTTCCCCCTGACCGCCAATGAAAGGGGCATTCTTCCCCCTGACCGCCAATGAAAGGGGCATTCTTCCCCCTGACCGCCAATGAAAGGGGCATTCTTCCCCCTGACCGCCAATGAAAGGGGCATTCTTCCCCCTGACCGCCAATGCAAGGGGCATTCTTCCCCCTGACCGCCAATGAAAGGGGCATTCTTCCCCCTGACCGCCAATGAAAGGGGCATTCTTCCCCCTGACCGCCAATGAAAGGGGCATTCTTCCCCCTGACCGCCAATGAAAGGGGCATTCTTCCCCCTGACCGCCAATGAAAGGGGCATTCTTCCCCCTGACCGCCAATGAAAGGGGCATTCTTCCCCCTGACCGCCAATGAAAGGGGCATTCTTCCCCCTGACCCCCAATGAAAGGGGCATTCTTCCCCCTGACCGCCAATGAAAGGGGCATTCTTCCCCCTGTTCGCCAATGAAAGGGGCATTCTTCCCACTGACCGCCAAAACAGTTAGATTCAGTTAGATTCAGTATTTCCACCATCCCCCCTGCAACAAAAACATCAAATCCAGTGACAACACACTGGACTAGATGTCAGAAGAAGCTCCACTCGGAACTCTTCAAAACCACTTTAAGGAAAAAAATAGAAACAACTCAGCCGCATCAAACGGCCGTTGAAACATTGGAAGCCATTAACTCGGCCATGCTACAGTCAGCCGACTTGGTAGCGCCGAAACGACGAACCCGCATTCGGAAAAACAACCGCAGCTGGTTTAACAACCAGCTGTCGTTACTGAAGCAAGAACGCAGAAGGGCAGAATCTGCCTGGAAAAGATGTTCTTCAGAGCTAAACCTATCCATCTACAAGGCGACTACAAGAAAATACCACAAAGGAATTTTCCAAGCTAAGAAAAAGTATTTTTCGGAGGCTATCAATGGCGCCCTAAACCGCCCCCGCGAACTCTTCAAGATGGTCACCCAGACCATGAAGCCAGGATGCATTGAAACCCCCAGCTCGGACACACAAGAATTTTGCAATGAACTATCGGATTACTTCATTAATAAAATCGAGGTAATCCGTGAAAGCATTCAGCAAAACAATTCCCCCTCAGCCCCCCCTGCAGCCTCTCACACAACACCCATAGTAATTCTCCGATATCAGGTAAGTTCACCCTAGAACCCATCTCCATCGAGACCACTAAAAATGTCATTTGTACTCTGCGTAATGGCACAGCGCCAAATGACATTATCCCCACTAAACTGCTGAAGGAATGCGCCGACATTCTGGCTCCTCCCATCACGCAGCTTATCAACCAGTCTTTCTTGGAGGGCATAGTGCCCTCACAGTTGAAAGAGGGTATAATCCAACCCATCATGAAGAAACCCTCCCTGGACCCCAAGGATCCACTCCACCGCCGTCCCATAACAAGCCTCAACGTACTCTCAAAGATAATGGAAAAAGTAGTGGTAAAACAGCTGCAACAGCATCTAGATACCTACAAGCTACTTGACCCATTGCAATCAGGCTTCCGTCCCGGACACGGGACGGAAACAGCATTGCTGAAAGTATGGGACGATGTTCTCAAGGCCGCAGACGAAGGAGAATCTTGTCTTCTAGTTCTGTTGGACCTAAGTGCAGCTTTCGACACTGTAGACCACAATCTGTTACTGACTCGGCTTGCTGAAGTAGCCAGAGTCGCAGAAGGCGATTTATCTTGGTTCTCCTCTTTTCTGGAAAACCGATCGCAAACAGTGAAGTTAGGACCTTTTACGTCTGAAAAACGCACAGTAACATGCGGAGTCCCTCAAGGATCGCCTCTGTCACCAGTGCTGTTTAACATATATCTTCGTCCTCTCTTTGAGATTATTAGCAGCCAAAAACTGCTTTATCACTCATATGCAGATGATACGCAACTGTATTTCCGCATCTGCAACAGACAGGATCACCGCCTCAATCTAGAGACATGTCTCTCTTTGATAGAGGACTGGATGACAAAGAGTTATCTTAAACTCAATGGAGCAAAAACAGAACTTCTCCTGTTTCATGCCAAGCGCAGGAATCAACTTTCAACAGCGTGGACCCCCCCGCCCATTTTGGGCAAAATCATCACCCCTAGCGCCAAAGTCAAAAGCCTAGGGGTCATTTTTGACTCCTATATGACAATGGACGCACAAATAGGGTCAGTAGTCAGTGGATCTCACCATCTACTGCGCCTACTACGCAGACTCACTCCGTTTATCCCTAAAGAAGATTTAGCGGTCGTGGTGGGAGCAATTGTAAACTCCAGGCTGGATTATGCAAATGCCCTTTACCTCGGCCTCCCCAAGTACCAAATCGCCCGTCTACAAGTCGTTCAGAATACGGCCGCCAGACTTGTGACTGGGAAAAAACCCTGGGAATCCATCTCACCATCACTGAGGGCACTTCATTGGCTGCCAGTCAAAGACAGAATTGCTTTTAAAGCTCTCTGTCTTACGCATAGATGTGTCCATGGGAATGCCCCACTTTATTTATGCGAAATAATAAAAGCGCATAATCCCAATCGCGTTTTGCGATCCACGAATCGGAACCTACTCCAGGTTCCGAAAGCCAACTTCAAGTCCAAAGGAGAAAGGAGATTCGCGATCCAAGGCCCCAGACTATGGAACGCTTTACCAACCAGCATTCGGTTGGAGGAGAACCACCTAGCATTTAGAAAAAAGGTCAAGACTTTTCTCTTTTGATATCAATGGAGACAGGAACAACAAGCGCCCAGAGGCGATTCAGTTCGCATGTGTCGCGCTATACAAGTTTTCATTCATTCATTCATTCATTCATTCATTCACACACACACACACCAAAAAACAGCCCTTCATATGTCACCACGAAGGGGCATAAAACACTGTATGACTTTCATAACCTAAGGGGTCCAACCATTAAGGCAAGTGCACATTACTGCAAGCCCCCCCCACCCCAAGTTGTACAGAAAACATTTACTTGCTTTTTTTTTTTTTTTACAGAAAGGGAACGTACTTTTGGTGGGTGTTGTGACTACAAGATTCTCGTCAGACTGTTCTGGTGAACTGGGACTTATTGAAGCTTCAGAGTATAAGGAGACTGGAGACATCTGAACACTGGAGGAAATATCAATCTCTTCCTAAAACAAAGTGAATGGAAAATATATATTAGAGATGATAAAGGCCAGGGGCATTTTATACATTTTACTTACATGACCTCTCTCAGCTGATATCATCGCTGTGGTGTCTTCTGACCATACATGATTTATATTTTTTCGTTCCAATAGCAAGTCAAGCGAAAAACAACAATGAGCCAATTCTCCCAGCCACACATTTAAGGTGGGTGGGGGAATCGTTCCCGCTGTGGTATTGTATTCTCATAGCTGAACACAATGATTAGTAGGGCAACACTGATCATTCAAGAAAAACCCAACAAGCTGGTTGTACACAAGTGGATCAATATATCCACTTGTGTACAAACATCTTGCCTATACATTGATTGAAATTTGTCTGGATAGTTTCGGGAGAGACGTAGGACCACTATTCGACTACTATTGGTCCCACTCTCTGAGGGCTGTGTATGGAAACACAAATACCAGCTACCGTGATCATGATTTATGGCAGGGGTGACCTCTCATCTTAGATGAGGGTGATACCCAGTCATGCAGTTCCTCTTTGGAGGATGCATTATTTGCCATTAGGAAATATATAGTCACAGCCCAAATTACGCTATACTGGTACCTTTGCAGTCAATGATGTATGTCACCAACTCTCAAGTACCAGTACTTTTCTTTACTGTATTGATTTATAATTATAAGGTTTATGACCTTAATAAAATAAGAATTGTAAAATTTGTCTGGTCCCTGCTGAATCGGTCATATGTTTTCGATCCATGTATGCCTGCCTGGCCTTACAGACTCTTGCTGAAATAACTGTTTACAGGGTATAGAGACATAATAGTTAACTGATTCCTTTTAAAAATTATTAAAAATAGATAAAAAAAAAAAAAATCAATCATATAATGTGCCTGCAGTTTCAGTTTCGTTTTTCATCCAGTTTCATATTTCTGTGAAGGACAGACACACAGAGCCAATACAGGGCAGTGTCTGTTTTTAAAATTAAACTGATTGGTTCTGAGGGGTTTTAGACAAACAGTAATCACACCTTCTTGATTAGAGACCACAGAGAGAAGCTCCCAGTACTTTTTTCATAAGGAAACAGACAACCAGGAAGTGTGCAGAACAGAGAAGGATTACAGCAAAAATGAACAATGAGGACATGAAATCAGGACTGCATTAGGGTAAAGGAAGCTATTTAGCTTAAAAAAAAAAAGAAAAAAAAAATCCTTTAGTGACCCTTTAAAAGTATACACTGTCTGGTACAGCCTCTTCTGTATGTGCATGCAGCAATCCTTATTCAGGCCAAAAGTTTGTACTTCTATCAGGCCAAAAGGACTACCCACACTTTATAGTATCTGAATGGAGATAACCATGTGTGGGAGGAGTCGGGCCTAACAGTAAAGAATTTGAAAACATACTGTAGAAGAGTACAAGTCTTTGAGGAAGCACAGGGGGTGTTCACAAGACATCAAGTATGTGCAACATGCAGTTACACATTATAATACAGTGATACCTCGGTTCACGAACAACTCGGTTCACGAACAGAAAAGTTCATAAAAATATGCTCCGGTTCACAAAGTCCGCCTCGGTTCACGAACAGGAGCCGCGGCCATTTTAATGCTATTTCCAGGCTGTCACATGGTCCTGACTTCTTGTAGGAAGACCGTGGAGAGAAGAAGAGACACAGAAAGAAGTACTGTAAGTACTCTGCAAACATTTTAAGTGATTTTTTGATTTTTGGTGTGCTTTTTAGCACATACAGTACTGTACTAACTGTATTGTACAGTTCACTGGACACCAAATATGGCTCCCAAGAAGCATAGTGGAAAGAAGAAAGTGCGGAGCAGCAATGAACGTGACAAGAACAGCAATGCAGGTGCAAATGTGCAAAGTGGAAATGCAAGTGACAATGTGCAAAGTGGAAATGCAAGTGACAATGTGCAAAGTGGAAATGCAGGTGACAAGAATGTGCAGTGCAAGCATGGTGGCAAAAAGAAAGTGCAGAGCAGTAGTAAAGGTGACAGCAAGGTTGTGAAGAAAATAACCATTGAGCTGAAGAAGGAAATTATAGAAAAGCATGACCGTGGTATTCGTGTGACTGATCTGGCCTCGGAGTACAAGATGGCAAAGTCAACATTCTCGACTATTCTGAAAAACAAAGCCGCCATCAAAGGAGCTGATGTTGCAAAAGGAGTAACAATGTTAACCAAGCAGAGGACGCAAGTGCTGGAAGAGGTGGAAAAACTTTTGTTGGTGTGGTTGAATGAGAAACAGCTGGCAGGTGATAGCGTTAGTGAAGCTATGATCTGTGAGAAAGCCAGGAAATTGCACAGTGATTTACTGCAAAGAAGCCCCTCTACAAGTGCAAAAAAAAAGGGAAAGGGGCGCCTCCAAGTGTAGATGTTTTAAAAGATTTTAATAAATCAGAGTACAGGCAACTCACATTTTAGAGGTTAAAATTGGCATTTGTACATGTTTCTTTAAAAGTGGTCATCAGTTCTGTCACTTGTGGTCCTTCTTCTGCTGGGCACTGTGCTGTGGAGCTGTCCTTCACCGCTGTGAGGTGTTGAGGCCGGCGGCGGTGGTGAAGATAGCTTGTTTACACTCACCTCTCGTTCTTCAGCTCCTGTGACCGATCGCGGGACACCGGCGGCGATCGGGTCCGCGACTGGGCTCTTAAAAGGCAAAGTACAGGTACGCGCCTGTGCCCAGCCGTGCCATTCTGCCAACGTATATGTGCAGAAGGCAGTCCTTACGTGGTTAAAAAGGTAAATAAAAAAAAAATAAAAAAAACTTTCGTGCTGCAGGAGCAACCCCCCCCCCCCTTATTCTTACCCAAGCCCAATCCTATCCAGCGATGTGCACAAGAGCAGCAGCTCTCCCTACTCATTGATATTAGAGGCAACCATTGGTTCCAGCTTCTGTCAATCAAATGTGTGACAAGGGAGCGGGGGTAGGGCCGAGTCTCTCAGTCTGTGTCAATAGACACAGACTGGGCGGGTTGGGATCGAGAACTAGGCGAAGCGGAGAGAGACCTGGAGCTAAGATGGCGGACCTTTAGTAAAAAGGTGGATTGGGGCGGCTCTGTCCAAAACCATTGCACAGAGCAGGTAAGTATCACATGTTTGTTATTTTAGTAAACAAAAAAAAAAAAAGAACCTTTAATATCACTTTAATGACATTTCTACAGAAACGACGAATAAGGTGTTCATGGAAGGAGGTCATATCTTGTCAAGGGGCTGATGATATGTTAAAACCTAAAACTAAACCCACCAATCATTTAGAACCAGAAAGTTCCCATGTTTGCCTCAGATCTGCAAATGCCATGGTGCTGGACATGTGATCAGCTCTGACAAGTTGATAGCACAAGCTAAAATGATAGTTACCATTCATGGCATGCCTTGAATGTAACAGTTCTGTAAAACCATTAAACTAATGTGTTTATTTCCTTATTTAGGCCGGATTCACACTTGTGCGTTGCGTTTTTGAGCTTTGTTTTCTTTGCCAAGTTCTCAATCAGCTGTTCAGCAGTTCCTTTGCGTTTTAGTTGCGGATTTGATGACCTTGGAGAAGGGAGGGAAGTCTCGCCACTGTTATCACGAGGGGAAACTCCACACCCAATTTTTTATAAAAAATAAAAAAAACAGCATGGGTTTCCCCCCCCCCCCCCCCATGAGCATACCAGGCCCTTAGGTCTGGTATGGATTTTAACGGAAACCCCTGCGCTGAAAAAACGGTATAGGGGTCCCTCCAGATTCCATACCAGACCCTTATCCGAGCACGTAGCCCGGCCAGGAAGGGGGGGGGGGGGGAAGGCCTGTTGAGGGCATGAGGCCTGGTACGGTTCAGGGGGTCCTGAGCTCGCCCCCACCCCCTTTCCTGACCGGCCGGGCTGCGTGCTCGGAAAAGGCTTGGGTATGGATTTTGGGGGGGGGGCCCCCCCCAAGCTGTTTTTTTGGCATAGGGGTTCCTGTTAAAATCCATAACAGACCTAAGGGCCTGGTATGTTCATGGAGGGGAACCCATGACATTTTTTTATTTAAAATTTGGCTTGGAGTTCCCCCTCATGATCACTGTTCAGAACGCAACACATGTGCGAATCAGATGCGTGCCCATAGAAGATAATGGGCCTGAATTTGCACCTGAGCCGCAGTGCAATGCACATGTTTTTTGGGCAATGCACAGTGTGAATGCATAGCACATATGTGAACCAGCCTCATTAAATTCAATGTATTTTATAATGTTATGCAAATTGCAAATTGCATGCGGTTTAAGCCGCTTTGTTTTAAGAAGGCAATCCTGTACATCCTACGATTCTAGCAGAGGGCTTTTTGGTTACTTGGGGTCTCCTCACCATAACATGATTAGTTATTTTGTCTCATTTATAGTCCATAAAAATAATTTAATAGTAAACGCCTGCTAGAATATTAACATATGCATGCAGATAACATTGCAACAAACTCCTTACCGGCACAAACTGTGATGAAGAGGATGGTGAATCAATAGACAAAGGAGACTGAACAGAACAGCTGGAAGATGCACAAGACGGGGGATCCGGATTGTTCCAATCTCCTATAAAGAAAGGACATGCGTAATTCACAAGCCTGGTTCATACTGCTCATTTTTTAAATCACAAAGACGCATCACACACTTTAATTATTCATTTGTATTTAATGGTATTCTACCACTGCCAGCAGGGTTGAACGAAAAAAAAACAAAAAAATAACAGACCGCTCTAAAGGAGTTGATGTACTAACAATGTGATGTTAGTACATCAATCTCCCCTGATGTGCTATTGTGTTCACACACCCCCCAAGCCAGAACACTTCAGTCAGTGCTCTCAGTTATTGGCTGAGAGCACTAATTAGGAGATGATTGGCAAACCTGTTTCGGTCATGCCCCATCCAACCGTCTACAGTACATACGGGCCTAACGTTTGCTGGTTTTCTATTGAACCAGGCGATGCCGTCTGACATTTAGCATGTGTGTACTAGGCTTAAGAGGGGGGAGGGGAGAAGACACGCACCTCAGTAAATGTACTGAAAAGGTACACTTTCAAATGGTTTTAATTTCCATTTCATTACTAATCATCAGGCCGGCAAACAAACACTATGTGATAATAGTGACAGATCCATTTCCTTGAAACGCTTGGAAACTACCAGTTGAAAATAAAATTAAAATTGTGGGGGGTGGGGGCGTGTCCAAGATGGCGACGGGAGAGGACGTGTAGTGACCGAGCTCCCGCTCTGAGAATCCTTCCTGCATTGTTCCCTGTGTGGATTCCGGGCCACCTTCTCACAAATCCTTCCCCTGTCTCCTAGGGAATGCGCCGGAATAGCAGGGGCTGTCGGACGCGCCGCAACACCGCCGCAGGACCTACCCCGCCGAAGTCCGGGCCTAAACACACGCCTGCCCCTCTGCGGCCTCCCCCTCCTGTCCACATGGCATCCCATCCGGACGTTCCGCGGGACGATGCGATCCAGGCCGGGTCGGCGGCCTTTGAGGCACTTATGGCGGCGATCTCCACCTGCCAATCAGCCCTAACAATCAAGATTGATCATGTCCAGGCGGACACAGCGCTCATACGCCGCGACCTGGATGCGTTCAGGGACCGCGTGGCGGAAGCAGAGAGACGGGTCTCGGACCTGGAGGACACCCAGAGGGACCATCACACTGACATCCAGTCCCTGAAGGCCAGGGTGAGGGTCCTGGAGCACAGAGCGGAAGACGCCGAGAACAGGAATCGCCGCAATAATCTCCGTGTCCTTGGCCTCCCGGAGGGGGCAGAAGGTACCGATCCTGTGGCCTTCATGGAGCAAATCCTTCCCACTATCCTCCCGGCCGCCCGGTTCTCCCACTACTTCTCTATTGAGAGGGCCCATCGCATCCCGGCGACCAGAGGCCCTGTAGGAGCGCCGCCGCGCACCTTTATTTTTAAATTCCTCCACTACCGCGACAGAGACACTCTTCTCAGAGCAGCGCGTCTGCAAGGAGATCTCAAATACCAGAACGCCAGGCTCCTGATTTTCCCAGACTACTCGGTGGAGACACAGCGCCAGCGCAAGTCCTTTGACCACGTCCGTGCCATGCTGAGAGAACGGGGGATCAAGTACAGCATGCTCTTCCCTGCCAGGCTCAGAGTTCAAGATGGTGAGAGAATCCATTTTTTCACCTCCCCGAGAGATGCAGCGGCCTGGGCCGAATCCCTCCCTGGCTGAGAGTCCGGTGATTCACCCCTTCTTCAACTTTGACAACTGACTGTGAGTACACTATTCAGGGGTCCCCCCCTGGGGTATTGGGGGTTCATTAAGGTCCTGGCGGGCCCGCTGCAGATATGAGGCCTACTGACTGCCATCACCACAACACCCCTACCTGACTAACGCTGCGGAGGCATTCCCCCTTTGCTCCTGGGGGGTTGGGGGGGCCGGACCCCACCCTGTCACCTTGTTTGGCTGCCGCCTTTCCCCCCCCCGCCTGCATCTCCCCAGCAGTGGACCAGAAGCTATAGCTGATCCTCCTCCCCATCCCCCTTCACCACCCCCATGTCCCCTGTCCTGCAGACATGTCGAGGGGGGGCCCCCCCCCTCCCACCTCCTCCCCCTGAAAGTTGACTCACACATGTCTTTCCCCCCTTTTTATTTTTAGTTTTATTTTTTGACTCCCTGTTGGATGTCCTTGTTACTAGTACTCAAGAACTGCACCCCCGGGAATCCGGGTGATCCACACACCTCATCCTCCTGTGGATTCTCAGGACCACTAACTGTTTTGTTTACAGTAGCGGGTAACCGCTTGGACACTGCCCTCGTGTCCGGCCTTAGGGCTGGGGTTTGTTTTGGGATGCAAGTCCTCCTCCATGTTAGGGGGGGGGGCGGGGTGGGGGGGGGGTTGGGAAGCCCGGTTGGCGCCCTGTTATGTTTGATTGTGTTATACGTTATGACAGTACTGTTGATTTCTTGCATATTGATTGCTCTAGAGTTGGGCCGACAACTCTCCCTCGCCCCGGTGTTGGGTCGGGTGATCGGTTGGAGGCTCCAGTGTAGCTCTACCCCTGTGGTTACCTGCCTAGTGGTCTGCAATGGCTGCTCTTGATGTCCTCTCCTGGAACACACGGGGCCTGAACTCCCCAGTCAAGAGGTCCCTAGTGTTCCAATTTATTAAAAAACATAGCCCGCATGTTTGTGTGTTACAGGAGACACATCTGATGGGTAGCAAAACCCTCAGCCTTAAAAGGCCCTGGGTAGGTCACCACTACCATTCCACTTATTCTAACTATGCCAGAGGGGTTAGTGTTTTAGTGCTCAAATCCCTCCCCTTTAAGCTCCTTGATTTAGTTCTTGACCCCGATGGCAGATTTGTGTTGGTCCATGCTATGATCTACAATCTCCCCTGGGTACTGGTGGGCCTGTACCTGCCCCCTCCCGCCTCCCTGGCGGTCCTGGGAATACTCGCGGCCAAACTGGCGCAGTTTCCCTGTGAAAATGTGGTCCTAATGGGTGACTTCAACCTAGTCCCAGACACTGGTATGGACAGGTTCACCCCATCGGGCACCACTCGCCAGGGACTGGCGGAATGGGCTGACACGTACGGGCTCACGGACGTTTGGCGCTGGAGGAACCCGGGGACTCGGGCCTTCACCTGCCACTCAGCCACCCATAAATCCTTCTCCCGAATTGACTTAGCATATGTGGGGACGCCAGTACTACCCCGGGTACGTGACATTACTATCCTCCCTCGCGGGATTTCGGACCACGCCCCACTCCTCCTCTCATTGACTTTGACGACGGATCCGGCCAGCAACCTCTGGCGGCTCTCCAGGTTCTGGATCTCGGATCCGGAGGTGGAGCCCAAAATTCATGACACTCTCCGGTCCTATTGGGCGGAAAACCCGGGTACGGCTGCGGAGAACACGGTGTGGGATGCCTTTAAGGCCTCCTCCCGGGGTCACTATCAGTCCCTGATTGCGGGGGTTCGGAGGGAACGCAGGGCGGAACTCACCAGGGTGGAGGGGGAGGCGGTTAGACAGGAGGCCCTGTATGTCAACACCCGAGACCTGCAACACTACTCCTCCCTGCAAGCCCTAACGCAACAGGCAGTCCTCCTCCGGACAGCCTTGACTCAGAAGAAGCTTCTTCATCAGACTCAGCGCATTTTCGAACAAGGGGAGCGGACGGGGAGGCTATTGGCCTGGCTGTCCAGGGAGCACTCAGGTGCCTCTGCTGTTGCCCAGGTGAGGGATGGGGAGGGGAACTTACACTCAACTCCGCAGGAAATCAACCGATGTTTTGCGGAGTATTACCAGCAACTGTACACCTCTAGAGTAAAGTATCACCTCCCGAACCTAGTGGCCTATCTGGAGGAGGTGGACATCCCGGTCCTCACGTCCTCTGCGGCGCGTAAACTAGACGCGCCATTTCAGATCGAGGAGATACAAGCTGCCCTGAAAACGATGCAAGGGGGTAAGACGCCGGGCCCGGATGGGTTCCCGGTTGAATTTTACAAGACTTACGGAGAAGACCTGGCCCCCAGGCTGTTATCCTTGGTTGCGTCGGCCTCGGATCTGGGTGTACTCCCGGACTCGATGTGTGACGCGGTCATTGTGGTAATCCCCAAGGTCGGTAAAGATCCCACTTTATGCTCCTCATACCGTCCTATCTCCCTCCTCAATGTTGACGCGAAGCTCTTTGCGAAGATCCTTGCCAATAGGCTTAACACTGTTATTACAGCCCTGGTCCACCCAGACCAGACGGGCTTCATGCCGGGTCGGGGGACCGACATTAACCTTCGACGTCTACACACCCACCTCGCGGTGGCGGTCCCGGACGGCGCAGGCGTGGTGGCCTCGCTCGACGCTGAGAAGGCCTTCGACTCGGTCGAGTGGGGCTACCTCTGGGTGGTTTTGTCGCGCTTCGGTTTTGGGCCCCGGTTTTTATCCTGGATACAAATGCTGTATGCTCACCCAAGGGCACGTATCCGCACTAATGGGACCCTGTCGCCCCCCTTCTCCTTGGAGCGGGGGACCAGGCAGGGTTGCCCACTTTCCCCGGCTCTATTTGCCTTGGCCCTGGAGCCCCTGGCCGCGCACATCAGGCGCGACCCGGGGGTCCGAGGGATCAAGGTGGGATCCCTAGAGGAGAAACTATCACTCTATGCTGATGACGCCCTTCTGTACCTGGCAGATGCGTCTGCCTCACTTGGTGAGGCACTGTCCCACTTTGAAAAATTTGCATCATTTTCGGGGGTGAAAATCAACTGGGACAAATCAGTGCTCCTTCCTCTCCACCCATCGCTCCCTCGCTCCGACTCACACACCTCCCTGCGCTGGGTGGATGAGTTCACGTATCTGGGGGTTAGAGTGGGCCTCGAGCCGAGGTCCTACATGGAGAAAAATGTTCTCCCGGCGTTAGAACACCTGTCCGGACGTTGTGCGGTCTGGCGTACACTTCCCCTTTCGCCGGTCGGACGGGGTAACCTCATAAAGATGGTGATACTCCCCAAGTTACTCTATTTCTTTCGCCAGACCCCTGTCACTATCCCGAAATCCTTCTTCCGACGACTTGACAGCATAGTGACGGCGTTCATATGGGCGAACAGCCCTCCCCGGGTCGCCAGGCGCTTCCTCTATCTCCCCCTATCCCAGGGGGGTCTGGCCTTCCCAAACTTCCTTGCCTACTACTGGGCGGCGGTCCTGGTGACGGCCCGTTGGTGGTTTTCCCAGGCGCGTCGGAACCCAGCGGTGTCCCTCGAGGCGGCTATCCTAGGCTCGTACGCTGCTTTATCTAACCTTCTGTTTCGGGGGCGTAGGGCACATCCATCGGTCACGGGTCCTATGGCTACTGTGATTCAGGTGTGGCGGTCCTCCAGGGCGCGTATGCTGAAGCCCAATACTATATCCCCACACACCCCGATTTGGGGGAATCCCTTCCTTCCCCACCTGAACATGGTCCCTGACCCGGGGGTCTGGGCGCGGCGGGGCATCCTAGCCCTCCGGCATATTATGCCGGACGGGGTGGTGTTGTCCTTCCGGGACCTAGCCCTTCGCTACAGGCTTCCCCCCTCCCTGGGATTTAGATATGCACAACTGAGACACGCGCTTGCGGCCCAATTCCCGGATCCGGTTGCGCTCGAGTCGGACTCGGTCGAGCGCCTCCTGATTTCGGGTGTTATGGGGAAACCTCTCTCATCCCTTTACCTGCGATTTACGGTGGCGTACGACGCGGACACAGTGGGAATCCTGGCCAAATGGAACGCTGACATACCTGACCTGGACGAGGAGATCTGGGAGGAGTGCGTCTCTTCATTCCTCCCGTCCATGATTGCCTCTAGAGACCGATTTATCCAACTAAAATTTTTACATAGGGCCTATTACACCCCGCAGAGACTGGCGAGGATCTACCCCTCCAGGAGCTCCTTGTGCACTAGATGTTCGGGGGATACTGGGTCGTTCATTCATATGGTTTGGTCCTGTCCCAAATTGGACGCGTACTGGAGAGAGGTGGCGGATACTCTGTCGGACCGCTACGGGGTGGAGCTCACGATGGACCCGAAGTTGTTCCTCCTTAGCTACCTGGGTGAGATTGAATGTGACAGATATACCAAACTGGGCATCACCTTTGCCCTGTTCTACGCCAGGAGGGAAATCCTACTCCGTTGGCGGGGCACTGACCTCCCAACTGTGTCCTCCTGGCTGGGGACGATCAACAGAGTCCTCCCATTATACAGACTAACGTATGAAAGCAGAAACTGCCCGGCAAAATTTGACAAGATCTGGTCAAACTGGATCGATGCGTCTAGCTGAGTAATTGACGGGTCCCCTGTGGCGCATCCTATTTGTAAAGTGTGGTGGGTGGCTGTTCTCCCCCTCCCCCTCCCTCCTCACCTTCCCCTTACCCCCCCCCCCCCCCTTCCCCCTCTCCTCCCTCCCCCCTCTCCTCGCTCCCCCCCTCTCCTCGCTCACCCCCTCTCCTCGCCCCCTCCTTGGAGTCACCCCCCCCTCTGTTCCTCCCCCCCTCGTCCTCCCCTTTCTTGGGGGGCGGGGGTCGGCGGTGCTGGAGGGGTTGCCCTGATGGTTCTCCATCCCCCCCTTGCGGGGGGGGACCTCACGAGTGGCGACTAATATTTATAACTATGGGGTAGAGTTGTCTGTGTCCCCTTAGCTTCTGTATCACCGGCTATGTGTGTAATTTATGTCCTTTTTTGATATGCCCTGGTGCAATCACTTCGTTACCTCTGTTATCTATGTACTGTCATTGGTTTGTGTGTATGTTTGTTGTTTGTTTGAAAAAACAATAAAAACTTTTTCTGTTAAAAATTGTGGGGGGTAGGGGAGAATAAATACAAATTTAATAGAAGCCAAAAAATTTAAATAAACCGTCATCACATCAAATAACTAGTAAGTTATGTTTTTGTTCTTGGATTTAGTTGCATCAATAATATAATATTGGTTTGATTTTATAACTATGCCAACATTCAATGAATGAACAGAAAAAAAAAAATTCTTACTTACACATTACATATAACATTTTCAGCTATACATTTTTCAAATAAAATATAAACTTCATACCTGTAAAGCATTGCTCATTCAGATGCTGAGAATTCCAAGACATTAGGTCTGTAGTAAAGTCCAAATTATCAAAATTGTCCGCCTGTAAAAAATGAAAAAAAGCCATTATACTGACCCTTAAAACAATGTTAGACAAAACCTGATTACTGTCCATATGTTGACTACTGTTAACCTGGGGAAAAAATAAAACAGGCTGGTTACATTAGTTTTAGTATGATCATTACACAGTGGCCAAGCATGCTCTTATGCTGTAATATAGACCAATCATTAAATGCATGCCAAGTAATGTTTAAACTGTATCTCTAGGCAAAGATGTAAGTTTTGGATAAAGTGAGAAAAGCCATTTTACTACTACTGTGCGAGATCCCATCAGGAAAGTGTACCACTCTACAATGATCATAATGATGACCACCTATCACTAAGAAAGTGCTGAGAAATCCAAAATTTTTGAATTGTCCCCAGAACAAGTGGGGCAACTGAGGCATCTATGACAGGAAGTGAGGGAAATTCTCTTCCAGAGTACACAAACACTGTCAGGGTTTGAAACCTTTCCTACTCTAGCCAATACCTTATATTTATATTTTCATGGAGTACATTTTAAGTGCAACACTTGCTGGGGGTTTATTACCTCTCATGGAAATCACAGTAGCCCTCCCGGTAATGCTTTAGGGCTCTTTCACACATGCAGACCGTATGTCCGCTTTTTCATCCATCCGTTTTCAGATGAAAAAGGGACATACATTGATCCCAATGAGATTGCGGGTGTCAGCGGATAAACATCCGTCTTACAACCAATCTCATCGGGGTCCGCAATCCTCAGATTCTGCAGACAGAGGAAAACCCTATTTATCCATCCATCTGCGGATCGGATTTGGTGAACACGGACACGTTCATCTCCCATAGGGGAGAGCAAAGATCTGACAGGGCGGTCCCTGCACAGTGTGCGGGGACCGCCCCGTCACCCGCCGGCTCAGCGGAGCGATCCCTGCTGGGCAAGCGGAGGTTCACGGGGCGGATTATCACGGATCCATCCCGTGTGAAAGAGGCCTTACTCTCGATTCTCCAGTCAGGATTGCAGCTTCTTGGTTCAGGCAACCTTTAGGCCAGACTGTATGACACAGATCAGCCACATCCTGCAACTACTCACACTATAGCTTGCTACAAAATAACCACTGAGGGAGAGGAAACGAAATGCTTGCTTTTGCCTGCAGCAGACATCGTCCCACCTAATCGTAGGCACTTAACTGGAGCCTAGTGATTTATTTATTTATTTATTTTAAAAAGGACACTTCACACAAATGATTCCATAGAGATTTAGACTTTGTGCTTTTTTAAGACTGGAAGAGACTGGTACACCACTATTGTGTCCTGTGACAACATAGCAGCCGTCAAAGCACAGCATGGACAGGAAGGAGAGCACAACACAGAGCACCTCCTGGATGTCTCCTCTCAGCTCCGACCTCCGGTCTCCTTGTCCCAACTGTGAGTGCGAGCGGGGCAGGGGAAAGCTCAGCGGCAGCAGGCCAGGTTCATTATCCTGCCATGTCTCTCACCCAGCAGCTAAAAGGTGGCGAGAGGGGGGAGAAACCTGGGTAAGAGACACAGAGGGCATTGTTATCCACTGACCCTCCTCCTGCTGCTGTCTGGACCCCTCTGTGTGCCGGGCCCCCCTCTCAGCGGCCCTGCATGGATGAACATCCATGACATCAGATTATGGTGCGAACCAAAAAAAAAGGGTCCTGTACAACTTTGGTCCGAATGCAATGCAAACTCAGCCATACAATCTGTACAGCTAAATTCTCATTGCACAGACATTGCATGTGATTTGAACAGCAGTGTGGTGCGAATTACATGCAATATCAGACCAATGTGAACCGATTCTTAGAGGCTTTACAGACTCCATTTGCTCTATTAAAAGACAGAATGAGACCATGTTCCCAATCCTTTTGGGATTGTGGACGGTCACAGAAGTCAAATTAATAGATTCCAGAGGACAGTATATAGGACAGGTCCCTTAACCACTTCCCGCCCACCATATAGCAGAATGACAGGTGAAAAGTGGTTGTATTATCCTGACTGGGCATCATATGACATCCAGCAGGATTAATCGGGGGGGGGGGGGGGGGGGGGGGGCGCTAAGCACGGTGATCGTGGTGTGTCACCCTGACAAAAAAACGATGGCGTAGGCCCATTACTATGTTATGAGCCTTGTCTAATTACAGCTCAACACATGGTAACCAGGAAGTGCCGTTTATCAGCTATTCCTCCACTCGTGCCGAGGGGGGAGATTTAACAATTTTGAGTACAGTGTTGCATGACCAGGCAATTGTAATTCAAAATGTGACAGCGCTGAAAGCTAAAAATTGGCCTCGGCAGGAAGGGGGGTGAAAGTGCCTAGTATTGAAGTGGTTAAGAACCACTCTAAGCCATTGTGACAGTTTAAATACAGGCAAATCAATGGGACAGGAGGTCTCCCTAAAGAGCAATAAAAAGCTAATTTAGTGTAAAGGAAAACAATATATATATATATATATATATATATATATATATATTTATATTACAGACCAAAAGTTTGGACACACCTTCTCAGTCAAAGAGTTTTCTTTATTTTCATGACTATGAAAATTGTAGAGTGACACTGAAGGCATCAAAACTATGAATTAACACATGTGGAATTATATACTTAAACTTAAAAGTGTGAAACAACTGAAAATATGTCATATTCTAGGTTCTTCAAAGTAGCCACCGTTTGCTTTGATTACTGCTTTACACACTCTTGGCATTCTCTTGATGAGCTTCAAGAGGTTGTCACCTGAAATGGTCTTCCAACAGTCTTGAAGGTGTTCCCAGAGATGCTTAGCACTTGTTGGCCCTTTTGCCTTTACTCTACGGTCCAGCTCACCCCAAACCATCTCGATTGGGTTCAGGTCCGGTGACTGTGGAGGCCAGGTCATCTGGCGCAGCACCCCATCACTCTCCTTCTTGGTCAAACAGCACTTACACAGCCTGGAGGTGTGTTTGGGGTCATTGTGCTGTTGAAAAATAAATGATGGTCCAACTAAAAGGCAAACCGGATGGAATAGCATGCCGCTGCAAGATGCTGTGGTAGCCATGCTGGTTCAGTATTTTGAATAAATCCCCAACAGTGTCACCAGCAAAGCACCATCTTCAATTTTGAATAAATCCCCAACAGTGTCACCAGCAAAGCACCATCACACCTCCTCCTCCATGCTTCACGGTGGGAACCAGACATGTAGAGTCCATCCGTTCACTTTTTCTGCGTGGCACAAAGACACGGTGGTTGGAACCAAAGATCTTAAATTTGGACTCATTAGACCAAAGCACATATTTCCACTGGTCTAATGTCCATTCCTTGTGTTCTTTAGCCCAAACAAGTCTCTTCTGCTTGTTGCCTTTCTTTAGCAGTGGTTTCCTAGCAGATATTCTACCATGAGGGCCTGATTCACACAGTCTCCTCTTAACAGTTGTTCTAGAGAGGTGTCTGCTGCAAAAGGTGGCTACTTTGAAGAACCTAAAATATGACATATATTTTCAGTTGTTTCACAATTTTTTGTTATGTATATAATTCCACATGTGTTAAATCATAGTTTTGATGCCTTCAGTTTGAGAAAACTCTTTGAATGAGAAGGTGTATCCAAACCTTTGGTCCGTACTAATATTATATATATATATATATATATATATATATATATATATATATATATATATATATATATATATATATATATATATATATATATATATATATATATATATAAAAGTTTAAAGATCTAAGCAAAGTTTTTGATTCCATACCAGTGAAAACCATCTGCTGAATTTGGGATTGCAGATGTGGAGCTGAAAACAAAAAGGCAGGTGCTGGGTACTTATCTGCACGAAAATGAGAAGGTTTTTGTAACCATTAAAAATTTGAATCCACAATACTTCTATAAAAATGAAACATTTATAACAGACTTCAGCAAACTAAAACAACCAGGCTACTATTTTGCCTTAAAGTAGAACTATACACACAGTTTCGCAGAAGGCACTGGGCCCCATTCACAAGGAGGAGGATGCGGAAGAAGACCCACCGCAGATAAGGCAGATTGGGAACATCCACATAGCAACAGGTATTTCAGGTGAGTACAAAATGTATTTATTTTTTGCAGCATTTTCCTGTAATATTATGTTTTGCCTTTAGTTATTCTTTAAAAGTTGTAACTGGAAATGTCAATGAAAATACAATGTAAATGGCTCCTAAGATCCCTTTCACACTATGGTGCTTTTCAGCATTTTAGAGCAAAAAAAAAAAAAAGGCACCTCTTATGTTTTCCCAGCACTCAAGCTTTCACACTACATCAGTATGCTGGAAACCGGTAAACTGCAGACAGGTCAGTTTCTAGTTGGCTTCCATTAACTTTTACTGCGGGTATCTCTAGTGCCAGGGAAGCACCCCCTAATGTAAGCAAGCTATTGTTACCTTGTGGCATGTTTTAATTAAAATAATATTACGCTATTGGTTCTCCTTTGTCTTCTATCCCCCATGGGTAACCGTGTTGGAGAGGAAAGCCAAATATAGAAACTAACTGACCTGTCTGCAGTCTAACTAAAAAGCAGGTCTGGGATCGCTAGGTTAGTAGGCTGGAAAGAGGTAAAGAGGTCATGGAAATCTGGTGAGCGGGGTTTCCCATTAGAGCACATTGGGTGATCTGGACTGTTAGCACATTTCTGAACCATTTTGAATCACAAAGCTGTTCGGCATATGAACTTTCTTGTTTTTGGTTATATTTCATCAACATATTGGTTTATATAATCACTGTTCATTCACTCCCATCATGTATATAACCTATGATTTTTAGAATCACTATGTATTGTTTTGGAATTGCTATTGTTTGTTAATCACTCACAGGCAGTGTTCGAGCCGGTTCACACTGGGGTGACTCGACAGGCGACTCAGCCGCATGACAAGTCGCGTCCCATTCTATGCAATAGAACCGTTCAAATAGTAGCGTTGCAAGTCGCTCCGACTGAAAAAAAAGGTTCTTGTATGAGTTTGGGGGCGACTTTCATTGACTTCTATACAGAAGTCATTTTGCAAGTCGCCTCTGAAGTAGTCTTCAGGACGCCTTGCGGAGTCGTCCCCAAACTCATGCCGTCCCAGTGTGAACCGGCTCTTAGCGCCCCCTATTCACATAGCCTAGTTTTTCACTAGATTTGGGGGAGCAGTATTCGTCGTTTTTTAGGTTTCACATACTTGGCACGAGATTCACTTAATTCACATCCTTAGAGATATAGCCTATTCCTAGTTGGGATATACCTAGTCCAAATGCTGCACTCATTTATTCAGTTTAAGATTATATACTTACAAAGATATTGCATTCGCCATCTTGAAATAAATCGTCATCAACATCAACTAAGCCGTTCAATTCATCAAACAGTGAAGAACCTTAAGGAAAAAAAAAGGGGGAGGATTTAAATCATTCACTGCGACTCCAAAAGGAAGATTCATTCTATAAAATTGTCTAGATGACCACCCACACAGGACAGAAAAATTAATTGGATGTGATATTCAGATCCTCAAATGATATAATGGAAGAACAGAGACTCTGATAAGAACGAGCCCAAGAAAGACAGCCGTGGACTTGTATTTGTCTTTTATACCTGAGATGCTGACTTTGAGAAAATATATACATTGCTAATAATAATAATCACACCTATAAAATGGCAATGCCTATTTCCTTTGCATAATTGGAAAAGAGGGGAGTATGGTGGATCAACCTGCTTTCTTAAACGCAAGGTGGATTTCTTTTTTAGTGTAAACAAGCTCACTAAGCCAGAGAGATGGAGATAGAGATGATAGAGACATGGATAGAGCCATCTTTTGGGGCAGACTCCTGTAAATTTGATCAGAAATGCTTGCCGTGACCTCCTAAGAAACATACATTTAGGCACAGCATGCCATATGAATTGGAACACATAATAAACATAGTTGGGTTATGGTTCTTTTTGTTCTGAGGATTGAGAAAAAACAGTAAACAATTTAGATTTTTTTTTTTTTTTTTTTAATAAAACCAACTTGAGAAGAAATACACTGGGGTAAAATGTGGTCATCAAGAAGGATGGAAGCATCTAACATCTGCTTAATTCGGAATGCCAGGGTTCTACATATGATAGGTGTTATCTATGTTCTCCATGTAACTCCTATAAAACTTACACATGGGAAAAACTGAAGCAGAAACATACTGTATGCCTCAAAGAAAATAACTTACATCACAATCAACATTGTACCAAGTTTGATCCCTTTATTTGTTAAAACCAACCATATACAGTTTTCATAGCATATATATTTTAATGCAACATTGTGTTTAACGAAAAAAAATATATTATATATATATATATATATACAGTGCAGAAAATAAGTATTTGAACACCCTGCTATTTTGCAAGTTCTCCCACTTGGAAATCATGGAGGGGTCTGAAATTGTCATCGTAGGTGCATGTCCACTGTGAGAGACATAATCCAAAAAAAAAATCCAGAAATCACAATTTATGATTTTTTAACTATTTATTTGTATGATACAGCTGCAAATAAGTATTTGAACACCTGTCTATCAGCTAGAATTCTGACCCTCAAAGACCTGTTAGTCTGCCTTTAAAAAAAGGATTTTTAATAAACAGCTTGCCTGTAAAATCCTTTTCTTAAAGTACATCACGGGACACAGAGCGCATAGCCATTACACTTGGGTTATATGGGTACCTTCAGGTGTGGACACTGGTGTAATCAATTTCACAGGAAGTTTCCTCCCTATATAACCCCCTCCCACTGGGAGTGCTTCAGTTTTGTAGCAAGCAATTCTCCCAAGGTTACACAATGTTCCCCAAAAGAGGGGTGGGAGCTCTGTGTCCCGTGATGTACTTCAAGAAAAGGATTTTACAGGCAAGCTGTTTATTAAAAATCCTTTTTTCTTTATCGTACATCACGGGACACAGAGCGCATAGCCATTACACTTGGGATGTCCTAAAGCAATGCTCTATGAAGGGAGGGAGACCGTAAGGCCAAGAATAGCCAAATAAAAACATTGTCAGGAGAAAACATGGCTCCACCAAGAGAAAAACAAGGGGGCGTGAACCGGGCCAGAGGATTCTATACTGCTGCCCGTAGGACCGCCTGCCCAAAAGCTGCGTCCGTACCCTTTGCAACGTCCAACTTATAAAATTTAGTAAACGTATGTACGGAAGACCAGGTTGCCGCCCTGCAAACCTGTGCCATAGAGATCTGATGGTGTGCCGCCCAGGAGGCACTCATGGCCCTCGTAGAATGGGCTTTAACTGATAAGGGAGGTGGAACGCGCTTCAGACCATAGGCCTGAAAAATCAGCTGCTTAATCCACCTAGCCAAGGAAGACTTGGCAGCCGGCTGACCCTTCTTGGGGCCATCCGGAAGAACAAAAAGCACATCTGTTTTCCGAATCTTCTCTGTAGCCTTGAGATAGACCCTCATGGCTCGAACCACGTCCAAAGTATGAAGCCGTCTTTCCTCTCTGGACTGGGGAGTAGGAAAGAAGGATGGTAGGACTATGTCCTGATTCAAGTGAAAACTGGATATGACCTTAGGAAGGAAAGAAGGTTGAGGTCGCAGAACCACTCTGTCCTTATGCAGAATAAGGTATGGCTCCCTGCATGACAAGGCTGCCAGCTCGGAAACCCTTCTGGCTGAAGCCATAGCCACCAAGAAAACCAACTTTCGGGTTAGTAGCACAAGAGGGATTTCTGTCAGAGGTTCAAACGGCTGCCTTTGTAAAGCTGACAAGACCAGATTTAAATTCCAGGGGCAGAGGGGAGCTCTAATAGGGGGATTCACATGCAAGACCCCCTGCAAGAAGGTTTTCATAAGCGAATGGGAGGCCAAGGGTCTTTGAAACCATATTGATAAAGCCGACACCTGCCCCTTTAGAGTACTAAGAGCCAACCCTTTGTCAAGGCCAACCTGGAGGAATCGCAAGATCCTGTCAATAAAAAACTTTCGAGGATGCCATTTTTGAGACTCGCACCACTCCACATAGGTTCTCCAGACTCTGTAATAAATATTTCTGGAGACCGGTTTCCTAGCCTGAATCACGTAGATATGACCTGATCTGAGAGGCCTCTGCCCTTAAGAATTAGGGATTCAGCTGCCAAGCCGTCAAATTTAGCTGCTGTGAAGCAGGATGGCAGATTGGGCCCTGAGACAGCAGATCTGGGCGCAGGGGGAGCGGCCCCGGCGCCCCGACTGACATCTTCACGATGAGTGCGTACCAAGCCCACCTGGGCCAGGCTGGGGCCACCAGGATCACAGGCCTGCGCTCCACCCGGATCCTTTGTAGAAGGCGGGGAATCATCTGCAGTGGAGGGAACGCATACAGAAGAGAAAACTGGTGCCAAGGGCAAACCAACGCATCAGTCCCGTAGGCCGAGGGATCCCTGGCTCGGGATATGAATTTGTCCAATTCTTTGTTGGATCTCGTTGCCATAATGTCCACATCTGGGACTCCGAATCTTTGGCAAATCTCTTGGAATACCTGGGGGTGAAGAGACCATTCCCCCGGGAGTAACTGTTGACGACTCAAAAAATCTGCTTGAGAATTGTCTATCCCTGGGATGAACACCGCCAAGATGCAGGGTACATGGGCTTCGGCCCATGAGAAAATCAGGTTTACTTCTCTTTGGGCTGCTGGGCTCTCCGTGCCCCCAGCTGGTGGTTTATGTATGCCACCGCAGTGGCGTTGTCGGACTGCATCCTTACTGGCAGACCCTGAAGGGGGAGAGTCCAGGCGATCAGGGCCAGTCGAGCAGCTCTGATCTCCAAGATATTGATGGGAAGCAGTTTTTCTGCCCCCGACCACAGCCCTTGCTGGGTCTGTTCTTCTAGAACTGCCCCCCAACCTAACAGGCTGGCATCCGTGGATACTATCTTCCACGTGATGGGGCAAAAGGATTTCCCTTTTGACAAATTTTGAGAGACCAGCCACCAAGACAGGCTGCGCCGGACCTTCGGGGAGAGCACTAACGGACGATCTAACGCCTGAATGGATTTGTTCCAAGCAGAGAAAATGGCTGCCTGAAGATATCTGGTATGGATCTGGGCGTAGAGCACAGCCTCGAAGGCGGCCACCATCTTCCCCAGCAGTCGCATACATAGGCGAATAGTCGGCCTCTTCTTGCCTAAGATCACTTGAACTGCTTGAGCTATTGATCTGATCTTTGCTTGAGGTAAACTTATCCTCTGGCAGTCTGTATCTAGCCGAAGGCCTAGATATTCCAACTGCTTTGTGGGTTTCAATACCGATTTTTCTAGGTTTACAATCCACCCGAATTCCTCTAGATGCTGAACTGTGCGACCTACTGCCTGATTGAGGTTGGAAGCTGAGCTGTCGATAACCAGAAGATCGTCCAAGTATGCCAAGACTAAAATGCCTTCTGTCCTTAGGACGGCTAGCACCGGGGCTAACACCTTTGTGAATACCCGCGGAGCTGTTGCCAACCCGAAAGGGAGGACTACGAACTGGTAATGGCGGTGATCTATCATACAACGAAGAAACCTGTGATGTGCCGGGTAGATCGGCACGTGCAGATACGCATCTTTTATGTCTATAGATGCTAGATAGTCGTCTTGATGTAGGCTGGCTGCCACCGAACGTATGGACTCCATACGAAAGGTCTGAATGTTTGGAAAGCGATTTAGGCGTTTGAGGTCCAAGATAGGCCTGACGTCGCCATTGGGCTTTGGTATTATGAAAAGGTTGGAGTAGAATCCCAGACTCCATTCCTGGGTTGGTACTTCTACAATTACTCCTTGGAGCCAGAGACGATCCAATGCTTTTACAAGAGAGGCCCTCTTTAATGGGTCGCTTGGAAGACTTGACCCCTGAAGATGAGGAGGGGGGGACTTCCCGAAACTCTAGCTTGTAGTCCGTGGTTACCACGGATCTTACCCAAGAGTCGGGAATTCTGGCCTTCCACACTTCGGAGAAAAACCGAAGCCTTCCCCCCACCCAAGAATCTGACTTGAGGACTGGTTTAACCGGCTTGCGAGGCCATGGCCTCTTGCCTGTCGTGGCTTGTCCTTGTGGGCGGCTATTAAATGCTGAACGCCCGGGAGGCCGTCGATACTGATGGGAAGTTGAAGGGGCCGAGCCTGTGAAGGCCTGTCGCTTAAATGCGGGCCCACGCGATCTTTTCTTGATAGGCAAGAAAGAACTTTTACCACTTGATATGGTCTGGATATATTTATCTAGGTCTTCACCGAATAGTCTCCCACCATGAAAGGGAAATCCTGCTAAAAGCTTTTTGCAGGGTGCCTCTGCTGACCAGTTTTTTAGCCACAAAAGGCGACGCATATGAACCAACAGCAGAGATAAACGGGACGCCTGTTGAACGGAGTCCTTAATAGCATCTACTGCAAAGCAGAGAGCTCTTGGGAGGTCAGCCAATTCACGAGCTTGCTGAGCCGGTATGTCCCTTAATATCGGTGTAGTCTGATCCTTTAAAGCCTGACAAACGCCAATGGCTGCCACTGCTGGCTGAACCACGGCACCTACTGTGGTAAAAGAAGCCTTCAGTAGGGTCTCCAATTTTTTGTCGACTGGATCTTTAAACACCTGGACATTTTCCACCGGACAGGTCAGGAATTTATTTACGCAGGAAATGGCTGCGTCCACGGTAGGGAGTGCCCATTTCTTTGCAAATTCTTCTTCCATAGGATAGAGAATGGTGACCCTTTTAGGAGGGATAAAAATCCTATCAGGTCGAGCCCAATCCTGAAAAATCACGCTCTCCAGAAGGGGGTGAACCGGAAAAGACGCACCACTCAATGGTGCCTTCAAGGAACCTAAAGAGGATACCGCGGGGGCTAATTGTTCTGACACTGGAAGTTTAAAAGCAGTGCGAACCATATCCGTCAGAGACTGGATCCACAGACTCTCTGCTTGAGAAGCCGAAAAAATTTCATCTATAGTGGAATCTTCAATGTCTGACCCGTCAGGACTCAGGTCCGCTTGATCCCCCTGTGGGTCCAATTCCTCCGAAGAGAGGACCTCTGCATCCGAACACACCGTTCTAGGTGACGGGGATCTAGCCCGTTTGCCACCCGGCAAAGAGAGGGCAATTAAAGCAGTTAACCTTTTCTCTAGCCCACCCAGGGTGGATTCTAGCATTTCTTCCGTAACATAAACGGGAATGGGTTGATTGGGGGCCGCCTCTGCCCCTAGCACCCTCAATGGCTCCTGCACGATGCTGTTCGGTGGTCTATCTGGTGAGGGTGGGACCACTGGAGCCTGGCCCAAATCCTCTGACCCCGTTGGAGACCCCTTTACTTTTTTGGCACCTTTTGCAGCCTTAGCTGGTCCTGATCCCTTGGGAGCCATTGCACAACCTTGAGACACCCCTACAGCCAACACCCAACTGTTGTAGCTAGAAGTGAAACAAATGACAGGCTATGGTAAAAAAAAATCTAAATTTTCATACGCCTGAGAAGGCGGCAATACCGAGGAAAGTCCTGTGAGTATTGCCACACCAATGCCCGTTAGCTGGAGTCCAAGGTTGCACCGACTCAGATACTGCCAGATCTAAGGCCGAGTCCCTTTAAGAAAAAAATCTTTTTTTTTTTTTTTTTCTGGTCAGTGTGGACTTAAGTCCAGACCTGAAGATCCACAAACCACCACTGGGTGTTACTGTTAGCCAGAACTGGCTCAGCTGCGCGCTCTATGTCCTCACTCTCCACTGCTCTCAGGAGGGAATGACCAGCCAGGAAATGCTTTTTTGCTTTATCCGAGACCTGACGCTGCTGGCCCGCCCCCCCCCCCACGTACGCTGACGCTGTAAAAGGCGCGCGCGCCCCCGCCCCCCCCCACGCTGAAACCAACATGGAGGAAGCAGAGAGCAGAGGAGAAGCCTGGACCAGCGCTAGTAACACAGACACCCGGTAAGCCACTAATCTTTGTAGTGCACACATAGAGGAAGCTGTCCCCCTAGGCTTCCTAGGAAACAGGAGTTTTGTCAGCACTTCCTCTCTATATACGTGGGGCTGCAGTATCATGCTAACAGGCAAATCTGGGGGGAGTAGCAAAATACATATCTTTAAAAGCATATATATATCTACATGTTATCTGGGTAAACATTAGTACATCCCATCCTGCCTCAAAAGACATAGTGGAGATAGTGGCTGATGCACAAGCATACCATTAGCCAACCCAGAACCCCCAGGGGGGATACCTACTGTCGAACCAAGTCCCGCAGGTTCCCTCTTACCTGCTCCACGCCGCAGGGTATTGCAAAATGCAAGAGGCCCAGCCTTCCCCCATCTCCGTGGGTATTGTCTTGGACCTTCAGGGACCGGGGTCCTGTGTTAAGGAACCCACACCCCTGGACCTATATAGCATCCTGGCATCAGTAGCGTTTAGTTCTTGGAAGAGACTAAGGCACTGGAGCCCAGAATCCAGCCCTCCAAGGAGAGGCATTATAGGCAAAACCCCACTCCAGCAGGGCCCGGGTACCGTACACCTTGGCTTTGAAGCCCTTCGGACGGATCCGGCTAGCTATCCTGGGTCCCGAGACCTCCGAGGGACAGCTAGACGTGACCAACACCTAAGACACTGGCGAAAAAACTGAAGCACTCCCAGTGGGAGGGGGTTATATAGAGAGGAAACTTCCTGTGAAATTGATTACACCAGTGTCCACACCTGAAAGTACCCATATAACCCAAGTGTAATGGCTATGCGCTCTGTGTCCCGTGATGTACGATAAAGAAATGTCCACCTCCACTCCATTTATTATCCTAAATTAGATGCACCTGTTTGAGGTCATTAGCTGCATTAGACACCTGTCCACCCCATACAATCAGTAAGAATCCAACTACTAACATGGCCAAGACCAAAGAGCTGTCCAAAGACACTAGAGACAAAATTGTACACCTCCACAAGGCTGGAAAGGGCTACGGGGAAATTGCCAAGCAGCTTGGTGAAAAAAGGTCCACTGTTGGAGCAATCATTAGAAAATGGAAGAAGCTAAACATGACTGTCAATCTCCCTCGGACTGGGGCTCCATGCAAAATCTCACCTCGTGGGGTCTCAATGATCCTAAGAAAGGTGAGAAATCAGCCCAGGACTACACGGGAGGAGCTGGTCAATGACCTGAAAAGAGCTGGGACCACCGTTTCCAAGGTTACTGTTGGTAATACACTAAGACGTCATGGTTTGAAATCATGCATGGCACGGAAGGTTCCCCTGCTTAAACCAGCACATGTCAAAGCCCGTCTTAAATTTGCCAATGACCATTTGGATGATCCAGAGGAGTCATGGGAGAAAGTCATGTGGTCAGATGAGACCAAAATAGAACTTTTTGGTCATAATTCCACTAACCGTGTTTGGAGGAAGAAGAAGAATGATGAGTACCATCCCAAGAACACCATCCCTACTGTGAAGCATGGGGGTGGTAGCATCATGCTTTGGGGGTGTTTTTCTGCACATGGGACAGGGCGACTGCACTGTATTAAGGAGAGGATGACCGGGGCCATGTATTGCGAGATTTTGGGCAACAACCTCCTTCCCTCAGTTAGAGCTTTGAAGATGGGTCGAGGCTGGGTCTTCCAACATGACAATGACCCGAAGCACACAGCCAGGATAACCAAGGAGGGGCTCTGTAAGAAGCATATCAAGGTTCTGGCGTGGCCTAGCCAGTCTCCAGACCTAAACCCAATAGAGAATCTTTGGAGGGAGCTCAAATTGTGTTTCTCAGCGACAGCCCAGAAACCTGACTGATCTAGAGAAAAATCCCTCCTCCAGTGTGTGCAAACCTGGTGAAAAACTACAAGAAACGTTTGACCTCTATAATTGCAAACAAAGGCTACTGTACCAAATATTAACATTGATTTTCTCAGGTGTTCAAATACTTATTTGCAGCTGTATCATACAAATAAATAGTTAAAAAAACCTTAGTTACACTTACCGGTAACGGTATTTCTATGAGTCTTTCAGGACAGCACTTGGAGAGAGCGCAGCTCCACCCACTTCCCAGGAAACACTGCAGTCACTGCTATAACTTCCGCCCACCTCCACCATGGCCTCAGTTGTACACGAGCACCTCCGGCCATACTGAAATGAGATAAGCAGAACATAGCAACTAAAACATGTTAGTACAACACACATATATATATATATACACACCAGAAGAGAGAAGGGTGGGTTATCGGTGCTGTCCTGAAAGACTCATAGAAATACCGTTACCGGTAAGTGTAACTAAGGTTTTCTCACTTCGTCTTTCAGGACAGCACTTGGAGATGATAACCGAGTAATTACTCTAGGGTGGGACCACCGCTTGCAGGACCTTCCTGCCAAAAGACTGCTCCGCCGCTGAGAGCAGATCCATCCTGTAGTGGCGAGTAAAAGTGGAAAAACTCGTCCACGTAGCTGCCTTGCAGATAAGCTCTGGTGAAGCTCCAGCCCGTTCTGCCCAGGAAGTTGCCACAGCCCTTGTAGAATGTGCCACCACCCCTGGGGGAGGTTCTATACCCCTAGCCTTATAGGCCTCGTGGATAGCCATACGGAGCCATCTGGCTAGTGTACTTTTGGAAGCACCGTACCCCCTACGTGCACCCGAGAACAACACAAACAGAGAATTGGATTTTCTAATTTCCCTGGCGACTTCCAGGTAGTGCATAATGCACCTTCTGACATCTAAGGTATGAAACACTTTTTCCCTTGAACCGGAAGGCGCCGGACAAAAAGGTAGGTAACACTATTTCTTGTGTCCTATGGAAGGCCGATACCACCTTAGGAAGGAACCCAGGATCTGTCCTCAACACGACTCTATCTGGGAAGATGGTCAAGAAGGGTTCCACAATAGAAAGAGCCTGTAGCTCACTAATTCTCCTAGCCGAGGTGACGGCCACTAAAAGGACCGCTTTCAGGGTCCAAAATTTTAAAGATGCTTCTAACAGTGGTTCAAAAGGTCTTTTTGTCAGACCCCCCAAAACCACCGATAAGTCCCACTTGGGAAAAAACTTAAAGGGGGAAGGCCTAGCCCTGGCCAACGCCTTAAAAAATCTGATGACATAGGGATCTAGAGATAACCGTCTCTCTATAAATACTGATAGCGCAGCAAGCTGCGCTTTCAGGGTGCTGGCTGCCAGACCCTTGTCCATCCCGTCCTGTAAAAACTCCAGGACCGCAATATTATTCATAGGGGCACAATTCTTTGAACTGCACCAGGAATTAAAGACCCTCCAGGTCTTGAAATAAATCGCCCTGGTAACTTCCTTTCTGCTACTAAGTAGCGTATCCACTAACCGTTTAGATAAACCCTTCCTACTCAGGATTAACTCTTCAGTAACCAGGCCGCCAGGTTGAGCCGATCCACGTTGGGATGGAGCAGAGGACCCTGGTATAACAAGTCCTTTCTGACTGGAAGTAGCTGATGAGGTTCTATTGCCAGTTTCAGCAGGGTTGAAAACCAAGGCCTTTTGGGCCAGTATGGGGCTATCAGGATAAGAGTCGTCTTTTCTACCTGAAGTTTCCGCAGAACTAATGGAATCATTTGTACTGGGGGGAAAGCATAACACAAACGGAAGGGCCAATGCTGAACCAACGCATCTAGACCCTCCGCTTGATCCAGTCTGTTGAGGGAAAAGAAAACTGGAACCTTGGCGTTGGCTTGGGACGCAAACAGGTCTATCTGAGGGGTTCCCCACCTGTCTGCTATTTTCTGGAACACCTCTGAATTTAGACTCCACTCGGATTCCAGAACCCTCCTCCTGCTTAGGAAGTCTGCCAGGTGGTTTAAACTGCCCTTTAGGTGTACTGCAGACAGAGATGCCAAGTTTGTCTCTGCCCAGTAAAGCATGTGTAGGGCCAGGCTCAGGAGAACCCTGCTCCTCGTGCCCCCCTGCCTTGAGACATAAGCTGCATGTGGCTCCTGCTCCCGCCACCTCCGCTGCGTCTTCTGGCTCCATTCTCCCAGAACGCGGCGATCGCTTGTGCGCCTCCTTTTGAAAGGTCCCGGTTAACCCCACCGCTGTGGGAACCGGAAATTGCACCGCCGAGGCTGCCCCTCCCTTCTGCGTTCCAGCGGCCGGAACCGGAAGCCGCCACGCACCGCCGGAAGTCCCGCCTCCACCGGAAATGACGTCGCCCGCCCTCCGTACCGGGACATTGCGGACCCCAGGAGACCGGCATCTAACCGCCCCCAACCTGGCCCGCAATGCCCAGCCTATTGGCGCGGAACCCCCGGCAGCCTTTACCCTCGCCGGGCTCGAGAAGAGGGGAGCACCGAAACGTCCCCCACGCGTCAGGGGGGAGGTAGGGTCTGCCTCCTGAAGAAAACAACCGATCGCAGGTATGCCTTTAATCCGTCTCCCCCTGGAGAGAGTCCAGCATCCTCCTGGTTCCCTGCAGCGCTTCCACCATGGCCGGAGGAAACACTACAACTGAGGCCATGGTGGAGGTGGGCGGAAGTTATAGCAGTGACTGCAGTGTTTCCTGGGAAGTGGGTGGAGCTGCGCTCTCTCCAAGTGCTGTCCTGAAAGACGAAGTGAGAAAATCATACATTGTGATTTCTGGATTTTTTTTTTTCTGATTATGTCTCTCACAGTGGACATGCACCTACGATGACAATTTCAGACCCCTCCATGATTTCCAAGTGGGAGAACTTGCAAAATAGCAGGGTGTTCAAATACTTATTTTCTGCACTGTATATATATATGTGATAGTAATGATGCATTCCTTTTGTCCAACAATGACTGGACATATACCGAGTTTCCCTGAAGAAGCAGAGACTACTCTGCGAAACGTGTTGCGCTACTCTGCATCAATGAACTCAATATATTCTTGCTGGAAGCAAGCATCAATATCAACTCTAGCTGTGTGCTATTTACACTTTTTGATATAATTTTATATATCTTCATGGAATTTTAATAATGTTTGTACAATAAAAAAAATAGCTACGCACTGGAAACCACTGGCGTGGATGGTAACAAGGGGCGGCACAGAACCCAGCTCTCCATCCAGATTTCATTGCTTGGTCTCTTTTACATGCCATGTACTTGGTCTTCTCTTGTAAATGCAATACCTAATAAATGTTCCATTTTGCTTCACATACTGCACTTATGCTGCGTACACGCGATCATTTTTCAGTACGTCCAAAAAACAACGTTTTTCCAACTTCATCATTAAAAACGACGTTGCCCACACACCATCGATTAAAAAAAAAAAAAAAATGATGAACAAAGTGCGGTGACGTACAACACGTACGATGGCACTCTAAAGGGGAAGTTCTATTCGCCTTTGGGCTGCTTTAGCTGATTTCCTGTTAGTAAAAGACTATTTGCGCTTTTCTGTCTGTTACAGCGTGATGAATGTGCTTACTCCATTATGAATGGTAGTTTTACCAGAAGGAGCGCTCCCATCTCATAACTTGCTTCTGAGCATGCGTGGGTTTTTTACGTCGTTTTAGCCCACACACGATAATTTTTTACAACCCGAAAAACGAAATAGTTTAAAACTACGTTAAAAAATGCAGCGTGTTCAAATTTTTTTTTGTCGTTTTTCAGAACCTGAAAAATTATGTGAAGCCCACACACGATCATTTTAAATGACGTTTTTTAACAACAACGTTTTTTTCATGCCGAAAAATGATCGCATGTACGCGGCATTAGATTGGTGCTGCTTCTCTCCCATCCAAAGTTCATGAGGGTAAATGTCCCTGCCTCACAAATTTAGTTTTTGTCCATTAACGAAAAGCTAATTAATTTTCGTCATTGGACAAAAATGTGTATATGTATATTTCGTTTGTACAGGTCGCTGAAAAATAATTTTTTTATGAAATTTACATTGGCTGTGACTACTTACGCATACTGCGATTTATTTACCAGTAAACAAATTCTGCCTTCTTGATTACCAAGAGCCCGTCTGCACATTGTGTGCAGAAGAGGGCATTAGGGAAATGCTGACATCAATAAGAACTGATCTTCCAACAGCCGCCCGGCAAGAATTTAACGAGCCTGTCGAAGGCTACAGAAACACGGTTTAAAAACACAACAACATGCCAATGGAAAAAAATTAATCCACTGTGGTTCAAAGTTTAACAAGAAACCAAACACGAAAAATGTCCAGGTGGTGAAAACTTTTTATAGGAACATTAACCACTTAGCTGGCCATATGCCAGTTTTAACAACTGTATTGCAGGGGCAATGAGAATATTGCACATAAAACTACATGTATTGCATCAGCACAAGTAAAGTGCAACTTCATCAGCTGAGCTATTGGATCACTGATGGATTTAACCACAAGGAGAGGATATCTGTCCCAGTCACCAACCTAGTGGCATGATCCTGTCCTTAGGGAGCAAGGCTGACCTTTCTTGTTGTATAACAAGGAGATCAACGCAATCTGGCAAGTGCACATTTTTATATGAGAATGTGGGGACATGATCGGGAAAATTCTTCTGTTGTCAAGACACAAGAACCTTCCTCACTTTTATAAGGAAGGGCAATGTCATTTATGAATATATTATTTTGGACTGAGCACTTATTAACCACTTGACCACTGAGCACTTAAACCCCCTTCCTAACCAGATCAATTTTCAGCTTTCGGTGCTCTCACAATTTGAATGACAATTACTCAGTCATACAACATTGTACCCATCTGAAATGTTTGTCCTTTTTTTCACACAAATAGAGCTTTCTTTTGGTGGTATTTAATCACCTCTGCCGTTTTAATTTTTTGCGCTATAAAAGAAAAAAGACTGAAAATTCTGTACAAAAAAAAAAAATCTTGTTTCTGTCATAATAGCAGGTTATTTCTCACACACAGCATATGCATACCACAAATTACACCCCAAAACACATTCTGCTATTCCTCCCGAGTATGGCGATACCACATGTGTGAGACTTTTATACAGCATGGCCACATACAGAGGCCCAACATGCAGGGAGTGCCACCAGGCGTTTTGGAACACACAGACCAATTCTGACATTCCTCTCCTACATGTAAAAATCATCATTTATTTGCTAAAAAATTACACAGAAACCCAAAACATTATATATGCTTTTTTTTTTTTTTTTTAAAGACCCTAGAGAATACAATGGCGGTTGTTGCAACTTTTTATCTTGTACGGTATTGTCGCAGCAATTTTTTGAACGCGTGTTTTAAAAAAACAAAAAAAAAAAACAGTTTTGTGCTTAAAAAAAACAAACAGTAAAGTTAGCCCAATGTTTTTGCATACTATGAAAGATGAACGCCGAGTAAATAGATACCTAACATGTCACCCTTCAAAATTGCACACGCTCGCGGAATTGCGCCAAACTTAAAAATCCCCATAGGCGACGTATTGCAAGGTATTGGGGTATTGTGGAGTATGGGGGGGGGGGGGTATTGCAGCAGAGTATAGCGCAGGGAGGGATGGTTGGATCTGTGACTGCATTTGTCACAGATCCAGCCCACAGCGCTGCTGCTGCCACCTGCCCCCCCCCTCTCACACTGTACTCAACGATACAGAGAGGAGAGGGAGGAACCGGCGTCATTACATGACAAGTGATCGCTCTGTTATTTGACGGAGCGTTCACGTGGTAAACGGCCTCTATCAGCGGCAATTTACCACGATCCGTGATGCTCCGGGTCTTCTAGACCCGGCGCTCATGGATAATTCCGGGAGCGCGGCCCAGGGGGCGAGCGAGAGGAGGATTCTGGGAGGACGTTGTAGACGTATTTTGTCTATAGCGCGATGGGAAAGTGGTTAATGCATTGGATTAAACACTTATTAACCACTTAAAGCAGAGTTCCATCCAAATTTGGAGCTTCCGCTTTAAGCACTCCTCACCCCCTTACATGCCACATTTGGCATGTCATTTTTTTTGGGGGGTGGGGGGGCCTGTGGGGGCTTCGGTAGGAGTGGGACTTCCTGTCCCACTTCCTCCTTCGGCAACTCTTCTCATCTTAGGCGGCCCTTCCCTTTATGCGATCTCCTGGGACACGTGACAGGTCCCAAAAGATCGCACGTCCACTCAGAGCGCAGTGCGACTCGGGCATGTGCAGTGAGTGCCCGGCTGTGAAGCCGAAAGCTGTCACGGCCGGGTGCCCACACTATGAATGAAGGCACCGGCCTGAGAGAGGAGCGGAGCTCCGGGCAGCTGTGTCGCTGGACCCTGGAGCAGTTAAGTGTCTATTTATTAAAAGTCAGCAGCTACACTTTTTGTAGCTACTGACTTTTAATAAATACTAAAAGACTGGAACTCCGCATTAAGGACCGCGTCACCTACATATACTGCGTCAGTGTGGCCCTTAAGCGCAAACTCATGTACCTGTACTTGATTCCTCTCTTCGGCTCTGGGGCATCGCCGGCCACCCGTGATCATTCACTGGTGAGGCAGAACAACAGTGATCTTGTGTTTCTGCTAAGCAGAAATGTGGATTTCCATTTTTCTCCAGTCACAATACCCCCTTCCCCCCGTTAGAAAATACTCCATAGGAGCACACTTAACCCTTTGATTGCCCCCTGCCAGGACCATTTATACAGTGAAAGTGCTTTTTTTTTTTTTTTTTTTTTTTTTTAGCACTGATCACTGAATTGGCGTCACTGGTCCATAAAAAGTGTCACTTTGTGTCTGAATTGTCCGCCGCAATGTCGCAGTCCTGCTAAAAAATAAATCACTAGCAAAAATACAAAAAAATAAAAGTTCATAAATCGATCCCATAGTTTGTAGACGCTATAACTTTTGCGCAAACTACGGTTATTGTTATTTTTTTTTGCCAACAACATGTAGCAGAATACATATTGACCTAAATTGATGAAGAAATGTGATTTCTTATAAAAAAAAATTAAAACATATTGGATATGTTTTATAGTAGAAATAGTTATTTTTTCCTTCAAAAATTGTTGATCTTTTTTGTTTATAGCGCAAAAAATAAAAACTGCAGAGGTGATCAAAAACTACCAAAAAAATAAAAAAAGGGACATCAATTCTATTTGGGTACAGTGTCGTGCAATTGTCAGTTAAAGCGACGCAGTGGTGTATCGCAAATAAATGGCCTGGTGAGGAACAGAGTAAAACCTTCCGGAGCTGAAGTGGGAAATTCATATTCCTTTATTTTACATGTATTATTAATGTTTATTTTTGCACGTGCTGTATAGCACAAACATTTGTAAATATGTATTTTTTAGTTCTAGACAGAGTGGAGATGGATTACAACACCAATCCATTCTTTTAATGATTTGTGCCCCCGTTAGAGACATATACCTTCTCTATTTGTCCTGCTTAACATTATCATTGAAAGTAAAGAAAATCCCAAACTTTGGTTTGTTACCAGAAAAAAGGACATCTTCCAATGGTGAAATTCTTTAATTTGTAGGGATTCTCAATTTCTGTTTGGCTATGGGATGGAAAGTGAGGAAAAATCTCTGAAAATAGGGCACAGATGGATAGACAGAGATTAAATTTATATATATATATATATATATATATATATATATATACACACACTCATTATAACCCTCCCCTACTCTATTATTTAGTTCTACTTTAAAGCGGAGGTTCACCCTAAATATAAGATCTCCCATGCGATCCAGCATACTGGCGTCAGCGCCAGTATGCTGGGTTTTTTTTTTTTTAATAGCACACTTACTGTATTATTGTGGAATTCCTTTTTTGTCCCCCGCGGTGGACGGCTGTAGTATAGCGCGTCACATCTTCCTAAAATACCCGATATGGACTTGGGTAATCTCGGCGAAAATGCGGCGCCTGCGCACAGACCTAGGAGCTGACTGCGCAGGCGCCGTATTTCTCCGAGTCCTATTTCGGAGGGCGTGACGCGCCATAGCCGTAGGACTCGGAGAAATACGGCGCCTGCGCAGTCAGCTCCTAGGTCTGTGCGCAGGCGCCGCATTTTCGCCGAGATTACCCGAGTCCATATCGGGTATTTTAGGAAGATGTGACGCGCTATACTGGCGCCGTCCACCACGGGGGACAGAAAAGGAATTCTACAATAATACAGTAAGTGTGCTATTAAAAAAAAAAAAAAACAGCATACTGGCGCTGACGCCAGTATGCTGGATCGCATGGGAGCTCTTATGTTTAGGGTGAAATACCGCTTTAACTTGCAGGGATTTACCCTCACTTTCTGTTTTGGTGATGGCACAGGAAGTGAACAGAAATCTCCCCAATAAGACACAGATAGCAAAAAACCTGACATGGTTATAACCCTCCCTTACTCCCTTGGCAACAGATGAATGTAATGTACGGGGTATACATGAGACTACACACACGCCTTGCACACGCCGCAATCTGTGAGCTGGGGCACAAACACCATCAGTGGGTAGATACAGGGAACAAGAACAAAGACAATTTTGATATTGGCAGCATGGGAGGATGTCACTTGCCCAAAAAAAAAAAAAAAGGATGTAAAGCGTGTGTAGTACATACCGTATGTGCATGAGTTTCAACAAGTTTACAGGTGTTCTTCCTATGCAGTGCATTAGTGAGAAAGTATCCAATTGAAAAACATTCATTCAGCCTATGCTGTAAAAGGCAGCAAACCACATGGAGACTGTTCTATATTTGTCTATGCAAAGAAATTAATAGTTAAACCCTCCTATCCTTTACAGTAGGGGTCTCCAAACTCTCTAAAGAGAGGGCCAGCTTACTGTCCTTCAGATTTTAAGGGGGCCGGACTGTGCCCAGAGTGGAGTAAACAATGCCCAAACTTTGGTATTAGGGGAATAAATAGTTGGTCAGTGGGAGGAAAAAAGTGCCCCATTTTTGTTGTCAGTGTAAGGAATTATGCCCAATCATTGGTATCGGGGGAAAGAATACGGCATCATTGTTGGTGTCAGTGGCAGGAATAATGTCTCAAGGGACAGATAAAGTAAAGCAAAGAGCCACATCTGGCCCCAGGGCCACAGTTTGAAGACAACTGCTTTACAACCAAGGAAGCTGCCATTTTAGCCTCTGATCTGCACTCAATTATGACACCAGCCATTTGATGCCCTGACAGTTCAGCTGAGAGCAAATGCAACAGTGACAGTTATCATTCACAGCACACCTTCAATGCCTTGATGGGTTTAAAACTACTTTAAATAATAAACATATGATTTTTATATTTTTGTCTGGCTAGAAAGGCAGCATGCTGCATTCATTAGCGTTTTCGGCATTTATAAAAAAGAAATTAAAGCACCTTAACCGCTTAAGACCCGGACCAATATGCTGCCAAATGACCCAAGGGGTTGTGCGAAGTGGCTCCCAAACAAAATTTGCGTCCTTTTCTTCCCACAAATAGAGCTTTCTTTTGGTGGTATTTGATCGCCTCTGCGATTTTTATTTTTTGCGCTATATACAAAAATAGAGCGACATTTTTGAAAAAAAATCAATATTTTTTACTTTTTGTTATAAGAAAAATCAATAAACTAAATTGTAGTCAAACATTTAGGCCAAAATGTATTTAGCCACATGTCTTTAGTAAAAAAAAAAAAAAAATCGCAATAAAAAAAAAAAAAAATATTAGCTACCTAGCGGGAACAGCGACACTAATACAGCGATCAGAAAAATGATCGCTTAGTGATGCTGGCAATAGAGAGTGAAAGGGTTAACTAGGGCGGTGATCAAGGGGTTAAAACTTTATTAGGGGGGGGTACGGGGGCTACCCAGGACCTAACACTAACTGACTGTCACACTGCCTGTATGATTACATGTATGATTACTGCATTCAGTGACACGGTGACAGGGGGGGGGGGGGGGGGCGATCGGGGGGGGGGGGGTTAAATGTGCCTGTGTAGTGTTAGTGCAGGACTTACTTGTGTTGTGATCTCTCCTCAGCGGTGGTTGAAAAAAATCGCCGAGGGAGAGATCACACTGCTTCCTCCTTCCTGTGTTTACACAGGAGGAGGAAGTGACAGGGCGGGCGGGCGCGCGCATTGGCTGAGAGCGATCCGGAGGGGGCGGACAAAAATGAATAGCCGCCCCCATCAACCCGGATCGGACCCCTGACCCACCTCAAGGCACCAACGTATATATACGTTGATGTGCCTCTCGGTGCCATTCTGCCGACGTAAACGTACATGCGGCAGTCCTTAAGTGGTTAAAGAATTCACGCATTGTAAAATTTTCATTCATTGCAACAAAAATAGTTTAAGGACAATGCGTATTTTTCTATAAAGCACATGCAATATACTGTAAATTAACTTAAAGTTTCTACCAATGCCTATAGTAGCTACATAATCAGAAGTACACTCTAAAAAAAGACAGGCCAGCATCCCTAACCTATTCCTGAAAATTAGGGATGTCCCGATGCCGATACTAGTACAGATACTAGTATCGGTATCAGTATCAATACCGAGCATTTCCCAGAGTACTTGTACTCGGGGGGAAATGCTCTGATGCCTCACCCGCTACCTGGGCGGGCAGGCAGGGGAGTTGCAAGTCTTCTCCCCCCGTGCTGTTTTTTCCCCCCGCCCGTGCAGTCCTCTCCCCCCGTCAAATTTGTCAGAATGGAGAGGGGAGGTAGGAGCCGCTAAACCCGGCTCCTACCTTTTCCAAATGAACAGAGTCAGTGATCACTGACTCTGTCCATTCACATAACTGAGCATTGTAACCTGTGTTTACGATGCTTCAGTTTATGAATGGAGAGGGGCTTCTCTCCATTCTTAGCTGAGGCTGCTGAGAAAGGGACTGGGGAATCTGTGTCCTTAGTTCCTTTCTCTGTCTTAAAGGGGAGATGTCAGGAGGTCTGTTAAGACTCATGATCTCTCCAAAGACCCCCAACAGGGTTGATAAAAAAAAATTCACTGTAAATATAAATTAAAAATAATTGTAAAAAAAATAAAAAAAATACTGCCACGGTCACATGACATTAAAAAAAGTATCAGTACTCGTATCGGCGAGTACTTGGGAAAAAAAAAAAGTATCAGTACTTGTACTCGGTCTCAAAAAAGTGGTATCGAGACAACCCTACTGAAAATGCCAGCTGTCTGGCATAGACTTCAGTCCTTTGTCACTCACTTGGAACAGGAATTCAGATTGTAAGATCTAACTTCACTTGCTGCATACTTTTTCCAGGTCAGAGACACAAATCATGGAAGCCTGGGAGACGTGCCGTGTTCATATTTTTCACACATCTCTCAGAACTCCAGCCAAAACTAAAATTGCATGGATCATTACACATGTGCCTCAGTCACACCGCAATGCAACAGTGATGTGCAGAGGAAAGAAAGCAGCATGATGCATTTTTCTGCAGCTCGACCCGCCTCACCACAGCTCAGTTGTGGTGCAGAGACTTTGACAAAGGGTCATTTTGTAACCAACAAAGGAAATAAAAATAAAGTGATGCACTGAAATAGCACATCGCACTGTCCATCACCGCCGGAACACAAATGTCACCAACTTGTACACAAACCCTGCGGTGTAAATGAAACCCACGAAAAAACAATTAACACAGCGATCTCATCTTATTTATCGCTGTAATTTCTTGTCCTATCATCATAAGAACTGATTGGCTAATGTACAGCTCCTTCCACCCACACCCCCAGGGACTGCAGAAAGCTAAGGCTATATTTACACAAGCTGGAGAGAATCGGTGGATTATTGCAAGTCGACCGAAATGCTGCATGAACTTGGGGGTGAATGCACCCTAATAATATCAGGTCAAATTAGGTAGCTATATGTTATAACTAAGGCCAACCCCGATCCCCCCCCCCTGTTTTGGATTGAGGAGAGAGAGTTATAACCCTTGTCATCCGTGTCCCATTGGTGAGAATTCTCTTTACTTGAATTCCTCCTCCCGCCCCTCAAGGGAATCTATATTCTGACAGCACTTACAGATCAGTGTGTACCCCCGTCAGAACACAATAGCTCAGCAGGGGAGATCACCAACATTGGATGTGTTAGTATGGTGATCAGTAAGTTTGTTTGTTCGGCCCACTGAAGAAAAAAAAAACACCACACAACACTTACTGTGTGTACCCAGGATTACCAGAACACAGACCGCAATAAAAACATAAGAACCTTCTGGAGGAATCTAGGATGGAGAATGACCTGGGGGTCCTAGTAGACGACAGGCTTAACAATGGCATGCAATGCCAAGCTGCTGCTAACAAAGCAAACAGAATATTGGCATGCATTAAAAAGGGGATCAACTCCAGGGATAAAACAATAATTCTCCCGTTCTACAATACTCTGGTCCGGCCGCACCTAGAGTATGCTGTCCAGTTCTGGGCACCAGTCCTCAGGAAGGATGTGCTGAAAATGTACAAAGAGCAACAAAGCTAATAAAGGGTCTGGAGGATCTTAGTTATGAGGAAAGGTTGTGAGCACGGAACTTATTCTCTCTGAGATACTTGAGAGGGGATATGATATCAACGTAGAAATACCATGGTGACCCCACAATAGGGATACAACTTTTCCACAAAAGAGAATTTAATAAGACACGTGGCCATTCACTAAAATTAGAAGAAAATAGGTTTAACCTTAAACTGTTTAGAGGGTTCTTTACTGTAAGGAAGGATGTGGAATTTCCTGTCTGCAGGGAGCATTGATCATTTCAAAAAATGATTAAATAGGCACCTAAACAACCACAACATGCAGGGATATGCAATATAATATTAATATATAATCACATACATAGGTTGGACTTGATGGACTTGTGTCTTTTTTCAACCATGTCTAGTATGTAACTATGGGGGTTATTTATGAAAGGCAAATCCACTTTGCACTACAAGTGCAAACTCCAAGTGAAAAGTGCACTTGAAAGTACAGTTGGGGACATGCAAGGAAAATAAAAAACAACATTTAGCTTGTACATGATTGGATAATAAAATCAGCAGAGCTTCCCCTCATCGTTCTAATCCCTTCTCCACACCATCCAAATCTAAAAAGGTGTTGTCTTGAGATATCATTTAACTGATATATTGATATAATGGGCTGCAATCATTTGGGTTTTTCAAACCTACCTAAAATCCAGCTTTAAACAATTACCAAGAGCTAGACCTTAATAGGTCATGTGTCATTACATTACAATTTATGCTATGCTATGTTCACATGCTATTGCACAGACAGGAAATACAAGTTTCTAACTTACAAACACCTTATGATATGAAGCTACAAGTGTGACAACACCATCACCCTAGGGATATTCTCCTCCTGCCACTTCTGTTCTGTGCCACCATCTCCAAATATCCTGAATGTGCAAAACGTGCTTCACGCCCCTTCAAGATATTGGTTACCCAGCAAAGACCTGCGACGAGTCAGGGCACACGTGGAGGATACCCATGCATGGGAAGAATCCCCTGCATATGTGTAGACATTGGGCACCTGGCAGAGGGCAGGGTCATGACATACATGCACTCCTCGGAAAACACAGATCCCCGGAGATGCGACATGGACATCCCAGGAGGAAGCGAGTCCCCCATGTAATTCTCACCTGGGTGAGGAAGGAGGAAGTGCTGCGCTGCAGCATTAACCACTTAAAACCCGGACCAATATGCAGGTTACGGACCTGGCCACTTTTTGCGATTCGGCACTGTCACGCTTTAACTAAAAATTGCGCGGTCGTCGCCATGGCTCCCAAACAAAATTGACGTCCTTTTTTTCCCCACAAATAGAGCTTTGTTGTGGTGGTATTTGATCACCTCTGCGTTTTTTTTTTTTTTTTTAACAAAAATAGAGCGACAATTAAAAAAAAAAAAAAAATGCAATATTTTTTACTTTTTGCTATAATAAATATCCCCCAAAAATATATAAAACAACTTTTTTTCCCTCAGTTTAGGCCGATACGTATTCTTCTACATATTTTTGGTAAAAAAAGAAAAAATAATAAGCGTTTATTGATTGGTTTGCGCAAAATTTATAGCGTTTACAAAATAGGGGGTATTTTTACTACTAATGGTGGCGATCAGCGATTTTTTTTGTGACTGCGACATTATGGCAGATACATTCAGACACTTTTGGGACCATTGTCATTTTCACAGCGAAAAGTGCTATAAAAATGCACCGATTACTGTGAAAATGACGCTGGCAGTAAAGGGGTTAACCAGGAGGGGGAGCTGTGTTTGTTAAGTGTGTTGTAAGGGAGTGTTCTTACTGTGGGGGGGCGTGGCTGTGCGTGTGACGTCACTGATCGTCGTTCCGTAATACAGGGAACAGACGATCACTGACAGCCACACTAGGAAGAACGGAGAAGGTTTGTTTACACTTACCTCGCCCAATTCTTCCTCTCTGTGACCCGATCGCGGGACACAGCAATCGGGTCTGCGGGTCCCGTGGGCACGGTCACGGAGGACAGGACAAGGCAGCGAGCACGCCGCCACGCTCACGACCCACGGCTGGGCATCTTAAAGGGGACGTACCTGTACGCCCATGTGCCCAGCCCTGCCATTCTGCCTATGTTAATAGTCGTGTGGCGGTCCTTAAGCGGTTAAAAGAGTGGGGGAAGGAAAAAAAAAAAAGGGTACAAAACATTCTGGGTGATGAAACGTTCCAATCTTATTAGGGCCAGTTCACACCATAGAAATTAGGTTTCAGATGCTTTTCTGCATGTGTTTTTTTTTTTTTTTTTTAAGTCCAGTATATTCCCCCCCCCCCCCCTTTTTTCTTAAAATGGAACTTCTGCTTTTTAGAACCCCCCATCGGTGTCACATTTATTACCTTTCGGGGGGAGGGTAGCAGATACCTGTATAATACAGGTATTTTGCTCCCACTTCGAGGCATAGATACCCGAGTCGCCCATGGGTATCTACGCCACTTCCGGCGCCATCTCTGAACGACGCCCCCACCCATCTTCTGGGAGACACACAGGTCCCAGGAGACAGTGGGGACCAGTGGGATCGCGCATGCGCAGTAGGGAACCAGGAAGTGAAACCGCAAGGCTTTATTTTCGGATTCCCTTACCGAAAATGGCGGCGGCAGCACCCAAGAGCTTTGGGATAGATCGGCTTCAGGTGCCGACATCACGGGCACCCTGGACAGGTCAGCAGCTGCTCTATTTGTAGTTGCTGACTTTAAAAAAAAAAAAAATAGACAGAACTTTGCTTTAACCATAAACAAGGACATGCGTATTCCAATGTGTTTTTGAATTTTCTGACAGCGTTCCAGTGCAGGAAAAATGCAGCAAGTTCTACTTTTTTTTTTTGGCTGGAACTGGAAGCACTGGTGCCATTGCCATTGAAAACCATACAACCTACCGTCAATGCGTTTTTGATGCAGAAAAAATAAAACGCCTAGGGCTACATGTGGTGTGAACTGGCCCTTAGGGTTGGTTTACACCAGGGATACCCCTCCCCAACCCTCTGGAGAGAGATGCCACCTCCTCAGCACCCCTTGTGATGTCACAACCCTTGACATTGCAGCGCAAGAGGGCTGCGCTGCCCCTGTGCACATTCACGTCTGCTCATTCTTGGAAGCATGCCTTCTGTAGACGTTCCCGGGAACACGCAGAATTATTAATTGCCAATATGCATTCCAAACGTGGCCAAAAAACGCACCAAACTCTATGCCTAAAAAACAAACAAGTGCCAAGAGCGTCTTTAACAAATTTATCAGCCCATTCAAAGGACTAGACTACCCTGTGTGAAAAAATGTGTCAGTGTGAAAGGGGCATTACACTCAAACCCGTCATGCTCATCCGCAGTGCTGCCCGCTGAGCATTATAGTGCCCTGTCACATGACCCCCACAGAATTCTATGAGTTATCATGTGTGAGGATAGGATTATAATGACATGGGTACCTTCCTGAGGTGACATCATTGACGTTTATTATGCAATACAAAGTAATAGAGACCTGTCACTTCTCCCTATACTCACTCCATGCCAGCTGATCCAGGGAATGCATTCCCACCTGGCCACCTCCCGGCCCCGGACCCTGGAGTCTACCACACATCGGATTCTCCACCTCCATAGCCATATAATATGCTCTCCACACCGTCCGCAATGTATTTCCGCACCGACCGACTGCTATATACACGTCTGCCTTCTCCAAGCAACATGAATGACGAGCTACGGCGTCCGGGCAGGCTCAAAACACCAGCTAGTGCGCATGCGTAAGGGGAGTGTGGAAACGTGCTTATTAGTTCCATGTAAATAGAGAGATTTCTCCAGAACTCGCCCTGTGTAATCCACTTACTACTATGACACCTCCGTGTGTGTGTGTGCTGTACAAGGCTTTCTATACCATACTACACCTCGTTCCTCCTCATTTTGGTCTGATCTTTATTTAGATGTATAGAAAATGCAGTTGTTTTATCTTTCAGTGTTTCCAGCACTAAACCTTTCATCCAATTTCTAAATTGCTGCATTTTTAAATTTCAGAAGCCAATTTAAAAGAATACTAGTGTTAAAGAAAAAAAAAAAAACACTTGTGGGTTTAAATAATATTTTTTTTTTTTTTTTTTTTTTTAATACTTCTTTAACCACTTGACCTCTGGAAGATTTACACCCTTCCCGACCTGGCCCTTTTTTGCGATACGGCACTGTGTAACTTTAGCTGAAAATGGTGCGGTCGTGCGACGATGTACCCAAATAAATTTAATGGGGTAGTAAAGGTTTGTTTTTTATTCTTCCTTTAAGCTTGTGCATTGTTCCTTCAATTTCCCTTCTAAATGTTTTTTTTCTTTGTCTGAATTTCTCACTTCCTGTTTCTCCTCAGTAACCTTGCCCCCTGTTTTGGCTGGGGGTTAGTCAGCCAGAACAGCTTACTGAGGAGGAACAGGAAGTGGGAAATTCAGACAAAGAAAAAAAAACATTTAGAAGGGAAATCGAAGGTAAGTGAACCCACAATGCACTCGCTTAAAAGGAACCTATTTAGAAAATAAAAAACAAACCTTTACAACCCCTTTTCCCCCCACAAACAGAGCTTTCTTTTGTTGGTATTTTTTCACTATAAACCCAAAAAAGGCAGTCAATTAAAAAAAAAATATATATATATATATATATATATATTTTTTTTTTAACTTACTGCTATAAAACATATCCAGTAAAAAAATCTAATTTTTTTCATCAATTTAGGCCAATATGTATTTTTTTGGGGGGTAAAACAAAAAATCCCAATAAACGTATATTGATTGGTTTGCGCAAAAATTATGACGTCTACAAAGTATGGGACATATTTATAGAATTTTTATTTATTTGTTTACTAGTAATGGCGGCAATCAGCGACTTATAGCCAAACTGCGATATTGTGATGGACAAATTGGACACTGAATTTTTTTGGGGGACCAGTGACACTATTACAGTGATTAGTGCTAAAAATATATACTGTCACTGTACTAGTGACACTGGCTGGGAAGGGGTTAACATTAGGGACGATAAAAAAGGTTAACTGTGTGCCTAGCCAGTTTTTGTTTTTTTTTGTGTACTGTATGTGCTGCTTTTACTAGGGGAAGAGATGGATTGTACACAGCAGGCGTCTGTTTGCAATGATTCATGGCCGGGACCTACTGATCTGCTGTGTGCTCACACCCCAGAGCCCTGTGTTGCTAATCAACACAGAGCTCTGTACAGAGGGAACCATCTCTCTGTTTCGGATCCCTGCAAAGCAGGGATCAGAAACAAAGATATCTGTAGTATAAAGTAGCACACATTCCACATTGTTAGGCACACATTTAACCCCTCAATCACCCTAGATGTTAACCCCTTCCCAGCCAGTGTCATTAGTATTGTGTAAAGTATTAGCGCTGCTCAATGTATTAATGTCACTGGTGATGTGAATGGCAGTTAGTCAGTTCCCCACCGGCGTCAGTGTCAGATTGTCCACCGCATTATCTCAGCCCCATCATAAGTTGATCCCTCTCAGGCGATCTGCTCTCCAGTCTAGGCACACTCACAGCAAGCCTCCTGCCGGCTGGAAGATGTCGTCCCGAGAGAGCGAGCTGAGGCCTTCCTTGTCCTTATATCAGATCCCCCAGCAGGCTGTGCGTAGGGGACTGCAATTTGGTAGCACGTTGGCATTGTGGGCATTGTAGTCTCAGACCAACCCACAGCAACAGAGTCACTTCCTCTCACACCACAATGCCCACCATGTTTTGCTCTATAATGTAACTAAACTCAACAACTTCAATGGCATAGTACAAATCGGACATCAGAGGGAGCCAGATTCCAGTCTAAGAACACACTGTCGTCTTTTAGGATACGTTTTGCAGTAACCCTTTGCTACACACTCCCCCAACTTGAAATCTTTGGTCCCCAAAGACAGTAGCAGTTTGAAATCTATTACATGCTTTGTTCAATACAAGAGGAGGAAAACCCCAGTTAGAGTACGCAGGAAATCAAACAATTAGCTTTTTCATAAAACCCTGACAGAGGAACCTCCCAGCGATGGAAATGGGAAGGGGGGGGGGGTTGTCCTGTCTACAGGCCACCGTAACTGGAATGGCCCAGTCAGATGTGCCAGGGGGTGAGTCGGGGTTGTCCTTTACTAAAGGTGAAGTGGAAGGACCAGGCATCTCTAATGTCCTTTTTGAGGTAAACACGTCCTCTTCAGAGCTTTAACCCAATTGATCATACGTCAGTCCCTTGGGTGGGTGAATAGCCCTTCTCTCTCTCTCTGCTCTTTTGGCTCCGATGTCTCAGGCACACTGGACTCTGTTTCTTCTACAGCTTCTTTTACTTCCTGCATATCAGCTTCCAGTTCCCTTGCTACACAAGCATGCCCCGCTTAACTGCACTTGGCTCCACACTAGTCTTGCAGGATTAACCAAGCGCATATCCAATGCAGCCTCTATGCTGTTTCAGAGCAGCAAAAAAAGAAAAAAAAAGGACTGAGCCTCTTTCTGAGTTTTGGTGTTTACAAGTTAAAAACATTGTTTTTGCTAGAAATTTACTTAGAATCCCCAAATATTATATATATATATTTTCTAACACCCTAGAGAATAAAATGGCGGTTGTTGCAATACTTTTTGTCACACCAATTTGCGCAGCGCTCTTACGAGCGCACTTTTTTTGGAAAACATTCACTTAAAATAAAAAAATAAGACAACAGTAAAGTTAGCCCAATTTTTATATTACATAGTTAGTCAGGTTGAAAAAAGACACAAGTCCATCCAGTTCAACCATAAAAAAAATAAACAAACAAAATAAAAACACAGTACATCCCATACACCCAACTCCATACCCACAGTTGATCCAGAGGAAGGCAAAAAAAAAACCAGCAGAGCGATGATCCAATTTGCTACCGGAGGGGAAAAAATTCCTTCCTGATCCCTCCAGAGGCAATCGGATTTACCCCGGATCAACTTTACCTACAGAACTTAGTACTCAGTTATATTATGTACATTTAGGAAAGAATCCAGGCCCTTCTTAAAGCAATCTACCGAGCTGGCCAGAACCACCTCTGGAGGGAGTCTGTTCCACATTTTCACAGCTCTGTGAAGAAACCTTTCTGTATTTGGAGGTATCTCTGGAGTCCATACCTCTCTTAATACAAGAAAGGACTTTGCTCGCTTTGGAAACCGCAGCTTGGCATTGCATGCTATTATTGATCTTATGATCTACCAAAACCCCCAGATCCTTCTCCACTACAGATCCCCCCAGTTGAACTCCCCCTAGCATGTATGATGCATGCATATTCTCGCGGAGGCGGCGGTGGAGGTGGAGACATGGCGTAGGAGGAGGCGGGCACCAGAGCGGCATTGTAAGCCGTCGTGCCTTTAGAACGAGCGGAGGCGGCGGTGAAGGTGGCGCGGGGGCGTAGGAGGAGGCGGGCACCAGAGCGGCGTTGTAAGCCATCTTGGCTACAGAAAGGGAGGCGGAGACAGGGTAGAGGCGGAGACAAGAGTGGCAGCATAAGACGCAGCGTTGGAGGCGGGGTGGAGGCGGAGACGGAACGGCACAGAGTAAGCGGAATATGTAATGATTACATATTCCCCTTATGCAGAGGCGGCTCTAGGCTTTGTGCGGCCTTAGGCAAATATTAGACATGGGGCCCCATTCACGCCCAAAATGCGAAAAAAATTCAAGCGATAGAAATTAATTGTATAAATTACATATATTAAGAGTCTTAAATCCTACAAACTTTGGATTTACAGTGTCTAAAATTTTCTCTAACCAATTAATCTTTAATCTTTTATATATACTGTATATATTATCCACTCCATTTTTTTTTAGAATGCAGTCCGGGTTTTTTTATCAACTCCAGTCCAGTTTTTTTTCAATTCCAATCCAGGTTTTTTTATTTTTTTTTTAACTCTAGTCCAGTTTTTTTTTAAATCCAGTCCAGTTTTTTTTTTTTTTTAACTCTAGTCCAATTTTTCTTTTTAAATCCAGTCCGGTTTTTTTTAACCACTTCAATACCCAGCCATAGACAATTGACGGCCTGAGATGGGATCTACCATCCTAAGTGGCCGTCAATTGACGGCCTGGGCTTTGCGGGTGGATATCTGAATGATGCCTGCAGCCAGAGGCATCATCCAGAGGGGGCCCGGAGAACGAATCGTCGGCGTCGGCAGGAAGCATAGAGATGACTGGTGACCAGATGGTCACCAGTCATCTCTATGACCGTCGGAGAACCCGAGCGCGATGTGATGACGTCACGCCCGGGTCCCCGTAAGTAAACAAAGCCGCGATTGCGGCTGTAAGCCACCATTCATGAGGTCGGTGAATTTTTTTTCACCGATCTCATGGTTTCCAGCCTGGAGGAGAGATGTGGGGTCTTATTGACCTCACATCTCTCCATAAACAGGACCTGTCACACACATTCCTATTACAAGGGATGTTTACATTGCGTAAATACTGTGCGAGGTAAAACGTTGCAATGGCCGCCATTTTATTCCCTAGGGTGTATGCTAAAAAAACATATATAATGTTTGGGGGTACTGTGTAATTTTCTAGCAAAAGAATGATGATTATTACATGTAGGAGAGAAGTGTCAGAATAGGCCCGGTATGGAGGTGATATAAAAGCCCGGTATTGAAGTGGTTAAAACTCCAATCCATTTTTTTTTTTAAATCCAGTCCGGGTTTTTTTTTCCCAACTCCAGTATAGTTCTTTTTTATGTCCAATCCGTTATTTTTTTCATCTTCAGTCCAGTTTTTTTTTTTAAATCCAGTCCGTTTTTTTTTCCCAACGTCAGCCCATTTTTTTAACTCTAGTCCAATTTTTTTTTTAAATCCAGTCCGGGTTTTTCTTAAACTCCAGTCCAGTTTTTTAAAATTCCAGTCCGGGTTTTTTTTTTAACTCCAATCCAGTTTTTTTAAAATCCAGTCCGGGTTTTTTTTCAAACTCCATTCCAGTTTTTTTTTTAAATCCAGTCCGGGTTTTTTTTAAAACTCCAGTCCGGGTTTTTTAAATCCAGTCCGGGTTTTTTTCAACTCCAGTCCAGTTTTTTTAAAAAATCCAGTCCAGTTTTTTTTTTTTTAAAAACCCGGACTGGATTTAAAAAAAACTGGACTGGAGTTGGGGGGAAAAAAAACCCGGACTGGATTTTTAAAAAACTGGACTGGAGTTGGAAGAAAAACCCGGACTGGATTTAAAAAAACTGAACTGGAGTTGGGGGAAAAAAACCCGGACTGGATTTTTTTCAAAAACTGGACTGGAGTTTGAAAAAAAAACCCGGACTGGATTTAAAAAAAACTGGACTGGAGTTGGGGGAAAAAAACCCGGACTGGATTTAAAAAAAAACTGGACTGGAGTTGGGAAAAAAAAACCCGGACTGGATTTTAAAAAAAACTGGACTGGAGTTAGGGAAAAAAACCCGGACTGGATTTTTTTAAAAACTGGACTGGAGTTGGAAAAAAAAACCCGGACTGGATTTTTTCAAAAACTGGATTGGAGTTGGGGAAAAAAAACCCGGACTGGATTTTAAAAAAAACTGGACTGGAGTTAGGGAAAAAAACCCGGACTGGATTTTTTTAAAAACTGGACTGGAGTTGGAAAAAAAAACCCGGACTGGATTTTTTCAAAAACTGGATTGGAGTTGGGGGAAAAAAACCCAGACTGGATTTTTTTAAAAACTGGACTGGAGTTGAAAAAAAAACCCGGACTGGATTTAAAAAAAACTGGACTGGAGTTGAAAAAAAACCCGGACTGGATTTTTTTAAAAACTGGACTGGAGTTGAAAAAAACCCGGACTGGATTTAAAAAAAACTGGACTGGAGTTGGGGAAAAAAACCCGGACTGGATTTTTTAAAAAACTGGACTGGAGTTGGAAAAAAAACCCGGACTGGATTTTTTCAAAAACTGGACTGGAGTTGGGGAAAAAAACCCGGACTGGATTTTTTAAAAAACTGGACTGGAGTTGAAAAAAAACCCGGACTGGATTTAAAAAAAAACTGGACTGGAGTTGGGGAAAAAAAACCCGGACTGGATTTTAAAAAAAACTGGACTGGAGTTGGAAAAAAAAACCCGGACTGGATTTTTTCAAAAACTGGACTGGAGTTGGGGAAAAAAACCCGGACTGGATTTTAAAAAAAACTGGACTGGAGTTGAAAAAAAACCCGGACTGGATTTTTTCAAAAACTGGACTGGAGTTGAAAAAAAACCCGGACTGGTTTTTTTCAAAAACTGGACTGGAGTTGGAAGAAAAACCCGGACTGGATTGAAAAAGAAACTGAACTGGAGTTGGGGAAAAAAAACCCGGACTGGATTTTTTTTAAAAACTGGACTGGAGTTGAAAAAAAAACCCGTACTGGATTTTTAAAAAAAACTGGACTGGAGTTGAAAAAAAACCGGACTGGATCTTTAAAAAAACTGGAGTTGAAAAAAAAACCCGGACTGGATTTTTAAAAAACTGGACTGGAGTTGGGAAAAATAAAACCAGGACTGGATTAAAAAAAAAAACTGGACTGGAGTTGAAAAAAAAACCCCGGGCTGGATTTAAAAAAAAACGGACTGGAGTTGAAAAAAACCTGGATTTAAAAAAAACTAAGTTCAGGGTCCCTCAGGGAGTTTCTGCACATGGCAGAGATCCGTGGAGCGTGGCAGAAGAGGAGGAGCCAGGGGAGGGCAGTATCTAGAGCCATCCAATGATCCTTGGACCTCGGGCAGTGCTCAGGCGATCAGTCTGCCCCTGGCCAGGGAAAGCTAGTTGCAGGCACTACGAGTACCCCTTACGAACAGCCGGAAGAACACAGACTGGGGACATTCCCTTTACTTCTACACACCTTAGGTAGATTAGACCAGTGGTCATCAACCTTGTCCTGCAGGGCCCACTAACAGGACAGGTTTGCAAGATAACTGAAATGCATCACAGGTGATATCATTTGCTGCTCAGTGATTGCAGCATTCCAGTCTGCATCTCCCAAAGGTAATACTTAAAACCTGGCCTGTTAGTGGGCCCTGCAGGACAGGGTTGATGGCCACTGGATTAGACGGCTGCCTGGAAGCGCCTAATTAGAGAGCCGCCTCTGCCCTTATGTGCCGCTCCGTCTCCGCCTCCAGCCTCCAATGCTGTGTCTCAGGATGCCACTCTTTCTACAGCCAAGACGGCTTACAATGACGCTCTGGCCTCCTCCTCCGCCCTGTCTCCGCCTCCGCTTGTTCTACATTGTAATGCCTGCTCAGACTGGCCGCGATGAAACCTGGCAAAATTAGGTGGCTGCTGTGCGGGCCACATTACAAGGTCCCACGGGCCGGATTCGGCCCGCGGGCCTTGTGTTTGCCACCCCTGCTGTAGACCTTACCTTACACATGAGCCGTGTGTGTGGAACTGTATCGAACGCTTTTGCAAAATCCAAGTATACCACGTCCACTGCCACGCCTCTGTCCAGGGTTTTACTTACCTCTTCATAAAAGGAAATCAGGTTTGTCTGACAACTTCTGTCTTCCATGAATCCATGCTGTCTGCTGCTTTAATAGTTTGTTTCCAGCAAGAACTCATCCACGTGGTCTTTTATTAAACGTTCCAGTATCTTCCCAACTATAGAAGTTAAACAGGTCTATAGTTACTTGGTAAAGACTTTGTTCCCCTTTTAAATATAGGCACCACATTGGCTCTACGCCAATCCAGTGGTACTATTCCTGTCATTAATGAGTCCCTAAATATTAGATACAGTGGCTTTGAAATTTCAGAGCTCAATTCTTTTAGGATCCGTGGGTGGATGCCATCTGGTCCAGGTGCTTTATCCACCTTTATTGTCTAAATATTTCTAGACCATATCACTTTTGAGCCATTGTGGATTTGGGGCTGTGTCACTCCCACCCCCATTATGGACATGAGCTCCCCCATTCTCCATTGTATACACAGAGCTGAAGAAAGTATTTAATACATTTGCCTTCTCTATGTCCTCAGTCACCCACTGTAGATTATTTTGTAAAGGGCCTACATGCTCAGACTTGACCTTCTTACTATTAATATATTTAAAGAATTTTTGGGGGTTTGTCCTACTATCTTTTGCAATCTGTTGTTCATTTTGAATTTTTGCATCCTCGATTTCCTTTTTACATATTCTATTATATTCTTTGTAACATTTAAACAACACTAGTGTTCCTTCATTTTTATATTTTTTAAAAGCTATTTTCTTATTGTTTATAGCTTTTTTAACTTTGACCGTGAGCCACATAGGTTTCATCTTTAGCCTTTTAAACATATTGCCCATGGGAATATACTTTGCAGTGAGGTTCCAAAGAGTCTTTTTGAAGAATTCCCATTTCTGTTCTGTGTTTATCGGTGCCAATATTCCCTCCCAGTCCAAGCCCTGGAGAGCAGTCCTCATGCTTTGAAAATTTGCTCTCTTGAAATTAAGTGTTTTTATCTTTCCTGTATGTATTTCTTGCTTATAGTTTACATTAAACAAAATCATGTTATGATCACTGCTACCCAGGTGTTCCTTTATCTGAACATTAGTAATAAGCTCTGCATGGTTTGAGATTACCAAGTCCAATCGAGGATCATTCCTAGTTGGGGCCTCAATAAACTGGACCATAAAATTGTCCTGCAATAGGTTTTTACATTTTTGTCCTTTAACTGTCCCAGAAATTCCATTATTCCAGTCAATTTCTGGGTAGTTAAAATCCCCCATTATTATCATCACCGTCCCAGCCCTTGCAGCCCTTTCTATCTGTGCAAGGAGCCGAGTCTCCACCTCCTCATTAACATTGGGTGGTCTATAACAAACTCCAATGATTAACTTTGAACTACGCACATCTGTATGCAGTTCCACCCATAATGCTTCAACTTCATCACACTCTCCATCAACCAGGTCCTCTTTCACGCTTGCTTTGAGGTCACTTCTCACATAGAGACAGACCCCTCCACCTTTCCTTTTTACCCTGTCTTTCCGAAAGAGAGCATAGCCAGGAATATTAATAGCCCAGTCATGTGAGGATTGAAGCCAAGTTTCAGCAATACCGATTACATCATAGCTCTCCTCATGCACCAGAGCTTCCAACTCACCTGTTTTGCTTGGAAGGCTTCTGGCATTGGTGAACAAACACTTAAATGTATTGTTACATTTTTCGCTGGTGTTTTTAATATGATTCATATGGTTTTAGTAGTGCAAATGGCACTATAATTTCCAATGGCTGTTTGCAACATGGGAACTTTCTTGTCACCTGCCATAACCCCCACCTTCATCTATCTCCATTAATGTCTGACCCCTAACTGACCTGTGTGCCCGATGTAATTCTAGTTCACCCTCCCCCTCAAGTGTAGTTAACCCAAATCCCTAGAAACCCAAATCCCTCCTTCCTACACCAGGTCTTTAGCCATGCATTCAGCTCTCTAATCTCCCCCTGCCTTTCCTGTGTTGCGCATGGCACAGGCAATATTTCAGAGAATATCACCTTGGAGGTCCTTCCCTTCATCTGGCAGCCTAGTTCTTTAAATTGATTTTTAAGGAGCCTCCACCTTCCATGTATACTGTCATTGGTTCCAACATGGACCAAGACAGCTGGGTCATGCCCAGCCCCTCCCAGTAATTTATCCACCCGGTCCACCACATGCCGAACCCTGGCACCAGGGAGACAGCAAACCATTCGGTTGAGGCGATCCTGGCGACAAATTATTCTATTAGTCCTTCTGATTATAGAATCCCCTATTACCACCAACTGTCTAGGTAGGTAGCACTCCCCTCACCACTTCTACTAGATGGGTTGCTCTCCCGGCTGTTAGAGGTAGCAGTAACATCTAGGGCTGCCACCTCTGTGTTAGCCACCTCCACATCTTCACCCAACTTGGCAAATTTGTTTTGATGCACAAATACAGGATTGCCCTTCCTTGTCTGCAAGCCCCTTCCACTCCCTCTAACTACATTAACCCATCTTCCTATCTGATAATCCTGACTTGCCCCTCCACCCTGAACATTAACCCTACTAACCACCTGCTCAGCAAGCAGAGGACCCCTTTCAAGGTTGTCCTTTCTGCTCAGTGTTGCAACTTGCTCCTCCAGATCTCTAATGTGAGCTTCCAGAAGGGCAACCTGCTCAAATCTGTCACAGCGGTATCCATCCTGGAGCTGTTGCACTGTGCACTGAGCAAAACCTTCAACCCTGCTAGCACACATTTCCCAGTTACAATATAATTACTTGTAGGAAGTTTAAGATGTTACTTACAGTTTAGAAGACTCCTGTCTTAACTCCTGTTTTCAACTCTTCCCACTTGTGTTTAAAAATCACACTTCTGTTTACAATTTAACACTCCCACTTGCAAGCAGAAACAGTTAAAAGCAAACTCCTGTTTTTTAACTCTTTCCACTTGTGTTTAAAAATCACACTTCTGTTTAGAAAATCACATGTAAGCCAGCACCATCAATTGGGAGCCATAATGAGAAAGATAATGTTACGCCGACATGTCACACTTCAAAGTTGCGCCGGCTCGTGGAATGGCGACAAACTGTTACCCTTAAAAATCTCCATAGGCCATGTTTAAAATTCTACAGGTTGCATGTTTCTAGTTACAGAGCAAGTCTATAGCTAGAATTATTGCTCTCACTCTAATGATCACGGCGATACCTCACGTGTGGTTTGAACACAGTTTTCATATGCAGGCACTGCTCACATATGCGGTCGCTTCTGCTCACAAGCTCAGGGCCCCTCTCCCGCCGCTGATAAAAGAGGTCTCGTGGCGAATCCGCCACAGAGACCACTTTTATCTGAAAGCTGACAGCCCGCTTTTGAAGAGGATACTGGGATTATGGTAGCTAGCTGCTATCATAACAACGGTATTACTCTTTAAAGTAGCGACGTATAATGATGGCGGGCAGGCCGTAAGTGGTTAAACATGCATTTAAGCAGCAAGTTTGCAAGCACATATACTACGCACCTGCCTTCCAAGCAGTCAACAACACTTTAAAGCAAACTGTTATCCATCCAGGAGTGTATCAACTTACCGTTGTACAGTTCCCCCAGATAAGCAGTAAATATGCAGCACATAATCATGACTTGTCTGCCCCACAGTTATCCCATAGTAAGTACTCACGTTTTGTTAGTATTCATGGGTTGCTGTTATGTCTCCAGAGTCCCTGCTGACCGCACGGCAACATGGCCGCCCTTCCACTTCCTGCCTATATGGAAATAGGCCATACTGAGCAAGCCTGCACTCTCTAGCCCAGATAACTAAAAGGTATACAGCATGATTAAATAGCACACTGTCCCCAGTGGACACTGGGAGAACAGACAGTCAGTCTTTTTTTTTTTAAAGAGAAACTGCAAAAATGCAGGAATTACCATTACTGCTGCAGGACTCTGAACATAACAGGAGTCCAATCTTCACCCATCACGGCAAGCTTTGTTATAAAAGACCTTCAGAGACTGGGTCCCCCATATCTGGGGTCCACTTCACTGGACCTGTATAGCACCCTACAGGAAAGCATCTTGGTCTGAACAAACACTAAATGACCATCCACCTAACAGACACTGGCAAAAAAACGGAGGTACTTTTTGCGTAACAGGGGTTATATAGGGGAGGACTTTTTGTTTGATTGCTTTACCAGTGTCCATTCACCAGCAGGTGGTGTATAACCCAGTTAGTTATTATGGCTGCTCTGTGTCCTGTGACATATGGTAAACAAAAAGGGTTGTGCTCACAGCAAAACAGGGGGTGTGCATTAGTGTCAGTTGAGGGCCTGGGTGCTTAGTAGGAGTATTTCTGTTCAGTGGGAGCAAAGGGAGAACATTGGTACCAGTGGGTGGAATTGGTACTCTGTGGAGGGGCATTGGTGTCCGTGGGGGATATTGGTGACCTGTAGGATCCTGGAATTGTGTTGAGATTTCCAGGACAGTCATGTGGAATCCAAGACTGTTAGGAGGCATGTGTATACAGCAGCATAAAGTAGAGTAGGGTGGAGTATAATGTTGAAGTGCAATAGTGCATATAGAGTATTAAAGGTACAGCTTAGTATGCAGACTGTATCAGTCTGGAATACGCAACATACAGCACAGGCCAGACACAAGCTCATAGGAGTACAAGAGCAAAGGAGCAGTTAAGTGTAAAATATTGTCGATTCTTGTTTATAATTCACTATGCGATCCCTCCCCAAATGTTGCCATAGTAGTCTTTGAGAAGGGGGAGGGCAGTGGAGACCTGAGTGTGGTGGAAAAGAAAGAGAAGGGGAGCAGACAATGTAAGGGGAGAGAATGAAGACATCAAATTTGCAGACAGAAGAAAACTGGAGGGTGGTCACGGAACAGGAGACAACAAAATAGCTTTTCTTTCTTAACCACTTCCTTACTGGGCACTTATACCCCTTCCTGACCAGGTGAAATTTCAGCTTCTGCCACTGCGTCGCTTTAACTGACAATTGCGCGGTCGTGCGACGTGGCTCCCAAACAAAACTGGCGTCCTTTTTCCCCACAGCTTTCTTTTGGTGGTATTTGATCATCTCTGCGGTTTTTATTTTTTGCGCTATAAACAAAAAAAGAGTGCCAATTTTGAAAAAAAGTCAATATTTTTTACTTGTTACTATAATAAATATAGCCAATTTAAAAAAAAAAAAAAAACTTTTTTTTTTCTCAGTTTAGGCCGATACGTATTATTCTACATATTTTGAGTAAAAAAAAAAAAAATTTTTGCAAAAGGCGACTGGTTTGTGCAAAAGTTATAGCGCTTACAAAATAGGGGACAGAATTATTATTAATTTTTATTATTATTTTTTTTTTACTAGTAATGGCGGCGATCTGCGATTTTTATTGGTACTGCAACGTTATGGCGGACACATTGGACACTTTTGGGGCCATTCACATTTATACTGCGATCAGTGCTATAAAAATGCACCGATTACTGTATAAATGTGACTGGCAGTGAAGGGGTTAACACTAGGGGGGGGCATGGAAGGGGTTAAATGTGTATCCTGGGTGTGTTCTAACTGTGTGGGGGGTGACGGGGGGGTGACCGATGCTGTGTCCCTATGTACAAGGGACACAGATTGCTCTCCTCTCTCCCTGACAGGACGTGGAGCTCTGTGTTTACACACAAAGCTCCACGTCTTGTCCCTGTAGCCGCCGATTGCACGCGCATCGGTATCTCAGGGATGCAGCGGGCGCGCGCCGCCAGCGGCGCCTGCCCTCTAGTGGCCAGGAATAGCACAGGGCGCATATATGCGCCCTGTGAGAGATTCAGAACCACCCGACAGCCGCATATATTCGTACGGCCGTCGGGAAGTGGTTAATGAAGAACTCCAGGTTTTCACACAATTGACATAGCTTGTTTGGGCCAGCTTGAGGCCGCTGGATGTGCGGTGTATAAACTGTATGTAGCTGTGCTGTATTCTATCAATGAATACAAAGCTTCCTCTTATTGACCGAGTCAGAGGTTGACTCAGAGGAAGCTTTGTATTCATTGATAGAATACAGCAGTCACTCTAAATAGCTGAGCTCCGCTGCCATAGACTCTCCCCTGTATTCCGGGTATGACAAAAGGAGTCTTCGCTCGCACCCAGAACACAGTACGGTATGCTGTATGTAGCCACAGCTACATACAGTTTATACAGCACATCCAGTGGTCTCACAGGGTCGTTTGGGCCAGCTTGGTAAATTGTGTGAAAACCTGGAGTTCTTGGCCATACATGTAGTGAATTTCACTCACAGGGTGGCCCTGTCAGATGCCTCCTGCCCGACATCTTATGATTAAAAAATGTATGAGCAAGGCAGAAATTTGTCATCTGAACATTGCTGGCATCCAGATGCTGTCAAAATACAAAGCCACAACAGGAGAGTCATCCAGGATGGAGGTAACGATTCAATTTTTTCCAATCTGCTTGCTGTTGGTATGTGGCCATTACTGATGAGCTCCGGTGTGTTCTCACAGTCCATGCGCAGAGCCCGCCAGGAAGTCTGCGCGGTGCTGCGCTAATCACAGGCAAGGAGACATATTCCAAATGCGCAGCTGCAGAGATCGGGAAATGTCTCCCTGCCTGTGGTTAGCGCAGCACCATGCAGACTTCCTGGTGGACTGTGCACGTGGACTGTGTGAACACGCCGGAGCTAGTGGCCATCTTTAGTAGCAAAGTAGTAACAAAATGTAATAAATTATGCTTTGTCCTCAGTTAAAATGTATAAATAAAAATATATGAAAATCAGCTCTTGGAAAACCATATGTTAAGAAAACATGGAGACCAATTTGGTTTTATTTTTTAAACATTTAATGTCACATACTGCTAACTATAGTTTTTCCTTAAAAGGAATGATTAATGATAATGTTACATTGACACTTCCTGTACAAAAAAATAAAAAAAATGATTGTATTACATGTGCATCAGTCCTGGTTCATGAACGTATCACCTTCCACAGATAGGCAAAGGCTTCACCTCATCAACTCTGTTCTTATGCACCTGGAATGCTGGAGTCACCCACTGACCACAAGAACACTGTTCTCCATACCAGTTGAATGAGCCCAATTTTGAGTGACATCTGGGGCAGAGGAGCTGAAAAGATATAAAGTATCAGTAAGAATAAAATATAGTAGGTGAATTAACAGTGATTCAGTGAGAAAACAGATAATTCACTTTGACAAGTGTAGAAATTATTTAAAATATTGTGAAAAAAAGCTTTGACATATAGATCCAGCAAGGTAGTTACAAGCCCATCCATGACCGGCTCTGGAGGCAGACAGCCTCTGTCCAGGGCTGATCAGTTGCATGTGCTGCATGAGAGATTATATGGGAGTGGCTGAGGAGATTAGCTGTGGGAGCCAGCACCCTCCCAGTGCATTCAATGGGGCTGCCTCCTGCAATCAATCATTGTGGAACCCCAGTTATTGACACAAATTGTTATTTTTATATGGGATTTAAATAGCGCCAACAGTTTGCAGAGTTTTACCACATGAGGGCAGACAGTACAGTTACAGGGGGAAATCAAAGGGCCCTGCTCGTTAGAACTAACAATCTAAAAGGGAGGGTCAAATGATACAAAAGGTAATAACTGTAGGGGATGAGCTGATGGAGAAAATAAAAGTACAGTCCTGGGGGCAGGATAGGCCTCTCTAAAGAGAAGGGTTTTCAGGGATCATCTAAAAGTTGATAGAGTAGTTGATAGCCAGATAGATTGGGGTGGGGAGTGCCATAGGATGGGATAAGTTTAGGAACATGCCTAGAGGGGGGGGGGGGGAGTATGGGAGGAGATGGCAAGGAAGCTATAGAGCAGGAGGTCTTGGGAGGAATGAAGAGAACAATTTGATTGGTATTCTGAGACTAGGTTAGTGATGTAGCTGGGGGCCAAGTTGTGGATGGCTTTGGAAAAGAACAGTTAGGGATGAAATTTGGCCCCTAATGAAATGTAAAGCCAAAATGCACCAGGTCAGGCTCCAGCAGCTATATTTATTGAAAAAAAACACAATAATATGTACACGATTGCACACACTTATTATTGTGACAATGTACCGGCACTGAGTGTATTCAACGCTGCACTGGATGCAAGGGAAGATGGCAGCCGTCGCATTTAGGCCGGAATCACAATTGTGCAGTGCGAATTTCAGCTCTGTAATCTCTGCAGATAAGAGAAGTGTTCAGCAGATCCAGTGCGTTTTAGCTGCGAATTTGGAGACCTGGGAGAAGTTCCGGGTGAGAGGAGAGTGGGGGAGAAGTGTATGGAGCTGAATGACAGAAATTCCTGAAGAGAACTGAACACATTTGCGAATCAGCTGCGTACCCATAGAAGATAATGGGACTGAATTCGCACCTGAGCCGCACCGCAAGGCATAATATCCGCACACGTTTTTTCTGCAATGCGCAGTGCGAATGCATCGCACATATGTGAACCAGCCTCATTGAAAACAATGTATTTAGAAATGTTCTGCGTATTAGATGCAGTTTAAGCCGCAACCAATTCGCATAGGTGTGAATCCGGCCTAAAACCCAGAAGCAATGTGATGACCAGACATACCCGCCTCAGCAAGTTTCATCCAGATTGGACATTCTCGGGAAGACCATCAGAAGCGATAGTGTATATATTTTTTTGAAGTAGATAGAGATATATAGTATCTCACAAAAGTGAGTACACCCCTCACATTTTTGTAAATATTTTATTATATTTTTTCATGTGACAACGCTGAATAAATGACACTTTGCTACAATATGAAGTAGTGAGTGTACAGCTTGTATAACAGTGTACATTTTCTGTCCCTTAAAAATAACTCAATACACAGCTATAAATGTGTAAACCACTGGCAACAAAAGTGAGTACACTCCTAAGTGAAAGTCAATATTTTGTTGTGGCGACCATTATTTTCCATCACTGTCTTAACCCTTATGGGTATGGAGTTCACCAGAGCTCCTCCACGGAGCTGAGGGACCTTGCACTCCACCTTCCCTTTAAGGATGTCCTACAGATTGCGTAATAGGATTTATGTCTGGAGACAGACTTGGCCAGTCGATCACCTTTACCCTCTTCTTTAGCAAGGCAGTAGTCATCTTGGAGGTGTGTTTGGGGTTGTTATGTTGGAATACTTTCCCTGCAGCCCAATCTTCGAAGGGAGGGGATCATGCTCTGCTTCAGTATGCTTGACATCATTTGAACCAAATAAGTTTATTTTGGTCTCATCAGACCACAGGACATGGTTCCAGTAATCCATGTCCTTAGTCTGCTTGTCTCCAGCAAACTGTTTGCAGGCTTTCTTGTACATCATCTTTAGAAGAGGCTTCCTTATGGGACAACAGCCATGCAGAACAATTTGATGCAGCATGTGGCTTATAATCTGAGCACTGACAGGCTGACCCCCCCCCCCCCCCCCCCCCCCCCCCCCTTCAACCTCTGCAGCAATGCTGGCAGCACTCATATGTCTATTTTCTAATGGATATGACGCTGAAGTTGTGCACTCAACTTCTTTGGTCGACCATGGTGAGGCCTGTTCCGAGTGGAACTTCCAGTGACCAGTATGAGAGAGTGAGAGCGATAACACCAAATTTAACATACCTGCTTCCCATTCACACCTGAGACCTTATAACACCAATGAGTCACATGACACTGGGGAGGGAAAATAGCTCATTGGGCCCAATTTGGACATTTTCAATTAGGGGTGTCCTCACTTTTGTTGCCAGCGGTTTAGACAATAATGGCTGTGTGTTTTGAGAGGGCAGCAAATTAACACTCTTAGGGCTCTTTCACACGGGGCGGATCAGTAATGATCCGCCCCGTGCACCTCCGTTTGCTCAGCGGGGATCGCTCTGTTGATCCCTGCTGAGCCGGCGGATGACAGGGTGGTCCCCGCACACTGTGTTTTCTCCGCTATCCCCTATGGGGGGGATCGGATGAACACGGACCGTATGTCTGTGTTCATCCGATCCGATCTGCCAGACGGATGGAAAAGTAGGTTTTTCCTCCGTCACACTTTGGCGGATCAGAGCGGGTCGGATGTCAGCGGGCATGTCACCGATGACATCCGCAGCTCCATAGAGGAGCACGGAGCGCCCGTTCAGGTCCGCATAAAAAAACGGCAGGCGGATCTGAACGGGGCGCTCCGTGTGAAAGAGCCCTTATACAAGCTGTGCACTTACTACTTTACATTGTAGCAAAGTGTAATTTCTTCAGTGTTGTCAATAAAATATTTACTTTTGTGAGATACTGTGTATGTATAAAATATATTTATAGCAGCAGCACGGTGTATTGGTATATAATCTATTCATAGTTTTAGTGTTAGTGTCCTTTGGTGTACATTGCTCTTTTATTTTTCTTAGCTTTATTCTTTCATCATAACTCTTCTGATCATAGTTGCTTATAGCTACCACAGGTTTGGATTGGTTGACTTATCTGCCCCCTGGGGACCCATACCTGCTCCCTGCCAGAAAAAAAGATGCAGAGCCAGACTGTAGTGTTGCTTCGGTCACTGGATTCTGCATTTGGCGATCACCTAGGCACAACAGCAAGCCATAGGGTGCTATATAGGTCCAGAGCTGTCGTCCATCCACCAGTGGATCCCTGACCCTGAAATCACCTTAGGATATCTATGGAAGGGTTGTGAACAGTTTTCGGACTTTAATTTATTCTGCTTTATAACACCATGAGAGAAATTTCTAGAGATGTCTTTTATGGATTTTTTGCTTTACATATTGTAGTGGAGATATGGTTGACAACGTTTTTAATTTCTGGAAAAAAAAAGTATTTTTGTTGAGCAGGGACACATCTTACATCTAAATTTAGGGGGGATGCTCCCTGGGATGAAAAAATGCTGGAGGGTCCCAATCGTCTTTCGACTCCCAGGGCCCAAGACAAGTTGCGGTAAGTCAGGGCTACGTCCTGTCCAAGTTTCCAGGGTGATGCCACTCCAGTCCTTTAAGGGTTAAAAATGGGGCACCCCAGAAAAATATACTATTTTACGGAAGGTATAAAATCAGAGCTCTAAACCAACCTACTTCAACATTCTTTTTTGAATTTTTTATTTCTCTTTCATACAGAAATCTTATCAATAACACATCTGTGTTCTTTTTAGGTTAAAGAGGCCAATTCAGAGTGTTAGTTTTTTATTTAAAGAGGTATGCTATGCTCTTTTATGCACAGTTTAAATACGGATATGAACACATCAAAAACGTATGGACATCCCAGGGGCATACAGTCAAATTCTTTTTTGTAGAATGGACACCGACTGCCTCTAAATGTACAGAGAATGTCTAGGGAAATGAAAATTATACATTTTTCAAATTTACCTGCCCATCCATTACTCCCAAGAGACTTTCCTCCATCCACTGCACAGGTTCTACAAAGTATGAGGTGCATTTGGTAGAGTCTGAGCTATTCAGTACTGAAAATCTTTTATGAGCAAACGCCACAGGTCCAGCGCCTAAAGAGTGATTTAAAATGCTTTCTGCACGGAATAAGGAACGCCTGCGGAAAAAAAACCCCATTAAGGTAAAAAAAAAGAAAAAAAAAAAACACACAACAAAATCTATTGTCTCAAAGTACTCATATAACTAACGCTAACAACGACTAGCCATAAACTGAACACAAGCACTAAAATTATATCCTCAGAAATGTTGTTCTCTGTGACAGGGGAAAAACAAACAAACATGACATGGGAAAACAAACAAAGCATGTGCAGAACATCCAACCATATGAATTGCATCCAACACTATATAAAATGTCATTTTAATATGACAATGCTACAAAAGCATCAGAGGGTTGTGCCACATCTACACAACCATGGTAATGTACACACTGTACTTGATGGAATGAAGGGTGGAGCTTAGATAGGGTATAAGGGGAACAGGGATATTAAGAGGTAGTGGTGAGAGGATACAATGGGACCGATTTCCTAAAAAGTCGAAAACTCTAGCGCAGCTCCGCATAGAAACCAATCAGCTTCCATGTTTTTTTTTTGTGAATAAACAGTAAAGTACTAATGCACTACCAACGTGTTCAACAGTAATTAATAATACAATAATATAATACAAGTGCTAAAGTGAGAGGTGCAAACAGCAGCCAAACTTTTGTAGTATTGCCAATACCCATAAATTGTGTAAGATAATGAAGTAGCGCCAATTGCTCTATATGTGCGTTGTATATGTAGTATGTAGTATTTGACTTCATGTTTCTGGAGACAAGATCCCCAACGGAGAAAAGATTGGAGAAACTGGATAAACAGCCGCAGAGATCCCAAGCTCTGATATCTGGAGGAGGATACAACAACTGTGCTCGGTGACTGGTATTTCTTGATGCTTCATTTGATCCATTGGGGTCTTTCCTTAAAGCGGAGCCTCACCCTAAAGTGGAACTCCCGCTGATCGGAACCCTCTTCCCCTCCGGTGTCACATTTGACACCTTTCAGGGGGGAGGGGGGTGCAGGTACCTGTCTAAAGACAGGTATTTGCACCCACTTCCGGCCACAGTCTGCGGGCAAGACGTCACCTCCTGTCGCCCCCCCCCCGTTGTGTTCTGGGAACACTCGGCTCCCAGAGCACAGCGGAAGCCAGTCAGCAGGCGCAGCGCAACTCGCGCATGCGCCGTAGGGAACCGGGCAGTGAAGCCGGAAAGGCTTCACTTCCTGGTTCCCTCACCGAGGATGGCAGAAGAGTGACGAGCAACCGCTCGTCTTCTGCTGCGGACGGCGCTGAACTCCAGGACAGGTAAGTGTGCAGTGTTTGTAGCTGCTCACTTTTAATATTTTTTTTTTTTCAGCGGACATCCGCTTTAAGGTGAGAGGCTAGCATTACTGGGGGAGGAACCATAAAAGGATATTTTGCACTTCCTACCTTCCATTTGTAATTTGGACTCCCTTACCACTTCCTTTCCCCCTGATCTCCGTTTGCTTGCTTTGGAGATTAACCTTTTTTGGATTAAGAACTCTATTGGCCGGAACTCCAGTTCATTGTTGGATGCACTTTACACATGGACTATATCATGGTTTACTATCTATATCATTCATAGATTCAAGATTGTTATAATATTTTTTTTTGAATATTTTATCACCAGTTTACTTTGGATGCACCTTACATACGGACTTTAGCACATCACATTGCACTTGTTAGACTGCGATTCATCTATATACTTTTTTATTGTTATATTTATGAGTTTATTTTCCTAGATTTTTGCTCATTAGCACTTTAATAGTTATTGTGCACGGTTTGTGTCACATTATTTAGTAGGTTTACTTTCTTTATTAGGCTTACTGTACTACATATACAACGCACATATAGAGCAATTAGAGCTACTTCATTATCTTACACATGTTTTTTTTTGTCAAAGCTTAACCACTTGCTGACCGCACCATGTAGATTCACATCGGCAGAATGGCACAGCTGCACAAAGCAACGTATGTGTATATATATATATATATATATATAGCTTTGAATTTTGTGCCGTGCGGGCACGTGCCTGTCGTGAGCTCTGTGACCGTGCCCGAAGGACCCGCAAACTCGATGTTCAAAGGTGTCCTGCGAGTGTGTCACAACTGCAGAACAGGGAGAGGCCAGTGTAAACAAGGCCTCTCCCTGTTCTGCCTAGTGACAGGACACTGATCGCTGCTCCCTGTCACCAGGAGCAGTGATCAGTGTCATGTCACTAGTAGCCCAGCCCCCACACAGTTAGAATCACTCACTAGGTCACACTTAATCTCTTCACTGCCAGTCATATTTATACAGTAATCAGCGCATCTTTATAGCACCGATTGCTTTATAAACGTGAATGGTCCCAAAATAGTGTCTGATATGTCCACCATAACGTTGCAGTCATGATAAAAATCGCCGATTGCTGCCATTACTATTAAAAAAATAAAATTATTAATCATTAATAAAAATGCCATAAAACTATCCCCTATTGTTGTGGATGCTCTAACTTTTGTGCAAACCAAACGCTTATTGCAATTTTTTTTACCAAAAATATGTAGAAAAATACGTATCGGACTAACCTGAGACAATTGTTTTTTTTTTTTATATATAGATTTTTCGGGGGATATTTATTATAGCAAAAAGTAAAAAATATATATATTTTTTTTCAAAATTGTCACTCTATTTTTGTTTACAGAGGTGATCAAATACCACCAAAAGAAAGCTATTTATGGGGAAAAAAAAAACACGTCAATTTTGTTGGTTAGGCATGTGGCATGATTGCGCAATTGTCAGTTAAAGCTACGCAGTGCTGAATCGCAAAAAGTGGCCCGGTCATTTGGCAGCCAAATCCTCCGGGGCTAAATGTAATAGAACACGCAAAAGTTAGAAGCCGATTGGCTACCATGCACAGCTGCACCAAACTCTGCACTCTTAGTAATAAACCCCAATGTGATCACCATCTTCTGCATGCAGAGAAAAAAAACTACTAGCTACTTTCCAAATTGTAGCCATTTTACATAAAAAAAATCTTATATAAAAAGACAGACATACTTGGTACAATGAATATATATTTTGATAGGAAAAGTAAATCCAACCTGCATTTCCTGCAGCGATACAGAACCTCTTTAGTTTGAGTTATGGAGCTAGGATCCAAAGCAAACACTTCACGTGGCAACTTTTGCAATTCTGAAAGAAGCCCAAAAAATGCAATTGACCTTAAAGTGTATGATACCTCAAAAATGTATATTTCATATTCAGCCATAACATTACGATCACTGACAAGTAGGGTGAAAAACACTGATCATCTCACGACCAGTGTTGCTCATCTTACTTTAAAAAAGTAATTAGTTACAGTTACAAATTACTTCTCCGAAAAAGTAATTGCGTTAGTGACTCAGTTACTACATTGAAAAAGTAATTAGTTACTCAGCAAAGTAACTGAATTTTTTTTTAATATTCTACAATGCTTTGTTGAGAAGCAGATGATGGGCGCTTGCCAGGGAGCAGTGAGTTAATACTCCAAGACAAAAGAATGCCAGATCCTTGAGAGAAGAAAACCGGAAACAAATGCTGATCTTGTGTATATCCCAGCCTAGGTGCATCCGTCCCACCATGTATGTGCAGCTAATAGGACTTAAAACCCTTATCCATCTGCTACATATTACATCCAAATTATAAGCTGGATTAAAATGTATGTTTATAATATACATTCTCTTGACGTTTACAGGGTCTGTAATTTAAAATCTTATATTAGGCTTTATAAGAATTTTCTATAGTTTATTGTTTATTATTTTATTAATCTTATATAAGCTTTATTAGATGCAAGGGATCTGGAATGGGGATGTCAGATTTTTCTTTGTTGTCTGATGAAGAGATGAAATCACTGACCAAAAATAACCTGCTGATCATTGGTCTGTATAGGTGTCCTGCACTTACCATGTTGACCACTAGATGTCGCTGTGTACACTGTGTTGTATAGGGAACGTTTGTTTCCGGCCATGTGTTCTCCGGATCATTGATCAGGTTGCGCACACAGTGTGTGTGATCGACGTGAGTTGTTCCCCGGTGATAGGTCAGTGTGAGGCGGATGGGGCTCATTGTATCCAGGGCTCCTTGCGATTGGGAGTTTTCAGACCGCTGTGACAGGCAATCATAGCGGTCACATGATTCTAAAGCGGGGTTCCACCCATATTTATGTTCACAGCGCCGCAGAAGCAATTACTCTGCTGCCATCTAGTGGCGGTAGATGTAATTGCAGTAATGGCGCCCAAGTAATGGGAACTGCGTTACCGTGAGGGGAAGAGTAATCAGGTAGATTACTCGTTACCCTCAAAAGGGGCTGCGTTAGGTAACTGCGTTTATTGTAACTCCGTTACTTACAACACTGCTCACGACAATGTGAAAGTGAGTGGGATATATTAGGAAGCAAGTAAACATGTTGTCCCTGACTTTGGCAAGGGCCAAGTTGTAATGTCTACTCTAGACGACTAGGTCAGGGCAACTCTAACTGCAGGTCCTATGGGATGTTCTAAGTCTGCAGTGGTCAGGATGTACCAAAAGTGATCCAATAAAGGAAAACCTGTGAACCGTTGACAGGGTCATGGGCAGCCAAGGCTCACCAATGCATCTGGGAAGTGAAGACTGTCCCATGTAGTTTGATCCACCAAGTGGAACTGAAAGTGCTGCTAGCTTATTTTAGGTGTATAAAGATGGACACAATCTGATTGTAGAATCTCTATATCTTTTAGATTTACCAAAACTATGGAATAGGAAAACACACCTATCTATCTATCCAATCAGGCAGGCCCCTTCACATCATAGTTGATGGCAGTTGGTGCTCACATTTTTTTGGGGGGGTGCAAACAAACTAAAAAAAAAAAAAACACCAATTGCAGCCTCACTGTGCCCATCCAATGCAGCCACTGTGCCCCTCAAATGCCACCACTGTGACCCCACCCGCTGACTGCCCAGAACTTACCCCATCTTGGAATGGTGGTGGTGGAATGAGCAGTGGGTCAGGCGGCGGCTCCTGTGGCCTCCATTTGTCTCTTCTTCCTTCCTGCTAGGTGTCCAATCGGAGCGCCTGTGCCTTCAGCCAATCAGGTGACTGGTATTAAACCTGCACCTCCTGATTGGCTGAGAGGCGGTTCAGTGTTAGAAAATTAAATATTCATTCCCTTTCTTAACACACTTAGGTGGACTCCGGGCGCAAAGCTCTGCGCTCCGAGTCCACCCATATTGAAGCCTATTAGAGCCTATGGTTCTAATTAGGTACTTAAAAAAAAAACACTGCTATTCAGGTGCCCGTCGTCCAAAAGGGGCCTAATGGTTGAATAGGGGGTGGCTACAGCAGCCATGGATAGATTCATGCATAAATGCCTTGAGGCGATTCAGTTCACATTTGTAGCACTATACAAGTTATTCATTCACTCACACACTCATCCATTCTACACAGAGTGGGTGGCATGACGGGGGTCAGTGCCCAGGTGCCCCTAATGGACAGGCCGCCACTGGTTGATGGTAGATCTAAAAACAGATTGTACAATCAGATTAGAGTATCTCACAAAAGTGAATACACCCTTCACATTTTTTTTTATATTTTATTCTATATTTTCATGTGACAACACTGAAGAAATGACACTTTGCTACAATGTAAAGCAGTGATTGTACAGCTTGTATAACAAAGTAAATTTGCTGTTCCCTCAAAATAACTCAATACACAGCCATTTACGTCTAAACCGCTGGCGACAAAAGTGAGTACACCCCTAAGTGAAAATGTCCAACTGTCTACCTTCCGTTTGAGAATGCTCCACAGATGCTCAATAGGGTTTAGACCAGTCCATCACTTTTACCCTCAGCTTATTTAGCAAGACAGTGGTCGTCTTGGAGGTGTGTTTGGGTCGTTATGTTGAAATACTTCCCTGCAGCCCAGTCTCCAAAGGAAGAGGATCATGCTCTGCTTCAGCCCCAGACCATAACACTCCCACCACTATGTTTGACTGTAGGCACACTTGTCTTTGTACTCCTCACCTGGTTGCCGCCACACACACTTGACACCATCTGAACCGAATAAGTTTATCTTGGTCTCATCAGACCACAGGACATAGTTGCAGTAATCCATGTCCTTAGTCTGCTTGTCTTCAGCAAACTGTTTGCAGGCTTTCTTATGTATAATTTCTAGAAGAGGCTTCCTTCTGGGCCAACAGCCATGCAGACCAATTTAATGCAGTGTGCAGTGTATGGTCTGAGCACTGACAGGCTGACCCCCCCACCCCATCAACCTCTACAGCAATGCTGGCCGCACATCTATTTCCCAAAGACTATCTCTGGAAATGACGCTGAGTATGTGCACTCAACTTCTTTGGTCAACCATGGTGAGGCTGTTCTGAGTGGAACCTGTCCTGTTAAACCACTGTATGGTCTTGGTCACCGGGATACAGCTAAGTTTCAGGGTCCTGACAATCTTCTAAAAGTCTAGGCCATCTTTATGTAGAGCAACAATTCCTTTTTTCAGATCCTCAGAGAGTTCTTGAGGTACCATATTGAACTTCCAGTATGAGAGAGTGAGAGCGATAACACCAAATTTAACGCCTGTTGCCCATTCACACCTGAGACCTTGTAACACTAACAAATCACATGACACCGGGGAGGGAAGATGGCTAATTGGACCCAATTTGGACATTTTCACTTAGGGGTGTTCTCACTTTTGTTGCCAGCCGTTTAAACATTAATGGCTGTTTTTTAGTTATTTTGAGGGGACAGCCAATTTACACTGTTATACAAGCTGTACACTCACTACTTTACATTGTAGCAAAGTGTAATTTCTTCAGTGCTGTCACATGAAAAGATAGAATAAAATATTTACAAAAATGTGAGGGGTGTCCTCTTTTGTGAGATGCTGTATATAGTGTATACAGACTTCCAGGGACATAGCTCAGTTTTCATGCCTGCATGTCAGTACAGAAGGTGGTTGGAGTGAAGGGTGAGGGCAGGTACAGGGTGTGTGCTAATAAGGTCAGCTGGTGAATTACTTCCTGTGTCTTAGGGGCCAGTTCACACCAGACGCAGTTCTGTTCAGTTCTCTGCAGTTTTCTGCACTAAGGCTGGATTCACGTCTATGCATTTTTAGTGCTTTTTGCATTTTGCAGATTTTCACTACAGAACGTGTTCAATAGGAAAGCATGGTAAATGGACTGTAGTAAAAATCTGCAAAAGTGCACAGAACTGAACAGAACTGCGTCTGGTGTGAACTAGCACTAAGCACGCCAGATGCAGTTCTGTGCAGTTCCGTTTTTTCTGCACCGAAACTGACTGCACTGGTGTGAACTAGAGCCATTGGAATACACGGAAAACAATGTGCATGCATTTTTAGTGCAGAAAAAGGGCCAGTTCACACCAGACGCAGTTCCTTGCGCATTTTTTCTGCACAAAATGCATGCACAGTGTTTTCCACCTATTCCAATGGCTCTAGTCCACACCAAGCAGTCAGTTTCCAGTCAGTTTCTGTGTCTGGTGTGAAATGGCCCTAAAAATGCATGCACAGTATTTTCCATGTATTCCAATGGCTCTAGTTCACACCAGTGCAGTCAGTTTCCGGTGCAGAAACTGAACGGAAACTGACTGCATGGTGTTAACTACGACCATTGGAATACATGGAAAACACTGTGCATGCATTTTTTGCAGAAAAAAAGCGAACGGAACTGTACGGAACTGCGTCTGGTGTCAACTGGCCCTTAATCTACATACCGGGAGGTTATTAACTTTTTTTATGGAACAAGCTGAAAGCTGAGGTAACACCTTGTCCTAAAAAGCATAGAAAGCTTTTTCTTTTCTGCCACAGAAGTACACTGGCACATACAACAGTAAGCATGGAAAATGGGTTTACCAGGGAACTTTTCTGTAATCTTCTGCAGCCGATACTGTTTATAACTTGCACTGCTCATATCCACTTCACAACCCATTGCTTCAAATAGTGCTAGTTGGTTTACAAATGCCTCATTGATTCTGAAATAAGAACATTTCATTTATTTGCGCATTGCAAAAATAAGCATTTTTATTTTACTACTTCAATACAATCCAGATCTGTATCTCAAATCAGTGTATATTATTTAGTCTGTGTAAAAGTTAGTCTATAAACTATGGTTCACAGTATATATATTTGAAAATCGATAAATCCTGATGTACCGACGTTCTCTTTCATTTTTTGAAGCCTGAAAATGGCAGGTATTACTAATACCCCAAATGACCCCTTTTTGGAAAGTGGAGAGTTGAAGGAAATACCTTGCAACTTCAAAAAACTCGCCATGCCTCTTACTAAATAAGTAAGAGGCATGGCGAGTTTTTTGAAGTTGCAATTTTTTGTCACAATTGTATCGAAAATTAACAAATTAACCAGTTGGCACTTGCGCTATAGACAAAAGACGGCTACAGCGCAGGCTTTAATTGCCAGGAGGGCATCAATGTATGGGCACGCATCAGGGGAAAACGTGGACACAGCCAATCACAGATCGTGGTAAATCGACAGTCACAGCAGCCTTTTATGACATGATTGCCATTTCCAATGACCGGTGATCCCAAATGTAAACATATGAGATCATCTCTCATTGACCACGTGCGAGGAAGGAGAGAGATCTGTGAACGAGCGAGTTGGATACAGTTATTTTAAAGTATATTACAGTGCCCGTCAGTGCCATCACTGTCACGCGTCTCAGTGCCACAGTGCCATCAGCGTCACCGTGCCTCAAATTCATCAGTATCACTGTGCTATTCATCAGTGTCACGCATATCAGTGCTGCCAGTGCCATCAGTGTAACATTGCCATAAGGGCCATCAGTATGACACAGTGCCCCATATCAGTGCTGCCAGCGCCATGAGTGGAACCTCATCAGAACCCATCAGTATAGCTAATAAGTGCTGCTTAATGCACATCAGTGCAGCCTCAACAGTGCCCATCAGTGCAGACTAATCAGCATTCATCTGTGCAGGATATTTTCAACTGAGGAAGCATACAAAATTCTAAGTGCCGCCAACAAGAGTAACAGGCGGTGCTCTGTATTGGATTTTGCTTCGAAATCGGATTCTAACAATTTAATTTAAGAGCCAGTGCCTGCCAAACTAAGGTGTACTGGTGAGGCGGCGATATAGAGTGAAAATATGCCTTCACAGTGTACAAAGGAAAAAAACACCCAGCTGCATCCCCCTGAATGCCCAGACTACATGGGATCAAGCCGGAAAGTTGTTTGGGACCTTATATACCCACTCCTGGAAAAAGGTTATCACCTGTATGTAGATAACTTCTACACCAGTTTGCCCCTTTTCCGCAATCTTCACTAGAAAAAAACTCTAGCATGTGGCACCATAAGAAAAAACAGGAAGGGCTTCCCTCAAAGGCTCCCTAATATGAAGCTAAGAAGAGGGGAGTCTGCGAATCTGTGGAAAGAGGAAATTTTGTCTGTGAAGTGGAGGGACATCTACATGCAGTCTTCAATCCACGAGAACACCTACGTGGAAATCCCCAGAAGGAATGGCCTAATACAAAAATCAACATGTGTCTATGAATACAACTTGTTCATGGGGGAAGTCGACTTCAATGATCAAATGCTTGAATCCTACCTGATCACAAGACGGACATACCAAGTCTCAATTTATCTTTTTAATTTGACCATATACAATTCTTATATAATATACCAAAACTCAGCCGAAAGACCCGAATCCTTCCTTGGCTATCAGGAGAAAATGATCACTGCCCTTATATTCCCTAATGGCCCACCAGAAAAATTCAAACAAATGTGATAAGCAGACTCTCTGAATGCCATTTTCCTGACAAAATCCCTCCCAGACAAGCCAAAAACTTCCAAAAAAAATAATAAAAATGTAGGGACACCTTTTATTATTGTCCCCAGTGTCCTTCCCAACCAGGACACTGCAAAGGTTCCCGCCATTTACCTTCACAACCCTTATGCCACTGCATGCTCCTGAACTGGCCTGCCGTCTCTTCTGTACATACCTCTGTCTGCTCTTGAACTGACCCTGGACTGTTTGACCCTGTTTTTTTGCCTGCTTCTTGGACTGATCTATTACCCTGCTACTGTTAGTGGGATTCATAACACAGTATTCCTGCCTGTTACCTGGACAATTCCGTTTGCTGCCCCTGACCGCATACCTGCTTGCTGCATGGACCAGTGCTCTGCTCCTCTGGACAACTGCGCTACTAAAACCACAGGTAATCTTACACAGGTAATTCATTCAGAAGCTGCAGTCTTGGTGAGAGGAGGGACAGTGTAGCTGCTGCTGATTTAATAGGGAAATCAAAAGCTAGGCCAGTGTATTCAGTGTCCACTCCAGTCCTGAAAGACTCATCTGATCTCTGCTGTCAGGACTGTAATCTAATTGCAGTTGCCTGCCAGCGTGTGTGTGTCAGGCTCACAGCGTATACTGTGCCCACTTGCCCAGTGCCACCACTCATATCTGGTGTCACAGTAGATTACATTAAAAAAAAAAAAATAACATTTTATGACTGCAATAGAATAGCAGTCAGTTGCCTGCCAGCGTGTACATGTTATTCCAAACAATTTTGGAATGTTAGGTGATTTATGCCCTTTATGCATTAAAACCCGACTCAACTACATAATTTTCCATGGGAGTTTTGCCATGGATCCCCCTCCGGCATGCCACAGTCCAGGTGTTGGTCTCCTTGAAACAACTTTTCCATCACTATTGTGGCCTGAAAGAGTCCCTGTGGGTTTTAAAATTCAAATGCCTATTGAAGTCTATGGTCGTTCGCCCGTTCACGAACATTTGCGGAAATTCGCATTCGCCAACGGAAAATGTTATGTTCTCGACATCTCTAATAGTCATCTGATGTGATGTTCAATTACTGTTTGTATTGCGAGGCTAGGCTCAAATGTTCATTTTAGTATTTGTACAGTTTTTTGTATAATAAATAATTCTATTTTGCTTTTGTTACTGTGATTTGTCATCAGTACCGAGAAAATCCAATCACTTTTCTAGGCAACCATATTTTGAATGTAAGTGGTACTAGCAGCCACATCCTTTTGTTTGTCTAGCCCAATTTTTCTGCACTAGGTATATGTAAAAAAAAAAAAAATGAACAAAAAATGCATTTATTTATGTTCACTAAACGATGATGCATCAGTCATTACATGATGGCACTATCGTTTGCGCTCATGGACCAATGTTCGTTTTTTAAAAATGGGTTTGGCCGATTTTTCATATGGCCAGAATAACTTGGGTAATTTTGGCCAAAATGTATGAAGAAAAATTACTGAAAGTTGTAAAATGTTATAACTTTTTCCAAAGGTTTTGGACTTTCTTAATTTAAAGTAGAAAAAAAAAAAAAAAAAACAGTGGTTATTAAATACCACCAAAAAAAAATATTTGTGTGAAAAAAGGACAACAATTTCATGGGTGTATGACTGAATGATTGTCATTCAACGTGTAAAAGCACTGAAAGCTGAAAATTGGTCTGGGCAGGAAGGGGGTAAAAAAAAAAAAAAACGTTTTTGGCACATCTTTTTTTTTTTAGATGCTGTCACCAGTATACACTGTATACCAGTACAGCGTCATCATATAACTGGTGAAGCAGTGATTAGGGACCCTGACTGGTGACAGTATGTAAATAAATAAATACAAAATAACATTTACTAACATTTTTATATACTGTGATCAGAGCAATTAAGAGTTACCATAATGTACTACTCTGGGGTGATGATCATGATTTATTTTTTTATTATATACGATGATTGTTTAGAACAGTGACTATCACTGTTATATCACATGCCCCTGTTGAGGGAAAGTGGCTGGTATGGTTCAGGAGTAATGGGGGTGGGGGGGGGGGGGACAGGAAGGATGCCCCTTGTAGTCGTCGTCCCCCTTTCCTGGCCTGCCAGGCTGCATGCTTGGATACGATTCTGATGTTTTTAAAATTTTGGAGTGGATATGGTATTGCTTTTTTCCTCATTTTTCATTGCCATTATTTTTTTTTTTTACATTCAGTTGTCAGCGGGGAATCTGCTGACAGCTAATGAGTCATTGTTAAGTTGTTAAGGACATGGCAAGCTGGCTTAACTAGGGTTGTCCCGATACCACTTTTTTAGGACCGAGTACAAGTACCGATACTTTTTTTCAAGTGGTCGCCGATACCGAATACCGATACTTTTTTTAAATGTGTCCCCAAATGCAGCCGTGTCTCCCCACAAATGCAGCCGTGTCTCCCCACAAATGCAGCCGTGTCTCCCCACAAATGCAGCCGTGTCCCCAAACATATGCAGCCGTGTCCCCAAACATATGCAGCCATGTCCCCCACAAATGCAGCCATGTCCCCCACATATGCAGCCAAATCACCCATATATGCAGTCATGTCCCCCACAAATGCAGCCATGTCCCCCAAATATGCAGCCAAATCACCCATATATGCAGCCATGTCCCTCACAAATGCAGCCAAATCACCCATATATGCAGCCATGTCCACCCTACCTAGCCACCGCCACCGCGGAACATCACAGCATTCATTTGAATAGCTGTAGTGTTCCCGCCCATATAGACACTCCCCCTTGCTCGGGATTGGACAGATCACGATCACCCATCCAATCCCAAGCAAGGGGGAGTGTCTATACGGACGGGAACACTACAGCTTTTCAAATGAAAGCTGTGATGTTCCCGCACGATGTTTAACCATGCGGAGGCGGGTTTCAATGCGGCCGCAGCGTTTGGGGACAGAAAAAGTATTCTATTCTGGTATCGGGGGTATTTGCGGGAGTACAAATACTCCCGCAAATACTCGGTATCGGGACAACCCTAATCTTAACAACCAGCTATTGTAAAAGATGCTGGTGGCTGCCCACTCCAGAAAGTAACATCTGAACTGTATCTGGAATTTACAGCTGAACTGTTGAACAGCTGCTTTGGAAATTCGCAGAGGACGAGTGTAAACCTAGCCTAAGTGTTAGTTTAAGTGTTTTTTTTCTCTCACTCTCCAACTCTATATCCACTGTTGGGGTCCTTTCACACGGGTGGACCGTTCGTCCGTTTATTACCAGTCCGTTTACGGACTTGTAATGATACCCTATGTTATCACGGCCGTTAGCGGATGAGCATCCGCTAACGTCCGTAATGACCCGCCTCCGCAAAGATCCCTATTTTTCTTCCGTCTGAAGGATTGGATCGGATGAATAGACACACGGTCCGTATGCATCCGATTCCCCATAGGGGAGAACGGAGGAGAGACAGGGCGGTCCCTGCACAGTGTGCGGGGACCGCCCTGTCCGCCGACAGCTCAGCGGGGATCCCCACTGAGCCGACGGACACACGCGGGGCGGCTCCGTGTGAAAGGACCCTTACCAAAACAAAAAAGTAATTATAGATCAAAGATGTTACAGTTGTCACAAAACAGGGGGTGAAGGGAAACATTCTAGTGGTGATGGCTGTTCCAGTCACAGCTGGAGGGGATTTCCCATTTACAGAGCTTTCTGCTTGTTTCCAGTTGTGTCTCTTGTACATGCTATGTAGGGAAAACTTCTCAATGTGACACAGATAGAGAAAAATATTGGCAGGTGTTGTAACCATTCTCTACTCCAAAACTAGAAACATTTAAATTAAGGGGTGTTTAATCTGCAGGCCAAGACAGCTATGTCAAATTACAGCCGGTCACATGTAAACACGGAGATGCCGGTAATTGGCGCTCCTCGCCTCACAATGAGGGTGTGTGGCGAGCAGAGTCCATGAGCGGCATCTCCTTGCAGGGGGACATATACACATCTAATCAGGGCCAATAGGAAGGTCAATAGGTTGGACACCCCTGATTTAGATAGATTTTAGGAAAAAGAATACAAGAGACTTAACAGAGCATATACTCAGTGTCACTTACTGGTTACATTTAGTAAACATTTATAAACACTATATTGTATAAAATGGATTTAAACATAATTTATTTTAGTACAAACAAAGAAAATATATGAAACCGTATAGAAGAATATAGTAGAATATTATAACTAGAATAATCACATAAAAAATATTAAGCTGTAAATACAAAGCTGATAGATTTTATTTCCACACAAACGATACCTAATATCGGATTTTACATCTTGTAGTCTTCTGTATGCTTCTTCATAAGTACATCTTGTTGTGTTCATCAAATAAGCTATAACTACAGCTGCACTCCGACTAACTCCAGCATGGCTGTTGAAAAAAATTAAAAGTAGTCTATATTGCATCTACGTTCCCATTTTCCAGCTGTGCAAGAATATTTGCAATAAACAATATAAGACCTATATTACTCTGGGGGTCAAGCCACTTCTTTTTTTGTTGTGGATAGAGTAGGTACGGATTAGAACCCCTTCCATGCTGCCTGTGTCCCCGCTAGGTGAATTCACCATCACCATTTGTGGTAGTTATAATTGCATTACAGGATCCATTTGTATCAGAAGCGCTGGCATTAAGTGATCAACACATGCCTATACACTGTAAACGCAATGTATTTTAACCACTCCAGAATATTTATTCCCCTTCATGACCAGGCAATTTTTTTCTATATGGTACTGCGTTGCTTTAACTAAAAATGTTGCGGTCATTTTCAAAATTGCAAGTATATTGACTAAAAAGAAAATCCCTTTAGACCTCAAAACAGCATTGCTCAACTTGAAACCTGGTAATATAACACATATGCAATTTAAACTGCTATTAGCAGCAAAGCAGACATTAGCAAAGGCCTGGAAATCTCCTAATCTGATAGTAAATGAAGTTAAAGAAAAGGATGAATAACTCTATGACCTATGCTAAAATGACGGCTATAGAAACGGACACGATCACCGAGTTTGAGAGAATATGGAAATCTTGGATTACATATGCAATGCCAATCTCCTTTAATAAACAAGTACCTCTGCCATGGTAGCCTAAGCATTATAAATACCTATTATACTTTTTAGTCGGTGGCAGTGGATCTCGGCCTAGTTCTGCAGACTCTTTTATTTTACCCCCCTCTCTCTTCTCGGTTTTTCTTTTTACTTCTTTTTGTTTTTGATTCACTACTAAGTCTTCGAAACTCTCATTATTAGCTTGATATTTATTTGTACTAACCAAAATTCTAACTTAGGAATTTATTAATACAAGACGTTATTGTACTGAGAATTGCTTCATAGCTTCCTGCCTATATGTTATCGATAGTAACTAAAAAAAATGTCATCAAATATTGTATTAGTTAAATCTTTATTGGATTAATATACTATTGTATATGCGCAAAAGAGTTTCTCCCATATGTAATATATTTGTTATGTGTTACTTGTACAATTTTTTCTGAATCACATAATAAAGATATTTTGACAAGGAAAAATTTTGCGGTCATGCAACGCTGTTGTACCCAAATAAAATGTATATCATTTTTTTTTTTTCACACAAATGGTGCTTTCTTTTAGTAGCATTTGTTCGCCGCTGTGTTTTTTTGCGCCATAAACAAAAAAGACCAACAATTTTCTTAAAAAAAGAAAAGATTTTTTTTTTACAATAAAACATATCCAATAAAAATAAATAAAAATAAAATTAAAATATTTTTTTCCCATACATTTAGGCCAAATTTTTGATTAATAAATGTGAAAAATTTGCGCTACAGTCCAAATAGATGATATATGCAATTAATCCAATGTTTGCACAGATGGAAAATAAGTTTGGTATACACCCGTGGTTAAATCACAAGAGCGTGCACCATCACCTTGTGGAAAACATGCTTAACAGATAGTAAGACAAATGAACAGGTGGCTTTAACCCAGCCTAGGCATTTTCTTTTACAGGAAGACACAAACTGCGATGTAGTTGTTACAAGTTTCCTATCACAGGTTGATGTTGACTCCATATTTGGGGACTGTTATAACCCAAAAGGAAAGATACATATACCAGAATCCTTGGCATTTAGCTTCTTATCATCATCAACCCATTCCTGCTCCAAGCTAGGAGAATCAGAGGAAGGGGGATCTGTCATGCTTCTTGCCACCCTGCAAGATGGAGGCAATCATGCCAGCAATCCTGTCCTCTAACCCGGATAGAGCTGAGGACAGATCGTCCCTGGTGATATACAGTAGGCTGAAGCAGCAGCATTGACAGTAGGCACCATACCAGACAGGCAACGTGGCTCATATTGCCCAGAAGCCTCTGGTCTTTCAGGGGATACAACACTAGCTTTTGACTAGGCTCCTCAGGAGCTACCGACGACACAGATGTGCCCTTCCCTGTAGTGTTAGTCCAGCTTCTCTTTTTTGAAGACATTGCAAGCCACAAAAAGGCAGTACCTGGGTTTAAGAATGTACATACCCAAGAAGGAAGACCCTTTAATAGGGCTCACCAAGCCCCTATGCAACAATCCTGCTTAGCAGCCTGACAACCAACACCTGGTGACTCAGGTGACTCCGGTGGAGAAGCCACGTGCGCCATGGCTGCCAAACAGCCGCGAACACTCGTGCACTTTGGTGAACACATGTGTATTCTTCAGTGTAAATATCCCTTGTAATAGAAAAAAAAGCATGACAGGACCTCTTAAATATGAGATCTGGGGCTAAAAAGACCTCAGATCTCATATTTACACTGAAATGCCCAAAAAATTAAATGTCATTGAAGAAAAAAAAATGTCTCTGCGAATCCGCCGCAGAGACCACTTTTTCCCTCTTCAAACAGCCAACGTATAACAACGGCGGGCAGTCCGCAAGTTGTTAGTGTACCTGTGAACGGTGAAGGAAATCCTAAAAACATGACATGTTGAGGACTGAGGTCGGGAACTACTGTCTTGGATGGTAAGAAGTACAGAACCCGTTAAAACTGTTGCACTTCCAAATGTATAATAGAACTTACCAGTGAACAAGAGCAGATGATTCAGCGGTTGCCAATGCTTCCTTCAAAAAGTTTAGACACTCAGGCAAGCAACTCAAAATGTCTGCAATGGAATCGTCCAACAAATTAACAAACTTTGTCTGAAATGAAGTCAGATCAGGTTGTACACTATCTACAGTCAGTATGTGGGTGATGCCAGATTTTTGTAAATGTTGTACATCTTCAACATCACTGATGTTACCAAGATATAGTCTTGGCAGCACAAGAATCATTTTTCAGGCAAAAGTCAATAATCCACAGATGGCCCTAAAAAAAAGAAAAAAGAAAATATTAGAACATTCTCAGCTTTTCTTTCCTTTTACTTCTACATTTCTTGATAATCCATCCACAATCATTTTCATGTGCAACTTTATGCTGCCCTTTAACCACTACCTATCCCGCCCATGTACATATGACAACTGCAGGAGGGATCTCCCTTCCTGGTTGGATGTCATATGACGTCCTGGGCTTCCCAGCCATCTAGGTGCGAATGCCCGGCGGCCGCGATGTCTGCCAGGCACCCGCGATTGCCAGTGATTACAACAGGATCGTAGATCTGTGTGTGTAAACACACAGATCTACGTCCTGTCAGAGGAGAGGAAACCGATGATTTTTCACAGTAATCAGTGCATTTGTATAGCACTAATCGCTGTATAAACGTGAACGGTCCCAAAAATGTGTCAAAAGTGTCCAATATGTCCGTCGCAATGTCACAGTCACAATAAAAATAAAAAAATCACAAACCGCCGCCATTACTAGTAAAAAATAAAAATGCCATAAATCTATCCCCTATTTTGTAGACACTTTTGCGCAAACCAATCAATATACGCTTATTGTGATTTTTTTTAACAAAAATATGTAGAATACTACATATCGTTCTAAACTGAAGAAAAAATAGTTAAAAAAAAATATTGTGATAGTTATTAAATCAAAAAGTAAAAAATATTGTTTTTTTTCAAAATTGGCGCTGTTCTTTTGTTTATAGCGCAAAAAAATAAAAAAAACGCAAAGGTGATCAAATACCAAACTAAAGCTCTATTTGTGGGGAAGAAAAACAAAAGATTTTATTTGGGTACAGTGTTGCATGACTGCGCAATTATCATTTAAATTGCAACAGCGCTGAAAACTAAAAATTCATCTGGGCAGGAAGGGGTGAAAATGTCCTGTATTGAAGTGGTTAAAAACCCTGTACCTAATATTAAAGATTTGTCCCCAAAAGCTAAAAAGTATCTACATTTGACTTGAAATCCCTTGAAATCCCCTATACAGAAGCCAATTAGGTGTACTGTATGTAAATGTTTTGACAAGGTACATGCTGATACAAGGAGAGAGCAGAGGTATAACTTCAGTGTTCTTCTGCTCTTCCGCTGTCCATTCAACAAGCTGAGGATTGAGAGAGGACACCCCAGTGTATTTCTTAAGGTTGGGTTCACACATGTCTGGTGCGAATTGTATGTCAGTTTTCACTACAAATAAAAACATTCTGTGCTGCAGCAGCCCCCCAGAGCCCCCCTTTTTCTTACCTGGACCTGATCATTCCAGCAACAAGAATAAACCCAGCAGCCCCAGTCTCAGGTCCTCATTGAACAGATTGATAGTAGCAGGAGCCATTGGTTCCCGCTGCGGTCAATAAAATCCAGTGATACAGGAGCCGGCCTGAGTCCTGCTGTCTGTGTCAATGGACGCAGCAGCAGGACTCAATAGCGCGCCCACAGACACTCCGTGGGGCACTTGATGAAGAGGAGGAGCCAGGAGTGTGTCGCAGGGGGACCCCAGAAAAGGAGGATCAGAGACGCTCTGTGCAAAACCCTTGACATGTTATTTATAAAAAAAAAAAAAACCTTTACAATCACCTTAAGTCTCAGTTTTAAAGACTGTGAGCAAATAGGTACCTTATTGCAGAAATTACATCTGTATGGAAATGCTTTTATGTCATTACCAATTTCCATATCCCTATCCCTGTATGCCGTGTCTAAGAAACAGATCTGCTAACACCATCAACTGCATGAAGGCGTTGCACATCTTTACCACTGTAATTTAGCGTACAGGCGATTGGACATTCCGACAACAAAACCATGGATTTTTTTCCGACGGATGTTGGATCAAATTTGTCTTGCATACACATGGTCACACAAATGTTGTCGAAAATTGGAAACGTCAAGAACGCGGTGACGCACAACGAGCCGAGAAAAATGAATTTCAATAGCCAGTGTGGCTCTTCTGCTAAAGCATGTGTGGAATTTTGTGCGTCGGAATTGTGTACACACGCTCGGATTTTCGTCTGAAAATTTAAGAACCAGCTCTCAAACATTTGTTGACGAAAATTCCAACAGCAAATGTCTGATGGAGCCTACACACGGTCGGATTTTCCCAACAGTGTGTACGAGGCATTACAGTAAAGAACCCCTTAAACAGTTTAAGATTTAACTGTTTTTTTTGCAACTTAATTGTGTGTCTTTTTTAGAGACCCTAGGTTAAATAGTTTCTCCAAATGCTATACAGATTTGTATATTGTGATCATATCTCCTCTTAACCACTTGCCTACTGTGCACCTACACCCCCTTCCTGCCCAGACGAAATTTTAGCTTCCGGCACTGCGTCGCTTTAACTGACAATTGCGCGGTCGTGCGACGTGGCTCCCAAACAAAATTGATGTCCTTTTTTTCCCCCACAAATAGGAGCTTTCTTTTAGTGGTATTTGATTACCCGTGCAGTTTTTATTTTTTGGGCTATAAACAAAAAAAGAGCGTAAATTAAAAAAATAAAAAATAAAAAACACAATAGTTTTTTGCTTTTTGCTATAATAAATATCCCATTTAAAAAAAAAAAAAAATGTATTTCATACGTATTCTTCTACATATTTTTTGGTAAAAAATAAATAAAAAAATCGCAATAACCGTATAGTGACTGGTTTGCGCAAAAGTTATATTGCCTACAAAATAGGGGACATTATGATTTTTTATTTTAGTTATTTTTTACTAGGAATGGCGGCGATCTGCGATTTTTTTTTCGGGACTGCAACATTATAGCGGACACATCGGACACTTTTGACACATTTTTGGGACCATTCACATTTATACAGTGAACAATGCTATAAATATGCATTGGTTACTGTATAAATGTGACTGGCAGGGAAGGGGTTAACCACTAGGGGGCGGGGAAGGGGTTAAATGTGTGTCCTAAGTAGTGTTCTAACTGTAGGGGGAGGGGGGTGACCGATTGTGTCCCTGTGTACAAGGGACACAGATCGGTCTCAGGAAGTGAGAAATTCAGACAAAGAAAAAAAAACATTTAGAAGGGAAATCGAAGGAAAAGGTAAGTGAACCAACTCTACGCTAGCTTAAGGGAACCCATTTAAAAAATAAAAACAAATCTTTACAATCCCATTAAGCGTCTCTTCTCAGAGAAGAATACATTTAACTTTTGTAGTTGTTTCTCATAAGGTCTCAGAGGTCCTCCAGCTCCCTTATTCATTTTGTTGCCTTTATGTGGGCTCTCTCCAGTTCAAGCGCATGATTCCGAGAATTGGTGACCAGAACTGGATGGCATACTCAACATGTCGCTAATCAAGAGTTTTATAAAGTGGAAGAATTACAGTTTTATCTCTTGAATACATTACTCTTGAGCTGCAAGTGCAGCTCATTTTACATTCCAGCACAAATCCTGGGTGCTGGGATGACTGAACTTCTGCACATGCGCAGGAGTGGGATCATCCCACAGCCGCCAATGAAGACGGGTGCGACCTGGCACCCAGAAGAAGCTGGGTAGAAGATGCCGGAGAAGGACAGGGGGACTACTGAAGAAAAGGTAAGTTCAGTTCCGCTTCAACTGCAAGTGTTGCTATCCACCTGGCTGTGGTGTATGCTAGGTCTCTATAAATCTCAGAACTGGAAGAAAAGAAGTACAGATCCTTTATAAAGTAAAACTGATATAAGAAAGAAACTGATATTCCCCGTTCTGCCCCTAAACACAGTGATTGCGGCTCGCTGTACGGACATCGAGTCCACGGGACCCACGGCGCACCCGCTATCATCCTTGCATGGACCGACGTACAGGTACATCAGTTCATGCAGAAAAGCCGACTTGCAGCAGTATATCTGCGTGAGCTGGTTGGCAAGTGGTTCATATACTTTCAGTCAGGATAATAAAGCTCTTGCAATACTTTCATAAAAAGGGAGAAGAGTCCAAAGAGATTCTTCAAGAAGAAACAGCAGGTAAAATAAAAAATATACCGGTATATGTTTCTTTATTGAAAAATTCCACATAAATATGGTGACAAAAAGAAATGTAACCACCACATTCAATTAAAATGTTGACAACATTGTCAATACACAGGTAGCTACAGACAATCAACCTCCACACTCACACTATTAGCAACTGAAACTGAATGGGCTGACTCAAATTGGGAAATTAGTCACAGTACTTGCAGAGCTATCCATCCGCTCAATAGAAGATAAGTGTATTGTTTCCAATAGAGGGTAATAACCAGGTAAAAAGAATCGAGTCATCATTGGCACATTCTGTCGAGATCGCCAATTTTGTGAGAGATTTTGAAGATAGTCCCCTAATGACAGCAGGTAGATCTCAAAATCTCGGTGATAGTCTTACCCACTCTGAAAATCAGAGGTCCCCAATACCAACTGGCGTACTGACCTCCCACTCCTAAAGGGTATATACCCTTGTGGAAGATGTACGATCTGCAAATAAGTGGGTAAGACAGATGTGTTCATGAGTTCTGATGGTAAAAAGAAGATCAAGGTACAGAACTTCATTAACTACTCGACCACCCGGGTCATGTATATGTTAACTTGTCCCTGTGGCAAAATCTATGTGGGTAAGACCAAAGAGGCAGGTGAATATCAGAATTAGTGAGCACTTCCAAAGCATTAGAAAGATGATCAACGACCTTTGGCGTTGCATTTTGTCAACTTCCACGGGGGCAACCCCAGGGGACTTCTTGCTGAAGGCATTTACAGATTCAATTTGCCCCAGAGAAGAGGCGACTTCACCAGAATTTTGCTTCAGAAAGAAAAAATGTGGATTTTCAATTTGAATCGTTTACAGCCCTTGGGGCTAAATACCAAGTGCAGTCTATCAGTCTTCTTGGAACCGTAGAACTCATCTTTTTGCTATTGGGACTGCTGTGATGGCAGGCACCTTTGGTTAAATTTGTCTTAATACCCCAATATGGGTCTTTATTTTTCATCTTTATTTTGTAAAATTATAGTTTTTTTTAGAGTGGATCTCTTCAGTGGGGTCTATGTGTAGTTTGATTTATGCCAATATGGATTTTTCAGGATATGCACAGGATTGCTACACTTTTTAACTGGGTATCCCCATTGCTGTCATTGTGTTGTTGGTTTGTTAACAGGAAGTTGACATGTGATGAAATTTGTGGAGTTGTTATTACCAGGGTGCGACAAAATCCGGGCGCCCGGTCGCAATTGCGACTGGAATTAGCAACCTGACGCCCGGGGAAGGAAGCTTAGGCCTGCAGAAGGCCGTAAGGCCCCGGCCTCAATTACCGGGATTCGGTGATCACAGCGCGCGCCCTGCACGGGGATCATGCAAAGGGGAGGCCGTATATTGACGGCTTCCCGGCAAAGCAGATCCGCGCTGTAGCCGTCTGTCATTTTTCTATAGCACGGATCTGAAATGGCTAGACTACTTTCACACTGTCAGCTCCAACCCTTAACGCTGAAGCACCGCTCGTTTTTGCTGTGCTTTAGCTCTGTTTTAGCAGTGCTTTTCTGCTGCTAGTGGGGCTATTTTTACCCCCTCTCTCAAAAAAAGGCTAAAAACTCCAGTTTTGTGGTGCTTTGGAGTCGCTGCCCATTCATTGCAATGGGCAGGGCATTTTGGCAGTGCTATATACAGCGCTCCCAACTATCCCCAAAGATGCTGCTTGCAGGACTTTTCTTAACGTCCTGCAATCGCACCGCCCCAGTGTGTAAAGTCACACTTGAATGAATGGGAGGCGGTTTTCAGGCGCTTAGCAGAGGCCGTTTCCAGTGCTAAAGCGCCACAGTGTGAAAGTAGCCTAAAAAACAGAAATGCTTGCCAGTAGAGTATACTGTTTGTATTTCCCACAGCAGTGATCACATGATGGTGTATAGTGGGTAACACCACTTGTTCCCGCATGCTTTGCCATAATGTGCCTTGCTGCCAGTTGACACCACATGCAGTCCAGTGTGTTTTTTTTCTGCATGGAAAGTAAGTTATATGGTTTCCAATGGCATAGTTCACACCAGTGCAGTCAGGTCAGTTCCAGGGTGTTATAGTTCCAGGGGGAAAAAAAACAGAACATGGAACGGACTGTGTGAACTATGCCATTTAAAACCATATAACTTCCATGCGTTTTTGATGCAGAAAAAAACACTATACTGCATGTGGTGTGAATTGGCCCTAAAAGTGATTCTAAAAGCCAAGTATATTTTAACCTTAATGCATTCTCCGCATTAAGGTAAAAACATGTCCCAGTAGTTGTATCCCCTCCTCCTCCCTAAATAGTTCTCACTCAATTCAGGGCTGTGCCTGTCTGCAGCAGTTCTCTACTCACTTCCTACTATCACAGGGGACTGAAGGAGATTTATGCTTTTGCAATTGTAACGCCATCTTGTTCACTCCTCAGCTCCATTTTAGATATTTGCCTTTGCACGTCCTTGTCTGTGGTATGTGTTACCTTGAAACTGTCTTAGATCTGTCTTCTCAGCCTTTCTCAGAACAATATGTTCTTATCTTCCTTTACACTCCTCTGCAGAACAACATGTTCTTGTCCTCCTTGGTTTTCCTCTGAAATGTCGGTCACAACTGGTTATAACCTCCTCATTTACATCTACCTATAGAATGTTAATAAGTTATCTTTTGTAAATGTATTCTACACCCCTCTTTACACCATATAAAAGGTCTAGACGAGCCTAAATAAACGGAGAGCTCTGATTTCACTTGCTGCATGACTCTGTGTCCTTTTCTATGGTGAAATTGATCTCCCGGGTACCCGTGGGCACAACACGAGTCAACCGATAGTCAGGGACTATCTGAACGGAGGACGGTTCCGGGTACCTACCTCCGAGGACCACCTACAGTTTGGGGGCTCGTCCGGGATCGGAACGTCAACCCTACTCACCCACCCGGTAAGTTGAAATATTTTATTTTCCAACTATCCGGGAGGGGAGGGCTCTGACTAAGTTTCCGATCCCTGAACCTAAGAAACACACTCTGGGAGTGTGGACGCTCTGGGAGCGTGGACAAAACTATAAGAAACACAATCCGGGATTGTGGACACACTCAGGGAGTGTGAGCAAAGTTATAACAAACACGCTCAGGGAGTGTGAATAGAGTTATAACAAACACGCTCCGGGAGCGTGAACAGAATTATAAAAAGCACACTCAGGGAGTGTGAACACTCTGGGAGTGTAAACAATACTAATATTTCAGGGAAATATTAGCTTGTCTCAGGGAGACAAATTATTGACACGTGACCCGTGTTGTGCCTAAAACTGCTTTGCTTCTCTTATCTGTCGCGTAGAAGTTTAAGATAATCTGTTTGTATGGTCCAATAGTCCAGTTGGTAAGTGTACGGACTGTGATCATTGATTGAATTTAAAGTAATAAGAGTCATTGAATGTTTACTTCAGTGTATGTCTAATGGTCAATCTATAGTGATGGTCAACAAGATACGGGCTGGCCCGAGCATGAGACTGGTCTAGGCTGATTCCACCCAAAGACCAGGTTAACCTTGATTTTATTACCAGGGTTGAAACCAGTTGAGGGTGGAGTCGGAGCGAATGAAGAGGTTCGTGCTGCATTGAACATCACAAATTTGATCTAACATATACTGAAGCTGTATTTATGACAAGTAGAGACTGTGTTAACTGATGACCTGCCCGTCCTGTACTCAGTGTCTAAATTTTGACATAACAAATCATGAGTTAAATGCTGCTAAATTAGTCTCAATAACCCCACCCGCAGGACAAAAGAGATTCCTAGGGAGACAAGTTATTTCCTGCCGTCCCGAGTGTAGAACAGTTTATTACAGAATCAATTTCCATGGAGAAGTGGACTGTAATCAACTCGGGCTTACTTACTGGCAGGTTAGAAACATCTGCCATCTGCAACCACATATATTTTGTAGCAGATAGACTGCCAGTACTGCAAGGATAATGAACTACTGGTTGTCTTTCTGTTAGAAAATACTAATAATATATATATAAAGACATTAATGACATGCAAATATTGTGTTTGTGTAATTGAACTTAAGCATACTAAAGCTGACAATAACTTACGCCTTGTTAGACAATTGAAGTGAATGAAGTGATTGTTTGTGATTATGTGAAGGTATATGAAAGCTTTATACCTCCATGGTGTTCTATGAGTTACTGTAATAAAAAAATTACAAATTCTGATAGTGAGGGTCAATGGACACCCCAGACCGAAAAGGTGAGTGAACCCCGCTTTTGGCAAAAGAGCGGCCGCAATGACAACCGTTATTGTCATTAAATTTTGTTATCAGTGGTCAATAACTAATCGGTGTCTGGAAGCCATTGGCTAATACAAAAACAAAAGATTTGAAAAATGTTAAGTGTGAGTGAAGTTTCGCAGAGGACCCTTAGGGTTTTCTGTGAACGAATTAAAAGTATTCTGTGTAGCCGGGTTGATTAAGCATGCAGGAATATTAAAAGGAACTTGTGCATTTATTATTTTTATTGTTTAAATGAGCTGCGAGCTGACTGTATATAGGACTCATCCAATGTGGGTCCGATAAAATAGTTGGCATTATGCCAAATGTGTATTTTTCTAAACAAGAGGTTTATTTTGTTTAAAAATATTTTTTATTGTTTTGCACATTAACAGCCACATATTAGTGAGAGACCATATAACCTACACCATGTTTTTGCTGCAGTAGACCGCCCAAGGCGTTGTTGCAGGAACCAAGTATTATATAAATTTAATTGTTATTTCTCTGTACCAATTAAAGATTACATTGGGCAGACTCTGGGTTGATTACAGCTGTTCATTGATTGTTTCAGCGGTTTTATGTCCCGGTAATGGGCGCTGCAGAGTCTGAGCATAGTCCACCCCAACCGGGTGAGGAGTGTGAGGATTATGTGGCCCGCATTTGTGGGACCGGTTATTTAATTAACCCATTCATAGATAATTTAAGTGCATGGACCAAGAATATGAACAGTTGTAACCCGTTCCCCATAGAGGAAGGAGGAGGATTAATTGTTGAATCCTCGGTGTTACCCATTGATGCTTTCACTGAATCATACATTGTGACCATGTATAACATGCAGGCATATCTGGATCCTCCGGACCTGTCTGAAAATGTTTTGGCCACAGGAGAGTATGACACTGGCCTAATCTCCTGTGCCCCTTACAGGGTCACTCTGAAACCTGACCTCCATGCCGTGCTTGCCAACATACCACATGATGCCACACATTTTACTGTTATAGACTTAAAGAATGTTTTTCTTAGTGTTGACAAGAAGACCAGACCTTTTGTTTTCTTTTTTTTTCTTTTTCCCTTGTTGGCGAACCCCAGTTAAACTGGTTGAAAGTGCCTCAAGGATTTGTGGACTTCCCCGTGGTATACAGTACTGTTTTTCAGTCCACACTCGGGCCATGGCACTCCCCCCAGGGTTCGGTAGTACTACAGTATATCAATGATTTGATGGTCTGTAGTAAGTCTAGGGAGGCCTGTCAACAAGACAGTGAATCACTAATGTTATGGTTATGTGAATGTGGTCATAAAGTGTCTAAGCAAAAGTTGCAATGGTGCAGTGAAAATGTTGAATACTTGGGCTTTGTCTTCACAAAGGGCAAAAGGAACATCAGTATTTCAAGTATCCATGCAATAGTGGGCCTGGTCACCCCACAAACCAAGAGGGAGATGTTATCCTTCCTTGGTATGATTAATTATTGCAGGCAATGGATCCCTGATTGTTCTTTTTATGATAATGTTCTGAGACAAGCCACTCTGAAAAATTCTCCTGAAAATGTTAAATGGTCTAATGAAATGTTGCATGCCTTTGAGGCATTAAAAGGAAGCTATAGTAATGAGTCTTTGACTGAGCCTCCCTGACTTTTCATTGATGTTTAATTTGTATGCTAGAGACAATTGTAAAACCATGGCGGGTGTGCTGGCCCAAGAACACGGGGGCAAGCTACGACCTGTAGCTTATTTTTCAAAGGTCATGCCTCTACAGGTCCAGGGTTTATCGTCCTGTTTTGGGGCTCTGGCAACATGCGCTATGGTGGTAGAAATGGCATCTGTGTTCACATTAGGACATCCTATAACCTTACATACCTCACATGATGTAGTAAGCCTGCTTAAAGGCATACACATCCAACACATGTCAGCTCAGGGATTAAGTGAGTATGAGGTTATTCTGCTCAGTAATCCACAGCTGTACATTGAGTATAGTGCCAGTAACACGGGCCCGGCCATGATCCTAGATGCACTTCTAGGCATGAAGTCATCTGAGGATAAAGGACCCGATTGTCATGACTGTCTGGAGGCAATCGAAATAGTTACTCCCCCCAGACTGGACATGATGAACACACCCATCCCGGGTGCAGATGTTGTCTTTGTGGATGGTTCATGTACCAAGCCCAATGACAATACATACCATGCAGGGTATGCAGTAGTTAAACTACCAGATCACATCATAGAAGCAAATCCCATCCCGTACCAGTCGGCCTAAGCAGCGGAGCTTATTGCTCTAACCAGAGCATGCACTCTTTATGCTGACAAACCCGTTACCATCTACACTGACTCCCGATACGCACACGGCGTCGTCTTCGACCATGGTGTCTTATGGTCTATGAGGGGATACATCGGCGCAGATGGTAAACGGATCTCACACGCTCAGTTAATATCACAACTTCTTGCTGCAATAATGTTGCCCTCCGAAGTGGCAATCATTCACTGTAGAGCCCATACGAGAGGATCTGATGATGTCTCTAAAGGCAACGCCCTAGCTGACAGTGCAGCAAAACAGGCTGCTCTTAAATCACCTCTAGGTGCCTTAATCTCCATGCCAAACCTCGTACCGCTCTTTCCAGATGAAACACAACTGTTAACTGATCTACAAGCTTCCGCTACAACTACAGAATTAAGAGACTGGTGTTACCCGATATTGCAAAAGAATCCGAAGACCGGATTAATTTGCAAAGAGGGGAAACCATGCATCCCCCAACACAGCGCCCCGATCTACATAGCACACTATCACGGGATAGGTCACATAGGATGGAAAGCAACATTGCAACAGCTACGCAAAACATTTTACATAACAGACGCAGAGCCAATGGTGAAAGGCTTTGTACAAAGGTGCATTACATGCATCAGGAGTAAACCCAATAACCCACATCGGATTGCTCCACCCCACAACCCCGTTCACACACCTTCAAATTGATTTCACCCACATTTCACAGCGAATGGAGGACAACAACCAGTCTGTATGATTACAGACGTGTTCTCCCGCTGGCCTGAAATGTTTCCCACTAAGAGGAAAGATGCTAAAAGGTAGTGGGAATCCTCACAGGGGAAATCATCCCCAGGTGGGGAATACTACTACAAATAAATTCAGACCAAGGCCCAGCATTTACTTCCCAAATCAAAGACAAGCCGAGGAAAGCTACGAGAGGTGCGTTTAAAAAGTGAAAAAGATACCTCCCAGCTGTCCTTGCTGAGATAAGAATGGCACCAAATGCAACCCTAGGATATTCTTCTTTTGAACATTAGGGATGAATATATGAGAAAGTTGATTGAAACTTTAATAGAAGTCAAAGACAATGTTACTCGCAAGTTTCCGTTTCTTCCACAGGGCAACACTCACCCTCTCAAGGAAGGAGATGTAGTGGTGATAGAACAGCTGAAGAAGGGAAACTAACTAACTGAACACAGTCCTACCTGGATCCATGCTGCTGGTACGCAGGGAACCTGAGTCAGAGGAAACAGAAGCAAGCAAGGAGGTACTAACGGGAGCAGACAGCTCTGACCTCGAACAGGACCCAGAAGCAAGCAAGGAGGTACTAACGGGAGCAGACAGCTCTGACCTCGAAGAGGACAGTCAAGAAAAGGAGGTAATAACGGGGGCAGACAGCCCGGACCCTGTAGAAAATGACAATCCTGATTTCACCGGATTCGGGCAAATTGTGGCTACTGATAGGACCGGTTTCATTTTCAGTATTCACCCTCGTGTGGATCACAACTAACTGCATTTATCATCCAGAGGACTTGGGCGGGCTACAAGTTATTTGTGGTAAAACTTATACAAACAAACAACCTTGTGCAGTAGTCAGTGAGGCAGACGGATTAGCTTCAGGAGCTCCCAGCGGCGCACGTCTCCTAAGAGTAGGAGCGTGTGTGTCATAGCTCCAGGCAGGCGTAGGAGGCAGTTAGGCAGTGTCTCTCCCAGCCTGCTAGCCAGCCCAGCTCCAGCCCCAGCTCCTGGACTTTACCTATGCCCCAATCTGACCTCTCCTCGTTACTAGATCAGCCCCTTGGCTCCCTGGCTCTCCTGCAGGTAAGCTGCTGACGGCCGTCCTTTTCAGGATAGCCCCAGCAACACGGATCTCTCCTGCTCCTTCTCCGGCTTCATTCCGCGGTCCCCTGCTTTCCCATACCCCCATCATCATTAGGGCCCCCCTTCTGTCACCCCCCACGACATTTCCGCCATTCCAGGGCTTTTTTGGAGACCCGCGCCAGACGGCATTGAATCGCGGGGCCGCGATCTAGGAAAGACCGCGGCTTCACTTGCGGCCTAACAGGCGCGCCGCTCCTCACGCCCTACAATCCTCACCCAGCCTCCAGGAAATCCCCCCTCACCTCATGATAGCCTGTACCCGGCCTTATTGTCACCCTCTCAGCCCCCCCAGCATTACAGAAGTACCCCACCTGTCAGCCCTGGTCTGCATCCCACTGCCTGTTCAGGCAACCATCTTTCTGTACTAGCAACACACTCACCTCTCATCCCCAGCCCCCCCTAGTCTCTCCAACGAACAGAAGCTTGATCCAGGGGTCACCCGATCGCCTCTTGCAGGGGTCAGGAAGGAATTTTTTCCCTACCGGAGCGTATTGGCCTAGCGCCGCCAGGGTTTTTTGCCTTCCTCTGGACCAAGTCAGGGAGAGGAATTAGCCAATTCCTCTCCCCATTTGCCCCTGAACTCCCCCCCCCCCCGGCGCATTGGCGATCATGGCAGGTCGGCAATATTCTGCCGACACCATTTGGAGTTTGAGGCAATGCGCCGCAATACTGCCAGCCATCACCAAAAAGGCCCTAAGAACTGAGCGACTATTGAGAATCGATCATAGATCGACGGTCAGACATTTCAGCCATTTACCCCAGCTCAAGCACATATCATGTGCTCTGATCAACACAAGATCGGCAGTAAAACACCGACTAGAAATTCGCGACTTCATTCAACAAAAGGATTTAGACTGTCTCTTTATTACAGAGAGCTGGCTCACAGCCGACTGTAACACCGTTCTAGGAGAACTGGTGCCAGAAAATTACCGTATCATAACGGAAAACAGAATAGGGCAAAGAGGAGGTGGCCTGGCGGTGATCCACAAGACTCATCTTACGATCACCAAACCAGTCCGCCAAAACCCTCTTCCATTCATGGAAACCCTTACTCTGCAACTGCAAGCAAGTTCAAAGGAGACCGTCCACATTCTGCTCTGCTATAGGCCGCCCGGCCCAAAATCGCAGCTGCTATCATCATGGATGGATTTTTTCTCCACTTACACCCTCAACAGCAAACATCTTTTGCTGCTCGGGGATTTCAATCTCTGGGCCAACTCCTCACAAGACCCCATTGCCGACGCCTGTATTGACCACCTGGAAGGATTAGGATTGCAGCAACTAGTATGTGGGCCCACACATGCTTCAGGTCACACACTTGATCTTATTTTCAGACAAGCTCTGGAAATAAAAATTTGGGAAAATTAAAAATTGCCATGGACAGACCACCATGCAATTATATTTAGTATTTCCACCATCCCCCCTGCAACAAAAACATCAAATCCATTGACAACACACTGGACTAGATGTCAGAAGAAGCTCCACTTGGAACTCTTCAAAACTACTCTAAGGAAAAAAAAAGGGATTTTTAAATACAGCTTACCTGTAAAATCCTTTTCTTGGAGTACATCACGGGACACAGAGCGGCATATTCATTACTATATGGGTTATATGGAGTACCTTCAGGTGTGGACACTGGCAATCTCAAACAGGAAGTCCCCTCCCTATATAACCCCCTCCCCTAGAGGGAGTCCCTCAGTTTTGTAGCAAGCAGTATGCCTCCCAAAATGGTCACCCAAAAGAGGGGTGGGAGCTCTGTGTCCCGTGATGTACTCCAAGAAAAGGATTTTACAGGTAAGCTGTATTTAAAAATCCCTTTTTCTTTCTCGTACATCACGGGACACAGAGCGGCATATTCATTACTATATGGGATGTCCGAAAGCAATGCTTTAATGAGGGGAGGGAGACATCTTCCAAAGAAGGATTCAATTTAGAGGTATACTCAAATAATAATAATAAATCCAACTTAGTCAAGAAAAAACTTTTTTTTTTTTCTTTACAACCAAGGGTGCTTCTGATCCCGAGGATCTTAAACTGCAGCCTGTAGTACTGCCTGTCCAAAGGCAGAATCCGCATTCCTTCTCACGTCTAGTTGATAAAACTTTGTAAACGTGTGGACTGATGACCACGTCGCCGCCTTGCATATCTGAGCCATAGAGATCTGATGGTGTGCTGCCCAGGAGGCGCCCATGGCCCTGGTAGAATGGGCCTTTACCGACAAAGGAGGAGGCAACCTCTTCAAACCGTAGGCTTGAATGATTAATTGTCTAATCCATCTCGAGATGGTGGATTTTGCAGCTGCCTGCCCCTTCTTGGGGCCATCTGGTAGAACGAATAACACATCTGTCTTCCGGATCTTTTCTGTAGCTTTAAGATAGGCCTTCATGGCCCGGACAATATCCAAGGTATGCAACAACCCCTCCTTTCTAGATGTGGGTTTTGGAAAGAAGGATGGAAGTACCAAATCCTGGTTCAAGTGAAATTTGGATATAACCTTTGGTAGAAAGGAAGGATGGGGCCGGAGAACTGCCCTGTCCTTATGCAGAACGAGATATGGTTCCTTACACGATAAGGCTGCTAATTCTGACACTCTCCTGGCCGAAACTATGGCGACCAAGAAAACCAACTTTCTTGTCAGTAAGACTAAAGGAATCTCAGCCAACGGCTCAAAGGGTTGTTTCTGTAGAGTGGACAGGTCAAGATTTAAGTCCCATGGACAAATTGGTGACTTGACAGGAGGATTAATACGCAAGACCCCCTGTAAGAAGGTCTTTACCAGCGAGTGGGTGGCCAGCGGCCTCTGAAACCACACTGACAGAGCTGAGATCTGTCCCTTGATTGTGCTTAGTGCCAGGCCTTTATCCACTCCTAGCTGGAGAAAACTTAACACCCTATCAATAGTATATTTGCGGGAATTCCATCTTTTGGATTCACACCAGCCTACGTAGTTCCTCCACACCCTGTAATAAATCACCCTGGAGACCGGCTTTCTAGCTCTAATCAGGGTAGGAATTACCTGCCTAGACAGACCTCTACCCCTGAGAATCAGGGATTCAGCCTCCAGGCCGTCAAATTTAAACACTGTAATGTAGGGTGGAGGATCGGGCCTTGTGAGAGTAGGTCTGGTTGTAGGGGAAGAGTCCAAGGGTCTCCCACTGCCATCTTCAGGACTAGTGAGTACCAAGTCCTCCGGGGCCAAGCCGGAGCTACTAGAATGACTGGCTTGTGCTCCACTCTGATCCTGCGCAACAGGCGAGGGAGTAACTGTAGCGGAGGGAATGCATATAGAAGTTTGAATTGATGCCAAGGGCAAACCAACGCATCGGTTCCGCAGGCCATAGGATCCCTCGCTCGAGACACGAACCTGTCTAGTTTCTTGTTGAACCTGGATGCCATTATATCTACGTCCGGCATTCCCCACCTCTGGCAGATTGTCTGAAAGACCTGGGGATGCAGAGACCACTCCCCTGGCAACAGACTCTGGCGACTTAAGAAGTCTGCCTGCAGGTTGTCCACTCCGGGAATGAATATCGCCGAAATGCAGGGTACATGAACCTCTGCCCACTGAAAAATCAAGCTCACCTCCCTCTGAGCGGCCTGACTCCTGGTTCCCCCTTGGTGGTTTATGTATGCCACCGCCGTGGCATTGTCTGACTGGATTCTCACCGGGAACCCCTTTAATCTGGAGGTCCATGCCAGAAGGGCTAGGCGAGCAGCTCTGATCTCCAAGATATTGATGGGGAGCTGCCTCTCTGCTTTCACCCAAGTTCCCTGGCGAGAGAACCCCTCGAAGACCGCCCCCCAGCCTGCCAGGCTGGCGTCTGTGGTAACTACCTTCCAGACAACAGGGCTGAAGGATTTTCCCTTTAGAAGATTCTGGGGGTTCAACCACCAGGCCAGGCTTTGTCGGACCCTTGATGATAGCGTCAAAGGGGACTCTAAGGCATGTGCCCTCTTGCCCCAGGCTGCTAGAATGGCTGCCTGTAGGACGCGAGTGTGGATCTGAGCGTATGGTACTGCCTCGAACGTGGCCACTAGCTTGCCTAGTACTCGCATACACAGGCGAATAGTTGGTTTTTTCTTGTTTAGAACCAACTGAACCAACCCCTTGATAGCCTCGATCTTTACAAGGGACAGGAACACCCTTTGCTGTTCTGTGTCTAACCTCATGCCGAGGTATTCCAACTGCTTTGTAGGCTGGAACGCTGACTTTCCCCGGTTTAAGACCCAGCCGAATCCTTCGAGGTACCGAACCGTGAGGTTTACTGCCTGTTGCAGACCTGGCCGTGAGTGATCTATGATTAAAAGGTCGTCCAAGTATGCTAGGACTGTGACCCCTTGGATCCTTAAATTGGCCAGAACTGGGGCTAGGATCTTCGTGACTACTCGGGGGGCCGTGGCCAGCCCGAAGGGGAGCGCCCTGAATTGGAAGTGTCGCTGCCCCACCGCGAAGCGTAAAAATCTTTGATGCGACTGAAAGATTGGTACATGAAGGTAAGCATCCTTTATGTCTATGGAGGCCAGAAAATCGTCCCTCTGAAGCGCGGCGGCTGCTGACCGGATGGATTCCATCCGGAAGGAACGAACCCTTAGGTAACCGTTTAACCTCTTTAGGTCCAAGATTGGCCTGACATCGCCGTTGGGCTTTGGTATGACAAAGAGATTGGAATAGAAACCTAGCCCTTGCTCTTGGGCTGGCACCTCTATTATTACGTCCTGGCAAAGCAGGTGATCCAAAGCTGCCAGCAATGAGGCCTTCCTTGCTGGATCCTTTGGTAGCCTTGATTCTTGAAAATGAGGCGGAGGACACCTTAGAAACTCCAGTCTGTAGCCTGTGGTTACAGATGCCCGGACCCATTTGTCGGGGATCTTGGCTTCCCAAACTTCTGAGAAGAAACTAAGCCTTCCCCCCACCCGCGAGAGTGGGGGCGCCCCTTCATAAGGCAGACTTAGGGGCTGTCTTTGTCGGCTTGCGATACCATGGCCTCTTACCCCCAGGGGCCTGTCCCTGCGATCTACTGTTAACGTTGGATCGTGCAGGCGGCCGTCGATACTGCCTGGAATTTGAGGGCCCCGAGACAGGAAAGAGCTGCCTTTTAAATGTAGGACCCCGGAATGTCTTTTTGACCGGTAAAAGGGTACTCTTGCCACTTGAAATAGTCTGAATATATTTATCCAGATCCTCTCCGAAGAGTCGTCCTCCATGGAAGGGAAACCCTGCCAGAAGTTTTTTGCATGGGGGCTCCGCCGCCCAGTTCTTCAACCATAAGAGCCTTCTCATGTGCACCAAAAATAGTGATAAACGAGAGGCCTGCTGGATGGAATCTTTTATAGCATCTACAGCAAAACACAGAGCTCTGGGAATGTCAGAAAACTCTTCTGCTTGTTGGGTAGGCATGTCCTTTAACATTTCTTTTGTCTGGTCTTTTAACGCCTGACAAACTCCAATTGCAGCCACAGCTGGCTGTACCACTGCTCCTGCCGTAGCAAAGGATGCTTTTAAAAGTGTCTCTAACCGTTTATCAACCGGATCTTTAAACATATGTATGTTTTCCACCGGGCAAGTTAGTGATTTATTCACGCATGAGATGGCTGCATCCACTACTGGGAGCCTCCACCTCTTGGAGAATTTTTCCTCCACGGGGTAAATGACCGCAAATCTTTTCGGTGGCAGAAAAATCCTGTCCGGCCGTACCCAATCCCGAAAGATCAATTCCTCCAAGAGAGGATGGACCGGAAAAACTGCGTTGCTTAACGGAGCTTTCAAAGAGCCCAGAGAGGATACCGGAGGAACCTGAGGCTCTGGCAATGGTAAACTAAATGCCGAGCGGACCATGTCCGTCAAAGACTGTACCCACAGTCTTTCTGTCTGGGAGTCTGAAAATGGTTCCTCAGAGGCAGATCCCTCAATCCCTGAACCCTCCTGGTTCAGGTCTAGTTGATCCTCCTGTGATTCCAATTCCTCCGGAGAGAGAATCTCAGCATCTGAGGATACACCTCTTGGTGATGGGGATCTAACCCGTTTCTTACCAGGAATAGCTCTAGCGATCAATGCTGCTATTCTCTCTTCTAGCCCCCCTAGGGATACGGCTAGCATCTCCTCTGTGATAAACACAGGGCTGGGCTGATCTGGGCCAGCCTCCGCACCAGATCCCCCTAATGGCTCATCCAAGGCGCCCTTTATGTTAATAAGTTGCGGGGAAAGTATCGGCATATCATCAGAATCAGAGGGGGAACCCCTTTGTTTTTTGGTCTTTTTTGTACCCTTTGACCCCGAACCTTTGGAAGCCATAATACAAAATCGAGGGACTCCGCCAACAACAACAGACTGTAGTGGCCAGGAGTACAAAACCAGAGCTTAGGGGACAATAGATCACTAATGCCCAAAAACTGATGGGGCCCCGTATGTTTTTCTTTATTTTTTTTTAAATATATATTATATATATATTTTTTTTTATTTATTTTTTAAACATACAGTGACCCCAAACTTAGTTTGCCAGCCTCCAACCTGCTGCAAAAAGGGGAATTTCTTGGCTTAACAAAAAAGGCATTGGAACACAGTCCAGCCTGTACTACCCCTCTTCCGCCACCGGGAGTCACTGTTCTGCCGCTCTGCGTCCTCTCCTTCTGAAATCAGCCTCAGACTGAGCACTGACAATGCCTGCTGATCTATAACAGCACAAGGCGCGCCCCTGTATGACGCCGCAGGCACGCCCCCCCCCGCCCTCCTCTCTGAAGGGCGCGAAAAAACGTCTATAAGACGTGCGCGCGCGCGCGCGTATGCCGGAACAGGGGGAACATGGAGGAGCCGCGCTGCTGGAGACCCAGGACTGCAGTATCAGGCGGCAGATTCAAACCCCCGGCCAGGTAGGACTCTCCAAAAGGCCCCATAGGGATCCTTACTAGTCCTAGGAAGAAAGCAGCAGGTTAGCTAGCAACACATTCTTAGACAGGGGAACCTAGTGATGGGGGAAAAAAGGGGTCATCCTGTCTTTCTCAGACATAGTGAGCAAGGTTGCCAATGCAGAGCATACTTAGGCTATCCCCCCTTTTAGGTTACCCCGGAGAGCCTGCTGTCGAACCAAGTCCCGCAGGCTCCCCCTTACCTGCTCCATGCTGCAGGATGTTTGTCCAGCAAAACGATCCAATCTTCTCCCATCTCCGTGGGTAGCGTAGTAGACCTTCAGGCCCTGGGGTCCTATGAAGGTACCCACTGTCCTGGACCTATATAGCACCCTGGCAAACAGGCACTTATGGTTTTTACAAACTCCAAGTCCTGGGCCCAGGGTCCAGCCCTCCAAAAGAGGAGCATTATAGGCAAAACCCCACGGTTTGGGGCCCGGGTACTGTCCACTTTGGCACTGAGGCTCCTTGGACAGATCCGGTTAGCCCGCCCTTAATCCCAAGGATGTGGAGCAAAGCTATTCCGTGACCAAACACCTAAGACACTGGCGAAAAAAATGAGGGACTCCCTCTAGGGGAGGGGGTTATATAGGGAGGGGACTTCCTGTTTGAGATTGCCAGTGTCCACACCTGAAGGTACTCCATATAACCCATATAGTAATGAATATGCCGCTCTGTGTCCCGTGATGTACGAGAAAGAAATAGAAACAACTCAGCCGCATCAAACGGCCGTTGAAACATTGGAAGCCATAAACTCGGCCATGCTACAGTCAGCCGACTTGGTAGCGCCGAAACGAAGAACCCGCATTCGGAAAAACAACCGCAGCTGGTTTAACAACCAGCTGTCGTTACTGAAGCAAGAACGCAGAAGGGCAGAATCAGCCTGGAAAAGATGTTCTTCAGAGCTAAACCTATCCATCTACAAGGCGAGAACAAGAAAATACCACAAAGGAATTTTCCAAGCCAAGAAAAAGTATTTTTCAGAGGCTATCAACGGTGCCCTAAACCGACCCCGCAAACTCTTCAAGATGGTCACCCAGACCATGAAACCAAGTTGCATTGAAGCCCCCAGTTCGGACACTCAAGAATTTTGCAATGAACTATCGGATTATTTCGTTACTAAAATCGAGGCAATCCGTGAAAGCATTCAGCAAAGCAATTCTCCCCTCAGCCCCCCCTGCAGCCCCTCACACAGCACCCATAGTAATTCTCCTATATCAGGTAAGTTTACCCTGGAACCCATCTCCATCGAGACCACTAAGAATGTCATTTGTACTCTGCGTAATGGCACAGCGCCAAATGACATTATCCCCACAAAACTGCTGAAGGAATGCGCCTACATCTTGGCTCCTCCCATCACGCAGCTCATCAACCAGTCTTTCTTGGAGGGCATAGTGCCCTCTCAGTTGAAAGAGGGTATAATCCTACCCATCATGAAGAACCCCTCCCTGGACCCCAAGGACCCACTCCACCACCGTCCCATAACAAGCCTCAACGTACTCTCAAAGATAATGGAAAAAGTAGTGGTGCAACAGCTGCAAAAGCATCTAGATACCTACAAGCTACTTGACCCATTGCAATCAGGCTTCCGTCCCGGACACGGGACGGAAACAGCATTGCTGAAAGTATGGGACGATGTTCTCAAGGCCGCAGACGAAGGAGAATCTTGTCTTCTAGTTCTGTTGGACCTAAGTGCCGCTTTCGACACTGTAGACCACAATCTGTTACTGACTCGGCTTGCTGAAGTAGCCAGAGTCGCAGAAGGCGATTTATCTTGGTTCTCCTTTTCTGGAAAACCGATCGCAAACAGTGAAGTTAGGACCTTTTACGTCTAAAAAACGCACAGTAACATGCGGAGTCCCTCAAGGATCGCCTCTGTCACCAGTGCTGTTTAACATATATCTTCGTCCTCTTTTTGAGATTATCAGCAGCCAAAAACTGCTCTACCACTCATATGCAGATGATACGCAACTGTATTTCCGCATCTGCAACAGACAGGATCACCACCTCAATCTAGAGACATGCCTCTCTTTGATAGAGGACTGGATGACAAAGAGTTATCTTAAACTCAATGGAGCGAAAACAGAACTTCTCCTGTTTCACGCCAAGCGCAGGAATCAACTTTCAACAGTGTGGACCCCCCCGCCTATTTTGGGCAAGCTCATCACCCCTAGTGCCAAAGTCAAAAGCCTAGGGGTCATTTTTGACTCCTTTATGACAATGGACGCACAAATAGGGTCAGTAGTCAGCGGATCTCACCATCTACTGCACCTACTACGCAGACTCACTCCGTTCATCCCTAAAGAAGATTTAGCGGTCGTGGTGGGAACAATTGTAAACTCCAGGCTGGATTATGCAAATGCCCTTTACCTCGGCCTCCCCAAGTACCAAATCGCTCGTCTGCAAGTCGTTCAGAATACGGCCGCCAGACTTGTGACTGGGAAAAAACCCTGGGAATCCATTTCACCATCACTGAGAGCCCTTCATTGGCTGCCAGTCAAAGACAGAATTACTTTTAAAGCTCTCTGTCTTACGCATAGATGTGTCCATGGGAATGCCCCCCTTTATTTATGCGAAATAATAAAAGCGCATAATCCCAATCGCGTTTTGCGATCCACGAATCAGAACCTACTCCAGGTTCCGAAAGCCAACTTCAAGTCCAAAGGAGAAAGAAGATTCGCGGTCCAAGGTCCCAGACTATGGAACGCTTTACCAACCAGCATTCGGTTGGAGGAGAACCACCTAGCATTTAGGAAAAAGGTCAAGACTTTTCTCTTTTGATATCAAAGGAGACAGGAACAACGAGCGCCCAGAGGCGATTCAGTTCGCATGTGCCGCGCTATACAAGTTTTCATTCATTCATTCAACCATGCAGGACAAGGAGAAGTGCCTCTCTTTCTCCCTCCAGTCCCCAGCAAGTAGCAATAACACAAACAGGGGGGGGCACCTGTTATAAAAAGGTTTAATGATGGGAGGGATTATTTTTGGAATGTGAAGGGGGCTCTTACTACTTTCTGGTTTAACTCCTCCAGTACCCAAGTAGCGACATTTATGTTCAACCACAGCTTGTGTGACCGTATCATAATACCCACGGGAGCTCAGGCCTACATATGTGTGATTGATGATTACTGGGGACATAACTGCAGATACTGGAGGTCAGTGGGATGGAATACAGGAAATGATTGGGGGTACCGACCTCAGAGTGCATTAGACCGAAAAGACAAAAATGGCAGGTCCCTCATCAGTCGTATGACTCTTATAAAAGGGTCCACTACCTTTACCCATTCCTACCCCTACACAGTGCAGAAGGGATTCACTGACAATCTACAACTCACCCTTAATATAGAAAACCCTAGTAGGGAAGACGAAGGTTTTTACCTCTTGGGTGTATATTTTATCGGGGACCATATGACACATTGACTGATACATATCTTTGATTTGAAACTTACAAACGAGTTGACAGGCCAGGAACTCCTTAATTCACCCAAGCCCCACTTACACACCCTTAAAGATATGATGGCCATAGCAGACCCCACATATGAAGACACTCTAGCCATAGAAACTGGGTTCTCAGATGTCAACCTATGGTTGGAATGGATGAAATATAATGCCCAGACCCATAATAAAAGTAATTGCTATGTGTGTGGTAAGGCCAGACCTCATTTGGGTACTGTGCCCCTCAATATCCCTTCCAACCAAGAGGAATGTTTCCTAAGCCTCTTCACCTCCATACCCACTAATAACACACTTTGCGAGAAATAGAAGAAAGAGTATCCTATCTTATCAAAAAACCCAAATCCAGGTAGTCATATCACCATATACCCAGGGAATTATACCTGTTACACGTCCAAAGGGACACCTAAGGGTAAAGGCAGGGACCTCCAGGTGTTTCCTGAGGGTTACTGCCATGAGAGAAGGAATACAACAATTGTGAACCAAACGAGGTCCCTCGGGGACATTTACTGGATATGTGGTGATATGAAATTAAGAACCAAATTAGATTCCCCATGGAAAGGGGAATGCGCCCTGGCCAAAGTTATAATGCCCCTACACATAGTGTCAGAAAGTAATCCTGATAATGATCAGATTTCCTCCAACCCCCTAAGAAGAAGAAAAAGAGAATCCCCGGGAGGAAGTTTTGATCCACATGTATATATAGATTCGATAGGGGTGCCAAGAGGGGTCCCTAGTGAGTTTAAAGCAAGAGATCAAGTTGCTGCAGGTTTTGAGTCCTTAATCCCTATCATAACCATAAATAAGAATGTTGATTGGATAAATTATATTTATTACAACCAACAAAGGTTTGTTAATGATACAAGGGATGCTCTAAAGGGGATAGCAGAACAGCTCGAATACACTTCCCAAATGACTTTCCAGAATTGGATGTCTCTAGACATGATTCTGGCCGAGAAGGGGGGCACATGTGTATATATTGGTAAGACTGAAGGATGCTGCACCTACATTCCTGATAACACTGGTCCCAGTGGTAAGGTTACTCTAGCAATTCAGAAACTAGAAAACCTATCTGTGGAACTGAAGAAGAATTCAGGGTTAACCAACCCCTGGGATCAGTGGTTTGGGTGGTTTGCTAACTGGAAACAAATCCTAGTCCAACTAGGAATTTTTATAGTTGTAGTACTCCTTGTAATAGGAGTAATAGTCTGCTGTGTGATCCCCTGCTTTCGCAAAATATTTAGCAAAGGTATAGACAATCTTTCAATGCTTTCCACTGTAACCTCCGACTTGGAAGTCCCTTTTAACCCCTCCCCCCAAGGCTATGCTGATTACATAAAGAAACATAAGCTAAGAAAGAAGCGTAACCTCGTTGTTTAGGATGGGTGGAATAGGTCCCTTTTTATACTAGCAGGGAACCCAAGGCTCAGTCACCTATTCACACTTCTCACACCCAGGGAGACTAGGTCCCTGATGACATCCTTCACACGAAGATAGGAAAATCATTTTTTGTACATATACATGATTTTAAGAGGGGATTGAAGGAGATTTATGCTTTTGCAATTGTAACGCCATCTTGTTCCCCTCTTAGCTCCATTTTAGATATTTGCCTTTGCACGTCCTTGTCTGTGGTATGTGTTACCTTGAAACTGTCTTAGATCTGTCTTCTCAGCCTTTCTCAGAACAATATGTTCTTATCTTCCTTTACACTCCTCTGCAGAACAACATGTTCTTGTCCTCCTTGGTTTTCCTCTGAAATGTCGGTCACAACTGGTTATAACCTCCTCATTTACATCTACCTATAGAATGTTAATAAGTTATCTTTTGTAAATGTATTCTACACCCCTCTTTACACCATATAAAAAGGTCTAGACGAGCCTAAATAAACGGAGAGCTCTGATTTCACTTGCTGCATGACTCTGTGTCCTTTTCTATGGTGAAATTGATCTCCCGGATACCCGTGGGCACAACACGAGTCAACCGATAGTCAGGGACTATCTGAACGGAGGACGGTCCGGGTACCTATCTCCGAGGACCACCTACAGGGACAGTGAGAGCTATTTTGCTTCTGCTGCTGTCAATCAAATTCTGTGAGCAGAGAACAGGGGCAGGGCTTAGCTGTGCCGTATGTGTTTATAGATACACACAGCCTTGGCTTGGGAGCCCACATGTGTGGCCTCATAGCACACATCTTGCTGTGGGGGCATAATTTAGAAGAGAAGGAGCAGAGTGTGCCAGCGGGAGACCCCAGATGAGGCTCTGTGCAATAGGGTTATTATTTTAGATTTCTTTTTTTTTTTTACTTTATGTCACTCTCTTAATTAACTTTGACTATTTTTAGTCCTTATGCTAGTAGCATTAGTAAATAGGAAAGTATATCATTGACTTGTTTTAAACATTGTGAACAGGCGGGCATTTTATTGCAGAAGAGACATGTAATGTATAAACATAGCTACCTGCCTGCTCACACCGATCCCCTGTGTATGCGCAGCTCAGCTGGCTTGATCCTGTGTGCTGGGATAGGATGAGGCGTTACCTTGCACCAGTCAATGAATATGATCAACACCCGACACACAGGAAAAGATGCTGGCGAGCATTTAGAAGGTGAGTATCCTCCCTTTAGTTCAGCTTTCAGTTACTTCCTGGTTTCCAGGCCTAGGCAAATAATGTTGTACATCTCGGGAGTCTTCAGAAAGATGGCCTTATCTTAGCTACGCACACCCTCCTGTCTGCATACATGGTAATAAAGCAGCGGCCCCATAACCATTTTATTTTTTTCTGCAAAAGTATATTTATCCTTTAAAATGGAAGTCCTGTCCAATGCTAACTATAATTAAACCTCCTCCCACCCCTTTTTAAGTCTATTCTAACTACCCCTGTAAAGATGTGTATACTTAACTATTCTGACGGTGCTCTGGTCCAGTCACATGATTGGCTCCCAGCACCGGCTTCAGTGTAGAGGAGTGACATTCGACAATGAATGCCCACAGTAAGCCTATGAGTGACGCCATTGCCCAGGCTCTGCATCTTTTGATGGCAATCTCTCCTTTTCACTGAAGATGGGGAGATTGCATGACGGGATCATAGTGCCCTCACAAAAGGTAAGCATACACATCTTTCTTATACAGGGTAATCAGAATAGACTAATGCCTAGTATACACAATCAGATTTTCTGCAGACAAAGCTTCAGACTTTTGGGTACGAAGAGTGTTGGCCAGGAACTTGTCTTGGATACAAACAGCACACAATTGTTGGCCAAACGTAGTTACTTACTATGTGGTTTTTCAGCTCTTTAGCGCCACCCTTTGGGCACCTTCTGCTAATGTTGTGTTTGGTGAGCATTGCTTTTGAGCAAACGTGTTTGGATTTTTGTTCGATGGACTTGTGTACACAATTAGAAAATCCGACAACATTTTAAAGCCTACCATCCAACATTTATTTGTGAAAAAATTGACAATTGACATGCAAACGGTAGGATTTTCCACCAACAGGCTGTCAACACACAATTCCCATCTGAAAATCTGATCGTGTGTACAAGGCTTTGGAGTGGGTGTTGGGAGCAGGTTTAAATATAGTTAGTACTAGACTGAACTTCTACTTTAACCACTTCAACCCTGGAAGAATTTGCTCCCTTAAAGACCAGGCCATTTTTTGCGATACAGCACCGCGTCGCTTTAACTGACAATTGCACGGTCGTGCGACCTACCCAAACAAAATTTACATCCTTTTTTCCACAAATAGAGCTTTCTTTTGGTGGTATTTGATCACCTCTGCGGTTTTTATTTTTTGCGCTTTAAACAAACAAAGAGCGCCAAGATGATGTCTCCTTAGTCGGGACGAGCCTGCTGATGCCATTCCGTTAATCCTCAGTCTTTTACAAGTGCTTTTTATCTGCTCAAATGTGAGTGTACCTCAAAATTTAAACAAATATTCCTTGTTATACAGATTTACACTATATGGAACTTTTGTTTCATTTATGGTTGCATCCTGTGAGCCTATGAAAGGGATTCGATCTACTTATCTCATAGTTTCCCTTCCTTGCTGTGAGTGCTTTGAGGGACAGTGTGAACATCATCCTCCTGTGCCAACATCTGCAGACGTGGATGTCTTTGCCTATTGGTGTCTTGTCACCACAAGTCTTGACAACTCATTGGGCTTATGCCTTGTTGAGTCCATTAGCTCAGGTAAGCCTCTCTTATGTTGGTGGTGGCATCTCCCATTATCTTCTGTTCACATCTGTCCTCCTACTGATGTCTGAAAGTGCATAATCACTCACCTGGATTAAAAACATATCCAAGTTTTTCATCCGTGGATATTATTTTAATTTATTTATTTTTTCTGTAACGCATGTGGTCCTATTTATTATGGGTGTCCTTACTTAGTGCTGCACATATACTGGTTCATTGATTATTCAGCTAGTTTCACATGAGCAGTCTAATTAGGCCTGCCTGTCATTTTTTTAGGTGGACCTGATTGAACCAGCCATTGCTTTTTATGAAGCGGCGGATGTCAGCAAACGCCCGCCGGCATCCGATCTAATGCTGTCCATCAAAAACAGACAGCTGGGGATCCATTCCCCATACGTCCATCAAATTGGATGACAGTCGGCAGGAAATGGACAGATGGTCTGTTGCCATCTGGCAGCCCCACAGAGAACAGGCTGTGTCCATGTCTGCTCTGCATAGTGGAGCGAACACGGACCTGTCATCCGCCTGCTTGGCAGGGATCAGCAGAGAGAGCTGAGCAGGCGGATGTACATTACTAGGACCACTCACATGAAACCAACCTTCCTGTCAGTGTATATCTGCTTGCCTGTACTATGAACATACAGACAGCTTACATTCACTGACATTTAAAATTCAGAAAATATAGATTTGACCCTGCTGCTGCTTCCAATTAGGTGTTGGAATTCCACACTAAGATGAATTAAAAACCCACATGCACAACCAGTGCACATGAGTAGAACCTGGGATGACAAAACCTAAAAAATATTACTCTACACTCCCCAAATACTTGGTCAATATGCACGCAATATAAAAATGCCTTTTCTCCTGGCTCAACAAAATACCACATCTCCTGGCTCACCTGGTGGAATACCTGTAGGCCCTCTACATTCACATGCTCAGAACCACAAAGCAAAAAGGAGAGCCTTCATTGTGTATCACGTCTAAGTTTATTTCACTGTAATAAAAATGACAGCAGCCAAACTTACATCTAAAATTGCCACACAACCGACACTGGATAATACAGCATACATATATTGGTCTGCACAAAAAACAGATTGTTTTTCTACCCCTTGCTTATTCACAAAACGTGCAATCTGGTTTTTGTGCAGACCAATATATGTATGCTGTATTATCCAGTGTCGGTTGTGTGGCAATTTTAGATGTAAGTTTGGCTGCTGTCATTTTTATTACAGTGAAATAAACTTAGACGTGATACACAATGAAGGCTCTCCTTTTTGCTTTGTGGTTCTGAGCATGTGAATGTAGAGGGCCTACAGGTATTCCACCAGGTGAGCCAGGAGATGTGGTATTTTGTTAAGCCAGGAGAAAAGGCATTTTTATATTGCGTGCATATTGACCAAGTATTTGGGGAGTGTAGAGTAATATTTTTTAGGTTTTGTCATCCCAGGTTCTACTCATGTGCACTGGTTGTGCATGTGGGTTTTTAATTCATCTTAGTGTGGAATTCCAACACCTAATTGGAAGCAGCAGCAGGGTCACATCTATATTTTCTGAATTTTAAATGTCAGTGAATGTAAGCTGTCTGTATGTTCATAGTACAGGCAAGCAGATATACACTGACAGGAAGGTTGGTTTCATGTGGGTGGTCCATGTAATGTACATCCACCTGCTCAGCAGGGGATCTCTCTGCTGATCCCTGCCGAGCAGGCAGATAACAGGTCCGTGTTCGCTCCACTATGCAGAGCAGACATGGACACAGCCTGTTCTCTGTGGGGCTGCCAGATGGCAACAGACCATCTGTCTATTTCCTGCCGACTGTCATCCAATCTGTTGGACGTATGGGGAATGGATCCCCAGCTGTCTGTTTTTGATGGACAGCATTAGATCGGATGCCGGCGGGCGTTTGCCGACATCCGCCGCTTCATAAAAAGCAATGGCTGGTCCAATCAGGTCCGCCTAAAAAAATGACAGGCAGGCCTAATTAGACTGCTCATGTGAAACTAGCTGAATGATCAATGAACCAGTATATGTGCAGCACTAAGTAAGGACACCCATAATAAATAGGACCACATGCGTTACAGAAAATAATAATAAGTTAAAATAATATCCACGGATGAAAAACTTGGATATGTTTTTAATCCAGGTGAGTGATTATGCACTTTCAGACATCAGTAGGAGGACAGATGTGAACAGAAGATAATGGGAGATGCCACCACCAACATAAGAGAGGCTTACCTGAGCTAATGGACTCAACAAGGCATAAGCCCAATGAGTTAAGACTTGTGGCGACAACACACCAATAGGCAAAGACATCCACATTTGCAGATGTTGGCACAGGAGGATGATGTTCACACTGTCCTTCAAAGCACTCACAGCAAGGAAGGGAAACTATGAGATAAGTAGATCGAATCCCTTTCATAGGCTCACAGGATGCAACCATAAATGAAACAAAAGTTCCATATAGTGTAAATCCGTATAACAAGGAATATTTGTTTAAATTTTGAGGAACACTCACATTTGAGCAGATAAAAAGCACTTGTAAAAGACTGAAGGTTAACGGAATGGCATCAGCAGGCTCGTCCCGACTAAGGAGACATCATCTTGGCGCTCTTTGTTTGTTTAAAGCGCAAAAAATAAAAACCGCAGAGGTGATCAAATACCACCAAAAGAAAGCTCTATTTGTGGAAAAAAAAGGATATAAATTTTGTTTGGGTAGGTCGCACGACCGTGCAATTGTCAGTTAAAGCGACGTGGTGCTGTATCGCAAAAAATGGCCTGGTCTTTAAGGGAGCAAATTCGTCCAGGGTTGAAGTGGTTAAAGTAGAAGTTCAGTCTAGTACTAACTATACTTAAACCTGCTCCCAACACCCACTCCAAAGCCTTGTACACACGATCAGATTTTCAGATGGGAATTGTGTGTTGACAGCCTGTTGGTGGAAAATCCTACCGTTTGCATGTCAATTTTTTCACAGAAAAATGTTGGATGGTAGGCTTTAAAATGTTGTCGTATTTTCTAATTGTGTACACAAGTCCATCGGACAAAAATCCAAACACGCTTGCTCAAAAGCAATGCTCACCAAACACAACATTAGCAGAAGGTGCCCAAAGGGTGGCGCTAAAGAGCTGAAAAACCACATAGTACGTAACTACGTTTGGCCAACAATTGTGTGCTGTTTGTATCCAAGACAAGTTCCTGGCCAACACTCTTCGTACCCAAAAGTCTGAAGCTTTGTCTGCAGAAAATCTGATTGTGTATACTAGGCATTAGTCTATTCTGATTACCCTGTATAAGAAAAATGTGTATGCTTACCTTTTGTGAGGGCACTATGATCCCGTCATGCAATCTCCCCAGCTTCAGTGAAAAGGAGAGATTGCCATCAAAAGATGCAGAGCCTGGGCAATGGCGTCACTCATAGGCTTACTGTGGGCATTCATTGTCGAATGTCACTCCTCTACACTGAAGCCGGTGCTGGGAGCCAATCATGTGACTGGACCAGAGCACCGTCAGAATAGTTAAGTATACACATCTTTACAGGGGTAGTTAGAATAGACTTAAAAAAGGGGTGGGAGGAGGTTTAATTATAGTTAGCATTGGACAGGACTTCCATTTTAAAGGATAAATATACTTTTGCAGAAAAAAAATTAAATGGTTATGGGGCTGCTGCTTTATTACCATGTATGCAGACAGGAGGGTGTGCGTAGCTAAGATAACGCCATCTTTCTGAAGACTCCCGAGATGTACAACATCATTTGCCTAGGCCTGGAAACCAGGAAGTAACTGAAAGCTGAACTAAAGGGAGGATACTCACCTTCTAAATGCTCGCCAGCATCTTTTCCTGTGTGCCGGGTGTTGATCATCTTCATTGACTGGTGCAAGGTAACGCCTCATCCTATCCCAGCACACAGGATCAAGCCAGCTGAGCTGCGCATACACAGGGGATCGGTGTGAGCAGGCAGGTAGCTATGTTTATACATTACATGTCTCTTCTGCAATAAAATGCCCGCCTGTTCACAATGTTTCTTTGCAGAAATTTAGTAAAAAAAAAAAGTTTAAAACAAGTCAATGATATACTTTCCTATTTACTAATGCTACTAGCATAAGGACTAAAAATAGTCAAAGTTAATTAAGAGAGTGACAAAGTAAAAAAAAAAAAAAAATCTAAAATAATAACCCTATTGCACAGAGCCTCATCTGGGGTCTCCCGCTGGCACACTCTGCTCTTTCTTCTCTTCTAAATTATGCCCCCACAGGAAGATGTGTGCTATGAGGCCACACATGTGGGCTCCCAAGCCAAGGCTGTGTGTATCTATAAACACATACGGCACAGCTAAGCCCTGCCCCTGTTCTCTGCTCACAGAATTTGATTGACAGCAGCAGAAGCAAAATAGCTCTCACTGTCCCCTGTGATAGTAGGAAGTGAGTAGAGAACTGCTGCAGACAGGCACAGCCCTGAATTGAGTGAGAACTATTTAGGGAGGAGGAGGGGATACAACTACTGGGACATGTTTTTACCTTAATGCAGAGAATGCATTAAGGTTAATATATACTTGGCTTTTAGAATTTTTTCTGCATCAAAAACGCATGGAAGTTATATGGTTTCAAATGGCATAGTTCACACAGTCCGTTCCAGGACTTTTCAGTTCCAGAAAAAAAGTAAAACATGCTACATTTTTCTTGCACTGGACTGGACTGAACTGGAATGCTGTAAAACGCATAAAACACACACTGGAACATACATCCTCATTTAAAGTGCTCTGGACTGCATAAAAATACACCAAACATGCATGCACAAAAGCATCTGGAACGCACCCAGACTGTGTTTCTATAGTGTAAACTGGCCCTAAGCGCTAGCTCACACTACAAACCTGCGCACCAGATCTGTTTTGGATGCGTTTCGAACACATTTTTGACACCTACTGTTGCGTTTCCAGGTTTTTTTTTTTTTACTATTTTTTTCCTGTTTTTTTAACTGTGCTGAGGGCCGGTGCGTTTTTGATGTGTTTTATGCATCATGCATTCCAGTGTAGTCCAGTGCAGGAAAAATGCAGCATGTTCTGTTTTTTTTCCCCCTGGAACTATAACACCCTGGCACTGACCTGACTGCACTGGTGTGAACTATGCCATTGGAAACCATATAACTTACTTTCCATGCGTATTTGATGCAGAAAAAAAACACACTGGACTGCATGTGGTGTCAACTGGCAGCAAGGCACATTATGGCAAAGCATGCGGGAACAAGTGGTGTTACCCACTATACACCATCATGTGATCACTGCTGTGGGAAATACAAACAGTATACTCTACTGGCAAGCATTTCTGTTTTTTAGGCTACTTTCACACTGTGGCGCTTTAGCACTGGAAACGGCCTCTGCTAAGCGCCTGAAAACCGCCTCCCATTCATTCAAGTGTGACTTTACACACTGGGGCGGTGCGATTGCAGGACGTTAAGAAAAGTCCTGCAAGCAGCATCTTTGGGGCCAGTTGGGAGCGCTGTATATAGCAATGCTAAAATGCCCTGCCCATTGCAATGAATTGGCAGCGACTCCAAAGCACCACAAAACTGGAGTTTTTAGCCTTTTTTTGAGAGGGGGGTAAAAATAGCCCCACTAGCAGCAGAAAAGCGCCGCTAAAACAGAGCTAAAGCACAGCAAAAACGAGCGGTGCTTCAGCGCTAAGGGTCAGAGCTGACAGTGTGAAAGTAGTCTAGCCATTTCAGATCCGTGCTATAGAAAAATGACAGATGGCTACAGAGCGGATCTGCTTTGCCGGGAGGCCGTCAATATACGGCCTCCCCTTTGCATGATCCCCGTGCAGGGCGCGCCCTGTGATCACCGAATCCCAGATCCGAATAAGGGGCCGATTATGGCCCCTTACTACATGAACAGCCGTCAGCCAATGACAGCTGATAACGTGATGTAAACAAAAGCTTTTCTCAGGCCTCATGCACACTGGACGGTAAAATAACGTTATTAAAACTCAACTTTTTTCAATAGCGTTTTTTGTTGTTGAAGACATTTTTTTTTCCCAATGGATCAAAAAAAAATGCAAAAAAAATGCTGGTGAGTAACGTTTTTGAGCGTTTATCAGTGTTAGAACGTCTCTCAGAACCCACTAGTTTTGGAGTTTTTTTACTGCTCAAAATTGCTGATAACAGCCTATGTGTGCATGGACACATGGGATAACACGATGGAGAGTTTATTGACTGTGGAAAAAATGTCTACTGCCAAAAAAATGGACATCGGTCCTGAAGAGGAGGCGGCACAGCTGCCTCATCTGAGCCCACTATTACCGCCTGCCAGTGCCACCTATCAGTGCCCACCAGTGCCACCTATCAGTGCCCACCAGTGCCACCTATCAGCGCCCACCAGTGCCACCTATCAGCGCCCACCAGTGCCACCTATTAGCGCCCACCAGTGCCACCTATCAGCGCCCACCAGTGCCACCTATTAGTGCCACCCATCAGTATCACCTATCAGTGCCGCTTTATCGGTGCCCACCAGTGCCGCCCAGCAGTGCAGCCTCATCAGCTTACATCAATGAAGAAGAAAAATTACCTATTTGCAAAATGTTATAACAAAATATAAAAAAACTATTGGAAAAAAAAAAAACAGTCTTTTTAATTTTTTTTTACAAAAAATAAAAAAGAGGTGATGAAATACCACCAAAAGAAAGCTCAATTTGTGGGGAAAAAAAATTGGGTACAGTGTTGTACGACCACGTAATTGCCAAAGTGCATCAGCACTGAAAGCTGAAAATTGGTCTGGGCAGGAGGGGGGTGGCCAGTAAGCAAGTGGTTAACCCCTTCCTTACCGCGTCATTGTCAAATGATGGCGGCAGGAACCCTTCCTTGATCCGGGTGGAAGTCATATGACGTCCTTTGTTCCCAGCGATCTAGGGTGCGCGCGGGCACCCGCGATTACCGGCGATCACGGCAGGAGTGTGTATCTGTGTGTAAACACACGGATCCACCTCCTGTCAGCGGTGAGGAGACCGATGTGTGTTTCCACCACAGAGGAACACACATCAGTCTCTTCCCCTTGCGAGTCCCCCTCCCCCTACAGTTAGAACACACTTTAGAGAACATTGTAACCCCTTCAGTCCCTTAGTGTTACCCCCTTCCCTGCCAGTCACATTTACACAGTAATTAGTGCAGTTTTATAGCACTAATGGCTGTGTAAATGTGAATGGTCTCAAAAACGTGACAAAAGTGTCGCCGCAATGTCACGTTCACAAAAAAAATATATATATATATATCACAGATCTCCGCCATTACTAGTAAAAAAAATAAAATTAAAATGCCATAAATCGTATCACCTATTTTGTAGACGCTATAACTTTTGCGCAAACCAATCAATATACGATTATTGCGTTTTTTTTACCAAAAATACGTAGAGAAATACGTATCGGTCTAAACTGAGGAAATTTTTTATTTATTTTTTATTGATATTTACTAACCACTTCCCAACGGCCGTACGACTTTGTACGGCCGAAGGGATGTACCGAATCTCTAACAGGCCGTGTTTTTACGGCCTGCGCTCCGCCAGGCCACTGGGGGGCGCGCGCGCGCCGCAAAGCTGACATGCCGATGCGCGTGCCTGGTGGCCGTAATGTTCGCCAGGCACTCGGGATCGGCGGCTGCAGGGACAAGACGTGGATCTCTGTGTGTAAACACACAGATCTATGTCCTGTCAGGGGAAAGAGGAGACCGATCTGCGTCCCTTGTACATAGGGACACAGCATCGGTCACCTCCCCCAGTCACTCCCCCTTCCCCCACAGTTAGAACACAATTTAGGGTACACATTAACCCCTTCCTCACCCCCTAGTGTTAACCCCTTCAATGCCAGTCACATTTATACAGTAATTAGTGCATATTTATAGCACTGATCGCTGTATAGATGTGAATGGCGCCAAAAATGTGTCAAAAGTGTCCGATGTCTCCGTCATAATGTCGCAGTCACGAAAAAAATGCTGATCGCCGCCATTAATAGTAAAAAAAATAAATAATAAAAAATAATAATAATTCTGTCCCCTATTTTGTAAGCACAATTACTTTTGCGCAAATCAGACGCTTATTGCGATTTTTTTTTTTTTTTACCAAAAATATGTAGAAGAATACGTATCGCCTAGACTGAGAAAAAAAATGTTTTTTTAAAAAAAATTGGGCTATTTATTACAGCAACAAGTAAAAAATATAGTTTTATTTTTCAAAATTGTCGCTCTATTTTTGTTTATAGCGCAAAATATAAAAACCGTAGAGGCAATCAAATACCACCAAAAGAAAGCTCTATTTGTGGGAAAAGGACGCCAATTTTGTTTGGGAGCCACGTTGCACGACCGCGCAATTGTCCGTTAAAGTGATGCAGTGCCACAAGCTGAAATTTCACCTGGTCAGGAAGGGGTATATGTGCCCAGTAAGGAAGTGGTTAAATAATAAAGTAAAAAATATTGGCCCAGATTCACAGAGCGATTACGCCTGTCTAACTGGCGTTAGACAGGAGTAATTTCAAATTTCGCACGCCGTATCACTAGTTTGAATCCTCAAACCATGATACGGCGGCGTTGGGCTTCGATCTGACAGGCTTACGTCTTCGTATCTACGCTGTGATCTTTTTGAGGCCGCTGGGTGGAGTTCGCGTCCTTTTCAGCGTCGGGGTATGCAAATGAGCTTTTTACGGAGATCCACGAAGTTACGAGCGTCGTTCGCAATCGCGTACGTCATTTTTTCGCTACGTAAAGTTAAACCAGCTTTTAGCTGGTCTAACGTTACGCGGCCCATGTTAAGTATGGCCGTCGTTCCCGCGTCGACTTTCAATTTTTTTTTTTTGCGTAAGTCGTCCGGGAATAGGAATGTCCGTAAACGACGCTACTCAAAAAAAAATGACGTAACGACGTGATTTCGCGCAATGTGCGGCGGGGAAATTTCTGAACGGAGAATGCGCAGTTCGATCGCCGCGGGGACGCGCTTAATTTAAATGCCTCACGCCCCCTATTCGCGTATTTTGATTCCGCCGGGAGAAATACGCCGCCGTACCTTACGGGCCAAAATCTCTCTGAATTCCTCCTAGAGCCAGGTAAAGTACGGAGGCGTAGAGTATCTCTGATACTCTGCAGGAATCTAATTCTTTCTGAATCTGGCCCATTGTGTTTTTTTTTAAATTGTCGCTCTTCTTTTGTTTATAGCGCAAAAAAATAAAAACCGCAGAGATGATCAAATACCACCAAAAGAAAGCTCTATTTGTGTGGGGAAAAAAACATAACGATTTAATTTGGGTACAGTGTTGCATGACCGCGCAATTGTCAATCAAACTGCAGCAGCGCTGAAAGCTGAAAATTGGTCTGAGCAGGAGGGGGGTGGCCAGTAAGCAAGTGGTTAACCCCTTCCTTACCGCGTCATTGTCAAATGACGGCGGCAGGAACCCTTCCTCGATCCGGGTGGACGTCATATGACGTCCTTAGTTCCCGGCGATCTTGAGTAAACACACAGATCCACCTCCTGTCAGCGATGAGGAGATCGATGTATGTTCCCACCACAGAGGAACACACATCGGTCTCCTCCTCCTTGTGAGTCCCCCTCCCCCTACAGTTAGAACACGCTTTAGGGAACATTGTAACCCCTTCAGCGCTCCCTAGTGTTAACCCCTTCCCTGCCAGTAACATTTACACAGTAATTAGTGCAGTTTTATAGCACTAATCGCTGTGTGTAAATGTGAATGATCCCAAAAATGTGGCAAAAGTGTCGCCGCAATGTCGCATTCACAAAAGAAAAAAAAAAAAAAAAAATCGCAGATCGCCGCCATTACTAGTAAAAAAATAAAAATGCCATAAATCTATCACCTATTTTGTAGACGCTATAACTTTTGCGCAAACCAATCAATATACGATTATTGCGTTTTTTTTAACCAAAAATATGTAGAGAAATTTTTATTTATTTGATATTTATTAAATAAAAAAGTAAAAAATGTATATATTTTTTTATTTAATTGTTGCTTTTCTTTTCTCTATAGAGCAAAAAAATAAAAACGGCAGAGATGATCAAATACCACCAAAAGAAAGCTCTATTTGTGTGGGGGGAAAAACATTAAGATTTAATTTGGGTACAGTGTTGCATGACCGCGCAATTGTCACTCAAACTGCAACAGCGCTGAAAACTAAAAATTGGTTTGGGCAGTAAGGGTGTGAAAATGCCGTGTGGTTAAGTGTTACTGGTCCCAATCTGACAGCTACAGAGACATGACAGTGAGAGAACAGACTGATGGGTGGGGGAGACTGAGGCATACACAGATATGACTCCCCCAGAAATCTTAGACTGGGGTGACTGCAGTACATGTATAGTCTGTGTCATCACTGCTGGGTACTATAGTGAGTATGATGCTGGTCCTTTCCCACACCACTGATCAAACAAAGTGGTGACAGGGCCTCAGAAAGCACTTCAGTCACAGTGGGGTCTCCTGATCACCAATAACAGATGTGTGATCATAATTCCTGGTGTATATCCATTGTGTACAGGCTGACGTCACACAGCATGGCTCCCCCTCATAACACCCAGCCTGTATGAGAAATATGAGTCCTATGGACACCACAAGCACACCCTCTGCAGAGTGACTGAGGAGACCAGTACACTCCGGTGTTCCCAGGACCTTCCTTCATCACAACTCACCTACACTGACACATATGTTATCACATGGATCCCACAGACACTGGCAGGCAAAGGACCTTCGATGATGTCATGACCATGTGACCACTCAGTGAGGAAGAGCCGATGTATTTGCTGAGCATGCGCAGAGTTAGTTGCCCTCCTGTCTGACAGTTCCTATAATACAAAGCTGCGCGCACACCTTGTTGGTTTAACCCTTTCCTAAGTCCAGGCTCCCTTATTACTCTCTCACTGATGTGAATGTACAACATACTGTGTACAGTCTGTAAAATAAGTATTGAACATGTCACCATATATCTAGGTAATATATTTCTAAATGCAATACCTTCAAAATAGGTTTTGGTTCTTTTGTTCTTTTTTTATCATCTATAGTTACCATCTTTTTTAACAGCCCTGATAGGTGGTTTTGCGAATTGTTGGGCTTATCAGTAAGGCTCGGTCTCCACTTGTGCGATTTTGTCCTGCGACTTGGGATTGCAATGTCACATGACAGGTTGTACCCCATGATTTCCAATGAGTACTGTTCATATCTGTACGACTTCCAGTCGCAGCGATTTCAAGGTAGTTACTGTACTACTTTGGTCCCACTTTGATGCGACTTGAGGTCCATAGACCTCAATAATACAGAGACATTGCTTCAAGTCGCATCAAAATCATGCAACTTTGGGGTTGCAATAGTGGAAACCTAGACTAATACCAGTGAATACCTGTTCTTTGTGGCCCATATTGTTAAAGTATATTTCACATATTTATTGTAGTCTTTATTTGCATACGTGTAAGGGCCAGTTCACACCAGACGCAGTTTTGTGAGCATTTTTTCTGCACAAATTGCATGCACAGTGTTTTCCATGCAGGGCCGGCCTTTGGGGTGTGCGCGCTGTGCGGCCACACAGGGCGCCATGGGCAACAGGGGCGCCGTGCGGCCAGCACAGCTTGTAGAATGTGAGTCGCAGCAGAGCCGGGCCGGCGCTACCACTAGGCGGATAAGGAAGGCAGCCACCTAGGGCGCACTCCCACCTAAGGGCGCTGCTGACTTTTGCCTCACCTATTCCTCCTCATTGTCGCTCCCCAGGCTCCTGACAGAGGATAGAGGGGCCCCGGACAGCCTCTTTATGTATGTTTAGGTGACCAGGGGACGAGAGGGGTGAAGATGGGGGGGGGGGGACGCCACAGGATTAGCTCGCACAGGGTGCCTGAACACCTAAGGCCAGCCCTGTTTCCATGTATTCCAATGGCTCTAGTTGGCTCTAGTTCACACTAAGCAGTCAGTTTCTGCACCGGAAAGTGACTGCATGGTGTGAACTAGAGCCATTGGAATACATGGAAAACACTGTGCATGCATTTTTAGTGCAGAAAAAAAGCACACAAAACTGTACGGAACTGCGTCTGGTGTGAACTGGCCTTTAGTATTTTCCAGCACATACTGTATATTCTAAACCCATTGTATTTTTATTGTTTTACACAGTAGCCTGCAAAGCATTGCACCCGCAATCAGTGGATCACAGGTGCAATGTCAGGCTCCTGCAGACACTAAAGCCCCATACACGCTAATAAAGCCTCGTACATACGATTGGATTTTCCAACGGGAATTGTGTGATGACAGCCTGTTGGCCGAAAATCCGACCGTTTGCATGCTCCATCAGACACTCCTGCTGGCCCCTCAAGAGGCTTTCTCCACACCAGGGAGAAAGCCTGGCATTACTGTGTGTAGTTACAGACAGAAGAACAGGAAGTGAGGATTTCTCAGAAGAAATAAGGACATTTAAAAGCAAAATCGAAGGATGAGGTAAGTGAAGGAGGACTTCACTAGGGTAAAGGAAGCTATTTAGGGAAAAAAAAAAACATTTACCTTTACAACCCCTTTAAGGAACCAGGATCTGATTTTTTAGGAGGGGTCAACAAACACTTTAAAGGAGAAGTCCAGCCCGAGCTTTTTAGGTGGGTGCTTCTCCTCTGGGTCACAGGAGTGCAATTCGTTTTGCACTCTTGTGACCCGTTTTTAGCGGAGAGTGGTCTGAAGTCCGCTCTCCACTGACGTCACTGCCATAAGTTGAAGCAGCGAGTCATCCCGACTTCCAAGTCTGGATCGACCAGCTGCCTTGATTCATGGCAGTCTCAGCATCTCAGCGAACAGATGAGTTGGCCGCTCGCCGCCCCTACACTTCTTAGCGCTCCAATGAGCGAGGAGAAGTAGAGCAGAAGTGATGCTGACTGACAGTGAGCATTGCTCTGCTCAGGGAGGAGTGAGAATCGAGCCATCGGCGATGTTCGGTGGCTCGGTTCTCAGTGTAGTATCGATCTGATTCTGCATCCACAAGGTGATTATGACTAGTAAAAAAAAAACTATACTTCGCTTTTAAGATAATGGCATCATTTCTCACAGGAAAGTTAAAGTGGTTGTAAACCCTCCTAAAGCACTTTCACCTACAGGTAAGCCTAGATTAAGGCTTACCTGTAGGTGTTTGTAATATCTCCTAAACCTACATGGTTTAGGAGATATATGCAGAAAAGGAATGCACCATTGTCTACAGCGCATGCACGCCGTAGACAAGGTGCAGGCGCACTGACCGTGCAGGGCTTGTGAACTGTAGATGCCGGGAATAATGCTGGAATTCCGCCTTGCGCAGGGATCTGCCGGTCCCGCACGCATGTGTGGGAGTGACGTCATCGGCACTCTGGCCAATCACAGCGCCGGAGAGGTGATAACAGGAAGAAAGCCCAGAGGGGACATGGCGGCGGTGGACGGGGACCGAGGAGGACTTCGGGGGCTTTGTTCTCAGGTAAGTGACACATAATGGGCTAGTATGCTAGTATCTGTATCCTTCCTGAATGGAATGAATAACATTCTCAGTTGTAATAAGAAAATGCAATACTGAATAGGTACCATTGTCTTAATTCCTTTATTTTTTATGGATTACTGGTTATTTGTGTACCATCTGCATTGATTTCTACGAAAGTTGTGACTGTAACCACTGCTTACTGTTTTTCTTTTATTCTTTTTATTCAAAATAAATAAACTTTATGTTAAAAAAAAAAAAAAAAGATTTCTTGTGAATCAGCTTTTGAAGAGGCTTCCTTGTGGGTGTAGCACCGGGTTACTTCCAAGTACCGGTGCTATCGAAATTTAGAGGATAATCAGGATGTAAATGACTCTGATTTCAATTTCAATGTTTGATTAGGGTCTCTGTTTCAGCTTGGCTGTGCTGTGGGCTCATTCTGTTGCACTGGGGTGTTATTCCCACCCCGGTGCGGTAGGTGGCGGCAGTGGAGTTGAGGTTTGGGTGTCCTATCCCAGAGGCCAATCAGGAGGGTTGGGCCTTGCTGGGCATGCTGGGAGAGGGTACTTATGGAACAGACGCCATTGAGTCTGGGTCGTTCTTCTTCTTCCTGTGTGGCACCCACCTTCAGGATGACGACATCACGGCGCCCCGGCTTTATGGCCTACCTGGCCGGGGCGTACGTGCTACGCTGTGTTCCTGGTTTCAGGCCTATGTTGGTCCGGAACATTTGAGCAGAACAGGAATTTAGTGGTTGGCTGGATTCCACTTTGAAGATCCCAAGCAGTGTAGCTGTTCGGTGGGGAGTCCATCTGAGGAACGCCAATGAGAGGCTGGCGATCCAAAAGGATTCTGACGAACCACTGGGGACACTGAAGGATTGACTCCTCTTTCAGTCGTTACCTGGGCAACGTTAAGAAGAAGATCCAGGCGTAACTTCACCTTGGAGGATTGCCTCCGTATCTGCAATCAGAGAGGGCCTGACGTTTCATTCGGGAGGGTCTGTGGCAGAGACTTTGTCCTGAAGAGGTTTGAGCGATACCTCGGCTGCTAGGTCGATGAGAGAGGCCTATCCGGGTACGCTAAGCCCACTCAGCAGGAAGTGGTAAGAAAAGTGTTACGCATGGGAGCAGGACTGTTCCAAATACTACGCCTGAATCTGCTGTTCTCCTTTCAATAACTGACCCTTTCATCACCCGTTGACTGTTTTTGCTCGGCTGGGTAAGAGCACATAAAAAGACACTTCTTTGCGTATATTCCTACACTACTGCTGTATGCATCATTCACCCCTAGACATTCTGAAATAGCCATGAGGTAAATGTGCCACCCAATTCAATTATCAGCAGCCCCTTCGGGGGTACCGCTACATGGGATAACAGCCATGCAGACCAATTTGATGCAGTGTGCGACATATAGTCTGAGTAATGACAGGCTGACCTACCACCCCTTCAACCTCTGCAGAAATGCTGGCAACACTTGTAATAGATTTTCCCTGGCTCAATTACAGGATACATGTTCTTATTCTGCCGCTGAGCAAAATTCATGAAATGAACATGCAAACAGGAGGAAAAATGATTCACGCTGCAGTCGTCATGGTTTCCAACGGCAAAGAGAAAAGGCTTTATTCAAATCACAGCTTTTATAGACAAAGTGACATAAGCAAGCATCATCTCATATGGGTGCATCTGATTGGCTCATTCATATGGTCTTCTCTTATTACATCTCTTCTTCACCACGAGGTAAACACTCATGGGGGCCATTTTATCTTTAGTCGATGGCAGGAAAGAGGAGGGGGTTGAGAAGAACATATAGCTTCCATCTTTACGCTGGGAGGATTTAACTCCGTCATGACTTTCATTCAAGGAAAATAATACTGTCTTGTCACAGAATACTGAAATATACATATTATATATATATATATATATATATTGTGACAGTAAGTCATGTAAATCTGTGGGTGTTGTCACAGACGGGAGATACATTTCTGCCTTGTTTAGACAATACACCAATTACTACCAGGTGTCTCGACTGCAGAAGTAGTCAGAAAGGTTTAAGGGCGTTGGAAAACTTCAGCTGTTCAGAATGAGGCAATTAAGGCCTCTATAAGTAATCCAGAGGATTACTACCGATTGCTGCATCCTCAAGGGCTTTTTGAGTTAAAGGGGAGGTTCCCCTAAAAATAAACTTATAACATTGCATTTATCATATTAATGACATCTAGAATCGGCTGTTTATTTTAAAAAAATCCGTCCGTACGTACTGTTTCCTACAGGTAGTCTCACCACCGCTTCCGGGTATGATGGTCATCCGATCGACGCATACAGCGCGTCACGAGATGCCGAAAGAACCCGAACACCAGTGCGGCTCTCTATACGGCGCTTGCGCACCGACGTTCGGCTTCTTTCGGCATCTCGTGACTCGCTGTATGCGTCATCGATGCTCGGATGCCTGTCAATCAAGTAGGCACGCCCATCCCCGACCATCATACCTGGAAGCCACTGTGAGACTACCTGTAGGAAACGGTACGTACGGACGAATTTAAAAAAATAAACAGCCGATTCTAGATGTCATTAATATGATAAATGCAATGTTAAAAGTTTATTTTTAGGGGAACCTCCACAGGAGAGCAGTGAGAAAGACTTCTGAAGAGGTGAGGTGGTGTTGATTTTTCTGTGTGATAAAAATCAAAAAGACTATTGTTTCTCTGCTGTATGACCAGCAGTGTCTGCCCAGCAGTAGGCTGTGGCAGACTCCATAGGTAGGTTCCTGTGTTGTGAAAGTAGACGTCCCGAGTGGCCAGGGTTTATTTTATGTTTTGTTTTTTTATGCTGTTTGGATGGTTGCACTTGTTTCCAGCAATATGGAAGAATAAACCAAACTCTTTGTTTTCAACTGTCTTCGGCTGCCTCTCTGTATAGTTCAGTGTGTAGTGAACCCATCCAGGGGGTCCCACCCCCCCGCTACCGAACTAACCCTTTACAATATAATATATATATATATATATATATATATACACACACATACATGCATATATACATATTGTACAGGACGCCGGGGTTGGGTCCTGGACGGGTGCTATACGGCACCACTATTTGGACTGTGGTCCATTTAAATAGAGGGAGAAGGTTCAGGGGGTCACCCAAAATTGGGTGAAAGGTTCCAGGCAGGCGCTAATTCAGAGAGGACTGGCTTGCAGTCTTCTCTATCTTTAATAAAGTAGTTTGGGGCCTGGAATTTTGGAGGCTCCAAAGTGTTATTTGGGTGGGACGGAGCCTCCACTCCTAAACCTTGGGAGCCAGCACACATGGTGTTAACTCTCCCAGAGATCCACCTGTTAAAGCAGGAAGTGGTGCTGGAGATGGTGAGTGAGTTGGGAGAGTGCACCTGTGAGGAAGATGGAAGTCTGCTAAACTGCACAGTGAGGACTTTTGAAGTGCAGGGGGTGAAGATTGATCTTGCAACAAACCGTATGTCATTTTGCTTTCACTGTTTTGTGCTGGATATAAGCAGACTTTGTGTTGACGCTGGAGCCAAGCGGACTTTTATGTTACAGTTTTTGGCATGCTGAGAAAGCCTTATTTTGCTTTTCTATGAATAAAAGCCTTTTCCTTTAAAACAACGGTTTAAGCACTGAATCCCTGTTGAGCTATGGCCCCCAAACGTTACAATTGGTGTTGAGAATGCGGGCACAGTGCATTTGCAGGCGCAAAACCGTTTAAACCTAAAAACTGACATTTAAAGGGACAGTGTGCTTATGGCATGTCTTGGGTGAAGTCAGCCCAATCATTGCAAGCACCAAGCAAAAGCATGGAGGAGGTCATCAAGGCTCTGGCACAAGCCACTGTGACCCAGCAGCAAGCCACTGTGACCCAGCAGCAAGCGTTGGCAGAGGCAAACCGTCGCCATGAGGAAGCGATGGCTCAGCAGCAAGAAAACACACGACTGTTAGTTGCCCAGTTTACAGCTCAGCAGGAGTCCTCTCAAGCACAGATGGCTGCCTTGCAGGAAGCAGTACAGCAGCTAGCGCAGGGACGAGAGCAAGCGGTCGTTGCCGCTGGTAACCAAGTGTCCGTCCGGAGAGCCAGCCATTTTTTACAAAAGTTGACACCCAGCGCGATGATGTAGAGGCCTTTCTTACTACCTTTGAAAGGGTCGCAGAGAGAGAGGGGTGGCCCCGTGACCAATGGGCTGGCATTATCTCCCCTTTCCTCACCGGTGACCCACAAAAGGCCTATTTTGATCTCCCATCTGAGCACATCAGTGACTATGAGCGACTGAAAGCTGAGATCCTGGCCCGCCTGGGAGTGACCACAGCTGTCCGGGCTCAGAGGGTGCATCGCTGGCGGTACAAATCGGACCAACCACCCAGGTCCCAGATGCATGAACTAATCCAGTTAGTTAAAAAATGGCTGCAGCCGGAAAAATTGTCAGGTCCACAAATGGTGGAACGAGTGGTGATGGACTGGTACCTACGGTCCCTGCCAGATGACCTACAGCGCTGGGTAAGCCATGGAAACCCTACCAACGCTGACCAGCTGGTCGAGCTGGTTGAACGGTACACCCGTGGTGGAGGACCTGCTTGGGCCTGCCAAGCGTCGAGAACCCACGCCAAGGACACCCAGACCAGCCACCACCCTGAGGAGAGAAGTCTTGCCAGATGTTGGCATCCGCAGGTCTACACCGTCCGCCATAGAACCACGGAGGTCGGTTCCTGTACCAAAGATGGGAGACATACAATGTTGGCGATGTCGGTCCTGGGGCATACCCGGGCACAATGCCCACTGCAGGAGGAGCCTATGGAGTGCGGAACTGGTCGGAGAAGCTCCTTCTATGTGCAAAGTGTGTGTACCACTCATCTTGATCTGGCTGCAGGACGGTTTGAGTGTGAAGTGTGGGTGAACCACCTTCCTGCCAGGGCCCTATTGGACTCCGGTAGCATGGTAACATTAGTACATGCCAGGGTACTTGGGAGGCTTGGACCAGTGACTAAAACTCTTCGGGTAGTGTGTATCCATGGGGACACCAAGGAGTACCCCTTAGTCCCGGTGACTGTTTCTTATGGCCATGCCTCAGTTACACAGGAGGTCGGGGTGGTAAACAGTTTAATTCATGACATCATAGTGGGGCGGGACTGTCCACTATTTCTGGAACTATGGAATGAGGTACAGATGGGACTACCAGGGGAGCTGGGGACACTGGGCCTGGAAGGGACAGAGTCTGAGGGGTCTGGACCTGAAATGCACACCTCTGATATAGAAATACCTCTCATTGATAATGAAGTCGCAGGGAATGCTAATTGTGAACGATAATGCCCCTGATCCAGGTCTTAAACCCGAGTTGATCTCTGAGGGGGGGGAAGTCTTCCCATTACAAGTTATGCTGGGGGAGGATGATGTGGAGCTCTCCCTGGTTGAGGAGGATGAAGGGGAAACATCCTCAAGGCCAGTACATCCAGATCTAGATGTGTCCAGGGGTGCATTTGGTACCGCCCCCAATTACAGGACCCTGCCTTGGTCAATGCTCGAGAGCAGGTTTCTGTTATTGATGGGGTCCCACAAATGCCAGACGCAGATCAGAGGTTCCCTCACTTTGCGTTGAAGGGGGACTTACTGTATCGAGTGGCGGAGAGCCGAGGGGAAACTATAGAGCAGTTGCTGGTTCCCCAACCGTATAGGCGGATGCTCCTCGATCTAGCCCACAACGATGCACTGGGAGGACACCTGGGGGCAGAGAAAACAGAGGCCAGGATAACCGACCGGTTTTACTGGCCAGGGTTGAAGGCCGAGGTTAAAAGATACTGTGCGTCTTGTCCCATTTGCCAGTTAACCGCCCCAGTGCCACACTATAGAAACCCTCTGGTGCCCTTGCCAATTATCGAAGTCCCGTTTGAGCGGATTGCTATGGATCTGGTGGGACCCCTGGTAAAGTCGGCACGGGGGCACCAATACATATTGGTCATCCTAGATTACGCAACTAGGTATCCAGAAGCCGTCCCTCTGAGGAAGACCTCCTCTAAGGCCATTGCCAGGGAATTGTTTCAAATGTTCTCGCGAACTGGGTTCCCCAAAGAGATCCTGACAGACCAGGGTACCCCTTTTATGTCAAAGGTGATGGCGGACTTGTGCAAATTGTTTCAAATTAAACAGTTGCGGACGTCCGTCTACCACCCGCAGACCGATGGCCTAGTCGAAAGATTTAATAAAACCCTAAAGTCCATGTTGAAAAGAGTAGTCCAGAAAGATGGGAAGGATTGGGATATGTTACTCCCTGCCCTGTTGTTTGCTATCCGGGAGGTCCCACAAGCATCCACAGGTTTCTCGCCATTTGAGTTAGTGTATGGACGAAGGCCCCGGGGGTTACTCGACCTGGTAAAAGAAACGTGGGAAAGTGAGTCCTCACCACACAAAACGGTGGTAGAGCATATCTCTCAAATGCGAGAGAGGGTGGCTAAGGTGATGCCGCTGGTGAGGGAGCACATGCAGAAGGCCCAGGATGCCCAAAGGAGAGTGTATAACAGGTCGGCTAAAATTAGACAGTTCCAAGTAGGAGACCGGGTGTGCTGTTCTAATACCCACGGTGGAGAGTAAATTCTTGGCCAAGTGGCAGGGCCCATTTGAGGTAGTAGAGAAAGTCGGTGAGGTGGACTACAAGGTACACCAGCCGGGGAAAAGAAAACCATACCAGATCTATCACATTAATTTGTTGAAATCCTGGAGAGACAGAGAACAAGTGTCTGCGGTAGTAGGGGTACAGTCAGGGGACCATGCAGGGATCAACTTGGTGCAGGTTGCTGCTACCCTGACTAGGCCCCAAACCCAGCAAACAAAAGAGTTTCTACAAAGAAATAGAGACATGTTTTCAGAGTTGCCCGGTCGCACCAACGTCATCGAGCATGACATTGTGACCGAGCCCAATGTAAAAGTCAGGTTAAAGCCTTACCGTATCCCAGAAGCGCATAGGGTGTCAGTGTCGGAAGAGGTTAAAAGAATGTTCGAGCTTGGAGTCATTGAAGAGTCGCAGAGTGAATGGTCAAGCCCAATTGTGTTGGTACCCAAGCCCAACGGCACCCTCCGCTTCTGCAACGACTTCAGAAAGCTTAATGAAGTCTCCAAGTTTGACGCATATCCAATGCCACGAGTAGATGAGCTAATTGAGAGGTTGGGTCCTGCCAGGTACATTACCACGCTGGACCTCACAAAAGGGTACTGGCAGATTCCCCTGACTAAGGAAGCCAGGGAGAAGACAGCCTTCTCTACTCCGGAAGGCCACTTCCAATATAAGAGGATGCCATTTGGTCTACACTCAGCCCCTGCCACGTTCCAAAGGGCCATGGACAAAACTCTGCGTCCACACCAACGGTACGCTTCTGTCTACCTAGATGACATAGTCATCTTCAGCACTGATTGGAGTCCCACCTTCCCCGGGTTCAGGCAGTCGTAGACTCCCTTAGAATAGCAGGGTTCACCATCAACCCCGAGAAGTGTGCCATTGGGATGGAGGAAGCAAAATACCTAGGGTATATTGTGGGTAGAGGACTGGTGAAGCCCCAAATGAGTAAGGTGGAAGCCATACAGGACTGGCCCCGTCCCCTAACCAAGAAGCAGGTCAGGGCATTTTTGGGCATAGTTGGCTATTATAGGAGGTTTGTCCCCAACTTTGCCACTATTGCTGCACCGCTGACCGACCTGACCAAAGGCAGAAAGTCAGTGATGATAAAGTGGAACGCCGAGGCCGAGACAGCTTTTCAAAAGCTTAAGACAGCGTTGTGTCAAGATCCGGTGCTTGTAGCTCCAGATTTTACAAAAGATTTTGTAGTGCAGACAGATGCTTCAAGTGAAGGGTTGGGAGCGGTCCTGTCTCAGGAAATCAATGGAGAAGAGCACCCTGTGGTTTTTCTTAGTAGAAAGCTGACGGCAGCTGAGAGAAACTACGCGGTGGTGGAGCGGGAGTGTCTGGCCATCAAGTGGGCTTTGGACTCCCTACGATATTTCCTCCTGGGCAGGAAGTTTCGCTTGGTATCAGACCACGCTCCTCTTACCTGGATGAGACAAAATAAGCAGACCAATGCCAGGGTAACAAGGTGGTTCCTTTCTCTCCAGGAGTTCAATTTCGTGGTAGAGCACAGACCCGGGAGACAGCATCAGAATGCCGATGCCCTCTCCCGAGTCCATTGCATGGTGTCTACTGGTGCCTCCAACACCTCCGCGTTGAGGCAGAGGGGGGGATATGTACAGGACGCCGGGGTTGGGTCCTGGACGGGTGCTATACGGCACCACTATTTGGACTATGGTCCATTTAAAATAGAGGGAGAAGGTTCAGGGGGTCACCCAAAAGTGGGTGAAAGGTTCCAGGCAGGCGCTAATTCAGAGAGGACTGGCTTGCAGTCTTCTCTATCTTTAATAAAGTAGTTTGGGGCCTGGAATTTTGGAGGCTCCAAAGTGTTATTTGGGTGGGACGGAGCCTCCACTCCTAAACCTTGGGAGCCAGCACACATGGTGTTAACTCTCCCAGAGATCCACCTGTTAAAGCAGGAAGTGGTGCTGGAGATAGTGAGTGAGTTTGGAGAGTGCACCTGTGAGGAAGATGGAAGTCTGCTAGCTGCACAGTGAGGACTTTTGAAGTGCAGGGGGTGAAGATTGATCTTGCAACAAACCGTATGTCATTTTGCTTTCACTGTTTTGTGCTGGATATAAGCAGACTTTTCGTTGACGCTGGAGCCAAGCGGACTTTTATGTTACAGTTTTTTGGCATGCTGAGAAAGCCTTATTTTGTTTTCTGTAAATAAAAACCTTTTTCCTTTAAACAACGGTTTAAGCACTGAATCCCTGTTGAGCTATGGCCCCCAAACGTTACATATATATATATATATATATATATATACTTTGTTGTTATTTGTGCACTGGTTGTCTTCACACTGTTTTGTTCACCTTGTAAATAAACACCTTTTATTTCACTGCATACAGAGTTGGTCTCCTCTGTGTAGGCACACAGTACTGGTCTATTTAGAATCATTGACACTTGCCACGCTCCTTTCTCAATTTCGAACAGTCAGTTGTTCCATGTCCTGTTCTAACTGTTGCTTCTTGATTTGCATACAGGTTTTTCAGAGGACAGGTGAGGTGGTCTGGTATTCCCATTTTTTTTTCAGTATTTGCTATTACCAAAGCTACCATTGCTGTGCATTAAACCCACACTTATGCCGCGTACACACGACCATTTATTTTTTTTTTAATGTATTTTTGTGCGTGAACTCGAGAGAGAGGAGCCGGACTGCAGGGGTTGGGAGTAGGCAGACCCTCCCCCCCAGAGGCAATCTGCCATCCTTCTCCATGCCCCCGGGTGGCAATGGCGGGTGTGAGGGGGGGCCTCCCACTCACCCCGCCCTACCTGCTCCACTTGGGAGCCCAACTGGGGCCCAACGGGGCAGAGGGACTCCCCCTATGAGGGAGTGAGGAGGTCTAGCCCACCCAGCCAGCCCCCTAGGTCCTTCGCCTCTCTTTTTTTAGGAGACCGCATGGTCAAAGTGCGTGCGTGTTAAACCAATTTTGTGTGCGTGCAAGTGTGGTGGTGGTTTTTGTGGGGGGGGGGGATGGGAGTACTAAGCATAGGCGTACCTTGCATAGCACACCCACCGGGAGCCGGGCTGAGACCACCAAACTCAATTCACATGTAGCCGAGGCCGGGATCCGAACCCTTAGCTGCAGAGGTGAATGGCTTGTCAGTGCAGTGACAAGCCATTTTTCGCACACGACCATTTTTCGGGTAAAAAAAATAGCGTTTTTAAGGGTCTAGAAAAAAATGACTTTTTTCAACCCGATCATTAAACGGCTTTGCCTACACACGATCGTGAAAAAAAAATGCTCTAGCAAAGTGCGGTGATGTACAACACGTACAACGGCACTATAAAGGGGAAATTCCATTCGGATGACGCCACCCTTTGGGCTGCTTTAGCTGATTTTGTGTTAGTAAAAGACGATTCGCGCTTTTCTGTCTGTAATGCCGCGTACACACGGTCGTTTTTTTGGATGAAAAAAAAAACGACGTTTTCTGTGAAGTAAAAAACGACGTTTTTGAAACGTCACTTTTCAAAGACAATTTTGCATACACACCATCGTTTTTTCACAAAAAGCAAGGTTACGTTCACCACTCTTTTCCATTAAAGCTCGCTTCATAACTAGCTTCTGGGCATGCGCGGGTTGAAAAACGACGTTTTGAACGACGTTTTTGCTACACACGGTGACTTTTTGTTAAACAAAAAACAACGTTTTGAAAAACGACACAAAAAATTCAAGCATGTTGGAATTTTTTTTTGGTCGTTTTTTTGAAGACAAAAAACGACGTTTTGCCCACACACGATCAATTTAAATGACGTTTTAAAAAACGTCGTTTTTTTTTCATCGCAAAAAACGACCGTGTGTACGCGGCATTACAGCGTGATGAATGTGCTTACTCCATTACGAACGGTAGTTTTACCAGAATGAGCGCTCTCTGTCTCATAACTTGCTTCTGAGCATGCATGGTTTTTTCACGTCGTTAAAGCCCGCACACGACCATTTTTTACAACCTTAAAAACGACAACGTTAAAAACATTGTGAAAAAATAGAGCATGTTCAGAAAAAAATGTGGCCATTTTTTAGATCGTGAAAAATGCTCTGAAGCTTAAGCGGCGTACACACGACCGAGGTTCTCGCTAGAAAGCAGCGAGAACCTCGCTGGAAGCTGCATTCCAGCGAGAACCTCGGCCATGTGTACGCTCCTGGCTCGCCCCACCCGTCGGGAATCCCGTCGAGCGAATAGAGAACACGCTCTCTTTTTGCTCGACGGCCCGTCTGGATGAATGGCTGGTTGCCATTCCCGACGGGCGGGTCGCCGATTTCGACGGCCGGCAGAGAACCTCGACGGGCGGAACGATGTGTTCTGCCCGTCGAAGTTCTCTGCCGTGTGTACGCGGCTTGACACACGATCATTTTTAATGGCATAAAAAAACACATCATTTTTTAGAACCCTAAAAACGGTTGTGTGTACGCGGCATAAGAAGTTAATACACTTTAAAGGGTCACTAAAGGAAAACATTTTTTTTGCTGAAATGACTGTTTACAGGGTATAGAGACATAAAAGTTAACCGATTCCTTTTCAAAATGATTAAAAATAGATAAAAATCAATCATATAATGTGCATGCAGGCTTGTTTCACTTTTAAACTGGCTTCATGTTTCTGCAAAGTAGAAATAGAAACACATAACAAAAACAAACAAATCAGGGCAGTGTTTTGTTTTTAAAATGAATCTGATTGGTTCTGGGAAGTTTTAGACACACAGTAATGACAGCTTAAACCATCGTGAGAAAGCTCCCAGTATGTTGCTTTTAAGGAAACAGACAAGCAGGAAGTGTGGAGAACAGAGCAGGTTAACAGCAACTTCAAAGCAAAAACAAACAATAAGGACATGAAACCAGTACTGCAGTAAGGTAAGGGAAGCTATTTAGCTAAAAAAAAAAATTCCTTTAGTGACCCTTTAATGGTCTTACAGATTTTGTTGTAGTGTCTGCTAAGTATTGTGTGTTTCTCTGCCCACCTTATTTATTGTGTTTGTACTTCCTTCAAAGTTAGTGGACTGCAGTGTAGGTAAAAGAAGTGATGTCTGCTGTCCTTTCAGTCATTATTGTTTTTATAAAGGGCATCATTGTAATTTTCTTTGAGATATAAGTCAGCTGTTAAAAATAATAAAATGCAGTATAGAACGTATGTGTAATCCATATGTACTGTACTGGCAATTTTCTTTCTTTTTTATGATAAATGATGGCAAGATTCACAAAACAGAGATAAAAGTGAAAATCACTGCATTCATTTTATAATCTTCTCACTGTATACTACTTGTGTAGATTATAATGTCTCACAGAATGAAATTCGTATGTTTTGTTTTAATTTCAAAATTAGATATCTTGCCACTGGGGAGTCGTTTGCGTCCCTTCGTGTTCTTTTCCTGATGGGCACTACAACAATAGGGAAGATTTTAAAAGAAACATGCCAAGCCATCTGGGAAGAGCTACAGAGTTCCATGATGCCTGAGCCTACACAACAGAAGTGGTTGGAGAATGCAGACCTTTTCTGGCAACTTTCACAATTTCAAACTGTATTGGGGCATTAGATGGGAAACAGATTCGGATTCTCATGCCTCCAATGTCAGAATCACGGACACATAATTACAAAAGACATTCTTCAATAGTGCTAAGTGCCATAGCTGACAGTTCCTACAATTTTGTAGCCATAGATGTCTTTGGGAGTTCTACTGACACCAAGTCCTTTCGCTCTTCTCCTATGGGACGAAAACTGTCAGAGGGAAAATTTAACATTCCACCAAGGCAACCTCTGCCAGGAAAGACTGAGCCAGCTATCCCATTTGTGATGGTTGCCAGTGAAGGGTTCGGACTTTCTGAAAATCTTCTTTGTCCTTACGCCCATAGAGGGCTCACTAAGAAAAAAAAAGTTTTTGGTTACAGATTGGGCAAAGCAAGACGTATGGTGGAGTGCGCCTTTAATATTCTATCAAATAAGTGGCGAGTTTTGAACAGCACAATGCAACTAAATGTGGACACAGCAGCCACAAAATAATACGAGCTTGTTGTATCCTTCACAATTATGTTCACCAAAAAGAAGGACACACATTGATGATGAAATTGTGAAAGATAGCCTCCTACCAGTGGACTTTAAGCCTGTGCGTGCTCCTTTGTATGTGCATAGAATCCGGGACCTGTTCTCTGACTACTTTATGAGCACAGTCGGAGAGGTTTTTTTTTTACCAAACTCCACGGAAAAGTGAAATGATATTTTTCCAAAGAACATTTTGTTTATTTTGGAGCAGATGTGACTGGATACTCGTGCCATTTTTGAACAATGAGTGCAAAACTGTATGTTTAACATATGCATTGGGCAAAATCCTCAAGCACTTGGCAGAATACAAGAATCAATAAACAGTGCTGCGCTATAAAAAAAAAAACACCAATAATAAAAGTGTAACAAAAAAATGGTAATCAATAAACATATATTGCTGAAAGTTCATATATAGTATCTGTGACTGATTTAAAAAAATCAATACATCAATGGTGATGGTCACTATTATTAATTATTCAAAAATGTTTTACACCACTTTATTTTCTTGAGATTGCACAGATTGATATTTACTTTATACTGTATACAAGTATTCCTGATTAACCTGTTCCCAACCGGCTCACGCAGATACACTGAGGCAGAATGGCTCCCCTGGGCAGAATCCCCAGGGAACGTCCTTCTCTAATATGGCCACCAAATGGCGAGAGAGTGCGCCTTTAATATTCTATCAAATAAGTGGCGAGTTTTGAACAGCACAATGCAACTAAATGTGGACACAGCAGCCACTGTCGTACGAGCTTGTTGTATCCTTCACAATTATGTTCACCAAAAAGAAGGACACGCTGATGATGAAATTGTGAAAGATAGCCTCCTACCAGTGGACTTTAAGCCTGTGCGTGCTCCTTTGTATGTGCATAGAATCCGGGACCTGTTCTCTGACTACTTTATGAGCACAGTCGGAAAGGTTTCAGGACCAAACTCCAAGGAAAAGTGCAATTTATATTTTTCCAAAGAACATTTTGTTTATTTTGGAGCAGATGTGACTGGATATTTGTGCCATTTTTGAACAATGAGTGCAAAACTGTATGTTTAACATATGCATTGGGCAAAATCCTCAAGCACTTGGCAGAATACAAGTATCAATAAACAGTGCTGCGCTATAAAAAAAAAAAACACCAATAATAAAAGTGTAACAAAAAAAAAAGGATTTTTAATAAACAGCTTACCTGTAAAATCCTTTTCTTGAAGTACATCACGAGATACAGAGCGCATAGCCATTACACTTGGGTTATATGGGTACCTTCAGGTGTGGACACTGGTGTAATCAATTTCACAGGAAGTTTCCTCCCTATATAACCCCCTCCCACTGGGAGTGCTTCAGTTTTGTAGCAAGCAATTCTCCCGAGGTTACACAATGTTCCCTAAAAGAGGGGTGGGAGCTCTGTGTCCCGTGATGTACTTCAAGAAAAGGATTTTACAGGTAAGCTGTTTATTAAAAATCCTTTTTTCTTTATCGTACATCACGGGACACAGAGCGCATAGCCATTACACTTGGGATGTCCTAAAGCAATGCTCTATGAAGGGAGGGAGACCGTAAGGCCAAGAATAGCCAAATAAAAACATTGTCAGGAGAAAACATGGCTCCACCAACAGAAAAACAAGGGGGCGTGAACCGGGCCAGAGGATTCTATACTGCTGCCCGTAGGACCGCCTGCCCAAAAGCTGCGTCCGTACCCTTTGCAACGTCCAACTTATAAAATTTAGTAAACGTATGTACGGAAGACCAGGTTGCCGCCTTGCAAACCTGTGCCATAGAGATCTGATGGTGTGCCGCCCAGGAGGCACTCATGGCCCTCGTAGAATGGGCTTTAACTGATAAGGGAGGTGGAACGCGCTTCAGACCATAGGCCTGAAAAATCAGCTGCTTAATCCACCTAGCCAAGGAAGACTTGGCAGCCGGCTGACCCTTCTTGGGGCCATCCGGAAGAACAAAAAGCACATCTGTTTTCCGAATCTTCTCTGTAGCCTTGAGATAGACCCTCATGGCTCGAACCACGTCCAAAGTATGAAGCCGTCTTTCCTCTCTGGACTGGGGAGTAGGAAAGAAGGATGGTAGGACTAGGTCCTGATTCAAGTGAAAACTGGATATGACCTTAGGAAGGAAAGAAGGTTGAGGCCGCAGAACCACTCTGTCCTTATGCAGAATAAGGTATGGCTCCCTGCATGACAAGGCTGCCAGCTCGGAAACCCTTCTGGCTGAAGCCATAGCCACCAAGAAAACCAACTTTCGGGTTAGTAGCACCAGAGGGATTTCTGTCAGAGGTTCAAACGGCTGCCTTTGTAAAGCTGACCAGATTTAAATTCCAGGGGCAGAGGGGAGCTCTAATAGGGGGATTCACATGCAAGACCCCCTGCAAGAAGGTTTTCATAAGCGAATGGGTGGCCAAGGGTCTTTGAAACCATATTGATAAAGCCGACACCTGCCCCTTTAGAGTACTAAGAGCCAACCCTTTGTCAACGCCAACCTGGAGGAATCGCAAGATCCTGTCAATAAAAAACTTTCGAGGATGCCATCTTTGAGACTCGCACCACTCCACATAGGTTCTCCAGACTCTGTAATAAATATTTCTGGAGACCGGTTTCCTAGCCTGAATCAACGTAGATATGACCTGATCTGAGAGGCCTTTGCCCTTAAGAATTAGGGATTCAGCCGCCAAGCCGTCAAATTTAGCTGCTGTGAAGCAGGATGGCAGATTGGGCCCTGAGACAGCAGATCTGGGCGCAGGGGGGGGGAGCGGCCACGGCGCCCCGACTGACATCTTCACGATGAGAGTGCGTACCAAGCCCTCCTGGGCCAGGCTGGGGCCACCAGGATCACAGGCCTGCGCTCCACCCGGATCCTCCGTAGAAGGCGGGGAATCATCTGCAGTGGAGGGAACACATACAGAAGAGCAAACTGGTGCCAAGGGCAAACCAACGCATCGGTCCCGTAGGCCGAGGGATCCCTGGCTCGGGATATGAATTTGTTCAACTTTTTGTTGGATCTCGTTGCCATAATGTCCACATCTGGGACTCCGAATCTTTGGCAAATCTCTTGGAATACCTGGGGGTGAAGAGACCACTCCCCCGGGAGCAACTGTTGACGACTCAAAAAATCTGCTTGAGAATTGTCTATCCCTGGGATGAACACCGCCGAGATGCAGGGTACATGGGCTTCGGCCCATGAGAAAATCAGGTTTACTTCTCTTTGGGCTGCTGGGCTCTTCGTGCCCCCCTGGTGGTTTATGTATGCCACCGCTGTGGCGTTGTCGGACTGTGTCCTTACTGGCAGACCCTGAAGGGGGAGAGTCCAGGCGATCAGGGCCAGCCGAGCAGCTCTGATCTCCAAGATATTAATGGGAAGCAGTTTTTCTGCCTTCGACCACTGCCCTTGCTGGGTCTGTTCTTCTAGAACTGCCCCCCAACCTGACAGGCTGGCATCCGTGGATACTATCTTCCACGTGATGGGGCAAAAGGATTTCCCTTTTGACAAATTTTGAGGGACCAGCCACCAAGACAGGCTGCGCCGGACCTTCGGGGAGAGCACTAACGGACGATCTAACGCCTGAATGGACTTGTTCCAAGCAGAGAGAATAGCTGCCTGAAGATATCTGGTATGGATCTGGGTGTAGGGCACTGCCTCGAAGGCGGCCACCATCTTCCCCAGCAGTCGCATACATAGGCGAATAGTCGGCCTCTTCTTGCCTAAGATCACTTGAACTGCTTGAGCTATTGATCTGATCTTTGCTTGAGGTAAAATTATCCTCTGGCAGTCTGTATCTAGCTGAAGGCCTAGTTATTCCAACTGCTTTGTGGGTTTCAATACCGATTTTTCTAGGTTTACAATCCATCCAAATTCCTCTAGATGCTGAACTGTGCGACCTACTGCCTGATTGAGGCTGGACGCTGAGCTGTCGATAACCAGAAGATCGTCCAAGTATGCCAAGACCAAAATGCCTTCTGTCCTTAGGACGGCTAGCACCGGGGCTAACACCTTTGTGAATACCCGCGGAGCTGTTGCCAACCCGAAAGGGAGGGCTACGAACTGGTAATGGCGGTGATCTATCATAAAACGAAGAAACCTGTGATGTGCCGGGTAGATCGGCACGTGCAGATACGCATCTTTTATGTCTATAGATGCTAGCAAGTCGTCTTGATGTAGGCTGGCTGCCACCGAACGAAAGGTCTGAATGTTTAGAAAGCGATTTAGGTGTTTGAGGTCTAAGATAGGCCTGACGTCGCCATTGGGCTTTGGTGTTATGAAAAGGTTGGAGTAGAATCCCAGACCCCATTCCTGGGTTGGTACTTCTACAATTACCCCTTGGAGCAAGAGACGATCCAATGCTTTTACAAGAGAGGCCCTCTTTAATGGGTCGCTTGGAAGACTTGACCCCTGAAAATGAGGAGGGGGGACTTCCCGAAACTCTAGCTTGTAGCCCGTGGTTACCACGGATCTTACCCAAGAGTCGGGAATTCTGGCCTTCCATACTTCGGAGAAAAACCGAAGCCTTCCCCCCACCCAAGAGAGTGGGGGCGCCCCTTCATGAATCTGACTTGAGGACTGGTTTAACCGGCTTGCGAGACCATGGCCTCTTGCCTGTCGTGGCTTGTCCTTGTGGGCGGCTATTAAATGCTGAACGCCCGGTAGGCCGTCGATACTGACGGGAAGTTGAAGGGGCCGAGCCTGCGAAGGCCTGTCGCTTAAATGCGGGCCCACGCGATCTTTTCTTGACAGGCAAGAAAGAACTTTTACCACTTGATATGGTCTGGATATATTTATCTAGGTCTTCACCGAATAGTCTCCCACCATGAAAGGGAAATCCTGCTAAAAGCTTTTTGCAGGGTGCCTCTGCTGACCAGTTTTTTAGCCACAAAAGGCGACACATATGAACCAACAGCAGAGATAAACGGGACGCCTGTTGAACGGAGTCCTTAATAGCATCTACTGCAAAGCAGAGAGCTCTTGGGAGGTCAGCCAATTCACGAGCTTGCTGAGCCGGTATGTCCCTTAATATCTGTTTAGTCTGATCCTTTAAAGCCTGACAAACGCCAATGGCTGCCACTGCTGGCTGAACCACGGCACCTACTGTGGTAAAAGAAGCCTTCAGTAGGGTCTCCAATTTTTTGTCGACTGGATCTTTAAACACCTGGACATTTTCCACCGGACAGGTCAGGGATTTATTTACGCAGGAAATGGCTGCGCCCACGGTAGGGAGTGCCCATTTCTTTGCAAATTCTTCTTCCATAGGATAGAGAATGGTGAACCTTTTAGGAGGGATAAAAATCCTATCAGGTCGAGCCCAATCCTGAAAAATCACGCTCTCCAGAAGGGGGTGAACCGGGAAAGACGCACCACTCAATGGTGCCTTCAAGGAACCTAAAGAGGATACCGCGGGTGCTAATTGTTCTGACACTGGAAGTTTAAAAGCAGTGCAAACCATATCCGTCAGAGACTGGATCCACAGACTCTCTGCTTGAGAAGCCGAAAAAATGTCATCTATAGTGGAATCTTCAATGTCTGACCCGTCAGGACTCAGGTCCGCTTGATCCCCCTGTGGGTCCAATTCCTCCGAAGAGAGGACCTCTGCATCCAAACACACCGTTCTAGGTGACGGGGATCTAGCCCGTTTGCCACCCGGCAAAGAGCGGGCAATTAAAGCAGTTAACCTTTTCTCTAGCCCACCCAGGGTGGATTCTAGCATTTCTTCCGTAACATAAACGGGAATGGGTTGATTGGGGGCCGCCTCTGCCCCTAGCACCCTCAATGGCTCCTGCACGATGCTGTTCGGTGGTCTATCTGGTGAGGGTGGGACCACTGGAGCCTGGCCCAAATCCTCTGACCCCGTTGGAGACCCCTTTACTTTTTTGGCACCTTTTGCAGCCTTAGCTGGTCCTGATCCCTTGGGAGCCATTGCACAACCTTAAGACACCCCTACAGCCAACACCCAACTGTTGTAGCTAGAAGTGAAACATTAATAAGGACAGGCTATGGTAAAAAAAAATCTATATTTTCATACGCCTGAGAAGGCGGCAATACCGAGGAAAGTCCTGTGAGTATTGCCACACCAATGCCCGTTAGCTGGAGTCCAAGGTTGCACCGACTCAGATACTGCCAGATCTAAGGCTGAGTCCCTTTAAGAAAAAAATCTTTTTTTTTTTTCTGGTCAGTGTGGACTTTTAAGTCCAGACCTGAAGATCCACAAACCACCACTGGGTGTCACTGTTAGCCAGAACTGGCTCAGCTGCGCGCTGATGTCCTCACTCTCCACTGCTCTCAGGAGGAAATGACCAGCCAGGAAATGCTTTTTTGCTTTATCTGAGACCTGACGCTGCTGGCCCGCCCCCCCCCCCCCCCCCCCCCCACGCTGAAACCAACATGGAGGAAGCAGAGAGCAGAGGAGAAGCCTGGACCAGCGCTAGTAACACAGACACCGGTAAGCCACTAATCTTTGTAGTGCACACATAGAGGAAGCTGTCCGCCTAGGCTTCCTAGGAAACAGGAGTTTTGTCAGCACTTCCTCTCTATACACGTGGGGCTGCAGTATCATGCTAACAGGCAAATCTGGGGGGAGTAGCAAAATACATATCTTTAAAAGCATATATATATATCTACATGTTATCTGGGTAAACATTAGTACATCCCATCCTGCCTCAAAAGACATAGTGGAGATAGTGGCTGATGCACAAGCATACCATTAGCCAACCCAGAACCCCCAGGGGGATACCTACTGTCGAACCAAATCCCGCAGGTTCCCTCTTACCTGCTCCACGCCGCAGGGTATTGCAAAATGCAAGAGGCCCAGCCTTCCCCCATCTCCGTGGGTATTGTCTTGGACCTTCAGGGACCGGGGTCCTGTGTTAAGGAACCCACACCCCTGGACCTATATAGCATCCTGGCATCAGTAGCGTTTAGTTCTTGGAAGAGACTAAGGCACTGGAGCCCAGAATCCAGCCCTCCAAGGAGAGGCATTATAGGCAAAAACCCCACTCCAGCAGGGCCCGGGTACCGTACACCTTGGCTTTGAAGCACTTCGGACGGATCCGGCTAGCTATCCTGGGTCCCGAGACCTCCGAGGGACAGCTAGACGTGACCAACACCTAAGACACTGGCGAAAAAACTGAAGCACTCCCAGTGGGAGGGGGTTATATAGGGAGGAAACTTCCTGTGAAATTGATTACACCAGTGTCCACACCTGAAGGTACCCATATAACCCAAGTGTAATGGCTATGCGCTCTGTGTCCCGTGATGTACGATAAAGAAATGGTAATCAATAAACATATATTGCTGAAAGTTCATATATAGTATCTGTGACTGATTTAAAAAAATCAATACATCAATGGTGATGGTCACTATTATTAATTATTCAAAAATGTTTTACACCACTTTATTTTCTTGAGATTGCACAGATTGATATTTACTTTATACAAGTATTCCTGATTAACCTGTTCCCAACCGGCTCACGCAGATACACTGAGGCAGAATGGCTCCCCTGGGCAGAATCCCCAGGGAACGTCCTTCTCTTATACGGCCACCAAAAGGCGAGCGTGCCTCGCCAGAGGCACGTGCCTGCACCCTCTGCACGGCGGGGAACCCAATGCAGAAACTCATCTGAAACACAGAAAAAGTGATGTGAACCAGCCCTAATTTTAAGTGTATTCCCTGTGATCGTCTGATGAGTGCTTGTTTTTCTCTTAATACTGTATAGAACAGTGCTCACATGTTGCTAAGGTGTGACATCTGCAGACTGTTCAATGCAGCATTATGGTTTAAATTCAGGCTGTGTGATGACACTGAATCCAGAGGGTGTGTTAGTAACAGTCTGAATTCAAGTTGTATGATGCTTAGCATAATTTATTCTGTGAGCAGGGAGTGGACCAACGCACAAGGATGACTGAAAGGAGCAGCGCTGGTGTGAGGAGAAGCGAAGTACTACATTTAATATACAGAAGAATTTAAAAAATCAAATACTTGGGTTGCGTCCACTGTATATGTTAAAAAACTGTTTAGAAACTAGATCCCCCACCTCTACCACAGCTAGCACTTTCAGGTATGGTAAAGCATGTAGCCTCCTTGTATGATGCATTACTCAAGCCTAGTAGCCAATCACTAGGCCTGGACAATGTTACATGATGATGTAGGAGGTGTTATTACTATATGAAACGTTTTGTTTCGGTGGTGGCTGAGATGCAGGAAGGAGAGGGTGTGAAGTTAAAAGAGAGGTGAATATGGAAGTGGCTTTACAAGGTTGAGGAAAGTGAAAAAATAACGATGTATCTGCAAGGTTATTTTATTGGTATTGCTATCTTAAAGTATTGATGTTGATGAAAATAATATGTTCTTTGGCAGAGGATTCCTACAGTCTCCTTAAATTTTGTATTGTAACAACAATTAAAATTGAAGCACCAAGAGGTTAAGTTAAGGCTTAAGTTGGGCTTAAGGAAATGCAACTAGGTTTTGACCATGCCTGCAAAACGGCACACAGATAAGCTTTCATCCCTCACTCTTCCCTCTCATCCTATCAGCATGGTGCTTGAAGGCACATGAGCACTGAAGTACAACCAACTGCCACCTTTATGTTGCACCTCTGTTAAGATTTCCTAATTGCAAAGGTTAAGTATAAGGCGGCGTACACACGATCGGATATATCCGATGAAAACGGTCCGCGGACCATTTCCATCGGATATGTCCGATCGGGAGTTTGATCCGATGGCGTGTACACACCATCGGATCAAATTCCCCGCCGCCGGAAGGCGCGGTGACGTGGCGGTGACGCGGCGGTGACGTTGACGCCGCCGCGTCACCGCAACGTCACCGCACCAGGAAGTAAAACACTTCCGCGCATGCGCCGAATCCATTCGGCAGCGGCGCGGCGGTGGTGGGAGCCGACATGTCTGCTGGTAAGTGTACTAACCAGCAGACATGTCGGGTGGACAGATTCCCACCGGATAGATTTCAAAGCATGCTTTGAAATCTGTCGGGTGGAGAAATCTGTCCGCTAGCCCATACACACGAGCGGAGATGTCTGCTGAAACGGTCCATCGGACCGTTTTCAGCGGACATATCCCCTCGTGTGTACGCGGCCTAAGAGTATAAGTTCACATATCCCTTTATTTAGAAAATTAAGATGGTGAGGCACAGAGGGTCAAATCTTGACACCACATCCCTAATAAACAGAATCAAACATAGGAATTGGAGGGGTAACTAACCCCGAGACTTTAAAGGTGTCAAATTGATGATAATAAATCAAAAAGAATAGAGAAAATACAAAATGTATTTAAAGACATAAATACAATACTTAAAATATTTAGACAACATCAGCATAATGGTCCCGGAGGACCTAACAAGGCTGAGATATGAGCCACAATGAATCTATATAAACGATGCCCAACATGTTTTGCTCAGTTGGAGCTTCATCAGGAGCATATATAGAAAATACTGAAAATTGAAAAAAAGAACAGATGTTGAATCAAGCATATACAACATATAATGCTTATTTATAACATATTCTTAAAAGAACCACATAAATTTGCAAATGAAATTACATCAATAAGTACATGGAAATGATTTAAATTTTATATATGTGAGTAACAATATTGGATGCACATACAATCGGGATGTAAAAAACACCCCGATTGTTATTGAGTAAACTCACCTAACAAACTGGCCCTGATAATTAAACATGAACATACACGTAAACCCGATGACGGAATCAGATATATGCCACTGCTCGCCCAAAGTGGAACTAAAAACCCTGAGCCCCAAAATCATCAGGACAACTATAGTAAAATAAAAAGCATAATGTCACAGTAGATGGAAATCAAAATACAATTAAATGCATCAGTTTGGAAATAACAAAATCAATGATGCTGCAGCAGCATACATATACATCTATAGAGGGGTCACAATTATCTTGATTGGATAAATTTGTGGAAACCACTGTTCTAATCCAATCATTCAAATCAAATTAGCCAAGACCGCAGGTCTGCACTAAACAGATATGGATCCACTTTGACAGCTATAGAGACATAAATAATGGATGGCTAGTTAACCATAGGAACGTCAACCACCGCAATAAAAAATCAAGTGCCATAGAAAAGCACAGTTAATGGACATGAATTTGATTCATACCTGTAGAGCATCTAGTCTCCGGATCAGGGAGGACACAGAACTTTACCAGGTCCAACAAAGCAGCTAACAGCAGCGGTTTGGCTGCAAGCGGGTAACGCCAGAGTGTAGCAGCTAGTGCTGCGCTTTAAATCCACCACCACCTCAAGCGGCGTCTGACGTCACCGCCGAGGGTGGGCGTGAAGCAGAGCCTGACTATGGTGCCTCTGATTGGTTACCAGAGGCACTCGGTTTGCGCCTGCGCACAGCGCACCTATCCACATCAAGTCTGGGCCATGCATGTGCAGTGACGCATGTACAGCGTCACTGCTGATGTCGACGCCGCGGGCGCCATCTTGGAAAAGGGAAATGTCTCAAATCAAAGAGACAATTGCCAGCAACCTGCTGGCAAACTAAAGGACAGGAAAAACAGGTGGATGGGATCCAAGAGGCGCTGAAAGGGATCACTGGGGATATATAGGTGACCTACTAAACACCCCTAGTGCGCCCAGAGTGCCCATATAGTTGTCTGTCAAATGAAAGGAGTGCCCAAGGCAAGATTCCACAGCGGCGAACAGCAGCCATCATAAACTGAGTAGCCTCAAATTAAAGAAAAAGTCAACCAGGCGAGCAACCAACCATAAAACAGGCAGATGCATAATGGCCCACATATAATATATACAAGGAAAAAAATGGCCATGTAAGGGAATAGCACCAGGTAGATAAAGGGGAGCACCCAATATTGCATCCTCGTCAGTTACAATAGAAATAAATGTGTATTGAAACCCCCCTAAATATGGGGACAAAAACATATATATATATGAACACAACCTTAAACAGTTAAAAGAAAAAGAAAATAAATGAAAGAGAGAGTGTAAATAAAAATAAATATAAAATGAATAATCAAAGAAAAGGTTTGAAACTGAAAGCCTCATTCAGCCCTGGAAATTTAAGAGCAGAAAATCGATAGATCATTTTGGCTTCTTTTTGAAGAAGCAGTTTGTCATAGTCTCCCCCTCGATCGCCGGGGGGATATGTTCCAGGGCGAAAAAATGCATCCATGAGCTGTCAATATTGTGGGACAACCCAAGATTTCGGCTGATGGGTGTTTCCATTTTTTTCTTTCCCACCAGTGACACATGGTCCCGTATGCAGTGAAAAAATTGTATTTTGGTCTTTCCTATATAAAAAGCATTGCAGGCACATTGCATAATATATACAATGCCTACTGATTGGCAGTTTGCCGAGAAACGTGGCTTGTAAGTACGTCCATCCGGAAGTACAATGGAAGTACCCGAATGGACATACCTACAAAAAGGGAATTTCTGACACGTACCTAGTACCCATCAATCCAGACGACGTTAACGCTCGTGTCAAGTAATGGCTATGAACCAATTTGTCTCTAAGCGAGCGAGATCGGCTGAATGTGATTTCGGGATAGATGTTAAGATGTTTAGCCACACGGTCATCTCCCATTAGTAAGTACCAGTGCCACTGGAGAATATTTCGTATCTGCCTATGATGGCTCGAAAATCTGGTAATTAGTCTAGTTCCTGAGCCTGACCTTTCAGGCTTGGGGTCATGAAGAAGTGAGCATCTTTCTTTTGATTTAGCCTAGCATAGGCTTTTTTGAGGCTTTTGTTGCTATAGCCTCTCTCCAAGAAGCGCCTCTGTAGCTGCTTGGCCTCATACACAAAGTCATACTCAGAGCTGCAATTGCGTCTGAGCCTGAGGTATTGGCCATAGGGGATACTGGAGATTAAGGGATCTGGGTGGGAACTAGACGCATGTAGCAGAGAATTACCCGCCAGAGGTTTCTGGAAAAGAGTGGTGCTGATCATGCAATCCTCAAGGACAGAGATTTCCAGGTCCAGGAAGGATATTTTGTGCTGACTGGTTTCAAAGGTGAATTTCAAGTTGTAACGGTTGTTCTTCAATTTGTCAATGAAAGAAACAAGGTCCTCATAAGATCCTGTCCAAACAAAAAAGATATCATCAATAAAATGTCGCCAAAGCGGTAGAGATTCCAAAAAGATTTGGATATCATCTTGACGGAAAAGGTCACGCTCCCACCCCCCCAGGTACAGGTTTGCATAAGAGGGGGCACATTTGGTCCCCATAGCGACTCCCTGCACCTGGATAACTGCATCCCTCCTTCTTTAACCACTTGCCCACCGGGTTTGTTTTTCAGATTCGGTGTTTACGAGACTAAAACTGTTTTTTTTGCTAGAAAATTACTTAAACCCCCCAAACATTATATATTTTTTTTTTCTAACACCCTAGAGAATAAAATGGCAGTCATTGCAATACTTTTTGTCACACCGTATTTGCGCAGCGGTCTTACAAGCGCACTTTTTTTGAAAAAAAAACACTTTTTTGAATAAAAAAATAAGACAACAATAAATTTGGCCCAATTTTTTTATATATTGTGATAGATAATGTTACGCCGAGTAAAATGATACCCAACATGTCACACTTAAAAATTGCGCCCGCTCGTGGCATGGCGTCAAACTTTTACCCTTAAAAATCTCGATAGGCAACGTTTAAAAAATTCTACAGGTTGCATTTTTTGAGATACAGAGGAGGTCTAGGGCTAGAATTATTGCTCTCGCTCTAACGATCGCGGCGATACCTCACTTGTGTGGTTTGAACACCGTTTTCATATGCGGGCGCTACTCGCGTATGCGTTCGCTTCTGTGTGCGAGCTCGTCGGGACGGGGCGTTTTACATTTTTTTTTTTTGTTTTCTTATTTTTTTTTAATTAGTTTATAATTTTATACATCAAAATAAATAAAAAAAAAAAAAAATTATCACTTTTATTCCTATTACAAGGAATGTAAACATCCCTTGTAATAGAAAAAAGCATGACAGGTCCTCTTAAATATGAGATCTGGGGTCAAAAAGACCTCAGATCTCATATTTAGGCTTAAATGCAAAAAAAGAAAAAAAAAAAAAAAATGTAATTTTTCAAATTTCAGAGAAAAAAAAATGTTTCTTTAAGACGCTGGGCGGGACTGACGTTTTGACGTCACTTCCGCCCAGCAGAGCTGTGGGGGACGGGTGGGGGCGATTTTTCCCTCACTCGTATCCCAACACAGCCAGCAGGAGGACCCGATCGCCTCCGCCGTTACCGACGGCTCCGGTAAGCGGCGGAGAGCGCGGGAGGGAGGGGGGGGGCCCTCTCCCGCCTCCGATAACGGCGATCCTGCGGCGAATCCGCCACTGGGACCGCCATTATCGTGTACAGCACTGCCCACGGAAAATATGGATATCTCGGTTGTGGCAGCAGCTGCTGCCGTTACCGAGATATCCATCTTTAAAGTCATGGATATGTGGTTAAAGTGGTTAAAGGGGTTGTAAAGGTAAAAAAAAATTCCCCTAAATAGCTTCCTTTACCTTAGTGCAGTCCTCCTTCACTTACCTCATCCTTCGATTTTGCTTTTAAATGTCCTTATTTCTTCTGAGAAATCCTCAGTTCCTGTTCTTCTGTCTGTAACTCCACACAGTAATGCAAGGCTTTCTCCCTGGTGTGCAGTGACGTGCTCGGATTTGTTTTACCTTTACAACCCCTTTAATCGCTCTCCCTTTCCTTACCCCTATTCCCCCTCCCCATTTAGCTCCCTAAACCTCCCTCCCCTCCCTTCCTACTCCTCCCCTACGCCAACCCCCACCCCTTTTTGTTCCCCCTTCTCCCTCCCCATTTGAAAACTACAAAACTAAACTATACTCCAAATGCTCCATCTACTTAATTGAAACATTGCAACAAATACTCTATCTCTCACTAATCTGACTCCAAAAGTATACCCTATCTTTCCCACTTCTGATAACCCTAGGGCAATTAACCTAATATTTCTAAATAGAAGTATACGATAAAACACACATTACTGAACTAAAATAGTAGTACTTACTTTTTATTTAATTATTTTAGTCATTAAATAGAGAATAATACATTTTTTGCTCTCATAAGTTTATATCAAACTTAGACAACCTTTTTGGTAATATAGTTAAACTGTTATATTTTTAGATTTTTGCTGCAAGGAACCTGAGAAGCGGTCACTGCTTCCCCCTATTTTTTTGTCTTGGGACTCTCCTCCACTTCAGTTGTGGTGAGGGAGGGCTCCCCATACAGACTTTGTGCCTCCAGGTCTGCTAGACATGCACACCTGGTATGCCAACATTTAGGCCCGGATTCACAAAGCACTTACGCTGACTTAAATCACTTTACACCGACATAGTGCAAATGTGCGCCTGGCGTATGTGTGCACCAGAGTCACCAACATACGTACAAAAACAGGCCATCCTACCCCGACGTATCTTGCTTACGCCGGCGTAGCGTAGGCGCAAATATGGTTTGGACTAGGGATGAGCCGAACATACCCGCGTTCGGTTCGCACCAGAACGTTCGAACAGACCGCGGGTTCGCGTGAACATTTAGAACCCCATTGAAGTTTATGGGACTCGAACGTTCGATTTCAAAAATGATAATTTTAAAGACCAATATTCAATTTAATGTTGGAAAACGTCTTTCAGAACCTGGGTCTTGCCCCAGGGAACATGTATCAATGGAAAAAAAAGTTTTAAAACAAAAAATTATTATTCAGTAACATCAGCATCAGGTGCTTGGTAGCTGGTGTTGATCCAAGCCTGATTCATTTTGATGAATGTCAGTCGATCAACAGAGTCGGTGGGGAGGCGCACCCTGTGATCGGTCACAAAGCCTCCAGCAGCACTGAATGTGCGTTCTGAAAGAACACTGGATGCAGGGCAAGCCAGTAGCTTAATTGCGTACTGTGCAAGCTCTGGCCAGTGATTCATCCTCAAGACCCAGTAAGCCAGAGGATTTTCGGTGGGGAAGTGTCCAAGTCGGATCTTGCCCCTAGGTATTCCCGGACCATGTAAACCAGACGCTGGCGATGGTTGCTGGAACCGGTCAGACCTTGGGGCTGCGAACTAAAAAATTGTCTGAACGCATCGGTCAGACGGCCACCTTCTCCACCGCTCCTTCTGTGACTCACCGAAGCCTCAGCAAGACGTTGTCCAGAGCCAGGTTTTGGTAATCCCCCCGGTTCTGGGAACGCATTGCACAGACCCTTCTGCAAGGTCTCCCGCAGAAGTTTCATCTTCTGCTCCCTCTGCAATGGCAAGGTCCGCAACCTTACTCTTGTAACGTTGATCAAGGAGAGTTGCCAGCCAGTAATGATCCCTCTCCTTTATAGCACGTACACGAGGATCCTTACGCAGGCTTTGCAGGATCAGGGAGGCCATGCAGCGTAGGTTTGCAGAGGCATTCGGGGCACAGTCCTCTGGGTCACTGAGGACGACAGGATCCGCAGGCACCTCATCCCAGCCACGTAAAAGTCCACGTTTTCCTTGGGACTGTAAATGATCCCTTGAAGACTGCTGAGTGCTAGGCTCCACCTCCATGCTGCTGATACAATCATCATCCTCCTCTTCCTGTGTACTAGGTGGGCAAGCAGGACCACTGTCTGAATAAAGGGGGCCTTCAGAGGTCCATTATTCCACGTAGCGTGTGCTCCAACATGTGAATAAGAGGGACAGTCTCACTGATGCATGCACTGTCACTGCTCACCATCCTCGTGGCCTCCTCAAATGGTGACAGGACAGTGCATGCATCCCTGATCAAGGCCCACTGGCGTGGTGAAAAAAAAACAAGCTCCCCTGACCCAGTTCTGCTGCCATATTGGCACAGGTAATCATTGATGGCCCTCTGCTGCGTGTGCAGCCGCTGCAGTATGGCCAACGTAGAGTTCCATCTGGTGGGCATGTCACAGATTAGGCGGTTCTTGGGCAGGTTGTATTCCCTTTGGAGGTCTGTCAGCCGAGCAGTGGCATTATATGACCTCCGGAAATGCACACAGACTTTCCTGGCCTGCTTCAGGACATCCTGTAAGCCCGGGTACCTGCCCAAGACCCGCTGCACCACCAAATTCAGGACATGCGCAAAACAGGGCACGTGGGTGAGTTTTCCCTGTCGCAGGGCAGAGAGGAGGTTGGTGCCATTATCGCTGACCATCATTCCAGGCTTCAGCTGACGTGGCGTCAACCACCTCTGAGCCTGCCCCTGCAGAGCTGACAGAACCTCTTCCCCAGTGTGGCTCCTGTCTCCCAAGCACACCATCTCTAGCACCGCATGGCATCTCTTAGCCTGTATTCCTGCGTAGCCCCTCATACGCCTACAGAGCACGGCTGGTTCAGAGGAGAGGTCACAGAGGAAGAAGAGGAGGGGTGGAGGAGAGAGGTGTGTCACAACCAGTAGTAGTGTTTTGGAGGCGCGGTGGCGAAACAACCTCCAAAACTACTGTACCTTGCCCTGCGTCCTTCCCAGCTGCCAGCAGAGTCACCCAATGCGCCGTAAAAGACAGGTAACGTCCCTGTCCATGCCTGCTGGACCATGAGTCAGGGGTAAGATGCACCTTACCACTGACCGCCCTGTCCAGCGAGGCATGGACATTGCCTCCCAATGCCGGTAGAGAGCCGGAATCGCCTTCCGTGAGAAAAAGTGGCATTTGGGTACTTGCCACTGAGGTACTGCACATTTCACAAACTCACAGAAGGGAGCAGAATCTACCAACTGAAAAGGTAGCAGTTGAAGTGCTAGCAATTTCGCTAAGCTAGCATTCAATCGCTGGGCATGTGGATGGCTGGGAGAGTACTTCTTTCGGTGCTGCAGCAGCTGGGGCAGGGAAATGTGTCTGGTACTATTAGTAGATTGCCCACATGTACTACTAGGTTGTGACACACCTATTTCTACACCTTCACTGCAGGCTTCAGAGACTAGGACTGGGGGTCAAGTGGGGTTTGAGGTCCCAGAAGGGCAAGGGGAGGTACGCTTTAGTCTTTGGTGTGGGTCTTTCTGGTATGCTTGCCAACGAGCTGCATGGCAGGTCGACATATGTCTGGACAAGCATGTGGTGCCCAAGCGGGTGATGTTTTGGCCACGCGAGATACGCTTGCAACATATGTTGCAAATAGCAAAGGTACTGTTAGGTACCTGTAAAAGGTAGTGTCCTGAAGTGGAACAGGTATGCTGGAGATCCAGGCAAAGAGTCGTCAGGCAGATACGGTTGGCAACGGATCAGGCAAATAGTTCACAATCGGATTCCGGAGAAGGGTCAGGCAGGCAAAGGTCATACACGATCTGGCGGTAAAGTACAAAATCAGCAGGCTGTAGAATTGTCGGGATATCAGGCAGGAGTTCAATACAATGCAGATCACTGAAGACAAAACACCAGGAAGTAATCCAAATAAACGGGCGCTGAGTGATGACCTCACTTCCTATTTAAAGGCTGTCCAGAATGAGAATTGTCCACAGCTGGCAGCAGGTGGAGCTAGTGAGTCCGAGGTGTGTGTTGAACACAATAAGGATATTCCCAAGGCCTAGATCTCTTCTGTGGCACATCAGGTAAGGCTATGGTTTAAGACCAAGAAGACACAGGTTCGAATACACCCCGGGACATGACAGGGCCCCCTCCCCAATGGACCCCTCCGGGGGCCTAGCGGGGTTTAGTGGGGAACGAGGCATGGAAGTCTCGTATAAGAGAAGGGGCATGCAGATCTTTGGCTGGAACCCAGGAGCGGTCTGTGACAGGATATCCCTTCCAATGAACCAGATACCGAAGGCCACGGCCATGTCTTCTGGAATCAAGAATCTTGGAGACTTCAAACTCACTTTGTCCATCAACAAGAACAGGAGGAGGTAGCTGTTGTGATCTGGAGTAGCGGTTGAAAATAGCTTTTTGAGGAGGGAAACGTGAAACACAGGATGTATCCGGAGAGAGGAAGGTAATTTTAAGCGATAGGAAACTGGCCCAACTCGAGCAATGATCCTGTAAGGACCAATGAATCGAGGGCCCAATTTGGTAGAAGGTTGTTTCAGTCTCACATACTTGGTTGATAGCCAAACTCTGTCCCCCACCACATATGGAGGTATATGGCGTCTTCGTCTGTTGGAAAAAAGTCTGTACTTGCCTGCTGACTTTTGTAGTAATGAACGAATCTTCTTCCAATGTAGTAGAATATTCTTTACCCGCTGATCTGCTGCTGGTACACCAGAAGAAGGCTGAAGTAGAGGAAAAGTCTGAGGGTGATAGCCTAGGGCTGCGTAGAATGGTGTGGTATGAAGAGCACTGTGCCAACGGGAATTTAGGGCGAACTCAGCTAAAGGCAAGTACTCAGACCAGTTGGAGTGTAAGGCATTGACATAATGTCGAAGATAGGTTTCTAGGGTCTGGTTCATGCGTTCGGTTTGACCATCAGTTTGCGGGTGATGTGAAGTAGAGAGCGAGAGCGTTACTCCCAGTTTCTTGCAGAACGCTCTCCAGAATCGGGAAACGAACTGGGATCCGCGGTCTGAGACGACATTGGTAGGTATGCCATGATGTTTTACAATATGGGAAAGGAAAAGAGTGGACAGTGCTTTCGCTGTAGGTAATCCCGGGAGCGGCACAAAATGAGACATTTTGGAAAAGCGATCCACTGTGACCCATATAGCAGTCATGCCCTCGGACTTGGGTAAGTCTACAATGAAGTCCATGGTCAAATGGGTCCAAGGCTGGCGAGGTGCCGGAAGTGGATGTAACAGTCCAGCTGGCAATGTGCGGGGTACTTTATTAGCAGCACAAGTTGGGCAGGCAGCCACATAGTCAGTAACATCCTTTTTCATATGAGGCCACCATACATGACGTTGCAAGGTCTTAAGAGTGATGGTGACACCAGGGTGACCGGATAACACGCCATTATGTGCCCAGAGGAGTACAGGTTTTCTGAGACTAGGGGCTACGTACAGGCGACCTGGTGGTATCTTCAAGCCCTGGGGAACACGATTCTGGGATTCTTGTAGCTGTTGGGAAAGAGCCGTGGAGATCTGCGCAACAATTTTGTGAGGTGGGATTATATACTGCTCGCCTGGTTGATCTTCTTCAGAGGTAGCGAACTGTCTGGAAAGAGCATCGGCTTTTTTGTTTCTATGCCCTGGAACATAAGAAAGGACAAAATTAAAACGGGAGAAAAAACAGAGCCCATCGAGCCTGACGTGAGTTCAGACGTCTAGCAGTCTGAAGATACAGTAGGTTTTTATGGTCAGTGAGGATAGTAAAAGGCTTGGGAGCCCCTTCCAGAAGGTGTCGCCATTCAGACAATGCCAATTTGATGGCCAGTAGTTCTCGATTCCCAACATCATAATTCATCTCTGCAGGAGAAAACTTTCTAGAGAAAAAAGCTACTGGATGGATTCTACCAGACTTTGGCTGTCTCTGGGAGAGTACGGCACCTGCTCCAACCTCAGAGGCATCAACCTCAACAATGTACTGGAGATCAGGATTTGGATGCTGAAGAATTGGAGCTTTACTGAACGTGTCCTTTAATCGCTGGAAAGCCGATCTTGCTTCTGAAGACCACACCTTACAATTTGTACCCTTCTTAGTCATGGCAGTAAGGGGTGCCGCAATGGAGGCAAAACTTTTAATGAAGCGTCTGTAGTAATTTGCAAACCCTAAAAAGCTTTGGAGTCCTCTTAAAGTGGTCGGTTGGGGCCATTGCAAGACAGCGGAAAGTTTTTGAGGGTCCATTTGGAAACCGTCAGCACTTATGATGTACCCAAGGAAAGGAATACAGCTTTGATGAAAACTGCATTTTTCGATTTTTGCATAAAGATGGTTTTCTCTAAGTCGTTGTAATACCTGTTTCACATGCGAGATGTGCTCTAGATGAGTCTTGGAAAAGATTAAAATGTCGTCCAAGTAGATGATCACAAAGCGGTTGCTGAAATCATGGAAAATTTCATTAATGAAACGTTGAAAGACAGCAGGTGCGTTACACAACCCAAATGGCATGACCAAATATTCAAAGTGTCCATTACGAGTGTTGAATGCTGTCTTCCACTCGTCCCCCCTCTTCAATTCGAATCAGGTTATATGCCCCTCGTAGGTCTAGCTTGGAGAAGATGACAGCCCCCTTAAGTACATCAAACAGTTCAAGAATGAGAGGCAAAGGGTAGGAGTCCTTTACGGTGATTTGATTTAACCCCGATAGTCTATGCATGGTCGAAGGCCCCCATCTTTCTTTTCAACGAAGAAAAAACCTGCTCCTACTGGAGAAGAAGAGGGTCGCATAAAACCTCTTTCCAAGTTGTCTCTTACGTATTCCTCCATAGACTTTTGTTCAGGCAGAGACAAGGGGTAGGTCTTTCCTTTGGGAAGAGGTGCTCGGGAATCAATTTAATTGTACAGTCAAAAGGACGATGTGGAGGTAACACCTCTGCCTTTTGCTTGCAAAATACATCTGCAAAGTCATGGTATTCACGAGGCAAGGTAGGTGGAATAGTCACAGGAGCCAACATGCAAGCAGAAAGTCTTTTGGGTTGAGACAAACAATTAGGGCGACAGCACGATCCCCAGGAGGTTAGTTCTCCCTTTTCCCAATCAAAAGAAGGGTTGTGAAGTTGCAACCATGGGTAACCAAGGATGATAGGCAGAAGCGGAGAATCAATGAGAGACAAGACAACTTCCTCTTTGTGGAGGAGGCCTACCTGAAGGGTGATTGTCGTAGTCTCGAATTTCACAATGCCATCTCCCAAGGGCTGTCCATTCAGGGTGGTAATATTCAGGGGTCTAGACTTTGGAACAAACGGGATGTTGTTCTTTCTTGCAAAATTGTAGTCCAAGAATATGCCAGCAGCTCCAGAATCCACAAAAGCCTCGCAGAAAACAAGCTTAGAAGGTAAATGGATAGTAGCCGGAACAGTAATCTTGGTCTTGGAGGATCTACCTGTAAGGTCTAAGCCAGCTCCTCCAACACTGGTTAGACCCTGCCTTTTACTGGACGGGAGGGCAGACAGATACTAAATGTCCTTTAAGTCCACAGTACAGGCATAGGCCCAATGAACGCCTCCTTTGTTTCTCTGACTCAGTTAGGTGGAGACGGCTCACATCCATGGGTTCCACAGGTGCCTGGGGTTCAACAGAGGTTTCAGGTTCTGGCTGAGGTGGTGCTTGGAAGTTAGGGGCCAAACGGTAAACTGGCTTAGGAAACTTGCGGGTTCTAAGTCTCTCTTGGCACCTTTCATGGTACCGAACATCCAGACGAACACACAGCTCTATGAATTTCTCAAGGTCTTCTGGGAGATCCTTATAGACTAATTCATCCTTGATGCGATCTGTGAGACCTTTTCGGAAGGCTGCACGTAATGCCCTTGAGTCCCAATTAGTCTCAGCAGCAAGGGTACGGAACTCAATAGCATACTGTGCCACAGATCTGGTGCCTTGTTGTATGTCCAAGAGGGAGTACTCAGCTGCAGATGCTCTATCTGGCTTGTCAAATACAGTCTGAAGAGAAGCCAGAAATTTCTCAGCATCTTGAAGTATAGGATCGTTTCGTTCCAAATAAGGAGAGACCCAGGCCAGGGCCTTCCCCTTTAACAAGGAAATTACAAAAGTCACTTTGGCAGATGAAGAGTGCTAAAAGTCACAGGGTTGTTGCGGAAATGCAAACGGCAAACATTTAAAAAGCCTCTGCAGTCCTCAGTATCACCACCAAACTTGTCAGGCAAGGGAAGTTTTGGTGGTACAGAAGAGGCGGGTTGGACCGTAGCAGAAGTAGGATCCGGCATCTGGACCGTTGCAGAGGAACCAGGCAAACAAGATTTAAGCATAGTGCAAAGTTCATCTAACTTGGCGTCCAGGGAAGAAAGATGCTGTTCATGCGCTCCGATCAGTTGTCCCTGACGTGTAATCGCCTTAACAATCTCAGCAGGGTCCACTGCCATTGTGGCCCGTTTATTATGTTAGGTACCTGTAAAAGGTAGTGTCCTGAAGTGGAACAGGTATGCTGGAGATCCAGGCAAAGAGTCGTCAGGCAGATACGGTTGGCAACGGATCAGGCAAATAGTTCACAATCGGATTCCGGAGAAGGGTCAGGCAGGCAAAGGTCATACACGATCTGGCGGTAAAGTACAAAATCAGCAGGCTGTAGAATAGTCGGGATATCAGGCAGGAGTTCAATACAATGCAGATCACTGAAGACAAAACACCCAGGAAGTAATCCAAATAAACGGGCGCTGAGTGATGACCTCACTTCCTATTTAAAGGCTGTCCAGAATGAGAATTGTCCACAGCTGGCAGCAGGTGGAGCTAGTGAGTCCGAGGTGTGTGTTGAACACAATAAGGATATTCCCAAGGCCTAGATCTCTTCTGTGGCACATCAGGTAAGGCTATGGTTTAAGACCAAGAAGACACAGGTTCGAATACACCCCGGGACATGACAGGTACGATCTGATGGACATGTTTCAAAAAAGGCTCACACCAAAGAACTTTTGCTGTACCCTTCAGACACAGCAGCGCCATGCACAGGCACATCTGCCTCTTTGGAGATATGCCTGTACCTCGTCCTCCTCTTCCTCCTTCTTCTCTTCCTCCTGCTCCTCTCTCCTATCAGGCACCCACGTAGAGTCAGTGACCTCATCATCCCCTACCTCCTCATCACTGTCGAAAACCTGGCAGTATGCTCCAGCTGGGGGAACATCACTGCCAGATTGCTGTCCCTCTCGGCCACCCCCTCTCCCTGGGCTCACATCAATGCCTTCCTCTATCTGTGTTCCATCATCGGAGCCTTTAAAACGCTGCGCATCTTCATTCAGCATGTACCCAACACTGTGTTGAAACAGTTCGGGGACGACTCCTCAGGAGGACACGGTGGGACTAGGGAAGGATTGTGTGATGCCATTCTGCAGAGGGAAGAGGATGCCTTGGCAGCTGCTTTGCCAAACAAACTAAAATCAGTCTGTGGGAGAGAGGATGAGGACAGTTTGGTCATCCACTCTACTAATTTCTCTGCATGTTGAGGCTCAACACGGCCAGCTCCCGAAAAGAAGGACAAGGGGCCACGTGCTGAAGAGGATGCACCGCGTCCACCACCAGCGTTGCCTCTAGACGCAGAGCCTGCTTGCCCTTGTGACTCTCTGCCTCTCTTTGTTGTCCTTCCAGACATTTTAATGCATTTAGGTGTAAATAAACAATGCACTTACAGTAAATGCGCTTACGTGGAATAAAAGAGCAAACTTGCACTTACAGTAAATGCGCTTATGTGCGATTAAAGAGCAAACTTGCACTTACAGTAAATGCGCTTACGTGCGATTACACAGCAAAATTCACTTACAGTAAATGCGCTTACGTGCTACTAAAGAGCAAACTTGCACTTACAGTAAATGCGCTTACGTGCAATAAAAAATAGGAAAATCCCCCGGGGAGGGGCTTTTAAGGCAACAGTAGTAAGCGTAAACGTAATAGTACTAAGAACAAAATTATATTTTATAATTATTTAATCGTATAAAATAAATCATACAATGTAATACGTAAAAATACAAAATTACAAAGGAGAAGTCGAGACTGATCCACATAAGAAACTATAGGGCCCTACGCGTTTCGGGTAATTCCCTTCTTCGGGGGCTGGGGTCAGTCGTGGGACTTCAACTCGGTAAAAACACAACAGGGCAACTCGACCATGGTAGAAAATATTCCTAGGCAGATTGATATACAGGAATAGGGGACAGGCACTTCACATCCCAGAAGAAAGCAGTTTGGACGCATGTTGCTTCTCCCATTGATTAGGCATTCAAATATGCAATGAGGGAAATACGGCAACGTACGTGCGCCCGGCGCAGGCTACGCGCGGTGCGCGTAAGTGTACGTCCGGCGTAAAGTTATTCCCTATAGATGAGGCGCAACCCAGCAATAGACATGCAAAGGTCTGCCCCAGAGAACACAGGCCGGCGTATTGGGCGTACGTTACGTTCACGGCGTACATAGTGATCCAGCGTAGCTTTTGGCAGTAGTTGTGAGCATGCGCATAAGGGTGCAGTTTCATGTGTCCACGTCACGACTACGTCATGACGCATGCACCTTCGTGATACGCCGGGCGTGAAACACTGCACCATGCTCAGACCATCATTTGCATGGGGTCACTCCCACTTCCACTTACGCTGGCCTGCGCCTTCAAAAATATGATGCGCTGGCGTATCTTGGTGAGCAATAGCTTGCTGAATACATTGCATGCCTCTCCGCGCTGCGCCGGCGTAGCGTACTGTGTGTGTGCGCTGCACCGGCGTAAATGTGCACCCACTTTCTGTGAATCCGGCCCTTAATTTTTTTATCACATATTTAACCACTTGAGGCCCGCGCTACCGTCGGATGACGGCAACAGCGCGGGCCTGAATAGCCAACATGCCGTCATTTGACGGCATGTCATTCTGGCGTTCCCAGCACGCGCTGTAGAGCGCGCTGCGGGGAAGCCCTGTGTTGTCCGTGTCCCTTGGACACGGCCAATCACAGATCGCGGCAAACGGCCAATCAGAGCGGCCGTTTGCGATGCGATCTGTGGGCGAATGAGAGATGATCTCTCATAGATCATCTCTCATTGCCGGCTCACACAGAGACAATGTCCTGTCTCTGGAGGGGAGGAGCCCGATCTGTGTTCCTTCCTACATAGGGACACAGATCGGTCACCCCCCCAGTCACCCCCCCTCCCCCTACAGTTAGAACACACCTAGCATACACATTTAACCCCTTCCTCACCCCCTAGTGTTAACCCCTTCAATGGCAGTCACATTTATACTGTAATTAGTGCATATTTATAGTACTGATCGCAGAATAAATGTGAATGGCGCCAAAAATGTGTCAAAAGTGTCCGATGTGTCCGCCATAACGTCGCAGTACCAATAAAAATCGCAGATCGCCGCCATTTCTAGTAAAAAAAAAATAATAAAAAATAATAATTCTCTCCCATATTTTGTAAGCGCTATAACTTTTGCGCAAAACCATTGCTTATTGCGATTTTTTTTTTTTTTTTTTACCAAAAATATGTAGAAGAATACGTATCGCCCTAAGCTGAGAAAAAAAATGTGTTTTTTTTTTTAATTGGGATATTTATTATAGCAACAAGTAAAAAATATTGTATTTTTCTTCAAAATTGTCGCTCTTTTTTGTTTATAGCGCAAAAAAATAAAAATCGCGCACAGGCGATCAAATACCACCAAAAGAAAGCTCTACTTGTGGGGAAAAAAGGACGTAAATTTTGTTTGGGAGCCACGCGTCGCACGACCGCGCAATTGTCAGTTAAAGCGACGCAGTGCCGGAAGCTGAAATTTTACCTGGGCAGGAGGGGGGTGTAAGTGCCCAGTATGCAAGTGGTTAAATTACTACAAGCGGACTATGGCCTGGATTCACAAAGCACTTAAGCCAACGTAAATCATGTCACGCCGACGTAGTGCAAATGTGTGCGCCGGCGTATGTGTGTTCCAGAGTCACAAACCAATATACGCCTATAAACTGGCCAACCTACGCCGACGTATCTTGCACACGCCGGCGTAGCGTGGGTGCAAATATGGGCTGGACGCATGGTGCTTCTCCCATTGATTAGGCATTCAAATATGCAAATTAGGGAAATACGGTGATTTACGAAGTGCGTGCGCCCGGTGCATGCTACGCTGGGCACGCGTAAGTTGTCCGTCCGGCGCAAAGTTATTCCCCATAAAGGAGCTGAGCAACCACACTTGCAGAACAACACATCTTGTATGCCAACATTGCACTTTAAACACACACACATTCATCATGGCAATGCACGCATGCACACCACTGTGGTCCCTAGCTCACACACACCACATCCACCTCACATTGGTTAAGCCCATGTCCACTGCGCGGGACTTGGGAGCAGCAACGCCACGCCAAGGCCCCAATGATGTTGCTGTCCATTCATACCACATTCACACCACACGGTCGTGGGGATAACCTCTCCCTGACGAGCCAAGGTGACACGCCTTGCTGGCAGGAATGTCACACACACATACACACACTCACACACCAGTCACACTGTAGCCTGCACTCCTGACCATGTGCAGTGACAAAAAAATAAAAAATATAAGGATCATGCCATTGTCCGCCTTGCATGCCCTTACTGGAGGACGGCACATACATCTGTGCACGTCCAAAAAAAATAATATATAAAGCTCATACTCTGAGCTACCAACATTCAGAGGACAGTCATTTGCCCTCTCGTGGGCCAGGCCTCATGCCAAGGCTTCGGCTCCTCAATTGTCTGGATGACGACTGGGGTAGGGCATCATAAGGAGGGTCATCCCCTGGTCTGTTGCTCCTGGATCTGATGGCAGATGTTGTAGGCGCCTGTTCTGCCGACCCTCCATCTGGATGGCGGCAGTGTTGGCCTGCACAACCTCCCCCAGGCTCTTCACCTCCACCAGGATCCCTGATGCTGTGGCCTGCAGCTCAATAGCCGCAGTGTGCCGGTCATGGGGGGCCTGCACGTCCCCAGATGACGAGGGACCCCCTGCTAAAATCTAGTGACGCATGGCATCGAGGGTCTGGCTTTAGTTGGAAGAGGCTTGTGGCCATGGTGGCTGCGCAGTTCACACTCACGTCCTGCAGGCAGTGCGATATGGCCTGGCTATGATCAGCCTGTTGTGTGAGGCACTGCTGCTGCATAGCCGAGGACCCAAGAAATTAGCAGAGGCTGTCAGCCACTCTGTGCAGGTCGCAGGCAATATCTGCCATGTGGCGCGTCTGCAGTGCCTGCTCCCTCTCAAGCTTTTCTTGGAGGGAGCCGGCTACACCCCTAGTCTTGGCCAGAACCTTCCTAGGGGAAGTAGCCGGTCCGTCTGGACGGGGTAGCCCTTGAGGGGGTTCCCCTGGACGGGGTAGCCCTTGAGGGGTCAGGGGAGCCACTGTGTCGGAGGGACCGGCCAAGATGGAATCCTCTTCTAAATATACACGCTCCTCCTCATGGATATCCAACTGCTCCTCCTAAACGACCTCAAGACCAGCAGATGTCACATGGCTTGGCAGGGGGGCAGACTCTGGAAGAGGATGTTCCCTGGATGACGTGGGTAGTCCAGCAGCAGAGGATGCCCAGCTCCCTCCAGCACATCTGTGGATGACACAAAGCATTCACGTGTTAGTGGACCCACACACTTGTCACATGTTCCCTTACACCCCCTCACATGCCACACACCGGATGGGGGATAAAACACACTTACCTCTCGTCAAGTCCTGTTCACTGGAGTCAAAACCCTCCAGGCCCTCCACCTGCTCCTGCTCCAAACAGCTGGCTATCACCTCCTCCTCAGCTGTCAACTTCACAGTGGTAGATGGTCTGCCTCCCATGCCTCTGAGGTGCCTTCTTACCTTGGCCAGCTTCTCCCTGACCCGCCGGCGCATATCATTATTTTTTTTGCCAACCTCCTTCCAGGTCCTGGATTCATGGCCAAGGGCGACCTTTTGGAGGATCTCTTGCTTCCTGGCCTTGCTGGTATTCCTGCTCTGTGCGCCATGGAGGAAGGAATCGTATTTCGAGATAGCAGAGGTCAGGATCCCCCTCTCCTCAGGCGAAAATGTTTTCTTCCTCCTCTCCCTCTCAGTCTCAGGATCGGACATCTTGGCACAGGTCTGCAGCAGGGAACAATAAGTGGGCGTACTTTTGCGCTGGACGGGCCTATTTTTGTTCTCGGCGTAGGCCGGGGGGCGGTGTATCTTAGGCAGTTGCACCGGCGTGGTTGGGAGCATGCGCATAGGGGTGCTGTGCATGCGTCCACGTCATGGCGCATGCACTGTTCATGATACGCCGGGCGTAAAAAACTGCACCACGCTCGGACCATCATGGGGTCACACCCACTTCCACCTACGCGGCCTGCGCCTTCAAAACCTATGTCACGCCAACGCAACGACGCAGCGTTGGGAGCACTGTCTTCCTGAATTCCATGCTTGTCTCTTCGCGCTGTGTTGATGTAGCGTACAGGGGATACGCTATGGCGACGTAATGTGCGCCTGCTGTCTGTGAATCCGGGCCTATATATATATATACACACACACATTTCCTATTTCCTTCTTCTTCTTTTATATTATGTTTCTATTTTATTTTATTTTTTCTCTCTGTCCTTCTCCGGGTAAGTCTGATGGTACAAGCTATACCTGATATGTTTAATTATAACCTACTTAGGATTTATATATGGCTCATTTAAATGTTCTTACATTGAATGTACAAGGTCTAAACATTCCCCAAAAGCAAACAAAAGTGTTCAGGTCGTTGTCTTCATCTAAAGCTCACAACACCCCTTATCTTAGAAGCAGGAGATCTTGATCAGATAAGGGAAAATGTCAGAAAGTTAATTGAAACGTTAGACCAAGTTCAAAGAAAATGTTGCTCGCGCATCTCTTCTTTCTGTTCACAGAAACCAACACATCCTTTGGACCTCCTACCACGACAGCCATCTTAGTGGAGAATTCCCATGCCTGGATCCATGCCAGTCGAGTAAAAAAGGTCAAGGTGGATTGTGCAAAGCAAGACAAGACACAGCTAAAGCTTCAGTTCCAGACCCAGGAGGTGAAGCAGGTGTTGTAAATCCTCGAAAAGCGAATATAGCAAAAGGACTTTGTTTACTGCTCAGGATTCTGAGAAACTTTGGACACTCCTGGGGGTGACCATGCTTTCAGTGTTCCCCCAACATGGATTATAACTAACTGTATATATCACCCAGAAGATTTAGGTGTCATAAAAGACATCTGTGGAAAAGGAACTAACTCTAGCAATGCTGAAGGACATGCTATAATGAAAAGAGAAAAATCGGTGAAAGTTTTACCGACAAATGTTATTGTTAAAGTTTAAGTTTAAATATGCTTATGCTAAGAAATCAGGATATGACAAATGTTGGATATGTAGTAAATTCCAAGGGTACCACTAGAAGCCTTTAAGTCTTCACTCCTCTTCTAAAAGGGTACCCCACTTGTTTGTCTTACTGATGTCACAAGAACATTTTCAGACAACACTATTGTGTTCCAAGCCATGGGTAGAAGCCTCTCAGATTTGTGCTTTAAGTTAGGTAATTCCACAAGAAGTGCTACAGCTTGCCAACATGCTGCCACTTAAATTTCCAGCAGCATCACGGTATAGCTCCTCCTTCCGTACCCCAGATCCTTTATTCCTAAATGTCAACCCACCTCTACAGTAGGACAATTGTTGTCAATTATAACATTCTCCGGTTTCTTTGATTAACTAAGGAGAATTTTTCAAAGGTTGCCTTTAGCCCTTTGTAGCGGAGTGCACTATTAATATCCACCACCATCGATCTCCGCTGGTATCCAGGGTAAATCCACAGTCAGCGCCGAAAAGTATGGCAATGTCCCAAATCTCCCCAGTAACCAGACGACACACAGCTCTGAGAGTCAACTGTCAACAACAACTCTTTATTAACGGGCTTCTATATTTATACAATTCCCCATGCAAGGGGCTTTCAGACAGATTTAGCAGGGGTAATACAGAGTGGACCAAATGGGGAACTTAAAGCGGAAGTAAACCCATCGATCTTACAGTTTCAAAAAGCAGTTACATTTTCAGCATGCTGGGATTGCTAACTGTCACATTGGTTGTGCTCTCAACCAAACTGTCAAACCATCCAATGGCTGGTGTCATAACTGATCACATGTGCAGCATAATGGCAATTGAAGATTAAACATAAGCCAAAATGGCAGCTTCCTTGCCTGAAAATGATAGGTGAGTTTACTTCCACTTTAACATTCTGGATATTTTCCACAGGTATTGCTGCGGCAACGAGTTATCATGCCCACCGAAGATCCAGCAGAATACATAGCATATAATACAGACAACCCTTTGACATGTAACGTCCAGTGCTCAGAAGTGGTAGGTTTGCCACAATGCTCCCCCAGAACCAAGCCGGCATACACAGTCTGATCCCAACGGATCGGCTTGGGGATGTCCGGGGGAGTACTTTCACAGATTACTTTTCAAGTTCAGTTTGTCTGATAACCCGTCGGCATTACCGTTTTGCTTCCCTGGGCAGTAGTGTATTGGTAGGGAAGATCTCGCGCCAAAATAACTAATAAATGTGTATTAACGTGATATAAATTAACCACTACGTGAGCTGCACCCCAAAAATTCAAATAGAACGATAAATGGAAAACAGCAGGGGGCGCTAGAAATATTGTTTAATACAATAGTGACTATGTAATCCCCATCAAAGGAGATAATCAGAATAAAAGTGCAATACAGTGCAAATGTAAATACATAATTGCAATGAGCATAAAAATATTTAATAAATATCCAAATAGAAAGTGCAGAAACCAAATCCAAAAATTAGAAAAAAAGTCCATATAGGGCAAAAGGATTAATAGTCCTTAAAAATCCTTGTGACTTGTTCTCCATATAAGTGAATATAAAGTGATCGCAAATGAATGTTTCCACCTTCACCAACTAAACCCGACAGTGTAAACAGATGGCTCCTTACCAAACTATTGACCTTTCCGTTAGAAAATAGGTCAAATAAAGCGTAGTGTCTCCACGGACAGTAGTAGCCTGATTCCCTTGGTTCATGCGTTAAGGGCAAAGAAAACAGAAAAATTGCCGCCATAGCGGATACCGTTTTATTAAAAGACATAGATTTATACACACAATGCCGATGTCTTACTATTTTTGGGCCCTCCGTCCCAGCACTGAGTATGGCTTGGATCAATGGATAAGATGCGTCCTCGCTGGGGGAGACTCGCGTGCGTTCCACTTCCCTTTAGAGAACCAGCTAGACGGAAGTTGCTGTGCGTGGTCAGTACCGCCTCGATGTAGTTTCAATAATTGTCTCAGGAAGCGATAGACACACGCACTGGACCAGGTATTATAGGTCTCGCTATCAGCAGTGGGATAATTTTGGCCAATCACAGCCTCGGTCCCCGTTACCTCTGCAACCAATGCACATTGCAATATATTTCATAGTAGGAACCTTATATGAATCACATAATATAAACATATAACAATAATCTCACGTTATGATCCTTAATGAAATCCAGATAAATAGATATCAAATACAATATACATTTAAAACGATTTAAAATTTAAGTAGTGTATTGTAAAGTCAAACGGCTGCAGCGCCAAACTCCAGCGCAGAAGCCGGGCATTGTCCCCCACCACACGGTTTAGCCACACCAACGGGTTGTGATTTGTGAGTAGCGAAAAAGGTTGTCCATACAAATACGGCTGCAACTTTTTGAGGGCCCACACCACGGCCAGGCATTCCTTCTCAATAGTGGCGTAGCTTACTTGTCGTGGCAAAAATTTCGGCTCAGGTAAGCTACGGGGCGTTCTCCGCCATCGGCTCCCACTTGGCTCAGCACTGCTCCAATCCAAACATTGAAGCGTCTGTGTGGACAAGAAATCTTTTAGTTGGATCAGGAGCAGCAAGTACATGGGCATTAGTTAGAGCAGTCTTTAGTTGTTGGAATGCCTGATCACACTCTGGGGCCCAGACAACCTGTCGGGGCAGGGTCTTATGTGTCAAGTCAGTCAAGGCTTTGGCCAGGGCACTATAATTGGGTACGAATTTTCTATAGTACCCTGCTGCGTGGGTACCTAAAAACGCTAGTACTTGGGTTTTCGTCCTGGAGGTGGGCCCTTTAGGCTACGGCTTCAACTTTAGCTGGTTCAGGTTTCTGTTGCCCGCTCCCCACCCGGTGGCCCAAGTACTGCACTTCGGCCATCCCCCCAATATATGACACTTGCTGGGTTTCAGTGTTAACCCTGCCTCTCCAATACGATCTAGAATGGCCCCTATGTGTTGTAGGTATAAAACTGATGAACTACAGCGCTACTAAATCCAAAATACACCACAAAATTAATAAATAAATGTAAAAAGCTGCAGTATGTGAAAAAGGTTACCAACAAACAACAAATGTGAAAAATATAAACATATGTGCTAGAAACAACTAATTGTGTGATTAGTTCTGCCCAGGTCTGGCTAAATATGGCGATGTCGTCTCTAAATAGGCACACGCATATTCCTGGAATCGTCCAATAACTGCTGAAAAGTTGCCGGAGCGTTCTTCATCCCGAATGGCATGACCCGAAATTGATACAGGCCAAATGTGGGTGACAAACGCCGACTTGGGGATGGCCTCCTCGGCCAGTGGAATCTGCCAGTATCCCTTACATAAGTCTATGGTAGTGAGATACTGGCCCGTGCCATCTTATGCAGCAGCTCGTCTATCCGGGGCATTGGATAGGCATCAGACACCGTTTTGTCATTTAGCCTCCGGTAGTCGACACAGAAACATGTCGTGCTGTCCTTCTTTGGTACCAGCACTACCGCCGATGCCCAGGGGCTATCAGAAGGTTCAATAACCCTAGCTGCAACATCTCATCAATTTCAGTCTTCATATGCGTTCTGACTGTTTCAGGGACGTGATATGGGGGCTGCCGCATAGGTAACTGTCCCGGGGTCTCGACTCGGTGAGTGGCCAGCGGAGTGTACCCAGGTAAATTGGAGAAGATAGCTTTCTTAGCCACAATCAGCTCTTGTATCTGGGCACGCTCCTGAAGGCTTAGCCACTCCCCAGCCGAACCCCCTTTGAGGGCTCCGTCTGTCCCTCTTGTTCTAAGAGGTCAGGTAGTGGCAGATTCTCCTGATCCTCCGAGGCGGAAGCGCATATGGCAGCCACGTCCTCTATCCTCTCATGGTATGGTTTGAGCATATTCAGTGGAACATGCGCCTCTCCCCTACCTGAGCAGGGGCCAATCACATAGGTGGTGTCACATCTCTGTTCCACCACCTGGTATGGGCCTTGCAGATGGCCTGCAGCTTGTCGGTGCGGACTGGCTTTTAAAATCAAAACCTTTTGTCCCACCTGAAATCTGCGGTCTCTGGCTCCTATCGTACCAGCGGCGCTGATGTTGTTGGGCCGCCCGGAGGGTTGGGTGCGCACGGTCTGAGTTAGCGCCTCCAGACGGTCCCTGAACTTCAGTACGTAGGATACAATAGGGGTTCCATCTGGGCTACTCCTCCCCTCTCCAATGCTCTCTAATTAGGTCTAGTGGCCCTCGCACTTTTCTCCCAAACAGTAATTCAAAAGGGGGAAAACCCTGTTGATTTTGGGGTACCTCTTTATAAGGCAAAGAGCAAATGGGGTAGAAAGCGCTCCCAGTCTTTATGAGCCTCTCCAAATGTACGGAGCATCTGCTTAAGCGTACCATTAAACCTTTCGCATAGACCATTAGACTGGGGGTGGTACGCCAAAGTTATTATTGGCTTAATGCCACATATCTTCCATAGTTGTTGGGTTACCTTGGCGTGAACTGGGTGCCCCTATCCAGGGCCGTCTTTATATGGTTTGGGCCCTGGGCAAACATTTTTTTGGCGCCCCCCTCCAGCTTATTTTGGGCCTGGCTGTTCACATGTATGTGTTTTGGCGGCCCTCATTTGTGCAGGCACAGCAGCCTATTGATTTGAATGGGCTGCCATGTCTTTGTTTCCTCAGAAAAAAGGTTCATTCAGCATTTTAAAAATCAGCTACTTGAAAATCCATTCTACTTTTGCACCATGCTACTTACCTGCAGTTCTTGCACACACAAACGCACTGTGTTTTTAAAAGCATGACCTAAACGTCTAAAAATGCAGCAAGTTTGACAGTGTCCGGGAACTGCAGAAAAGTCACAGCAGACATCAGAATGGACAGACAGTGCTGTATTTCAGTGCTTGATGGGCATAGGTGTGCCGTGTGTGCAGCCTATTACATGAGGCATGCGCTTTTCTTTGCAGGAAATGCAGGCATGGCGGCCCATTCAAATGTGGGCCGCCAAAACACATACATGTGAACCAGTCAGGCCCACAATAAGCCCATTAAGCAGTTAAATACAGACAGTAATGCCATGTGCTCTGAGGCCTCACTCAGCCTGGACTGCAGGGCTGCTCTGTGCCTTAAAGAGTTCCTCTATTTTACACATGCCATGGCCTGGGGTCCCATGGTGCTAAAGTAGAATGGACAGACGGTGCTGTGACCCCATGCCATGCCATGTGTAAAATACAGGAACGTTTTAAAAACACTGACCAGACCTGCATGAATCATCAAATATTATAAAGACTTTGGGCACACTCTACAGAAAACTTCTATTTACAATATAGCAAAACAGTGACATACCTTGAGGGCAGGACATGAAGAAGTCAGCCTCGGAAGAGCAATCTGGGGATGTTATAAAATCACATTCTAATTCACTTTTATATAACAGCAGCACCCAGTGGCAGGAAGGGAGAAGTGCATGTCTAAAGGGAAGCCAGGGGTGCTGTACATTTTAAAAACACTGGGAAGGGAAGCAGTACTGTCACTGGCTGCGTGCCGCTGATGATTTTTCAGCCTGATTTGTGGGCAGCACAGGGGCTTAACGGGCGGCAGGGCCACCATCAGGAATCATGGGGCCCCTTACACAGCTTCAGGCATGGCCCCCTGGAGCACAGAACCGGGGGGTGCTGCCCCCTTAAATTGAGAAGCGGGGGGGGGCGGGGCTGTCGTGAATTTAGAAGCGGGAGGCCCTTTACAAAAAAAAGATTTAATAAAGAAAAATATACATAAAAAAAGGGGTGTAGCCATCGGGGCCCTGGGGACCTCTGGGCCCTTTAATAAAAAGAAAAAAAGAAATAAAAAATATATTATTTTTTTTCTAAAAAGGGGTGGTTCATCTGGGGACCTCTGGGCCTTTAATATTTTTTTTTTTTATAAAAATAAATTACAAAAAAAAAGGGGGTTGCCATCCGGGACCTCTGGACCCTTTAATAAAAAAAAAAATAAAAAAAAATATATAAAAATAAACATTTATAAAAAAAAAAGTGGGGTTGCCATCCAGGGGACCCTCTGAGCCCTTTAATTATATATATATATATATAAAATATTATATATATAACTATATATATATTATTTTTTTTATTAAATAAAAAGAAAAAAAATAAATAAAATATAAAAAAAAATTATAAAAAAAAGGGGGGTTGCCATCCAGGGCTCTGGGGAACTCTGGGTCCTTTAATAATAATAACATTATTAGTTTTTTTTTTTATAAAACAAGTTTTTTTATAAAAAAAAAAGGGGGTTGTCATCTGGGGCCCTGGGGAACTACGGGCCCCTGGGGACCTCCAGACCTCTAAAAAAAATTGTCCCTTTAATAAAAAATAAAATAAAAATATATAAAATAATATATTTTTTTTATTTAAAAATAAATAAAAAAAAGGGGGTTGTCATCTGGGGGCCTGGGGGCCTCCGGGTCCCTGGGGAAACAGTATAAAGCAAAAAGACCGCGCTGTAAAACCCCTCCCCCCAAGAACTACAGGCAGCAGCAAGCGTGTGATAAACAAAAGACAATGGAATATAAAAAGCTGCGCCACATAAATGATCATCAGAAATAGTTACACCAGTATCAGTGATAGTAAAACATAATGCCACTAGAGTCCATCAAAGTCTATAGTGATAATAAAAGTAATTCCCAAAAGGAGATCCTCTGTTTGATGTCACCAAAACGAACAAATCCAAAAGGTGCACCCGCCACCAAGTGAATGAGCAGCTTACCAGAGGTCAAACATAAGCCAGCGTCTGACTATAACCCAGTCACGGCCTTTAAATCCCTGTGGTTCCCAGGATCTTCCAGAGTTGACCAGGACGAAACACCTCTAAGGCTGGGTTCACACTACGATTTTCCCATCCGTCAGCCGCATACGATTTATATGAAAAAACGTATGCGGCTGAAACGAGATTGAACCGTACGTAAACGTATGCGTTTATAAAACGTATACGGTTTCAAAAAGTGCGTACAGTTCCATCCGGTTTTGATTTAAAAAAACGCATACGTTTTTGGAAATTAGTGTCATTTAATAAAAAAACGATTTTCTTGTTTTGAAATGCGCATGCGCAGACGAAAAAACCGCATACGGTTTATACGTATGGAATCGCACATATGTGCGTTTTCCATTGACTTTAATGTTAAAAAAAAACGTATGCGTTTGCCATACGGTTTCAAAAACTGACTCAAAACCGTGGTCGAACACGGTTTTGTTGTACTGTTAAAAAACGTTTTTTAGTTCGTGCCAGCAAATCGTACGCACCGGATGCATCTGAGTGCATACGATTTGCAATGCATTGTCTATGTATGCGCGTTTTCCCGTACGGGCCCGTACGTTTTCAAAACTGAAATCGTAATGCGGCTGACGGAAGGGAAAATCGTAGTGTTCCAGCCTTACACTCTTGAAGAGAAGTTTAATCATACCTTGAAGAGAAGCCAAAGTGTTGTATACAACCTGGGCCAAGGATCCAAGGTGCTTAACCGGTCTGATATCTTGCTATGGAGAGGATGATTCCTAATCTGGTTGTACTGAGAAGAGGAGCTCAGGTGTCACCTACTCGACAGTAATTAGGTGACACCTGAGCTCTCTTCTCAGTACAACCAGATTAGGAATCATCCTCTCCATAGCAAGATATCAGACAGGTTAAGCACCTTGGATCCTTGGCCCAGGTTGTATACAACACTTTGGCTTCTCTTCAAGGTATGATTAAACTTCTCTTCAAGAGTGTAAGAGGTGTTTCGTCCTGGTCAACTCTGGAAGATCCTGGGAACCACAGGGATTTAAAGGCCGTGACTGGGTTATAGTCAAGACGCTGGCTTATGTTTGACCTCTGGTAAGCTGCTCATTCACTTGGTGGCGGGTGCACCTTTTGGATTTTGTTCGTTTTGGGTGACATCAAACAGAGGATCTCCTTTTGGAATTACTTTTATTATCACTATGGACTTTGATGGACTCTAGTGGCATTATGTTTTACTATCACTGATACTGGGGTCCCTGGGGACCCCTAAAAAAAAATTGTCCCTTTAATAAAAAATAAAAATATATTAAAAAAAATTGTCCCTTTAATAAAAATATATAAAATAAATATATTTTTTGTATTTAAAAATAAATAAAAAAAAGGGGGGTTGCCATTTCGGGCCCGGGGACCTCCGGACCCCTAAAAAAATAAAAAATTAAATAAAAATGTTTTTTGTTTTTTTTTTCAAAGGGGGTTGCTTTGGGCCCCCAACAGTGACAGGGCCCTGGGCAGCTGCTCTGTTTGCCCTATGGTAGAGACGGCCCTGCCCCTATCGGATATGATCTCTTGGGGAAACCCCACCCTGGAAATATTTTCATTAAGGCCTCTGCCACAGTTTCGGCATGAATGTTGGTGATTATAGCCTCCATCCGGGGTAATGCTATTATTCTACTACTCCAACAGTTAAACCAAAAAATTACTTTTCCATAGGGAATGTAACATTTACCCCCACATATCTACATTCCACCCAACTGAAGGGTTCTTCAATAATGGGGAGAGGACATAACTTGGCTTTGTGGCGGTCACCTCGCTTGCCTCCTCGCTGGCAAATGTCACAGGAGGTGCAGTATTGCCTCACATCCTTAGAGATCCCTGGCCAGAAGAAAGCGTGGGTCAACCTGTATCGGGTACGCGTCATCCCTAGATGCCCAGGCAGGGGAATGTTGTGGGCAATCCGAAGCAGTTCCTGCCTATACTTCTGGGGAACCACTAACTGTTTAGTCGTTACTGTAACCGACCCTCCCACTCCTCTTTCAGCAATGCAGTAAAGTAGCCCTTTCTCCCAGTCGTACCGCTCCCCCTCTAGCCCAGCCTGGTCAGTGTGTACCCTGTCCCTGTATACCTGTAGCGTGGGGTCTGACTTCACCTCGGCCTCAAATTTAGTTGGGGTATCCCAGGGCATACGTGTCGTGTGGGGGTCATGGTCTCTTACCTGAGCCTCAGAGTGTGTCGGTGGAACCGTGGTGCGAGCCTGTTGCCGTGTGTGTATGGATGTGGTTACTGGATGGCTTCTTGGTATGGAGCCTGGGGTATAAAAAGCAGAGATCATCTGGCCCAAATCCATTTCCCAGCACAACATAAATTTTGCATTCGGCCCACTTCTACCGTCCCCTC